>CM047489.1:23984994-24584994 GCA_026122505.1 Aldabrachelys gigantea | reverse complement strand
TCCCTCCCCTCTCACCTGGGTCCTCGGCTTCCTCTGAGGCAGGCTGCTGCTCTCCGATGGGCCACTGGGGGGAGACAGAGCCAGGTGAGGGGGCTGCTCTGGGGCCCCCAAGGGGGCATGAAGTGCCCCCCGCACTGGGATAGGGCCCCCGATCCTGCCGTGGAGTGGCGGACAGAGTATGGGGGGGGGACAAGGAGGAACGGCTCAGCCGCCCTCACCGCCAGAGGGTGACAGAGTTGGAGCAGCCCCAAGGCTGCTCTAGCTTACGGGGGGAGGCGGGGTAAATCCCAGCAGCTCCACGGGGTTTCAAGTTGCCTCTGGGCCTGAGCCCAGCCCAGGGGAGACAGGAGCTCCCTGCCAATGAGGGGGGAGAGGACTTCTCTGGGGCGGGGGAGAGGAATTTCTCATGTGGGGGGTGTCTCACTTGCTGGCCGCCGGGCCCTGTGCGCTGCCGAAGCTGCCTCTGGCCCCCATCCTCAGCAGGCTGTAAGAGACGCAGAGAGGGTCAGAGGGGGCAGAGGCCAAGATGCCCCCACCCAGCCCCGGCGGGGGGGGGGGGCCCACCCCCCCTCCACGTACCTGTCCCGCTTCTCCAGCGCCTGGCTCCGCAAGGCCTGCTGCTGCCGCTCCCTCTCCTGCCAGATCTGCAGCGTCTCGGGGCGCCTCCGCTCTTCGCTGGGGGGCTCTTCCTGGGGAGGGCTGGGCCTGGCGGGAGGGATTGGGGGCATTGGTGGGGGGCAGGAGAACCCAGGCCAGCACTTCACAGCTTAGTTTCCCCTAGGTGGGGGGCGGCGGCAGTCAGATGAAAGGATAACAACCTATTACAGCTGAATGACAGCTAAGACTCCTCACCCAACGCGGCCACCTCTGGGGTGGGGCGGCTGGTTACCCAGGGACCCCTTGCCTGGCGCTGAGATGCGCCCACCTCTGGGCTGGGGCGGCCGGTTACCCAGGGACCCCTCTCCTGTCACAGAATAGGCGCTAACCAGCTGCTGCTCACCTGCTGTTCGGCACCTTCTCCCCGACATCGGCTCTCTGGGGAAGGCTCCTCTCTGCTCTCCGCTTCTCCTAGGGACAGAAGGCAAGAGGGAAAGGATTAGGGAGAGAACCCAGGCGTCCTAGATCCAAGCCCCCACTCCCCTCCCAGAGCCGGGGAGAGAACCCAGGAGTCCTGGCTCCAAGCCCCCATGCTCTAACCGCCCAGGCCCAATGCCCAGATTCCTTTGTAGCTGTGTGTTGGCAGCCGTGCAAGCCCAGCCCACTTACACCACGGGCAGCCTGACATGGTCCCACTTGAAGGCTGAGGCTGCCCCTCCCCACTTGGGCAGGGCTCTGGGCCCGCTGGCACAGTGCTGCCCCACAGCTGTGCCCCCAGCTGGCAGGAGCAGCGGGCCTGAGCCAGAACTACCCCTCAAAACTACATCTCCCAGGATGCACCATGGCCAGGGAGTCCCAGGATGCAAGGGCCTCACTCTGAGGCCAGACCAGGGTGCACCATGGGAGATGAGTCCAACTAGGGAGCCCAGTCCACACAGGAAATGGAGGCTTGTGGTTTCTAAACTACATCTCCCATGATGCAAATGCTTCCCTCACCTTGAGGCCAGACCATGGTGCACCATGGGAGACGCAGTCTGACTCGGCAGCCCGGCGCATAGGGGAGAATGGGAGGCTTAAAGCCAGCGAACCATAACTCCCATGAGGCAGTGCAGCAGCAGCGCCCGAGCCAGAGATTTAAGTGTTCGAATATTTTCCAGAATTCCTAAATTCAGTTGGGTCTGGGAGTGGGGCATGACCCCATTTTGGGTCCAGTGCTATATTTCTCTCTGCCCTGGGCCAGTTCCTCCCCCGTCCCCTAGGGACAGCACCCCTTCAGGAAGAGAGGACAGACAAGGGGCCAGGGGTGGAGCACTGCGTCCTGGGAGTTGTAGTCTTCCCGCCTGCCCCCCCCACCTCCGCCGGGGCCACGGCCTGCGAACTGCTCTCTGGCTTGGCCACCTCCTCCTCCTCCACGCTGGTGTCGATGAAGTCGATCTGCTCCAGCTCTCCATTGGCTGCGGGGAAGAAAGCATCAGTGGCGCCGTGCCGCGCACAGCGAAGCCCCGGGAACGTGGGCACATACGGGGTGGGAGCTGCCTGGCAGGCACGCGTGGATCTGCTGGGGCGGCAGAGCTGTCACTGGCAGGAGAGGCCAGCAGCTGTTTTCCCCTTTGGCCGCAGCACGCATCTCCCCACGGGTAACTGGGACCCCGGGAGCGGGAACCCCACCTGGAGGGACTACTACCCACTTACCTGCCCGGTCCCGCTTCTCCTTCAGCTGGCGGGGATCACGCACCAGCTCTGCGATGCGGAACGACAGGTCGGAGAACTCGTCTGTGGACTGAGAGAGCAGAGGGGGCGGGTGACTCTCGGGGGGCACAGAGGGGGTCGGATGCTGGGACTACCTGGCACTGGTGAAAGGGACCGATGCTGGTACGTGAAACTGACCGACCCGCACGACTGACCGATCCGCACCCGGTGTGGGTGAAAGGGACCGACGCCGGTACGTGAAACTGACTGACCCGCACGACTGACCGATCCGCACCCGGTGTGGGTGAAAGGGACCGACGCTGGTACGTGAAACTGACTGACCCGCACGACTGACCGATCTGCACCCGGTGTGGGTGAAAGGGATCGACGCCGGTACGTGAAACTGACCGACCCGCACCCGGTGTGGGTGAAAGGGAACACCGCCAGTACGTGAAACTGACTGACCCGCACGACTGACCGATCCGCACCGGGTGTGGGTGAAAGGGACCGACGCCGGTACGTGAAACTGACTGACCCGCACGACTGACCGATCCGCACCCGGTGTGGGTGAAAGGGACCGACGCTGGTACGTGAAACTGACTGACCCGCACGACTGACCGATCTGCACCCGGTGTGGGTGAAAGGGATCGACGCCGGTACGTGAAACTGACCGACCCGCACCCGGTGTGGGTGAAAGGGAACACCGCCAGTACGTGAAACTGACTGACCCGCACGACTGACCGATCCGCACCGGGTGTGGGTGAAAGGGACCGACGCCGGTACGTGAAACTGACTGACCCGCACGACTGACCGATCCGCACCCGGTGTGGGTGAAAGGGACCGACGCCGGTACGTGAAACTGACTGACCCGCACGACTGACCGATCCGCACCCGGTGTGGGTGAAAGGGACCGACGCCGGTACGTGAAACTGACTGACCCGCACCCGGTGTGGGTGAAAGGGAACGGCGCCGGTACGTGAAACTGACTGACCCGCACGACTGACCGATCCGCACCCGGTTTGGGTGAAAGGGACCGACGCCGGTACGTGAAAATGACCGACCAGCACGACTGACCGATCTGCACCCGGTGTGGGTGAAAGGAACCGACGCCGGTACGTGAAACTGACCAACCCGCACAACTGACCGATCCGCACCCGGTGTGGGTGAAAGGGACCGATGCTGGTACGTGAAACTGACCAACCCGCACGACTGACCGATCCGCACCCGGTGTGGGTGAAAGGGACCGACACCGGTACGTGAAACTGACCGACCAGCACGACTGACCGATCCGCACCCGGTGTGGGTGAAAGGGACCGACACCGGTGCATGACTGACCGATCCATGCCCAGCGCCAGTGAAAGGGACTGACGCTGGTACGTGAAATGGACCGACCCGCACAACTGACCGATCCGCACCCAATGTGGGTGAAAGGGACCGACGCCGGTACGTGAAACTGACCGACCCGCACGACTGACCGATCCATGCCCAGCGCCAGTGAAAGGGACTGACGCTGGTACGTGAAATGGACCGACCCGCGCGACTGACCAATCCTCGCCCGACGCCAGTGAAAGGGACTGACACCGGTACATGAAACTGACCGACCCGCACGACTGGCCGACCCGCGCCGGGCGCTGATGAAAGGTTCCAAAGCTGGTATGTGAAACTGTCTGACACAGGTGAAACTGACCCGGAGCAGCACGTAACAAGCTGTGACCCCCAAGCCAGCACCCCCAGTCTCCCGTCTGCCATCCAGCCCCTCTTCGCAGTCCGCCAGCTCCCACGCAGCGCTGGCATCGCCTTGGAACGCAGACCCCTGACCCACTGCCCATCGCCCGGGGCTAGGAAGGTGGGGGCCGTCACTGCCCTGCGTGCTCTAGATGGCACCAGGGCGCGTGGTCCGTACCTCGTTCCCAGACCACCGCTTGCTGCCGCTGTCGACACTGTTGAAGCCCGAGTCCAAGCCGCCGTACTGCCGGCCGGGGTAGAACTCGTCGGAGAGGCTGAGGGGCAGAGAGGTGGGTGAGGGGGCAAGGAGAGGTGCTTTGAGACCCTCTGGTGAAAGGTGCCGGAGAAGACGCTTCACAATGCAGCATGGAGCCTGGGATCAGCCCAGTACAGAGACGGGCAGGGGAGTGACGGAACTTGGCACTTCCTCCCCAAGCTCTCGAGAAAGGGGCAGATCCAGAAATAGAACCCAGGTGTCCTGGGTCCCAGCGCCCCCTGCTCTAACCCACCAGCCCCCACTCCCCTCCCAGAGCCGGGGAGAGAACCCAGGAGTCCTGGCTCCCAGCCCCCCCTGCTCTAACCCACCAGCCCCCACTCCTCTCCCAGAGCCGGGGAGAGAACCCAGGAGTCCTGGCTCCCAGCCCCCCTGCTCTAACCCACCAGCCCCCACTCCCCTCCCAGAGCCGGGGAGAGAACCCAGGAGTCCTGGCTCCCAGCCCCCCCTGCTCTAACCCACCAGCCCCCACTGCCCTCCCAGAGCCGGGGAGAGAACCCAGGAGTCCTGGCTCCCAGCCCCCCCTGCTCTAACCCACCGGCCCCCACTCCCCTCCCAGAGCCGGGGAGAGAACCCAGGAGTCCTGGCTCCCAGCCCCCCCTGCTCTAACCCACCGGCCCCCACTCCCGTCCCAGAGCTGGGGAGAGAACCCAGGAGTCCTGGCTCCCAGCCCCCCTGCTCTAACCCACCAGCCCCCACTCCCCTCCCAGAGCCGGGGAGAGAACCCAGGAGTCCTGGCTCCCAGCCCCCCCTGCTCTAACCCACCAGCCCCCACTCCCCTCCCAGAGCCGGGGAGAGAACCCAGGAGTCAGGGGTGAGGGAGCCAGTGGGTTTCTATCTGCTGGGGGCACAACCAGTGGGAACAGGATACTGAACACCTAGCAGCGCTGGGCTGCCATGTGGGGCGATTCCAGGTCCCCCTGCCCCGGTGAAGCTCCCTTACCAGGTGCCAAAGCCGGTGGGCCGGGTGGGCTGGGTGAAGTCGGCCAGGTCAGGCCCCGTTTTGCTGCAGGCTTCCAGGTTGAGGTATTTGAAGATGTGGATTTTGCCTTTCAGGCAGATCTGAGGTGAGACGGAGGGGTGGGGAAGGGGGTGGAGGAGGCTCGTTAGGGCTGGGCTGAGGCAGGGGGAGCCCCCACCCCTTCACAGAGTCACCGCCCAGTCCCATGTTAGCCACCCGCATGGTGGAAAAATCGGAGCCTCATTGCCCATTGCGACGGGTCTGGCTTTACCCCCCGCCCAGCCCTCCTTCCCTGGATCAGTCTCCTTCCATCCCACCAGTCCCCCTGCCCCCCCGGGCCCCGCCCCAGCTCACCTGCGCGGGCGGCGACTGGAGGGGGTTATTGTCCAGCAGGATGGTCTGCAGGTGCCGGAGGTGCCGGTAGCAGACGGGGATGCGGGCGACCCGGTTGCAGGAGAAATCCAGGCGGACCAGGGGCAGCTCCGACAGCTCTGGAGCAGCAGAGGGGCCCGGTGAGCGCAGCAGGGGCCCCAGCTGCCCCATGGCTGGAAGGTGGGGGATCTGTGGGGAGTCCCAGTCCCGCCTGGCACCCCCTGGCACTGGGGCATCGGGGCTGCAGTGAGCATGAGGGGATATGGGGCTAGAATCAAGACCCGGACCCAGCTCCCAGGGCGCTCGAACAAGGAGAACAGGCCCGAAAGGTATTCACGCTCCGGCCCTTTAAGTACCAGCTCCCTGGGCTCGCAGGATTGGTGGCTTCCGTTCCCACTCCACGCTCGATTGGCTGGAAGGGGTCCTGCCCCAGGATTTAAAGAGACGGAGAGGGGCACTGACCTTCGGGCAGGGCGGTTAGCTGGTTCCTCCGCACGTTCAGGTCTCGCAGGGACTCCAGCCGGCCCATGCTGGCCGGCAGAGCCTGGAGTTCATTGCAGCTCACGTCCTGGGGGGGTGGGGGGGAGGCTGGTTTAGCAGGGCCTGGCGGGGGCCGGATTCGTATCTCGCTGTCAGTGCCCTGGGGGGAGCGGGGTGTTCGGGGCTGGCTGGGGAGCCCCCCGCTGAGCCCCCTAGTGCTCCCCCGCTCCCTGCCCCAGAGCGCCCCCTAGCCCTGCCCTGGGGCCAGCCCTGCGTGCCAGGGGAGAGCGCCCCCTGCTGAGCCCCCAGCCCCACTCTCTGCCCCACAGTGCCCCCTAGCCCTGCCCTGGGGCCAGCCCTGCCTGCCAGGGGAGAGCGCCCCCTGCTGAGCCCCCAGCCCCACTCTCTGCTCCACAGCGCCCCCTAGCCCTGCGTGCCAGGGGACAGCGCCCCCTGCTGAGCCCCCAGCCCCACTGTCTGCTCCACAGCACCCCCTAGCGCAGCCCTGGGGCCAGCCCCGCCTGCCAGTGGAAAGCGCCCCCCACTGAGCCCCTGCCCTGCTCCCTGCCCCACAGCGCGCCCTGCTGCCCTCTGCCCTGGGGCCAGCCCCGCCTACCAGGGGACAGTGCACCCTGCTGAGCTCCCCCACACTCCCTGCCCTACAGCGCCCCCTAGCGCAGCCCTGGGGCCAGCCCTGCCTGCCAGGGGAGAGCGCCCCCTGCTGAGCCCCCAGCCCCACTCTCTGCCCCACAGTGACCCCTAGCGCAGCCCTGGAGCCAGCCCTGCCTGCCGGGGGAACGCGCCCTCTGCCGTGTCGGATTTTCCCTGGTGGTCTCCCAGCTTGGCAGGAGGGATCTGGCGGAGTCCCCGTTTCGCAGGCCGGGCCCCGCCGTGCCCACCGGCCCCACTCACCAGCTGGCGCAGGTTGCTCAGCGAGCCCGTCTCGTCGGGCAGTGAGGGCAGCTTGTTGTTGCTGGCGACGAGGACTTTGAGGGGCAGGCGGCAGAGGCAGGGCGGGAGGGAGGTGAGCTGGTTCCGGCTGCGGGGGGGGGGAGAAGGAGCCATTAGAACCGCGGCCGGAGCGAGTCAGGCCGGATCCCTCCCCCCAGCCTGGCCGTTACCTGAGGTTCAGGTAGGTGAGGGACTGCAGGTTGGCGATGGCCGGTGGGATGCTCCGCAGGCAGTTGTGGTACAAACTCAGCCCTTCCAAGGAGACCAGGTGGCAGACATCCTCGGGCACTTCGGCAAAGCGGTTCCGGGAGAGATCTGGGCGTGGGACGAGAGGGGAGGCTGTTAGACGCCCCCCACTGCCTGCACCGAGCTCCCAGGTGTCCTGCTACAGGCAACTCGCCTGGCAGTGCCCAGCGCAATGGGGGCCCCTGAGCTCATTCGAGGGGAAACTGAGGCACGGTGACCAAGCCAGGAAGAGGTGTCCTGTTTCCCAACCCCTGCTCTAACCACCAGACCCCCCTCCCCTCCCAGAGAACCCAGGCGTGAGGCCGCGCACCACCCGCAGAAGAGAGGCGGGGGGACATGCGCCGGGTAATTCCTGTAAATCGACCTAGCAGAGGCCGGATCACGGCCCGGCCCGAGCCCAGGGGTGCTGGGAGGAAAACGCCACGCATGGCCATGAGCACGGAGGAATTGGGTGCCCTTGAAACAGCTGGACCCTGCAGCTGGAATCGTGTTTGCTCGACGCACGTCCCATATAGAGATTTTGCCTCCCAGCCCAAGAGCAGAGTCACAGTTAACTCTCCCCAAGAGAGTTCAGCCCCAACCCATTCCTAAGCGAAGCGAGGAAGGGGAGAGATTTGTGTAAACGCTCAATAGTTTCACTTTTCCTCAGTCATTCACCCAGGAGTCCTGGCTCCCGGGAGCAGAGAGGCCCTGGCCCAGCTGGGAACGAACCCAGGAGTCCTGGCTCCTGGGAGCAGAGAGGCCCCAGCCCAGCCGGGAATGAACCCAGGAGTCCTGGTTCCTGGGAGCAGAGAGGCCCCGGCCCAGCCAGAGATGAACCCAGGAGTCCTGGCTCCCGGGAGCAGAGAGGCCCCGGCCCAGCCAGAGATGAACCCAGGAATCCAGGTTAGAACCAGAACTGGAATCCCGCGGTTACCGCTGCTGTAATAACAGGAGGGGTTAACTGCAGTGAGAATTAGCGGGAAAACTCTGTCGCCTCAGTTTACCTCTTGGGGAAATCGCTTGTTGCGAAGAGAATTTCAGCCACGGGAGGCAAGTTTTGAATACAGGTTTGAATATTTGGCTTTAATGATCTTGTACCAGGAGTTACGGGGTTTTTTACCTGGCGAGGGCAGGTGCGCATGTGGGGGGAGGCGGGACGGAAGCAGGATTAGTTGTCCCAGGCAAGCGGCTGGGAGTCAAGGCTGGACAGATCCAGCCTGGAAAGAAGCCCCCACCCCCCGGGTTTGACCAGCGAAGGGGACGAACCGTGGGGACAAGGTGGCGGAGCATGTTTAAATCCAAGGGTTCCCCCCGGCTCTGTGCTGGTACAAGAGGGAGGTGACTGAGGATGCAGGAGCTCAGACGGGACGATCACGGGGTCGATGCAAGGCTGCGATTGGCACATTTCGGCACCCAAATACCTTTGGAAGTCGGGTCCCTTGGAGGGACGCGGGGGGAGAATGACCCTTCCTGCCTCCCCCTGATATAAGGGACTCAGAGCACTTCAGGGCCGGGCCGGGCCCGGCACAATGGGGGCCCCCAATCTCAGTCAGGGGGGATCTGTGCAGTGCCTAGCACTATGGGGGGGTCTGTGCAGCACCCGGCACAATGGGGGCCCCAATCTCAGTCAGGGGGGGTCTGTAGAGTACCTGGCACGATGGGGGGCCCTGATCTGTCCAGTGCCTGGCACAATGGGGGCCCCAATCTCAGTCAGGGAGGGTCTGTAGAGTACCTGGCACCATGGGGGGCCCTGATCTGTGCAGTGCCCGGCACAATGGGGGCCCCAATCTCAGTCAGGGGGGGTCTGTAGAGTACCTGGCACCATGGGGGGTCTGTGGAGTGCCTGGCACAATGGGGGCCCCAATCTCAGTCAGCGGGGGTCCATAGAGTATCTGGCACCATGGGGGGCCCTGAGCTCCGTCAGGGAGGTCTGTGCAGTGCCAGGCACAATGGGGGCCCCAATCTCAGTCAGGGGGGTCCATAGAGTACCTGGCACCATGGGGGGCACTGATCTCCATCAGGGAGGTCTTCACAGCACCCAGCACAATGGGGGCCCCCAATCTCAATCAGGGGGGGTCTGTAGAGTACCTGGCACCATGGGGGGCACTGATCTGTGCAGTGCCTGGCACAATGGGGGCCCCAGTCTCAGTCAGCGGGGGTCTGTAGAGTACCTGGCACCAGGGGGCCCTGATCTGTGCAGTGCCTGGCACAATGGGGCCCCAATCTCAGTCGGGGGGGTCTGTAGAGTACCTGGCACCATGGGGGGCACTGATCTGTGCAGTACCCGGCACAATGGGGGCCCCAATCTCAGTCAGGGGGGGTCTGTAGAGTACCTGGCACCAGGGGGCACTGATCTGTGCAGTGCCCGGCACAATGGGGGCCCCAATCTCAGTCAGGGGGGTCCATAGAGTATCTGGCACCATGGGGGGCCCTGATCTGTGCAGTGCCCGGCACAATGGGGGCCCCAATCTCAGTCAGCGGGGGTCTGTAGAGTACCTGGCACCAGGGGGCCCTGATCTGTGCAGTGCCCGGCACAATGGGGGCCCCAATCTCAGTCGGGGGGGTCTGTAGAGTACCTGGCACCATGGGGGGCACTGATCTGTGCAGCACCCGGCACAATGCGGGCCCCAATCTCAGTCAGGGGGGGTCTGTAGAGTACCTGGCACCAGGGGGCACTGATCTGTGCAGTGCCCGGCACAATGGGGGCCCCAATCTCAGTCAGGGGGGTCCATAGGGTATCTGGCACCATGGGGGGCCCTGAGCTCCATCAGGGAGGTCTGTGCAGTGCCTGGCACAATGGGGGCCCCCAATCTCAGTCAGGGGGGGTCCATAGAGTACCTGGCATGATGGGGGGCCCTGAGCTCCATCAGGGAGGTCTACACAGCACCCGGCACAATGGGGGCCCCCCAATCTCAGTCAGGGGGGGTCCATAGAGTACCTGGCACCATGGGGGGTCTGTGCAGTGCCCGGCACAATGGGGGGGCCCCAGTCTCAGTTGGGGGGGGGGCCGTACAGTGCCTGGCACAACAGGGGTCCTGAGCCCAGCAGGGCTCCTGGGCTCTCCCCTAACCCCAGGACGGAGGGGGATGAACAGCCGAGCAGCAGCTCCAGCGCTGTCCCCGTGGCTCGCGGGCCGGCCCGTTTCCAAGTGGCCGGGGCTGCGAGCGGCTGGCGGGAGGCCAGCCCAGCACTCACCACGGAGAGAAGGGCTGACTCAGGAGCCGTTTCCCTGCACACACGCGCAGGCCCTGGGCCCAGCCGCCGGCAGGGTAAATGTTTTGTCGACCGCGCGACCCAGAGGGGCCCAGGCAAGCTGCCGAGAGGGTATTGAACTTGGCACTGAGCGTGCAAGCCTCTGGCAGGAGAAGAGCCGGTCCAGGAAGCCACTGACGAGGAGCAGGCCTGGGCACTGGCTCCCTCTGGGCTGAAAGCAGCAAAGCTCTAAAAGGAGCTGCTGGAAAAGCCAAGGGGGCAGAGAAGAGCCAGGAACAGCAGGACAAGGCTGGAAGGATGAAGCCAGCTGCCTTCCCGGGGGAACAGAGCACTGCTGGGAGTAACCTGGGCCCAAACACCCTGGGGTGGAGGTGGACTGGCCGTGTCTCGACACCTTCCCACCCGGCCTTTCGGGGAGAGACGCCTTCACCCCGCCCAGGGGCCATCCAGGGACGAGGGTGAAACCCTCCGGCCTGTCCTTCCCAGGACGTGGGCCCAGCTGATTAAAGTCTGCGGGGAAGAGGGAAATGGAGCCTTATGACAGCCCACACCAACACGGCACCGTTTCCCCACAGATCAGCGCAACCCTCGGCACTGGGGACAGCCATGGCATGCGAGTCTCCTCACAAACTGCGAGGGGATCTGTTCCCAGCAGATCAGAGCCTGCCCACACGCCACCCCTCCGGCGCTGGGGTGCATGTTTACACACTCACTGGGATCAGGCCCCATCGTGCCCAGACACATGGCAAGGGACAGACCCTGCCCCAGCTGAGATCAGGGCCCCGTTGTGCCCAGACACACGGCGAGGGACAGACCCTTCCCCAGCTGAGATCAGGGCCCCGTCGTGCCCAGACACACGGCGAGGGACAGACCCTTCCCCAGCTGAGATCAGGGCCCCGTCGTGCCCAGACACACGGCGAGGGACAGACCCTTCCCCAGCTGGGATCAGGGCCCCGTCGTGCCCAGACACACGGCGAGGGACAGACCCTTCCCCAGCTGAGATCAGGGCCCCGTCGTGCCCAGACACACGGCGAGGGACAGACCCTGCCCCAGCTGAGATCAGGGCCCCGTCGTGCCCAGACACACGGCGAGGGACAGACCCTGCCCCAGCTGAGATCAGGGCCCCGTTGTGCCCAGACACACGGCGAGGGACAGACCCTGCCCCAGCTGAGATCAGGGTCCTGTCGTGCCCAGACACACGGCGAGGGACAGACCCTGCCCCAGCTGAGATCAGGGCCCTGTTGTGCCCAGACACACGGCGAGGGACAGACCCTGCCCCAGCTGAGATCAGGGCCCCATCGTGCCCAGACGCACGGCGAGGGACAGACCCTGCCCCAGCTGAGATCAGGGCCCCGTTGTGCCCAGACACACGGCGAGGGACAGACCCTTCCCCAGCTGAGATCAGGGCCCCGTCGTGCCCAGACACACGGCGAGGGACAGACCCTGCCCCAGCTGAGATCAGGGCCCCGTCGTGCCCAGACACACGGCGAGGGACAGACCTTGCCCCAGCTGAGATCAGGGCCCCGTCGTGCCCAGACACACGGCGAGGGACAGACCCTGCCCCAGCTGAGATCAGGGCCCCGTCGTGCCCAGACACACGGCGAGGGACAGACCCTGCCCCAGCTGAGATCAGGGCCCCGTTGTGCCCAGACACACGGCGAGGGACAGACCCTGCCCCAGCTGAGATCAGGCCTCGTCGTGCCCAGACACACGGCGAGGGACAGACCCTGCCCCAGCTGAGATCAGGGCCCCGTTGTGCCGGGTGCTGCCCAGACACACAGCGAGGGACAGACCCTGCCCCAGCTGAGATCAGGGCCCCCTCATGCCCAGACACACGGCGAGGGACAGACCCTGCCCCAGCTGAGATCAGGGCCCCATTGTGCCCAGACACACGGCGAGGGACAGACCCTGCCCCAGCTGAGATCAGGGCCCCGTTGTGCCCAGACACATGGCGAGGGACAGACCCTGCCCCAGCTGAGATCAGGGCCCCGTTGTGCCGGGCGCTGCCCAGACACACAGCGAGGGACAGACCCTGCCCCAGCTGAGATCAGGGCCCCCTCATGCCCAGACACACGGCGAGGGACAGACCCTGCCCCAGCTGAGATCAGGGCCCCGTTGTGCCGGGTGCTGCCCAGACACACGGCGAGGGACAGATCCTGCCCCAGCTGAGATCAGGGCCCCCTCATGCCCAGACACACGGCGAGGGACAGACCCTGCCCCAGCTGAGATCAGGGCCCCGTTGTGCCGGGTGCTGCCCAGACACACAGCGAGGGACAGACCCTGCCCCAGCTGAGATCAGGGCCCCCTCATGCCCAGACACACGGCGAGGGACAGACCCTGCCCCAGCTGAGATCAGGGCCCCATTGTGCCCAGACACACGGCGAGGGACAGACCCTGCCCCAGCTGAGATCAGGGCCCCGTTGTGCCCAGACACACGGCGAGGGACAGACCCTGCCCCAGCTGAGATCAGGGCCCCGTTGTGCCGGGCGCTGCCCAGACACACAGCGAGGGACAGACCCTGCCCCAGCTGAGATCAGGGCCCCCTCATGCCCAGACACACGGCGAGGGACAGACCCTGCCCCAGCTGAGATCAGGGCCCCGTTGTGCCGGGTGCTGCCCAGACACACGGCGAGGGACAGATCCTGCCCCAGCTGAGATCAGGGCCCCCTCATGCCCAGACACACGGCGAGGGACAGACCCTGCCCCAGCTGAGATCAGGGCCCCGTTGTGCCGGGTGCTGCCCAGACACACAGCGAGGGACAGACCCTGCCCCAGCTGAGATCAGGGCCCCCTCATGCCCAGACACACGGCGAGGGACAGACCCTGCCCCAGCTGAGATCAGGGCCCCATTGTGCCCAGACACACGGCGAGGGACAGACCCTGCCCCAGCTGAGATCAGGGCCCCGTTGTGCCCAGACACACGGCGAGGGACAGACCCTGCCCCAGCTGAGATCAGGGCCCCGTTGTGCCGGGCGCTGCCCAGACACACAGCGAGGGACAGACCCTGCCCCAGCTGAGATCAGGGCCCCCTCATGCCCAGACACACGGCGAGGGACAGACCCTGCCCCAGCTGAGATCAGGGCCCCGTTGTGCCGGGTGCTGCCCAGACACACGGCGAGGGACAGATCCTGCCCCAGCTGAGATCAGGGCCCCCTCATGCCCAGACACACGGCGAGGGACAGACCCTGCCCCAGCTGAGATCAGGGCCCCGTCGTGCCGGGCGCTGCCCAGACACACGGCGAGGGACAGACTCTGCCCCAACTGAGATCAGGGCCCTGTTGTGCCCAGACACACGGTGAGGGACAGACCCTGCCCCAGCTGAGATGAGGCCCCGTCGTGCCCAGACACACAGCGAGGGACAGACCCTGCCCCAGCTGAGATCAGGGCCCCGTCGTGCCGGGCGCTGCCCAGACACATGGCGAGGGACAGACCCTGCCCCAGCTGAGATCAGGGCCCCGTTGTGCCCAGACACACAGTGAGGGACAGACCCTGCCCCAGCTGAGATCAGGGCCCATTGTGCCAGGCGCTGCCCAGACACGCAGCGAGGGACAGGCCCCTGCCCGAGGTTAGGAGGGAAAACAAAGCACTCTCGTTCCGGGCTGTCCAGCTGAGTGCCCGAGAAACGCGGGGATGCCAAGGAGGAGCCCTTTGGAGAACGCAGCCAGCAGCTGGAACGCCGCCCCAAGGGCCACACGCCCCGAAGGGGGCAGGTGTCCGTGCCTGGGTGGCTGGGAAGGTGAGGCAAAGGGACCCCGTTTGGCTGCACAGAGACGCGAACCATTCCCCTCTCTTTCTGGAGAGCAGGTTCCTGCGAGCTGCGACTCTCCGAAGCATGGAGCCATGCAGCCTGGCGGCGGGCGCGCCAGCACTCTGCTGAGTGTTTACACAGCCTGCCACCGGGCCACAGCTGCCGCTCCCGTGCGAGGCAGGAAGCGGAGGCGGCCTGCACTTGAAACTCCTCAGCAGAGCTAAAGACTTGGCCGAGGAAACCGACCCCCCCCGAGGGACCCTGGGACTTTGTCCCAGAACAGATCTGCAGCCTCCCCAGGCACCTATTTCCAGAACTGGTGTCCAGATGGGGAGTTCTTCCAGAATGGCTAAAACACTCAGAGGGGTTCGGTTTTTACCGGTAAACCCCGATTTCACCACCGCGGCTAAAGATCCAAGCCACGCGCGGCTGGAGGATTTACCAGCACCTACGTCTGTTTTGCCAGACGGTGCCGACGGCTTGCATTTTAGCTTCTGGAATCGGCGTCTACTGCCGTGAAATCAGTATTATCTGACCCAAGACCCCTCACAATTTCCCGCAACTCTGGAAACGTAAAAGTCAATAAAATATTGGGGGGGGGGGGGAATGCTGCAAAATAAACCCTGCTATCGTCCGTGGAAGCTGAATTCTGCCGAGCAGACGGATACCAGAAGCGGTTCTGGTCCGTTCCCCCAGCGAGGCAGGGGAATTCTTCAATCTGGACTGGGGCTGGGAGAACGATCAGACCTCGCTCATACGTAGCGCAACCATATTTACGGCAGGGCTGCGCTATTACTGTCATTTCACGGGTGGGGACAGGCCCCACTGAAATCTAGCCAGCATCCTACCTTCCTCTCCTGGCTGCATACCAAGTGCTCCCTCTCCGGTGCAATCAAGCCCCCTTTTGGAGTGCGGGTGACTGGGGACAACGAAGCCCCCGCCCATGGGAAGTCGGAGCTGAGCTCCCTGGGCAGGGTTTCCCTGTCTGCAGACACAAGGGCTAAGCCAGCAGGTGCAGACCAGGTGTGGTGGAGGCAGGCTGGAGGAGGAGTAGTGAGCGAGCAGAGAGACCAGGCTTCTTGGGCACAGACCGAGTGGGAGTGGCAGGCGTGGGGGATTTCATCAGACACCCCACTCCCTTGGGTATTAACAACGCCCCCCAGCACACGTGGCTTCCCAAGTGACCCTTTTGGGGGAGGGTCTCCCAGGCTTGCTCCTGCACAGCCTGGGATGGAGTGGAGCAATTCCAGCCTCCCAGCTCGCGGCCGGCACGTTTGCCAGGCGGCCACCGGCGCAGAAAGTGACTGGGTGAATTCAGAGAGGAGCCCGCGACCGGCGAGCCTGTAACAGAGTGGGGGGGTTTTCTTGGGTTTTCTGTGTTTTCCAGGGGGTTGCATGCAGAAGGAGGGGGACTCAGTGTCCCCGGGTGTTACTGGTTTAGCGAGGGGAGGGGAGAGGGAGCTCATTGGGACAGAGGACCGGAGAGGGAACTCAGGACCCCAGCCAATGGCTTGGAGAATGGAGACCCCAGAGACTGGCGACCCAGAGACCCAGCTCAGGAGTCACAGCCGGTTCTGGCCAGTGGGGGACAATGGGCTGCGGGGAGAGGACCCCGGTGACCTGACCAGCCGGTTCCAGCCAGAGGGGGGCTGAGAGGAGAGGAGACCCAGGCCACCCTGTTTACAACCCTGTTTCCCTGGAGAGAACCCTCCTGTGTTACGCTGGCGGAGAGTCGCTCCGGGCTAGAGAACAGGGGAGTGGAGACCCTGGGGGGGCCCACAGCAGAGACAGACGTGCTGAGGCTCAGAGAGGTGCGGCTCTGGGAGGTGGAGGGGCCTGACCCCAGGAGAGAGTGGCCCCCCGAGAAGGGCTGTCGCACTGAAAGGGGCACCACCCCACCCCGGACCGCACGGGGCCAAGAGCAGGTCCGATCTGTCAGTCCGTGACAGAGCCCCAGGTGCGGGGAAGGGCCCCAAGGCCGACCAGGGGACGGCGAGCGGATCACTCCAGAGGGGACTCCGAGCTGGGCGGGTGGAGGGAGGCCAAGAGGGCTTGGGATTGTTCACTGTGGCTAGGACGTCGCTGGCCCGGGGGGAGGCTGGAACCAGCAGATGAGGGAAGGTGCAGACCAGCCCCCCAATGAAGAGCAGCGGGGGGCAAACGGCCCAAGGGGTTTGAAGACGCAGCTTGCCGGCTTTATGACCGACAATTGGCGAGCGATTTCCAGCCGGCCCAGCGCCCCTTTTCTGGTGTCTGGGGGCATCTGCTGCCTGGGGCTAGCGCCACGGAGCTCTCCCAGCCACGGGCCGCGGCAGTGGCTTGTACCGGCGAACCGCGGCCTGGGCAGCTGCCGCTGGCCGGACAGATGTTATGCAACTGGAGCCACCCAGGGGAGGCGAAAGCAAAGCGCCGCAGCGGGGCTGGATCAGCTCAAACGTCAGCCTCTGGCTGAAAACACGAAGCAGATGTTCCCCTTCTCAGCTGACAGGGGCAGCTCCCCCCACATTCCACTCGGGGGGGAGCCGCAGGTGAGACATTCAGCTGGGCCAGAAATAGCCCCCCGGGCGGAGGGTCAGAGCAAGCACCAAGGGAGAGCTTAGAGCCACCAGCCAGCTGGCTTGGGGGGGCACGGGGCCTGTCCCCTCTAGGGGGCGCCGGCTCCCACCAGCCCCAGGGCAGGGACTGGCTGGCTCAGGGGGGCAGGGAATGGGGCAGGGGCCTGTCCCCTCTAGGGGCTGCCGGCTCCCACCAGCCCCAGGGCAGGGACTGGCTGGCTCAGGGGGGCAGGGAATGGGGCAGGGGCCTGTCCCCTCTAGGGGCTGCCGGCTCCCACCGGCCCCAGGGCAGGGACTGGCTGGCTCAGGGGGGTGGGGAGCGGGGCTGGGGGCTGTCCCCTCTAGGGGGTGCTGGCTCCCACTGGCCCCAGGGGGGGACTGGCTGCCTCGGGGGGGTGGGTGCCGGGAAGCATGTGGCCGTCAGCCAATGGGCACAGCACCCAGGCCGGGGGTGGGGGTGTAAAGCCCCTCCTGGCTGCAGGGAAGGCAGGGCCCGGGCTGGGAGTCTAGGGGGATTCCCCACTCAGAGGGGCCCCAAGCAAGGGGAGAAGAGTTAAAGCGGATGGTTCCAGGCCAGACTGGCCAGTCGAACAGCTGAGACGGGGGGCAAAGGGGGGTGTTCTGTGTTCAAAGTGACACCTCCTCTGCGCCCCCCACCCTGCACTACTGACCCACCTAAAAATAGCCCTGGCGGAGAGCCACAGATTGCATTCCCGCTGCTCCTGGAAGAGCCGCCTGCCTGCCAGGTTTGCCCGAAGACCGGCCTGAGAATGGGCCCCTTTTCCTGGAGCCTACAGGGCAAGTGGAAGGCAGCATGACAGAGTGGTTAGAGCAGGGGGACTCTAATTCTACTGTGGTCTCAAGCAGTGACCCCTGTGCCTCAGTTTCCCCTCCTCAAACACAAGCAAGGCTGCCACCTGCCCCTTGGTGGATCTGCAGTCGGGCAGTGGCACAGAAGACAGCAAGCATGCGGCCCAAGCAGGGCCGGAGACCGAGTGACGCACCCCAAAGTGCTCAGCTGCGCTGGGGACCGGCTCCGAGGTGAGGGGCAGACCTGGAGGATGATCCCAGGCTCATTTCCTGATACAAGCCAGGCCCTGGCAAGGTTTCAACATGCTGTACACGAGCCCGGCAGAGCTCCCTCCACGCAGGGGGAGGGAGCCACCCAGCTGCCCTCCCGAGTCAAGAGCCTGGCTTGGTCATGACTCTGGGTTATATTCCATGTGCCGAGCAAGTCCCTATACCCCGTGCCTCAGTTTCCCCTCTCTGTGCACCTCTCCCCACCAGGGTTCATAACCGCCCTCTGGGGGAGAGAGGCAGGGTCCGATTCCTCCCACCACCTGACACCCGCAGAGCTCATTTTCCATTCCCCTCACCGCAGCCGAGGCTGGGACAGCCATGGCCAATGCCCTGGGGCATGTCGGAGCTCTGGGAAGGGCTGGTGGCAATGCCGGGCCCAATGCCAGCTTGTGATATGACGGCAGCTTCGTCTCCAAGACCGCGCCAGGTCCTCAGGAAACGTGGCGAGAGCAGGGACTCGCTCCGTCTCCCTGAGCACGACAGGCTCGGAAGGACGATCTTGGCACCCTTGGGGATCCGGGCCCTGGATTCCAGGGTTCTCCATCTCCCAAGGGCCATAGCCAAGAACAGATGATCTCCTGGAAGGTGATTTTGGCCAGAACAGGTTCTGGGGCTCAGGACGAGGGAAATGGGGGAGAATTTTCCAGCCTGGGTAAAACAGGAGGTCGTGGCAGCTGGGCTAAACACTGGGAATTTGGCATTTCTCTTGTGGCGGACACGTTACCGAGGATTTGCCGGCGCCTGCTGCTGCAGGTGGGAGGAAAGCTGGGATTTCGGAGAAGAACGTCCGGGCACCGTTGCAAATTCTTTCATTCCCAGGGCTGCCTTGGTGCCCGCAGGGTGGCTCCGAAGACCTGGTCATTCATCCTTTGCCCCGAGGACGACGGCTGAACCGGAGACGGCCCAGAGAGCCCCAAAAACGGGGGAAAGGTTTTGGTAGGACACCAGCAGGCCCCACGTGGCCAGGAGCGCTGGGCCGAGGGGGGTGGCATGCGATGTTCACAGCCGGGTCCTTCAGCAGGCCTGGCAGGGCGTGGCCAGGCCGCGCCAGCCGCACATGGAGGCAGCTGTGGCAATTCTTGTTTCTGAGCAGCCGGCAGGATGTGGCTTTCGAGCCGGCAGTGCTCTCTGGGCGCGCTGCGCTGCTGCGGGCTCCTGCGCCGCCTGCCCCTTGCCAGTGCTCGCTTCCTCCTTTGTGCACCGGGGGGACAGAGCCAAACCCAGCCGGCACACAGGGCGGGGAGCCCAGATCCCCTCAATGCACAGAAATATAGGCCTGGCAGGGATCTCCAAGCCCACCCATCAGAGTCATGGCTGGCCCACAGAGCCAGATTTACCCAGTGGGGACGCTTATCTTGGTCACCCTCAGCTCAGCCCCCTGCCCTGTGTCCACACTGGGCGAGGGGGCTTGAAAGCAGTCAATCCTGCCCACACAGCGAGCAAGCCCCAGCTGCGAACCAGGTCGGTTCTTAGCCTCAACATGTCCTGCTGGGGGGCTGGGCTGGACAGAACCCTTGTCCTCCTCTCCAGCGATCCCTGGCCCATCCTGGGGCCCGCGGCGCCCGTCGGCTCCCGGCCCTCTCGGGGGTCGTCCCCTTGACGTATTTATAAGGAACAAACTCGGCTCTGCTCAGGTTCCTCCTGCGGCACCACCCGAAGGCCTCCCCCACCCCCGAGATAAACACGAGGTTGCATCACCCGGCCGGACCGAGGACAGCGCACGCTGCGCATGGCGTCCGAGTTCCCCTTCCACACCCAAAAGACAACACCGGGGCACACGTTCCAGCAGGAACATGCCGCTCCGGTGGCGGGGCGTTACGGGGGCTCGATTCCGGGGAGAGAATCCCGGGCACCCGGGGCTCTTTGATCCAGCGGAGAAAAGCAGGCAAGGGCCCAGCGGCTGGCGCTAAACCCAGACCCGCTCCAGGGGGAACCGACAGGACTGGCCAATCACCCCTCTCGCCGTGCCTCCTCCAGCTGATCCCAGCCCACAAATCATGTGATAATAGGCCGGTCACTGGCTGAGGAGTCCCGCTCCTTTCCCCCCCCGTTTCGAACGTAAACGTTCACAGCTGCGCACAATCACGTCGGGTTAGCTCGACAATCGCTGACCGACGTAGCCACCGAGAGTCACAAAGCGACAATGTCATAAAGCATCGAAATCAAAGTCTCGCTGGGGCAAACAGCCTGAGATCCATGCCCTGGACCCCCGTCTGCTCTTCGCTGGCTAAACCAAACTTCCCAAGTCCAGAGCCCTGGATTTCCACTAGTAAGTTCTCAAGTCGCAGTTTTCTTCCTTTGTAAATTTGTAAACCTGTAAATTTCAGTTGAGGCTGGAATATATTTCTGGCCGTGCGGGTGTGTCCAGGGAAATCGCTGTTGACCGATAACAATCAAAACCAGTTTATGGCCAGAAAGAACTATTGAGTGACCACCAGTACATTCCAGGCCATTGCAATACTTCCCCCAGCTCCCCCTGCATGGGGCCCAGGCGCTTGTGCTGGGCTCCCGCATCTCCTGGGAAGGGCAGGACACCAGCCCTCCGGCGGCAGGGGTATGGCGGGGTTCGGAGACACAGACCGGTAGCGGCGCCGGGAGCACGGCTACCCTTGCAGTCCAGGCACTCGAAGACGGGAGATCGAGGACAGCCAGTCTCTGCGTTTGGAGTTTGCGCAGGGCCTAGCCCCAGAGCGGAGCGGGACTCCTAGCCGCTACCATAATACATCTAATAAATAACCCCTAGCCCCTAGCGCCGGGGGTCCCAGGACTCGACAGGCACCCCCACCACACAAGTACAGACAAAGTGACTTGCCCAAGGCCACGCAGAAAATCCGTGACTCAGTTTCCCCCACTGGAAACCTGTCTGAGGGGGTGATGTTTTGCTGGGAATGGGGCTCTTGGCGCCTACAGGAACAGGTGCCAGCCCCGTGGCCAGACAGAGGATGGAGCAGGCTGGAGCCCGAGAGGCCACCTCGCCGAAGCACGCTAGGCCCAGCTCACAGGGGGAGATCACAGCGCAGCCCCCTCGCCCAGCACTGCAGGCACATGATCTCAAGCCGGGTTTGCTCACAGCTCAGCTGAAGGAAAAGCTGGAGTCAGCAGACAATTGACTCACACTGCTGAGCGGTGGAGGGGGTCTGGGTTGCGGCCGGGGCTGAGGCTGTCCTGGCAGGGCTCCCCCAAAACGCAGCCAAGGGCAGGGGCTGGCAGCTTTCCAGCTGGCAACACGCCCACCTGGGAGCTGGCCATGCCCTACACAGGATCCCCCTGCAATTCAGGGGAGAGCAAGGGGATGTCAGGGAGAACATCGTAGCCTCAGGGAAGTCACGCCCCTTTGTGCCTCAGTGTCCCCCTGATATATGTCGCTAAGTGAGGGCTTAGCTGGAGGATGATACAGTGGGCAGGGCGTTAGCCTGAGACACAGATGTAGGAATCCCCTTGCTCCAGCAGACTCCCTGGGTGACCGTGGGCGAGGCAGGGTGCTTTTCTGTGCCTCAGTTTCCCCATCTGTGCAATGGGGATCACAGGCCCTCCCTGCTTCCCAGGAGGATCAATACATTAGAGCGTGGGAGGGGGGAGAGATGTAGCTAAGGCAGACACAGTCCTTGTGCCTCAGGGCTGCAGACGAGCTAACTGTAGGGTCAGGGCGAGATGGGAGGGCAGGTGACCCCCCACACCAGTTACCGGGGGCACGAGCATTAACCACAGGGGTTAGCAGTCTCCGCAACAGCACCCAAACCCAGCCAATTGGCCGGGTCTGCGGTCACTCGGCCAAGCTGGACCCATGGGTTTCCCCGTGGAGCGGGTCTGAAAGCGCCTCACCCCAGAGGTGGCTGCATTCAGTGGCGCCCCATCCGCCACAGATCACGGACAGAAGTCGGCCGCTGGCAACTGTAAGGCGGTGCCACTTCCCGAGTCTAGGGACACAACTACACTACAAACTTCGCTCGGCTTACAGCGCCTGTTCGGGTCACACCGCCCTCCTTCTGTCAGTGGGGCGCTCCTCACCAGGAGCACTAGCACTGACACAAGAGGGTCAGCATGGGGGGCTGAGAGCCAGGGCGACAGCCTGAGGTGTCTGGGGTTCGCAGCAGGAGCTGACCAGCCTTTCGCGTCAATTTCACGGCAGCGGAGCCGTGAAACTGACGAGGATGACAGCTAGGGATGCTGCGTGGCCCCAACCCCACTGAGAAGCACCCCCCAACTCCCCAGCGCCCGCTCCTGCCACACCAGAGCCAGCAGCGACTTCGGCCAGCTTGGCCTCCCGGTGCAGGCAGGGCAGCCATGCTGCGTACGGGCAGCAGGCCTGAGAACTGTTCTCTTCTGCGCCCACTTACACTTTTGGCCTTCACAACATCCCCTGGCAAGGAGGTCCGCAGGTTAGCTGTGCGCTGTATCCTCTTATCTGTGTGGAACCTGCTGCCTGCTCCTTCGGTGGGCGACCCCTGGTCTGTGCGCTGCGTGAGTGGTAAACAACACTTCTCTCGCCATCTTCTCCACCCCAGTCGTGACCACAAAGGCCTCCCTGCTGCTCGCAAACCAGGTCTGGCCAGGGCGCTGTCACCGCCCCACACAGGGAGCGCGATGACCAGGGCTGTTCGTCCTAGCCCCTTCCCAGCTTGGAAGGAAGCAATTTACATGGTAGGGCCTGGATTACATTGCTATCACTTTGACGTGAGAGAAAGCTCACCAGGGCCTGGCCTCTCCTTTCAGGGCCTGCCCATTTCCCCGCCAGAGGAACGGCGACCCGACGGCATTCCTCCCACGGCCTCCGGCACCCTGGCACCTGCAGCGCGGACACACCCCAAGCTAAGCCCTCAGCTGCTCTGAACAAAGGCAAAAGCAGGCGGAGCTCGCCCGCTCCAGGCTTGGGAACGTTTCGGGGGAGTCTAAAAACAGGAATGAAAACATCCCTCACGGAGGCTCAGCGAGCAGAGAAAAGAAACCTTTAAACACAGCCTGCGATTAAAGTAACCCAAAGCACCTTCGACTCTTAGCCTCCTAAACCGACCTGGTTCCCCTGTCTGCCACCGGTGCTTCTCTCGGCGCGGTCGTGCTCAGCAGGTCTGGGGCAGCGCTGGGTTTTCTGCTACAGCTCGTTAAGAGCTTGGGATAAGAAATCCCCGGCCTTGCTTTCCAGCCCGCGACAGCTGGCGGATTTGCGGCACAGAAAGCTCGGTGGCTTTAGTGCTGTTTTGGCAGCAGGCCTTGGGCCCAGAGAGAGGCAGAGTTACAAGAGGAACAAAACGGGCAGTGCCAATCGGGCTCTGTGCGAGTGGAGCACACGCCGGTTTCCGAGCCAGTGTCCCGAACAAGGCACCATCAGAGCCAATAGGATAAAAGAGCCCAGTTCTCTCAGGGCTCCCGTTCCAAGGGTGTCTCTGTGGCCAGCCTAGCGCCCGTCCCGGGGCAGAGCGGGGCCTCCGGAGCATGGACGCGGGCTCCCGGCCTAGCATCCGTCCCGGGGCGGAGCGGGGCCTCTGGAGCCGAGACGCGGGCTCCCGGCCTAGCGCTCGTCCCGGGGCGGAGCGGGGCCTCCGGAGCGCGGACGCGGGCTCCCGGCCTAGCGCTCGTCCCGGGGCGGAGCGGGGCCTCCGGAGCGCGGACGCGGGCTCCCGGCCTAGCACCCATCCCGGGCGGAGCGGGGCCTCCGGAGCGCGGACGCGGGCTCCCGGCCTAGCGCCCGTCCCGGGGCGGAGCGGGGCCTCCAGAGCGCGGACGTGGGCTCCCGGCCTAGCGCCCGTCCCGGGGCGGAGCGGGGCCTCTGGAGCCGAGACGCGGGCTCCCGGCCTAGCGCCCACCCTGGGGTGGAGCGGGGCCTCCGGAGTGTGGACGCGGGCTCCCGGCCTAGCGCCCGTCCCGGGGCGGAGCGGGGCCTCCGGAGCCGAGACGCGGGCTCCCGGCCTAGCGCCCGTCCCGGGGCGGAGCGGGGCCTCCGGAGCGTGGACGCGGGCTCCCGGCCTAGCGTCCGTCCCAGGGCGGAGCGGGGCCTCCAGAGCGCGGACGCGGGCTCCCGGCCTAGCTTGGAACCTGCTCCATCTTCTCCAGGTGAGTTAGGAGTTTCAGCAAGTACCCCGCCCCCGGCTCCCCTTGCCCTCCATGCTGGGGGGCTGCCATGGCATTCTCCCAAGTCCAGATATTGCTTTTGCCATCAGAAAGGAGCAAGAGCCCCTGCGAGGAACAGGAAAGTGCCTGGGGGAGGGATGGGTGCCACCCTGCAGGGCGCTGCGGGAGGCGCCCAATGAACGGGACAGAGAAAAACCCCACTCCGCCCCCCACACGCAGTGTTGAAACATGTCATCATCTGCCCACCGCGAAGCTCTTCGGAAAAGGGAAGAGAGCAACTTCTTTGCTTGACAGAGAACGCGGCACAGCCAGCGGAAGTGACTGGCCTGAGATTACCCACCAGATCAATTGCAAAGCTAGGAATGGAACCCAGGAGTCCTGGCTCCCAGCGCCCCCCTGCTCTAACCACCAGCCCCCACTCCACTCCCAGAGCCAGGGACAGAACCCAGGAGTCCTGGCTCCCAGCGCCCCCCTGCTCTAACCACCAGCCCCCACTCCACTCCCAGAGCCAGGGACAGAACCCAGGAGTCCTGGCTCCCAGTCCCCACTGCCCTCCCAGAGCCAGGGAGAGAACCCAGGCGTCCTGGCCACCCCCCCACCGAACCAGGCCAATATTACATCAAGCGACATGTTACTCGTACCAACAGAATGTAACAAAATGGGCTGGAAATCTGATTACTGTGACTGAAGAAGGAAGTGCCCATGACCCAGCCTTGCCACTCACACCAAGAGCTCCCCAGAATGTGGGTCCTCCACGGGCCTGGGTGCGCCTGCCCCCCACCCCCCACCGCTCCGCCCCTGCTCAGGCCCCAGCCCCGGGGATCAGGGCTCGGCAGCTGCAAGTCAGCTCCAACGGGGTGAGATTCGTGCAAAGCAGGTGTACAGGAAGCGGCCCGGCACGAGTATCGTAAACAACGAGGAGGGTACATCCCCGGGGCACTGCGAGATCTGGGGCTGAGGGACTCGCGTGGGGAGACTGCAAGGGGCGCTCCCCACAAACCAGTCGCTGGGTGTCACCAGAGGAGGGGGAGAAACCGGAGGGTGCAGAGAAGGGCCACAAGGATGTGAGGGCGAGGAAGGGAGACCCCTAAGGATCTCTAGGGCCAGGCTTCCCACACGGCCACCCCGTGTCTCACCATACCAGCCGCACGTCCCCCTGCCTGCCCTGACAAAGCACCTACGCCAAATCCGACACATCTCAAATCCAGGTCAGGTGAGCACCCCCAGGAAGGAAAAGGGCAGCCTGGGGAGACAGGGGCTGGCCTGAGAGTTCAGTTCCCGCATGGTCTTGGGAAAGTGAGGTCAGCCCTGCCTCAGTTTCCCCATCTGTAAAATTGCCTCCTGTTTGCACAATAGGGCCCCGATCTCAGGGTGCCTGGAATACCCATAAAGGATCCATGAAGACACCCGTTTCGCAGCCGTTTCACTTCCAGATGACTCAACGCCGCACCGTTTGCGGCTTTCTTTGTTAGCAGGAGAGATGCTCGTGTAGCCAGGACCCAACTCTTGCCAAGCAAAGTCGGGGCCTCGCCAGGACAGAGGGATGGCAGCCAGGACAAAGAACACCAGCCACCTGCTGTGAAAGTGACCTGGGCACAGCTTGCCCCACGCCAGGCCTGTGACTGGCACCCCCGGATGCTCCCCGTGGAACGGCGCTGGGGACGGCGCAATTCACTGGGGCACAAAGGGCCGTGTGTTTGCCCCCTCCCCCCCCCGGGCCCATCAGACTGTCATTGTCTTGGCAGCTCTGGATCCCGCAGGGAAGCCGCAGTCGCCAGGCCCAGCAGGGACGCAAAGGCCGGGTGAGCGCCCGAGGGGGCTGAGCGTGACTAAACCCCCTGAGCACAGGGCCCGGGGGGCAGGATCCGGCCGGGCGAGCCCCACAGGGGGCTGACCGTGGCTGAACCCCCTAGGCACAGGGCCCGGGGGCAGGATCCGGCCAGGCGAGCGCCCGAGGGGCTGAGCGTGACTAAAGCCCCTGGGGATACGGCTGGGGAGGTTGCTAAAGCCCCTGGGCCTGGGGCCCGGGGGCAGGATCCGGCCAGGAAGGTGGCTAAAGCCCCTGGGCACGGGGCACTAGGGCAGGATCCGGCCGGGCAGGTGGCTAAAGCCCCTGGGCATGGGGCACGGGGGCAGGATCCGGCTGGGCAGGTGGCTAAAGCCCCTGGGCACGGGGCACGGGGGCAGGATCCGGCCGGGCAGGTGGCTAAAGCCCCTGGGCACAGGGCCCGGGGGCAGGATCCATCCGGGCAGGCGCCCCAGGGAACTGAGCGTGGCTAAACCCCCTAGGCACAGGCCCCGGGGGCAGGATCCATCCGGGCAGGCGCCCCAGGGAACTGAGCGTGGCTAAACCCCCTAGGCACAGGCCCCGGGGGCAGGATCCATCCGGGCAGGCGCCCCAGGGAACTGAGCGTGGCTAAACCCCCTAGGCACAGGCCCCGGGGGCAGGATCCATCCGGGCAGGCGCCCCAGGGGGCTGAGCGTGGCTAAACCCCCTAGGTACAGGGCCCGGGGGCAGGATCCGGCCAGGTGGGTGCCCCAGGGAACTGAGCGTGGCTAAAGCCCCTAGGCACAGGGCCCGGGGCAGGATCCGGCCGGGCAGGCGCCCCAGGGAACTGAGCGTGGCTAAACCCCCTAGGCACAGGGCCCGCGGGCAGGATCCGGCCGGGCAGGCGCCCCAGGGAACTGAGCGTGGCTAAACCCCCTAGGCACAGGGCCCGGGGGCAGGATCCGGCCGGGTGGGTGCCCCAGGGAACTGAGCGTGGCTAAACCCCCTGGGCACAGGCCCCGGGGGCAGGATCCATCCGGGCAGGCGCCCCAGGGGGCTGATTGTGGCTAAAGCCCCTGGGCACAGGGCCCGGGGGCAGGATCCGGCCGGGCAGGTGGCTAAAGCCCCTGGGCACAGGGCCCGGGGGCAGGATCCGGCCGGGCAGGTGGCTAAAGCCCCTGGGCACAGGGCCTGGGGGCAGGATCCGGCCGGGGCAGGGGGTGTGGGGCCCCGGTCAGTGCACCCCACAGCAGGGGGTGTGGGGCCCAGGCTCAGCTGGGGACAGAGACCCAGAGTCTCACCCCAGGCAAAGGGGGCGTGGCCTGACAGGGCAATAGGATGACAGGGGTAAAGGGGCGGGGCCTTTCGAGATGGGGGCGGGGCCTGGGGAGTCTCCGCAGAGAACAGGACGCTATGCAGGGGGAGGGGACCAGCCACAGGAAAAAGGGGCGGGGCCAGGCGCGAGGGGTGCCGCTGAGGGGGCGGGGCCCGGCGCGAGAGGGTCCGTTGAGGGGGCGGGGCCCGGCGCGAGGGGTGCCGCTGAGGGGGCGGGGCCCGGCGCGAGGGGCGGGGTCTCACCGGCCTGGGTGGTGTCGCTCAGGTCCCAGCGCCGCGCCGCGCCGCCCGGGAAGAGCCGCAGCCGCCGCCCCGCCAGGCTCAGGCTGCCCGAGGCCGCCGCCTCCTCCAGGGCGCGCTCGGTGGCGGGTCCGCCGGGCGAGGGGGGCGGGGGCAGCTCCGGCTCCGCCTCGCCCGCCGCCATCCCGGGACCCCGGGGCTCCGCTTGCCGCGGCCGCCGCTGCCAGACTGACCGGCTGAGGCCGCGAGGGGGAGCCTGCCCCAGCCAAGGGGGCGGGGCCTGGAGCCCGGACGGGGCCAATCAACGGGGAGGGGCGGAGCTCGCGGGTTGCCAGCCACTGGCGCCTCGCGGGCCGCTCTGCTTGGCCAATCAGGCTTTTGGAGGGAGGGGCCTAATGCTGCACAGCGGCCCTGCCGCACGGACGGGGCGTGGCCTCTGCATTGGCTCACCCAATCACAGCGCCTTAGCATATAGGGGCGGGGCATCTAGGGCAATACAGCCAACCAACTAGCCGGAGGCGGGCCGTATCAAGAGGTTAGCCAATCAAGTCGGGGAAAGGACACGTCCACTTGCCTCGTCCCAGCCAATGGCAGTGTAGAAGGCGGGGCTAGCCTGTCTGTCGCAGTCAATCATACCTCACAGGCGGGGCTTGAGTTCTAGTATTGACCAATCACAAGGCGAGGTCGCTCCAAACTATTAGGTCAGAAGATGTGGGGAACGCCTCACCAGATTCAGCCAATTCCACTAGGAGAGACGGGGTCTTCGTACGATTGACAGCACATCTGCCAATCAGAACACGGCTCCGAAGGCACCTGCGTCACAAGGCGGCAACAGTTGAATGCGTGAACTGCCTGGTACGGGGGGGCGGAGCTGTTTCACCTGTCAGCCAATCACACGCAGCGGAATGCCGTGCTCGTTATGAGTGACGACTTGACTGGCCAGTCAGAGGGAGACTCCCTCCGGGCGGTGGAAAGGGGCCGAGAAACGAGAGTGACAGCCCAGCTGGCCAGTCAGAGCCCGAATCACCTCAGGGAAGGCGGGGGTTGCGCTTAGCGAGAGACAGACCACGTGGCCAATCTGAGACAGACTCACGCCGGGTGGGCGGGCTATGAGAAGAGACTGACAGCCCAACTAGTCAATAGCAGGAGACGATGATGTGAAAAAAGGGCGGGACCTAGTATTAAGCCACCATGACTATCTCAGGCCCAACCCCCTCTCGTGCGAGGCACCGGGGGAGAATCGTTCCCCTCCCGTGCGAGACACCAGGGGGAGGGGAATCCTTCCCCTCTTGTACGAGGCACCAGGGGAATCGTTCCCTCTCGGGCGAGGCACCTGGGGGAGGGGAAGCGTTCCCCTCTCGTGCGAGGCACCAGGGGGAGGGGAAGCATTCCCCTCTCGTGCGAGGCACCTGGGGGAGGGGAAGCGTTCCCCTCTCGTGCGAGGCACCAGGGGGAGGGGAAGCGTTCCCCTCTCGTGCGAGGCACCAGGGGGAGGGGAAGCATTCCCCTCTCGTGCGAGGCACCTGGGGGAGGGGAAGCGTTCCCCTCTCGTGCGAGGCACCAGGGGGAGGGGAAGCGTTCCCCTCTCGTGCGAGGCACCTGACGGAAAGGGAAGCGTTCCCCTCTCGTGCGAGGCACCTGGGGGAGGGGAAGCATTCCCCTCTCGTGCGAGGCACCTGGGGGAGGGGAAGCGTTCCCCTCTCGTGCGAGGCACCAGGGGGAGGGGAAGCGTTCCCCTCTCGTGCGAGGCACCTGACGGAAAGGGAAGCGTTCCCCTCTCGTGCGAGGCACCTGGGGGAGGGGAAGCGTTCCCCTCTCGTGCGAGGCACCTGACGGAAAGGGAAGCGTTCCCCTCTCGTGCGAGGCACCTGGGGGAGGGGAAGCGTTCCCCTCTCGTGCGAGGCACCAGGGGGAGGGGAAGCGTTCCCCTCTCGTGCGAGGCACCTGGGGGAGGGGAAGCGTTCCCCTCTCGTGCGAGGCACCAGGGGGAGGGGAAGCGTTCCCCTCTCGTGCGAGGCACCTGACGGAAAGGGAAGCGTTCCCCTCTCATGCGAGGCACCTGGGGGAGGGGAAGCATTCCCCTCTCGTGCGAGGCACCTGGGGGAGGGGAAGCGTTCCCCTCTCGTGCGAGGCACCAGGGGGAGGGGAAGCGTTCCCCTCTCGTGCGAGGCACCTGACGGAAAGGGAAGCGTTCCCCTCTCGTGCAAGGCACCAGGGGGAGGGGAAGCGTTCCCCTCTCGTGCGAGGCACCTGACGGAAAGGGAAGCGTTCCCCTCTCGTGCGAGGCACCTGGGGGAGGGGAAGCGTTCCCCTCTCGTGCGAGGCACCTGACAGAAAGGGAAGCGTTCCCCTCTCGTGCAAGGCACCAGGGGGAGGGGAAGCGTTCCCCTCTCGTGCGAGGCACCTGACGGAAAGGGAAGCGTTCCCCTCTCGTGCGAGGCACCTGGGGGAGGGGAAGCATTCCCCTCTCGTGCGAGGCACCTGGGGGAGGGGAAGCGTTCCCCTCTCGTGCAAGGCACCAGGGGGAGGGGAAGCGTTCCCCTCTCGTGCGAGGCACCTGACGGAAAGGGAAGCGTTCCCCTCTCGTGCGAGGCACCTGGGGGAGGGGAAGCGTTCCCCTCTCGTGCGAGGCACCTGACGGAAAGGGAAGCGTTCCCCTCTCGTGCAAGGCACCAGGGGGAGGGGAAGCGTTCCCCTCTCGTGCGAGGCACCTGACGGAAAGGGAAGCGTTCCCCTCTCGTGCGAGGCACCTGACGGAAAGGGAAGCGTTCCCCTCTCGTGCAAGGCACCAGGGGGAGGGGAAGCGTTCCCCTCTCGTGCGAGGCACCTGACGGAAAGGGAAGCGTTCCCCTCTCGTGCGAGGCACCTGACGGAAAGGGAAGCGTTCCCCTCTCGTGCGAGGCACCTGGGGGAGGGGAAGCGTTCCCCTCTCGTGCGAGGCACCAGGGGGAGGGGAAGCGTTCCCCTCTCGTGCGAGGCACTGGGGGGAATCATTCCAAATCCCATTTCAAGCCCCAAGGCTGACCCAGAGAGGACCCCAGGGCGGCACTAGGAGGCGCTGAGCTGTGGGCAGCAGGGTAGGGTGCAGCATGGGGCTCTGCCCACCAGCAATCAGGGCTGGCCCCGATGCCCAGTGGGGCGCTATGGGGCAGCGCCCAGGGAGCAGGGCCTGGCCCGAGGTCACAGTGGGGCGCAATAGGGCAGTGCCCAGGGACCAGGGCCCGGCCCGAGGTCACAGTGGGGCGCTATAGGGCAGTGCCCAGAGAGCAGGGCCCGGCCGAGGTCACAGTGGGGCGCTGTGGGGCAGCGCCCAGGCAGCGGGGCCTGGCCCGAGGTCACAGTGGGGCGCTATAGGGCAGCGCCCAGGCAGCAGGGCTCGGCCCGAGGTAACAGTGGGGCGCTGTGGGGCAGTGCCCAGGCAGCGGGGCCCGGCCCGAGGTCACAGTGGGGCGCTGTGGGGCAGTGCCCAGGCAGCAGGGCCCGGCCCGAGGTCACAGTGGGGCGCTATAGGGCAGTGCCCAGGGAGCAGGGCCCGGCCCGATGCCCAGTGGGGCGCTGTGGGGCAGTGCCCAGGCAGCGGGGCCCGGCCGAGGTCACAGTGGGGCGCTGTGGGGCAGCGCCCAGGCAGCGGGGCCAGGCCCGAGGTCACAGTGGGGCGCTATAGGGCAGCGCCCAGGCAGCAGGGCTCGGCCCGAGGTCACAGTGGGGCGCTGTGGGGCAGTGCCCAGGCAGCGGGGCTCGGCCCGAGGTCACAGTGGGGCGCTGTGGGGCAGTGCCCAGGCAGCGGGGCCCGGCCCGAGGTCACAGTGGGGCGCTGTGGGGCAGTGCCCAGGCAGCGGGGCCCGGCCCGAGGTCACAGTGGGGCGCTATAGGGCAGTGCCCAGGGAGAGCAGGGCCCGGCCCGATGCCCAGTGGGGCGCTGTGGGGCAGTGCCCAGGCAGCGGGGCCCGGCCCGAGGTCACAGTGGGGCGCTATAGGGCAGCGCCCAGGCAGCAGGGCCTGGCCCGAGGTCACAGTGGGGCACTGTGGGGCAGTGCTCAGGCAGCAGGGCCCGGCCCGAGGTCACAGTGGGGCGCTGTGGGGCAGTGCTCAGGCAGCAGGGCCCGGCCCGAGGTCACAGTGGGGCACTGTGGGGCAGTGCTCAGGCAGGAGGGCCCGGCCCGAGGTCACAGTGGGGCACTGTGGGGCAGCGCCCAGGCAGGAGGGCCCGGCCCGAGGTCACAGTGGGGCACTGTGGGGCAGTGCTCAGGCAGGAGGGCCCGGCCCGAGGTCACAGTGGGGCGCTGTGGGGCAGTGCTCAGGCAGCAGGGCCTGGCCCGAGGTCACAGTGCCCGGTCGTGAGGTCAGAGCCCGTCACCCTGGCGTCAGGCTCTGTGAAGCCGTGGGGCAGGCGCCAGCTCACAGAGCCATGTCCCGGGGAGCTGGGCGGGGCGGGCAGGGGCCGCGCTGGCCACGCAGGGGGCAGCGCTGTGGGTCACTGCAGCATCTGCCCAGTGGCCGGAGCCGGGTGCCGGGGGCACGGGCAGGGATGGGCGACCGACGCACCGTGAGGCGGCAGAGATGCCGGCGGCTCCAGCGCGGCTCCCGGCCCTCCGGGGGCGACGAAGCCATGGGGGTGAGTGGCCCGGGGGGGCAGCGCTGAGGGGGTGGCGTGGGGCACCCGGCAGTGCTCAGCAGGGGGCGCCGTGGGGCAGGGGGTGGGATGGGGGCTCAGCAGGGGTTGCGGGAGGCAGGGGGTGGGGTGGAGGGCTCAGCAAGGGGCGCTGTGGGGCAGGTGTGGGGTGGAGGGATGCTGTGGGGAGGCGGGAGACACAGAGGGTGCAGTGGGGCAGGTGGATGGAGACGTATGGGGCTGACAGGTGGCCATGGGATGGATGCTTAGCACCTTGGGGTGGGGGGCACAGGGCCCACCCGTGACTCAGCCCCACCCCTTCCCTGCCCTGCCCCCCATAGGCCAAGCGCCCGCGCTGCAGCCAGGGGCTGGTGGGCACTGAGGGCAGGACGGACCTGGGGGGCTCAGCCCCCATCCTGCGCCTCCCCCCAGAACTGGTGAGTCAGCACACAGGGCAGGCTGGGGGGCTAGACCCATCGGGGTGTCCGTATAGCCTAGAGGGCCCTATACCCGGCGGGGTGTCCGTATAGCCCAGAGGGCCCTATATCTGGGGGCCTGGGTCCATATAGCCCAGAGGGTCCTATACCCGGGAAGGCTGGGTCCATCCCAGAGGGCCCTATAGCCGGGGGGGGTGTCCATATAGCCCAGAGGGCCCTATATCCGGGGGGGGGGGGTTCCATATAGACCAGAGGGCCCTATACCCGGGAAGGCTGGGTCCATCCCAGAGGGCCCTATACCCCGGGGGGGGTGTCCATATAGCCCAAAGGGCCCTATATCCGGGGGGGGGTTCCATATAGACCAGAGGGCCCGATACCCGGGGAGGCTGGGTCCATCCCAGAGGGCCCTATACCCGGGAAGGCTGGGTCCATCCCAGAGGGCCCTATACCCGGGGGGGGGGGGTGTCCATATAGCCCAAAGGGCCCTATATCTGGGGGGGGCTTCCATATAGACCAGAGGGCCCGATACCCGGGGAGGATGGGTCCATCCCAGAGGGCCCTATACCCAGGGGAGGGTGTCCATATAGCACAGAGGGCCCTATACCCAGGACAGGGTGTCCATATAGCACAGAGGGCCCTATACCCGAGGGGGGTGTCCATATAGCCCAGGGGCCCCTATATGTGGGGGCCTGGGTCCGTATAGCCCAGAGGGCCTTACGCTGGACGTCACTCTGGGTGTCCTGCCCCCTCCTCTCTCCCCGCAGCTGGATCACATCATCTCCTTCCTGCCAGTGCGGGACGTGGTGGCCCTGGGCCAGACGTGCCACTACCTGCGCCAGGTGTGCGACAGCGAGGGTGTCTGGCGCCGGGTGTGCCGCCGGCTCTGCCCGCGGCTCCGCCAGGAGGACATGGCCGGCGCCCGCCCCTGGAAAAGAGCCGCCATCCTCAACTGTCAGTACCGGCCACCATGGGGCGGGGCTCGCACAAGGAAGGGGTGCTGCTTCGCACGAGGGAGGGAGGGGCTCGCATGAGGAAGGGAGGGCAGGGGCGGGGCTCACGCGAGGGAGGGTGCTGCTTCATACTAGTGAGAGGCAGGGCTCGCACGGGGCAGGGCAGGCTCACACGAGGGAGGATGGGGCTCACACAAGGGAGGGGTGGGTCTCACCCCAGGATGGGGCGAGACTCTCACAAGGGAGGGTAGGGCTTGCATGAGGGAGGGTGCTGCTTTGCACGAGGGAGGGGCGGGTTTCACACAGTGAGGGCTGTCAAGAGGGAGAATGGGGCTTCACGAGGGAGGGGGCTTCATGAGGAATCTCATAAGGGAGGCTGAGACTCGCACAAGGGAGGGTGCTGCTTTGCACGAGGGCAGGGCAGGGCTTGCAAGGGGCAGGGCTCGCACAAGGGAGGGGCAAATCTCATAAGGGAGGCTGGGACTCGCACGAGGGAGGGTGCTGCTTTGCACGAGGGCAGGGCTTTCATAAGGGAGGCTGGGACTCGCACAAGGGAGGGTGCTGCTTTGCACGAGGGCAGGGCAGGGCTTGCAAGGGGCAGGGCTCGCACAAGGGAGGGGTGAATCTCATAAGGGAGGCTGGGACTCGCACGAGGGAGAGTGCTGCTTTGCACGAAGGGTGGGGCTTACGCAGTGTCTACCCCACGCTGATCCCACCCCCTGGTTTTCTCCCCGTCCCCCCCCAGACACCAAGGGCCTGTACTTCCAGACCTTCGGGGGCCGCCGGCGCCACCTGAGCAAGTCGGTGGCCCCGCTGCTGTCCCACGGCTACCGCAAGTTCCTGCCCACCAAGGAGCACGTTTTTGTCCTGGACCACGGCGGGACCCTCTTCTTCCTCCGCAACGCCCTGGTGTCCTCGGCCCCGGGCCACCTCCAGTGGAAACGGGCCTGCCGCTGCGTGGCACTGTGCCGGAACGCCAAGGACGTGAGCGCCTCCCTGGTCGCCCGCCGCTGGTGGCAGCGGTGGGATGGTTCTCAACCCCATTCCCCGCCCCCCCCGTAGCCAGCCAGTCCTGCGCCCACAGCGGCACCGTCCCTTTCCCCCCCTGCAGTTCACCACGGACCCCCGCAGCGACGCGGGGTACCGGAAGTACGTGTACGTGCTGGCGGCGCGGGAGCCAGCGGCGGGCGCCGGGCGGGCGTGCGACTGCGTGGAGGTCTATCTCCAGTCCAGCGGGCAGCGGGTCTTCAAGATGACGTTCCACGCCGCCATGCGGTTCCGGCAGCTGGTGCTGGTGGGGCAGGAGACGGAGCGGGCGCTGCTGCTGCTGACAGGTGCCCGGTGGGCGCGGGGGGCTCCCCATAGCCAAGGGCTGGGGATGGGGGGCAGGAGATGGAGCGGGCAGTGTGTGTGTGGGGGGTTTCCTCGGGTTATGTGGCATGTGAGTCTTACTGTCCTAGACTAATACCGGGTGTGCCTCAGTTTCCCCGTGTGCTGCAGCAATACTCTGGTAGTTGGAATTCGTCACAAGGGGGCACCCCATAGCCAAGGGGGCAGGAGATGGGGGAGCTGCGGGGCTGGGAGGTGTCCCCGATTCCCCCCGCCCGGTGCCTGCCCTGACCCCCCGTCTCTCGGCAGAGGAAGGGAAGATTTATAGCCTGCTGGTGAACGAGACGCAGCTGGACCAGCCGCGCTCCTACACGGTCCAGCTCGCCCTGCGCAAGGTGTCCCGGTGCCTGCCCCACCTCGCCGTGCGCGCCATGACCTCCAACCAGAGCAGCGCCGCCTTCCTCACCGGTATGGGGCCTCCGTGGGGCGCCCCCAGCCCCCCAAGTACCCTCAGCCCACAGCCCCCCCACGCAGTGTGACCCTCAGCCTGCAGCCCCCCAACTGCAATATCCCAGCCCGCAGCCCCCCACGCAGCGTGATCCCCAGCCTGCAGCCCCCCGACTGCCCATATCCCAACCCAAGCTCCCTGTGTAGAGTGACCCCCAACCTGCAGCCCCCAAGTGCCCCTCACTCCCGACCCGCAGCCCCCCGCTTTGATTTGACACTGCCCCCCCCACCCCTGCTGTGACCCCCTCTGCCAGACAAGGGGGCCGTGTATTTCGAGGTCCACGCGCCGGGTGTCTATCGCGACCTCTTCGGGACCCTTCACGCCTTCGACCCCCTGGATCTGCAGATGCCGCTGGCCCTGGCCCTCCCTGCCAAGGTGAGCTGGGGGGATCGGGGGCCCGGGGCCCAGATTTTGGGGTGACAGGGTGGTTCTGGAGGAAGACACCAGGAGTGGGGGATGGCTCCAGGGAGCCCTGTTGGGGGGGGGCAGGGACGGGGGGGTGAACCTTGTCCCGGGCGCCCCCTGACCCTGCCCTGCCCCCCAGGTCCTGTCCTGCGCCCTCGGCTACAACCACCTGGGGCTGCTGGACGAGTTCGGGCGCCTCTTCATGCAGGGCAGCAACCGGTACGGGCAGCTGGGCACCGGGGACAAGATCGACCGCGGGGAGCCCACGCTGGTGAGAGCCCCCGGCCCCCCCGGGTCCCCCATCCTGCCCCCCCCTCCGGGTCCCCCCAGAGCCCCCCATCCTGCACCCCTTCCGAGTCCCCCCGGGTCCCCCATCCTGCCCCCCCTCCGGGTCCCCCTGGAGCCCCCCATCCTGCACCCCTTCCAAGTCCCCCCGGGTCCCCCATCCTGCCCCCCCTCTGGGTCCCCCCGGACCCATCCATCCTGCACCCCTTCCGAGTCCCCCCAGAGCCCCCCATCCTGCCCCCCTCTGGGCCCTCCATCCTGCACCCCCATCCTGCCCCCCTCTGGGTCCCCCCGGAGCCCCCCATCCTGCACCGCTCAGCACCCCCCGTGGAGCCCCCATCCTGCACCCCCATCCTGCCCCCCTCTGGGACCCCCCCCGGACCCCCATCCTGCACCTCCATCCTGCACCCCCTCCGGGTCTCCCCTGGAGCCCACCCCATCCTGCACCCTCTCCAGGCCCCCCATTTCCCACATCCCGCACCGCCTCTGCACCCCCCTGGAGCCTCCCCACCCCACCGTCCTGCACCCCCTCTGGGCCCCCTGACCCTCCCGGAGCTCTCCCAGCCCTCCAGGCCCCCCTGACCCTCTCTGGACCCCCCGGACCCCGCATCCTACACCCCCTCTGCACTCCCCCGGAGCCTCCCCTGACCCCCATCCTGCCCCCCCTCCACACACCCCCAGTCCTCCCATCCTGCATCCCCTCTTCACCCCCCAGAGCCTCCTCGGCCCCCCCATCCTGCCCCCCCGGGCTGCCCTGGAGCCCACCCTGCCCCCCTCCGCACCCCCTCGGAGCCTCCCAAGCTCCCTCATCCTGAACCCCCTCCGGGCCCTCTCATCCTCCCATCATGCACCCCCTCTGCACTCCCCCTGCACCCCCCCGGACCCTCCAACCTGCATCCCCTCCACACACACACTGGAGCCCACTTGGCCCCCCCATCCTGAACCCCATCCGGGCCCCCTGACCCCCTCAGAGCTTCCCAGCCCTGCAGGCCCCCCCAAGCCCCGTCAGAGCCCCCCAAACACCCCCAGTACCCCTGCAGCCCCCCTATCCTGCACTCCCTCTGGGCCTCACTGGACCCCCATCCTGCGCCCCCCAGCCCCCCCATCCTGCACCAGAGCTCCCTCAGCCCTCCAGGCCCTCCTGACCCCCCTCAGAGCCCCCCAGGAGCCCCCTGTCCTCTGCCTACCCCGAGCCCCCTCAGAACTCCTCAGGGCCCCATAGCCCCTGCAGGTCCCCCCCAGAGCCCCTCTGGGACCCCAGAACCCCTCCAGCCCCCCCTGGTGCCCCATAGCTCCTCTGGGCTCCCCCAGAACTCCCAGCACCCCCGGCCCCCCATAGCCCCTCTGCCCACCCCTGGAGCCCCCCTAGTCCCCCGTAGTGCCTCCAGAACCCACCCAGCCCAGACCCCCACCACATCTAGGGGCTTCAAGGCAGTCCCCCATTCCCCAGACACCCCCAAACCTCCGACAACTCCCCTCCCCCATCTCAGCCCCCCCCCATGACTTGGCATCTCCCTGCCCCGCCTGGCAGGTTCACGGCCTCAAGTGCCCCCTGGACGTCTGGTGCGGCCTGAACCACTCGCTGGCCCTGCTGCGGAGCCGGGAGCTGGGCCAGGCCGTGCTGGGCTGCGGCTGCGGGGCCGGGGGGCGGCTGCCCGGCTGGCCCAAGGGCAGCGCCAGCTTCGTCAAGCTGCAGGTCAAGGTGAGAGCCGCCCCGCCCCAGAGTCAGCCGCATCGGGGGGGCAGAGCCTGGCACCAACAGCCGGCCCACCCCAGAGTCAGCCGCATCGGGAAGGGGAGGGCAGAGCCTGGCACCAACAGCCGCCCCACCCCAGAGTCAGCCGCATCGGGGAGGGGAGGGCAGAGCCTGGCACCAACAGCCGCCCCACCCCAGAGTCAGCCGCATCGGGGGGGCAGAGCCTGGCACCAACAGCCACCCCACCCCAGAGTCAGCCGCATCGGGGGGGGAGGGCAGAGCCTGGCACCAACAGCCGCCCCACCCCAGAGTCAGCCACATCGGGGGGGCAGAGCCTGGCACCAACAGCCGCCCCACCCCAGAGTCAGCCGCATCGGGGAGGGGAGGGCAGAGCCTGGCACCAACAGCCGCCCCACCCCAGAGTCAGCCGCATCGGGGAGGGGAGGGCAGAGCCTGGCACCAACAGCCGCCCCACCCCAGAGTCAGCCGCATCGGGGGGGGCAGAGCCTGGCACCAACAGCCACCCCACCCCAGAGTCAGCCGCATCGGGGGGGGGGCAGAGCCTGGCACCAACAGCTGCCCCGCCCCAGAGTCAGCCGCATCGGGGGGGGGCAGAGCCTGGCACCAACAGCTGCCCCGCCCCAGAGTCAGCCGCATCAAGGGGGCAGAGCCTGGCACCAACAGCCGCCCCGCCCCAGAGTCAGCCGCATCGGGGGGGGGTAGAGCCTGGCACCAACAACCGCCCCACCCCAGAGGTGGCCTCATCTCAGCGCCAGGCGAGGGGTCCCTGGGTAACCGGCCGCCCTGCCCCAGAGGTGGGCGCATCTCAGCGCCGGGCGAGGGGTCCCTGGGTAACCGGCTGCCCCGCCCCAGAGGTGGGCGCATCTCACGCCGGGCGAGGGGTCCCTGGGTAACCGGCCGCCCCGCCCCAGAGGTGGGCACATCTCAGCGCTGGGCGAGGGGTCCCTGGGTAACCGGCCGCCCCGCCCCAGAGGTGGGCGCATCTCAGCACCGGGCGAGGGGTCCCTGGGTAACCGGCCGCCCCGCCCCAGAGGTGGGCGCATCTCAGCGCCGGGTGAGGGGTCCCTGGGTAACCGGCCGCCCTGCCCCAGAGGTGGGCGCATCTCAGCGCCGGGCGAGGGGTTCCTGGATAACCGGCCACCCCACCCCAGAGGTGGGCGCATCTCAGCGCCGGGCGAGGGGTCCCTGGGTAACTGGATGCCCTGCCCCAGAGCCAGCCGCATTCCCCCCTTCTCTCCCTGGCAGGTCCCGCTCTGCGCCAGCAGCCTCTGCTCCACCCGCGAGTGCCTCTATCTGCTGTCCAGCCACGACATCGAGGGGGGGCCGGCCTACCGCGAGCTGCCCCCCAGCCGGGCGCCCCCCCCGCCGGAGAGCCCGGGGGCCCAGGCCTGCGAGCAGTACCTCAGCCAGCTGCAGTGCTGCCCCACGCTGGCCGGGCGGCTGGCCAAGGTGAGGGAGGCCGTGGGGGCCCTGCCCCTGCCCCCTTGCCAGAAGGACTTCCTGTGGGAGGCGCTGGAGCTCATCCGGTGCTCGGCCCGGCCCCGCAGCCCCCCTGCCTGCAGCTAGCGGGTCCCCCGGATCCCCCCGCGCCCCATCCCCAGGAACGGGCCCCCTGAGTCCCCCGATCATGGACCATGATTGACAGACGCACACGCTACAATTGGGAATTAATAAAGCGCCAGAGGAGAAGCCGGTGGGCTGGTCTTGGGGGGCAGGACCCCGGGGGCCCCTCCGGGGAAGACCCACAGTCCGGCCGGCCTGGTACCTCTGCCGCCCAGGCCAGGCCCCGGCCGAAGCCCCAACCAGCCCAGCAGGGCCAGCATCACCCCACAAGTGGAGAGGAAGGTGGGGGCAGGGGATGGACCCCCCAGACCCCACCCCCCGGTCATGCCCAGCTCCTCTGGGATGCTCAGGAAGGTGCAGGGGGGGATCAGCTCTGCTCCCGGAGGGGCTGTGGGGGGAAATGAGCTGAGAGGGGAGGGGCTCTAGCCAGGATCAGAGGCAGGGGATATGGAGGGGGCAGGTTCCTGAGGGGTGGTGGGGGCTCAGAGGCAGGGGATATGGGGGCAGGTTCTCGGGGGGGGTGCAGCCCTGGCTGGATATAAGGGGAGGGGAGAGCGATGGGGGGGCCCTGCTTGCAGCAGGGGGAGGAGGCAGCTGTCTGCAAAGGAGGGGGTGCGGGGGGGGGTTGGAGCTTGCAAACAGGGGGGCAGTGCACCTGGGAAGATGCCGGGGTGGAGGCTGGAGGGGGTGGCGGGGGGGGCACCCAGGAGAACTCTCTCCTCCTCCATGTGCCCCCCCTGCCTGGATTAGAAGCCTGGGGGGGAGGAGACTGAGGGGAGATTCCAAGCTCCGCCCCCTCCCACCAGCTGATCGGGACCCTAAGCCCGCCAGGGTCCCCCATGGGTGCCAGGCTCCATACAGAGCAGAGACCCCTGTACCACGGGGGGGGTGTGACAGACCCTGTGGGGGTGACTGTGATCCCCTGGGACGAGGAGGAAATGGGACCCCCCCCCCGGACTACCACAGGTTCCCCTTGGGCTACTGGGCCAGTGTGGGGGGCAGATGCTGGGGCTGGCTGGGGGGAGGGAGCACAATGCCCCTCACTCCCGACCCGCAGCCCCTGCTAGCCCGGCCCGTGGGTTATTTATGGCTGGGGGGGGTGGTTGTTCCAGCCCCCGGCAGCGCAGACACAGAGCCCTGGGGAGGGTCCAGCCTCCCCCCCCCGCCCCCGGATCCCTGCCCAGGGTCCCTCGAGGTTGGGACGGGGGGTGAACTAGCTTGTGGGGAAGCTCAGAGGGGCAGGTGTGGGGGGAGGGGGGGCTAGGAGACAGAGCCGGAGGGGGGTGATACAGGATTCCCCCACCCCAGGATCCTCTGGCAGGGGGCAGGGAAGATGTGCCCCCCACCTGAGCTGCCCCACTCCTGAACCCAGACTTGACCCCAACACTGGTTTCACATGCGACGCTCTGGGTGCGGAGTGAATCCAGAGTGACTCTGGAGTGAACCCCCAGGCGACCGGAATGCAGGGTGATTGGAAAGGAGGCTCGGCTTGATCCAGGGCCAACCCTGCAGGAAACTGGAACTAGAGCGAATCCGGAGCAAATCCATCCCCGGCCAGGCCTGCGTTCACCCCTCCTTGCGCTCTGAGGCTGGGCAGGCTCGGCCCCCCGACCCTGATCCCTGCACCGGCCGCAGGAGCAGTACGGGGGCCAGGACCCAGGAGTGGAGTCTGGGCCAAACCCGGGGACAGCCACCAGGGGGCGCATGGAACCAGCGGCTGCATCAGAGGCTGGGAGCCAGGACTCCTGGGTTCTCTCCCCGGCTCCGGGAGGGGAGTGGGGGCTGGTAGGTCAGAGCAGGGGGGCTGGGAGCCAGGACTCCTGGGTTCTCTCCCCGGCTCTGGGAGGGGAGTGGGGGCTGGTGGGTTAGAGCAGGGGGGCTGGGAGCCAGGACTCCTGGGTTCTCTCCCTGGCGCTGGGAGGGGAGTGGGGGCTGGTGGGTTAGAGCGGAGGTGGGTGGGAGCCAGGACTCCTGGGTTCTCTCCCTGGCGCCGGGAAGGGAGTGGGGGCTGGTGGGTTGGGGGGGGGGGCAGTGCCAGGCCCAGATCTCTACCCTGGTCCATGGGAGCTGCTCCATAGTTGCCGGCACTTGTGCAATTCGCACAGGGATTCTGCCGTGCAAAGGGGGGGCGGGACTCCAGAGCAGGGGGGTGTCGCTACCAATACCACACGCAGGCAGAACGGCCTCTTTGCTCCTTTATTGGATACACGGAGCCGGCTTCGGGGGGGGGGGGGGGTGTTCCCTGCAAGACAGACCCCCCCGCACACACCCCTGGGCTCACGCGTTCTTCTTCTTCGGTGCCCCCCCGCACGGCCGCTTGCTGAATGCGGTGAGGATCTGGTGCTGCTGCTGCCGATACGGGACCACGAAGCTCTCGGGGGACAATTCACCGACCCCCTCAGCGTCCACCCGGCCCATGAAAATGTAGCTGGAACCTGAGGGGGTAGGGGAGACACAGAGACAATCACGAGAGGTGGGAGATGCACCCACCTCTGGGGCGGGGCGGCCGGTTACCCAGGGACCCCTCGCCCGGCACTGAGATGCACCCACCTCTGGGGTGGGGCAGCCGGTTACCCGGGGACCCCTCGCTTGGTGCTGAGATGTGCCCACCTCTGGGGCGGGGCGGCCGGTTACCCATGGACCCCTCGCCGGCGCTGAGATGCAGCCACCTCTGGGGTGGGGCAGCCAGTTACCCGGGGACCCCTCACCCGGTGCTGAGATGTGCCCACCTCTGGGGCGGGGCGGCCGGTTACCCAGGGACCCCTCGCCCAGCGCTGAGATGCGCCCACCTCTGGGGCGGAGCGGCCGGTTACCCAGGGACCCCTCGCCCGGCACTGAGATGCACCCACCTCTGGGGCGGGGCAGCCGGTTACCCGGGGACCCCTCGCTTGGTGCTGAGATGTGCCCACCTCTGGGGCGGGGCGGCCGGTTACCCATGGACCCATTGCCTGGGGCTGAGATATGCCCACCTCTGGGGCGGGGCGGCCGGTTACCCAGGGACCCCTCGCCCGGCGCTGAGATGCACCCACCTCTGGGGCGGGGCGGACGGTTACCCAGGGACCCCTCGCCCGGCGCTGAGATGCGCCCACCTCTGGGGTGGGGCTCCCCATGGCCCAGCGCCCACAGCTCACTCACCTTTCTTCAGGGCGGGGCACTGGCGGCAGGGGACCTCCAGGCGCAGGGTGGCCCCTTTCTCGGCCTGGGGGAGGCTGAGGGCTCCGGCTTTGTACGTGTTGAGGAGCGAGACGGTGGCTGTGACCCGGTCGCCGGCCCCTCGCACGGCAGTTTTCACGGTGCCGGTGATAACTGTGAGACAGGGCACAGGGGGGTGAGTCCTTGGGGGCACTTGTCCCAGAGCCAGGGAAGACCCCCCTGCTCCCTCCCCGGACTCCTGGGTCCCTTACCAAAGTCATTGGCACAGAAGTGGCTCTGGAGACTTCCCGACCGGCGGCATTTCTGGGGGCACTGAACCGTGGCTGCAGGGAGAAGAGGGGTTTAGTGCTCAGCTTGGGGGGGGCAGCTTCCCCCCCAACCCACATACCCCCTCCCACAAATCACAGAGCCCAAGGACCCCAGGACTGGGCTGGCAGGGGCTGCGGGTCGGGATTGAGGGGCACCAGCTGAGGTGGGCCAGTGGGGGCTGTGGGTCGGGAGTGAGGGGCACCGGCAGAGCGGTGGGTGGGCAGAGCTGGACTACCAGGGGCTGCGGGTCGGGAGTGAGGGGCACCAGCAGGGCTGGCGGGGGGCTGCGGGTCGGGAGTGAGGGGCACCGGCAGGGCTGGAGGGGGGCAGGGCTGGACTGGCAGGGGCTGCGGGTCGGGAATGAGGACCACTGGCAGGGCTGGGGGGGGGCAGGGCTGGGCTGGCAGGGGCTGTGGGTTGGGAGTGAGGGGCACCAGCAGGGCTGCAGGGGCAGAGCTGGACTAGCAGGCGCTGTGGGTCGGGAGTGAGGGGCACCGGCAGGGCTCAGGGGGGCAGGGCTGGGCTGGCAGGAGCTGTGGGTCGGGAGTGAGGGGCACCGGGAGGGCTGGGGGGGGCAGAGCTGGACTAGCAGGGGCTGTGGGTCGGGAGTGAGGGGCACCGGGAGGGCTGGTGGGGGCAGGGCTGGGCTGGCAGGAGCTGCGGGTCGGGAGTGAGGGGCACCGGCAGGGCTGGAGGGGGGCAGGGCTGGACTGGCAGGGGCTGTGGGTTGGGAGTGAGGGGCACCGGCAGGGCTGGAGGGGGGCAGGGCTGGACTGGCAGGGGCTGTGGGTTGGGAGTGAGGGGCACCGGCAGGGCTGGAGGGGGGCAGGGCTGGACTGGCAGGGGCTGTGGGTTGGGAGTGAGGGGCACCGGCAGGGCTGGAGGGGGGCAGGGCTGGACTGGCAGGGGCTGTGGGTTGGGAGTGAGGGGCACCAGCAGGGCTGCGGGGGCAGAGCTGGACTAGCAGGGGCTGTGGGTCGGGAGTGAGGGGCACCGGCAGGGCTCAGGGGGGCAGGGCTGGGCTGGCAGGAGCTGTGGGTCGGGAGTGAGGGGCACCGGCAGGGCTGGGGGGGCAGAGCTGGACTAGCAAGGGCTGCGGGTCGGGAGTGAGGGGCACCGGCAGGGCTGGGGGGGGCAGGGCTGGACTGGCAGGGGCTGCGGGTCGGGAGTGAGGGGCACCGGCAGGGCTGTGTCTGGCCTGGGTTCGCAGGGGCCCATCTTACCCGGCGTCTGGGCGCTGGGTGGCTTGGCCTCGGGCGGGGCCCAGGTGGTGGGTTTGGGCTCAGGCTCCGGTTTCGGTTTCCCGGCGGGCTTGGTGCCAGCCTGGCCCGGTTTGGAGCCAGGGAAGATCCCGGGGGCGGGTTTTGTGGCCTTGTCGGTCGCCTCTGAGGGGCTTTTCACAGCGTAGGAGGCGGCGAAGCCGTCGGCCGTGACGCTGAGATCCGAGACGAACTGAACCAGGAGCTCGTTCCCCTCCGAGTAGATGGTGCTGCGGGGGAGATGGGTGAGAAAAACCCTCCTGTGCTGGGCGCCGGCCCCCACCCGGCCCCAGGGCAGGGACTGGCTGGCTCAGGGGGCAGGGAATGGGGCAGGATCCTGTCCCCTCTAGGAGGCACCGGCTCCCACCCGGCCCCAGGGCAGGGACTGGCTGGCTCAGGGGGGCAGGGAATGGGGCAGGAGCCTGTCCCCTCTAGGAGGCACCAGCTCCCACCCGGCCCCAGGGCAGGGACTGGCTGGCTCAGGGGGCAGGGAATGGGGCAGGATCCTGTCCCCTCTAGGAGGCACCGGCTCCCACCCGGCCCCAGGGCAGGGACTGGCTGGCTCAGGGGGACAGGGAATGGGGCAGGGGCCTGTCCCTCTGCGGGGCAGCGGCTCCCACCCGGCCCCAGGGCGGGGACTGGCTGGCTCAGGGGGGCGGGGAGCGGGGCAGGGGCCCATCCCCTCTAGGGGGCGCCGGCTCCCTCCGGCCCCAGGGCGGGGACTGGCTGGCTCAGGGGGCAGGGAATGGGGAACGGGCGGCCGGGGGAGGGGCGGGGAGGCCGGGGGAGGGGCAGGAGCTCACCCGGGGGCTCGGTCGCCGCAGAACTTGCCGACGCGCCGGGAGTCGTCGGTGGCCCCCCCGTTGAAAATGGCCACGTAGTCGTAGCGACAGTAGGTGTCGTCCTCCACCTCGAACTTCCCGAAGGTCAGTTCCACCACCTGGGGGGGCGGGGCATAGGGTCAGCCCCGCCCCCTGGAGCCCATCCCCCCACATTCCACCTCAGCCCCGCCCCCTCAGCCCTGTCCCACCACATGGAGCCTCCCCATCCTCTGCCCCACCCACCACAGTGACACCCACCTCCCAGCTCCCCCCCCCGCCTACCTGGCCCACGGGCGCTATGATGTGCCAGGAACAGCTGATCCCGGCTGGGTAGTTACTCTCAGGCCAGTTTGGGGTCTTGAGGCTTCCCTGGGGCTTCTCCAGCTTCCCCCCACAGAACTGATGCTCTGCAAGACAAGCAGGGGTGGGGGGGTCAGCGAGGGGGAGACCCAGAGCCTGGGGGGGAGGCCCATTGAGGCCGGCACAGAATGGAGCGCATGGGAGGGTGCAAAGAGAGAGATGAGTGTGCAAAGCAAGTGTGTGAGAGCGAGTGTGCTCACTGCTTGTGCAAGGCTATAGGAGTGCACAGGAATTGTGCAAATAAGTGTACGCTTGGGAGAATGCAGGTGTGCCATACAGGGAAGCATGCAAATGAATGAGCCTGTGCATGGGCTGTGCACGGATATATGAGTGTGCATGGGGAAATTTGCATGTAAGTGTGCAAAAATAGGTGTGCATGCATATGAAGGCTGCATAAGTCTGATGTGCACAGATATAGGTGAGTGTGCACAAAGCAGTTTGCAAAGGAGTGTAAGAGTGAGTGTGCATGAGAGATGTGCAAGATACATGTGAGTGTCCAGACAGGGACCTGAGTGTGCAAAGACACAGCACACTGTGCAAGCAGAAAAGAGTGTAGTGTGCAAGAGCATGTGAGTGTGCCAATTCGTGAGTGCACATGGAATGCTGTGCACACCCACGGTACCCAAGGAGAGGTCTGTGCAAATCCCACCAAGCGTGTAAGGAAACGTGATGCCTGCTTGTGCAACCCTCGCTGTGTAGGTGTGTAACTCCTGCCAGCACACGCAATAGTGCAAACTCCTCCCTGCCTGCACAACGGGGCACAGGTCACTGTGCGAACGTGCAAACCCCGAGCAGCGCGTGCAGTCGGACCGCCGGCCACCTGGCAGCACATCCACCTCGGCCTGCGCGTGCAAGGGTGCCAGCATGTCACACGCACGAGTGGAAACCTGCACCAGTGAACGTGCAAACTGCCGGCCCATGTGCAACCCCCTATCTGAGCATGCAAACCGCCCACCCACTTTGGGGCAGCCAAACGGCCACCTGCCTGTGTGCAAATCCCCGCACTACTGCCACGCTGACCCTTCTGGGTGTGACCCCCCGTGCCCCCGCACATGCTCCAAGCGCCTCGTCGGTGCGGCCAGCTCTGGGGCGGCGCAGGGGGCAGGCAGGCGACATCCCACAGGCCCCGAAGCAGCTGGCGTCACCCTGCCTGGGCCCGTGTTTGCTCAGCGCACGGCTTTGGGGGCATTGGCCCTGGGGGGGAAGGGGGGAAAGGGCAGCGGCGCCGGGAGTGGAGGAGGGGAGAGACGGACTTGTGCAAACCTGCAATTTCCACGGATTCCGCAGCTGGTAATTACAGGCCATGGAGGGAGCGGGAGCAGGGGCGGGGGGAGACAGGCGAGGCACAAGCGGGGGGGGTGGTCTCGCCCTGTCCAGCAGCCAAGCCCCCCCCCGTCGGCCCCCACCGGACACAGCAATGGGACGGCGATGTGGGGGTCAGATCCCAGGCTGGGGGGAGAAGGTGGCTGGCTTGGGGGTGCACAAGATGGGGGCAACTCCCCACATCGTCACACCCCTATTGGTGCAGGTGCATTGTGGGTAACGCGCTCCCAGCATCCTCTCTGCCCCTGGCGTCAGTGCAGGGCATTGTGGGTAACGATTTTCCAGCATCCTGTCTGACCCTTGCATCAGTGCAGGGCATTGTGGGTAACGCGCTCCCAGCATCCTCTGCCCCTGGCATCAGTGCAGGGGATTGTGGGTAACGATTTCCCAGCATCCTCTCTGCACCTCCAGCTCCTTTGCCCCAGGCCACGATCCGACCACAATGGCGCCCCCCGAGGGGCAGAGCCCGGGCGGGACGGGCTGCGGCTTTCCCTCAGGGCTGGGGGGGGCCGGTCTCTGCGCCCCGCCCCAGCCCCCCCATCCCTGCGGGGGGGGCCATTGCCGGCGGGGGGAGAGGGCAGGCGGCCAGATACTCACCATCCCAATAGTGCCAGGGCTCCCAAGCCAACCGGGAGTCTATATGGTTAGCGCCCCACTTCTGCCTTCCGCGCGGCCGGCCTGCAAAAGTCCCGCAGGTTGGGATGGGTGGGGGGAGCTGCTGGGGGGCAGGCGGGGGTGGGGGGCCATGCAAGCCAGAGGCACGGGGCACAGGCACGGGGGGGGCACAATGGCTGGAGAGGAGCTGGCGTGGGTAACAATTACCCAGCATCCTCTCTGCCCCTGGCGTCAGTGCAAGGCATCTTGGGTAACAATTACCCAGCATCCTCTCTGCCCCTGGCGTCAGTGCAGGGCATTGTGGGTAACAATTACCCAGCATCCTCTCTGCCCCTGCCATCAGCGCAGGGCATCGTGGGTAATAATTACCCATCATCCTTTCTGCCCCGGTGTCAGTTCAGGGGATTGTGGGTAACGATGACCCAGCATCCTCTCTGCTGCTGGCGTCAGTGCACGAGCATTGTGGGTAACGATTATGCAGCATCCTCTCTGCTGCTGCAGTCAGTGCAGGGCATTGTGGGTAATGATTACCCAGCATCCTCTCTGCTGCTGGTGTCAGTGCAGGGCATTGTGGGTAACGATGACCCAGCAACCTCTCTGCCCCTTGCGTCAGTGCAGGGCATTGTGGGTAACGATGACCCAGCATCCTGTCTGCTGCTGGCGTCAGTGCAGGGCATTGTGGGTAATGATTATGCAGCATCCTCTCTGCCTCTGGCATTGTGGGTAATGTGCTCCTGGTGTCAGTGCACGGGATTATGGGTAATGTGCTCCCACATCCTCTCTGCCCCGGTGTCAGTGCAGGGGATTGTGGGTAATGGTCAGTGCAGGGCATTGTGAATAACGTGGTCCCAGCATCCTCTCTGTCCTTGGTGTCAGTGCAGGTGCATTGTGGGTAATGGTAACCCAGCATCCTCTCTGCCCTGGCGTCAGTGCAGGTGGATTGTGGGTAATGATTTCCTAGCATCCTCTCTGTCCCTGGCGTCAGTGCAGGGCGTTGTGGGTAACGCACTCCCAGCGTCCTCTCTGCCTCAGTTTTAGTGCAGGGGATTGTGGGTAATGGTCAGTGCAGGGCATTATGGGTAACATGGTCCCAGCATCCTCTGCTCCTGGCGTCAGTGCAGGTGCATTGTGGCTAATGGTTACCCAGCATCCTCTCTGCCCTGGCGTCAGTGCAGGTGGATTGTGGGTAATGATTTCCTAGCATCCTCTCTGTCCCTGGCGTCAGTGCAGGGCATTGTGGGTAATGCACTCCCAGCATCCTCTCTGCCTCGGTTTCAGTGCAGGGGATTGTGGGTAATGGTCAGTGCAGGGCATTATGGGTAACGTGGTCCCAGCATCCTCTGCTCCTGGCGCCAGTGCAGGTGCATTGTGGGTAATGGTTACCCAGCATCCTCTCTGCCCTGGCGTCAGTGCAGGAGCATTGTGGGTAATGATTTCCTAGCATCCTCTGCCCCTGGCGTCAGTGCAGGGCATTGTGGGTAACGCGCTCCCACCATCCTTTCTGCCTCGGTTTCAGTGCAGGGGATTGTGGGTTATGGACAGTGCAGGGCATTATGGGTAACGTGGTCCCAGCATCCTCTGCTCCTGGTGCCAGTGCAGGTGCATTGTGGGTAACATGCTCCCAGCATCCTCTCTGCCCTTGGCGTCACTGCAGGTGCATTGTGGGTAACGCTCTCTGCCCTTGGCGTCACTGCAGGTGCATTGTGGGTAACGCGCTCCCAGCTCCCCTGGGAGATCAAGCGTCCACACACCCACTGGGGGTGTCCCCCTGCAGCCAGCCCCCCGGGGGGAGCATGCGGGAGCCCCCAGCCGGGGGGAGGAGGGGGCCGGGGGTCTCTCACCATTGACGTGGGGGAGGCCGGAGCTGAACCAGACCAGGAAGCCGCGGCCCCCGGTGCCCTCGTCCGTCACCATGCGCAGCATCATGCGGTTGCTGGTGGAGAGCAGGGCCCCGGGCCGGAAGGTGCCGCAGAAGCGGCCCAGCCGCTGGGCGGTGTCCGAGTGTCCGTTGAAAATCTCCAGCGAGTCGTAGCGGCAGCCGGGGTCCGGCTCCAGGTCGAAGACGCGGAAGGAGAGAATCACCACCTGGCCCTCGGGCACCTGGGCACGGAGACAGCGGGTTGGCTGGGGGGGTGGGGGCAGACCCCCCCCTCCCCTTCCTCTGCACCCCGATTTCCCCACATCCACCCCCAATTGCCCTCCCCTCCCCTCCGTACCGTGATGGTCCAGGTGCAGGTCTTGCCGGGAGGGTAGTGGCTGGGGAACCCCTCGCTGGCGATGTACCCCGACTCGCCCACGTGTTCCCCGCCGCACAGGAACACGGGCCTGGAGAGACCCCCAGAGTCACAGTCACTCGGCGCCCCCCGTGCGCGACCCGCAGCCCCTGCCCCCACCAGCTCTGCCGGTGCCCCTCACTCCTGACCCGCAGCCCCTGCTGGCCCAGCCTGGGCTCCCCACTGGCCCTGGTCCCCGCTGTGGTGAGCAGAGGAGCCAGCTGATGTCAGCATCCAGGACCCAGCATCTGTTTGTCCTGGCCCGGGTGCCGGGGGCTGGGAGAGCGGCCAGGCCGCAGGCGGGGTGCGGAGCCTGGCCTGCCTTGTGAGGCCTCCAGACAAGTGAGCGAACCCCACGTCCCCGCGGGGGCTGAGAGACACGCCTGGGCTGTGTCCCCCGTGGCCTGTGACAGCGCCCGGCCGGGACTAGCACCCCCGGCCTGCCCCCGCCATCACCCCGACACACGCCCTGCCCCAGGTCCCCAGCCTCCCCCACGCGGGTGAAACTGGGGACGCACGGCCCAACGTGGTGCACGGGGACAGAGAGGGGGAGGCGAGTGTGAAAAACCTGGCACACTCGTTTTCCAGGGGGAAGGTGGGTGTATATAAGACAGCCCCAAATATCAGGGTGTTGGGTCCCCCCCGCCCAGGGCGAGGGAGCCAGCTCTGTCCGGCCTCTGACCCCACTGTTTGGTGACCATAAAAATCCAGTTTTCACCTCCCCACATCTGTCCCTGGGGTCCCAGCCTGGCCCTCCCCCCCCCCCATCGCCCCCACAGCTGCTCCCCCACAAGAGAATTCAGAGAATCTAGAGATCTTGGCTCATCCCCGGCATCTGGCAGCTTCAGCTCCACTCGCTAAATCCTTCCAGATGTGCTGGAGCCTGGCCTGTCCCGGCCCCCCGGCCCTGCTGGTGCCCCTCACTCCCGACCCGCAGCTCCTGGCCGGTGCCCCTCACTCCCGACCCACAGCCCCTGGCCGGTGCCCCTCACTCCTGACCCACAGCCCCTGGCCGGTGCCCCTCACTCCCGACCTGCAGCCCCTGCCAGCCCAGCCTGCCCCACCCTCAGCCCTGCCGGTGCCCCTCACTCCCGACCCGCAGCCCCTGCCAGCCCAGCCTTGCCCCCCTCCAGCCCTGCCGGTGCCCCTCACTCCTGACCCACAGCCCCTGGCCGGTGCCCCTCACTCCTGCTAGCCCAGTGTCTGTAGTTGGACAGTTCCCACCACAGGACCCTGCTTCTTTGGGGTCAGAGGGAGTCGTGGGGCAGGGGGGAGTTATGGGGCAGGGGGACTCGTGGGGCAGGGGGGCGTTATGGGGCAGGGATTGGGGGCACAGGGAAGTCGTGGGGCAGGGACCCGTTATGGGGCAGGGATCGGGGCAGGGGAGAGCCGTGGGCCAGATGGGAGTTATGGGGCAGGGATTGGGGGCACAGGGGAGTCGTGGGGCAGATGGGAGTTATGGGGCAGGGATTGAGGGCACAGGGGAGTCGTGGGGCAGATGGGAGTTATGGGGCAGGGATTGGGGGCACGGGGGACTCGTGGGGCAGGGACCCGTTATGGGGCAGGGATCGGGGGCAAGGGAGAGTCGTGGGGCAGATGGGAGTTATGGGACAGGGAGTGGGGGAAGGGGGACTCGTGGGGCAGGGTGGCGTTATGGGGCAGGGATGGGGGAAGGGTGGAGTCGGGGGGCAGGGCTGGGGGGCTGCGGTACCTCGTGGCGTTAGGGGCAGGGGCGGGGGGCGGGTCGCTCTGCCCCATGGCGCAGCCCCATAGCAGCAGCAGAGGCAGCAGCGGGCTCCGGGCCGGGCTCATGCTGGGGCTGGGTCCGGTTGAGGGTCCGGTTCTGGTTCTGGTTCTGGTCCCTGCGCGGACGGGCCGGGAAGCGGCGGGTCGGGCTCAGCGCAGCCTTAAGGGGAAGGAACCGGGGGAGGGAAGGGGAGGGACGGGGAGGGGGCAGGGGGCGGGACGGAGGATTCCACGGGGGAGGGGCGTGTGTGGGGAGGGGTCTGTGTGGGGAGGGGCTGGCCGGGGGATTCCCTGGGGGAGGGGTGTGTGGGGAGGAGTCTGTGTGGGGAGGGGCTGGCTGGGGGAGGAGTGTGTGGGGAGGGGCTGGCTGGAGGATTCCCTGGGGGAGGGGTGTGTGGGGAGGGGTCTGTATGGGGAGGGGCTGGCTGGGGGATTCCCTGGCGGAGGGGCGTGTGGGGAGGGTGCTGTGTGGGGAGGGGCTGGCTGGGGGAGTCCCTGGGGGAGGGGTGTGTTGGGAGGGGTCTGTATGGGGAGGGGCTGGCTGGGGGAGTCCCTGGGGGAGGGGTGTGTGGGGAGGGGCTGGCTGGGGGAGGAGTGTGTGGGGAGGGGCTGGCTGGAGGAGTCCCTGGGGGAGGGGTGTGTTGGGAGGGGTCTGTATGGGGAGGGACTGGCTAGGGGAGTCCCTGGGGGAAGGGTGTGTGGGGAGGGGCTGGCTAGGGGAGTCCCTGGGGGAAGGGTGTGTGGGGAGGGGCTGGCTGGAGGATTTCCTGGGGGCAGGGCTAGCTGGGGGAGGGGTGTGTGGGGAGGGGCTGGCTGGAGGATTCCCTACGAGAGGGGGTTGGGGGAGGGGTCTGAGTGGGAGCAGCTGGCTGGGGGATTTCCTGGGGGTGGGGCTTAGCCATAGGGTGGGGCTAGCCGGGGGGTGCCTAGGGGTCTATTGGGGGTACCTGGGGGTGGGGAGTGTCTGGGGGGAGCTGGGAGGGGGAGAGCTGGGGGGTGAGGAGTGTCGGGGGGGAGCTGAGAGGGGGGTACCTGGGGGGTGAGGAGTAGCTGGGAGGGGGTGCCTGAGGGTCTATTGGGAGGCCCTGGAGGGTGTGGGGGGAAGCTGGAGTGGGGAAATCTCCCCTGGGGTGGGGGAAGGCCCCCCCAAGTGGTACAGTTTGGGGTCCCCCGTCCCCCCTCCTCCAGCTGCAGGGACCCCAGGACCCTAATGCTCGGCGACGGCCCTGTGTTACACAGCTGGAGGGCTGGGATGCAGTGGGGGGGGGTAATGGTCTGGGGGGCAGGAAGGGGGAATAGGGGTTTAACATGGTGGGGGCAGGGGGCTATGACACAGAGGATGTTAGCTGTGGGGGGGCTGAGGTCCCGGCTCTGACCCCCCCCTTTCCCTTCCCACCCCCAATGTGGCACTAGGGGGTTACAGCCCCATGGGGAGTGGCAGAGGAGAAGGGGCGGCTGCAGAGTCCTGTACTGCCAGGAGTGGGGGGCTCAGCTGTGGGGCGCTCTGCCCTGGTACTGGGGTGGGGGGATCCTTGTATAAATAGGTGCCACGCTGCACCCCAGAGCTGGCCGCAGCCTCCGGCCGGGCCCGGTGCCAGGAATCCTGTGGCAGAGAGTTCCCCAGGGAGCTGCTTGTGGGGCTGAGTCACTGCCCCCCACCGCACCCCCAGCCCCGTGGCGAGCGCGGCCGGAAAACCAACCGCCGCGGCAAAGGGCTTTCCTGGCAGAGCCGTGACCCCTCGCCCCCGCTAGCCCGGCTCTGCCGGTGCCCCACTGCTGCCCCACAGCCCCCCCAGTGCCCATCACTCCCGACCCGCTGCCCCCCACCCTGCCGGTGCCCCTCACTCCCGACCCGCAGCCCCTGCTCCCCCAGCTCTGCCAGTGCCCCTCAGTCCCGACCCACAGCCCCTGCTCCCCCAGCTCTGCTAGTGCCCCTCCGTCCCGACCCACAGCCCCTGCTCCCCCCAGCTCAGCCAGTGGCCCCCCCTGAGGACACAGGTTTGAGACACACAGAGGCAGTTTATATGTTTAATATGGGGGGGGAACAATATAATTCCTCGGCCTGCCCCCTCCCCCAAAGGAATAAATCCAACCCCAGAGAATGGACAGGGGGGCCGGATGCACAGACATACACACAGAGGCCACAACGTGTGGGGCGGCAGGGAGGCTGAAATGGGGGGATGCCCCACGGGGGGGGGGGCCAAGGCAGTGGCGGTGAATGTCTCGGTGTTCAGGCTTCATGCCCCTGGGCGGGGGGGTTGGCAGGGCTTGTCCATCTCTGCAGGGAGGGGGGAATCTCAGAGCTGGGGGGGCCAGGATGGGGGCCCAGCTGTGAAGCCTCCCACTCCCGCTGAGGGCTCAGGCCAAGACGCCTGCAGGTTTCAGGCCAGGAACCGTCTCCTCAGTGTCACATCCAGGCACAGGCCCCCTCACCCCCCCACCAATGGCAGCCAGGGAGAGAACCTAGGAGTCCTGGCTCCCCCCCCCCGCAGCTCCACATCTGGCCCCTCCTCCCCGTCAATCTTCAGGCTTGGGGTGGGGGAAGCCCCATACCCCACGGCCCCCTCCAGTAGCAGCTGTATGGGGTAGGGGCCTTTTGACGTGACCAGGAAGGGGGGGGGCATTACAATTAACCTGATTGTCTGTGGGGGAGCCCCCCAGGCTGGAGGCCTCCAAACACCCAGAGCCCCCTGGGGGGCACAGGCCCCACATCCAGGGAGCTTGGGGCACAGCCTGCTGGCTCCTGGGGGTTTCCCACCCCCCCCCAGAATGGGAGCTGCCCCACTCTTATTTCCCACAATCCTCTGCGACTTGGCCCCAGGCTTCATTTCCCATCATGCTCTGCAGCGCCGCCCTTTCTCCCACCTCCACAGGTCACTACAGCCCCATTTTCCCATGATCCTCTGCGGTTCACCCTGATTTCCCATGATCCTCCACTCTGCAAGTTTCCCATGAGTCCACATGGCTCACTCCACTTTCCCATGATCCTCTGCAGCTCCATGGTCGCCCCCTCCCTCCGGTTTTCCCACAATCCTTTGCAGCTCACACCAATTTCCCATGATCCAACGTGGTTTGTTCCAATTTCCCATGATCCTCCACTCCCTGATTTCCCCATGATCCAATGGGGCTCGCCCTCATGTCCCAGGATCCTCTGCAGCTCCAGTTGCCCTCCTACCCTGGTTTTCCCACGATCCTCTGGGGCTTGCCCCCATTTCCCATGATCCTCCACTCTGCACTTTTCCCATGATCCAGCGTAGCTTGTTCCAATTTCCCATGATCCTCCACTCCCTGATTTCCCCATGAGCCAATGGGGCTCGCCCTCATGTCCCAAGATCCTCCGCCGCATGGCCCTCGCCCCCTGGCTTTCCCACAGTCCTCTGCGGCTCACCTCACTTTCCCACGATCCGCGGCAGAGGGGGCCGGGGGTGGCGGCTACACCGGGGTCTCCTGCTCCTGCAGCTCAGGGGCGGAGTGCTGGCGGCGCATGCGGGGTGGGGCGGCGTAGGGCGGGTGGGGGGCCGGGTGGGGGCGGTGCTGCGGGTAAGGCTGGTGCTGCTGCGGGTAATAGTTGTGCTTGCGGGACGGGTGGTGCTCCAGCGCGCCCGGGCGGGAGGGCTTGGCCCGGCTCCCCCCATCCAGGGAGTTGCGCCGGTGGGGGGCCCGGGGCGTCGGACGACTGCAGTGTTTGTGGTGGGGGCCGCCGGGAGGGTGGGGCCGCCGGTGCCGGGGCGACCCCGGGGCCGGCTCCTGTCCTGGGCCGTCACCCTCTGCCCGCGGCTCCTCCATGAAGGCGGAGCTGGGGCCCCAGGAGTAGCGGTGGTGGGGGCTGCTCTTAAAAGGGAAACGCAGCTTGCAGTCCTGGGGGGGCACGAACTTGCCGGGGGTGTGGGGCTGGCGCCGGAGGCACTTGCTGAGCTGCTGCTGCTGGAGGCTCTGGAGCCGGGCCTGCTCCTGCTTCAGCCAGCGGAGGCGGCCGCGCCGGAACGCCGGGTCCTGCTCCATCAGCCGGCACACGCGCTCGTGGCTCCGCTCCGGCGCCGGCTCCGGCTCCTCCTGGGACCCCGTCTCCAACAGCGGGGAGCTCCAGTCGTACGCTAGGTCCTCGGCCGCCCCGTCCTCCTGCCAGCACACGGGGCAGGGGTTAGGGGGCAGGACGCCTGGGTTCCAACCCTGGATCGGGGTGGGGGCTGGGAGCCCAGATGCCTGGGTTCTCTCCCTGGCTCTGGCAGGGGAGTGGGTTAGAGCAGGGGGGCTGGGAGCCAGGACTCCTGGGTTCTCTCCCTGCCCCTGGGAGGGGTGTGGGGGCTGGTGGGTCAGAGCAAGGGAGGCTGGGAGCCAGGACTCCTGGGTTCTCTCCCTGGCTCTGGGAGGGGGGTGGGGATTGGTGGGTCAGAGCCCGGACGCCTGGGTTCTCCGCTCACCTGAGAGATGGGAATGACCCTCTCCATCTTGACCATGCGGTGGCGCAGGGCCCGGATCTCCTCGTCCTTCATGTTGTTCTGGATCTTGACCTCCTGCAGGATGTCGGTCAGCTTGTCAATATGGGCCCGCAGGTCGTCCACGGCCGGGTTGGGGCCCCCCGGCTCCCCCTCGCCCCGCTCCTCGCCCACCCCGACGGTGTCCCACACGTCCCGGGCCACGGCCCGCCAGCTCTCCTTCTCGTGGGGGTCGCGCTTGGCGTAGAGCCGGCACAGCTCCTTCATCTTGACAATGCTCATGGCCTCGATCTCCTGCCGCGCGTGCCGGAAGTCGTTGAGCGCCACCTCGTAGCAGATCTCCTTCACCGCCTGCATCTTCAGGTCGGCCAGGGTGACCCAGCGGGGGTCCTTGCCCAGGCGCCGGCGCTGCGGGATCTGGTAGACCCGGAGGGGCTCCCGCCGCTTGCCGCTGCTGGGGAGGCCGCAGCGCTTCACGATGCTCTGCACCTTGGTGGCTGGCAGCTTCTCCCGCAGCGAGGAGATCAGCCGCCAGCTCTCCTCGCACGAGCGCTTGTCCGAGTCGTCCCCGCTGTCCGAGTCGGCGTACTGCCGGGGGGAGAGACACGGGGTCAGCACCGCCCACTGGCCAGCACCCCCCTCCTGGTCCCTCCTCGCATCAGCGCCCCTCGCACGAGCGCTTGTCCGAGTCCGCATACTGCCGGGGGGAGAGACGCGGGGTCAGCACCGCCCACCGACCGGCACCCCCCCTCCCGGTCCCTCCTCGCATCAGCGCCCCTCGCACGAGCGCTTGTCCGAGTCGTCCCCGCTGTCCGAGTCCGCGTACTGCCGGGGGGAGAGACGCGGGGTCAGCACCGCCCACCGACCGGCACCCCCCCTCCCGGTCCCTCCTCGCATCAGCGCCCCTCGCACGAGCGCTTGTCCGAGTCGTCCCCGCTGTCCGAGTCGGCGTACTGCCGGGGGGAGAGACGCAGGGTCAGCTCCGCCCACCGACCGGCACCCCCCTCCCGGTCCCTCCTCGCATCAGCGCCCCTCGCACGAGCGCTTGTCCGAGTCGTCCCCGCTGTCCGAGTCCGCGTACTGCCGGGGGGAGAGACGTAGGGTCAGCTCCGCCCACCGACCGGCACCCCCCTCCCGGTCCCTCCTCGCATTAGCGCCCCTCGCACGAGCGCTTGTCCGAGTCGTCCCCGCTGTCCGAGTCCGCGTACTGCCGGGGGGAGAGACGCAGGGTCAGCGCCGCCCACCGACCGGCACCCCCCTCCCGGTCCCTCCTCGCATCAGCGCCCCTCGCACGAGCGCTTGTCCGAGTCGTCCCCGCTGTCCGAGTCCGCGTACTGCCGGGGGGAGAGACGCAGGGTCAGCACCGGCCAGCACTCCCCCCCCCCGGCTCTGCAGCCCCCTCTCGGCTCCACACCACCCTCCCAGCCCTTTCTCGCACCAGTGCCACTTGCACGAGCGCTTGAACGAGTTGTCCCCACTGTCCAAATCTGCATATTGCCATGGTGAGGACAGGGACAGGGACAGGGACAGGGACAGGGACAGGGACAGCACCGCCGGCTGGCACCCCCCTCCCAGCCCCACAGCGCCCTCCCCCTGCACCTCCTTGCACCAGTGCCCCTCATACAAGCGCTTGTCCGAGTCCACATACTGCCGGGGGGGCACGGGTGGGGGGGCAGGATCAGCCCATCCATCCAGCACCCCCATCCATTCCCTCCTGACCCTGCACCCCTCAGCCACACACACACACACACCCTCACACGAGTGCCCCTCGCACGAGCCCTTGTCCGAGTCCAGGGGGGACAGGGGCGGGGAACAGGATTAGCACCACCAGCCGGCACCCCAATCCCAGCTCCGCACGCCGGGTTCTAGTCTCACGCGGGGGCAGTGACAGACCCCCCCGCACTGCCTGTCCAGCCCAATCCCTGCCCCCCACCCCCGCGCACACCCCCTTACCAGCCTCTGCTGCTCCAGGAGCAGATCGGCCTCCTCCTTCTCCCGCCGGTACTGGTTCTCCAGGTCCTGGAGCCTGAGGGGTGGGGAGACGCCGTGAGACTGGGGCAGCCCCCTCGACCCCCATCTGGGGACAAGCCCCCCAGCCCAGAACTCCTCCTATCCCACACTCTTCCGGGGTAGGGGGACGCCCCACTCCATGATCCCATAAACCCCCCGGGGCAGGGCAGGGGGCGCCCCACTCCCCGGTCCCAGAACACCCCCCGGGGCAGGGCAGGGCAGGGGGCGCCCCACTCCCAGAATGCCCTCGGGTATCTCCGGCGTTCCCGCCCTGCACTCTGGGAGCCGGGGGGGGGGGTGTCGGGCCCCCACCTCTTCTCCATCTCCAGCTTGATGTCGATGCCCTGCTCCTCCAGCAGCTCGCGCTGGGCGAAGTTCCAGTCGACGGGCTCAGGCAGGGGCTCGGCGGGGGCGCTGCGCTCCCGCTCCAGCCGCGTCTGCTCCGGGTGGTTGAAGCGGAAAACGTGGTTCTTGCCCATCACGATGCGGTTACCTGAGCGGGAGGGGCAGACGCAGGGATAGGACCCAGGAGTCCTGGTGCCTCCTCCAGCCCCCACTCCCCTCCCAGAGCCGGGGAGAGAACCCAGGAGTCCTGGCTCCCAGCCCCCCTGCTCTACCCACCAGCCCCCACTCCCCTCCCAGAGCCAGGGAGAGAACCCAGGAGTCCTGGCTCCCAGCCCTCCTGCTCTACCCACCAGCCCCCACTCCCCTCCCAGAGCCGGGGAGAGAACCCAGGAGTCCTGGCTTCCAGTTCCCCCTGCTCTGACCCACCAGCCCCCACTCCCCTCCCAGAGCCGGGGAGAGAACCCAGGAGTCCTGGCTCCCAGCCCCCCTGCTCTGACCCACCAGCCCCCACTCCCCTCCCAGAGCCAGGGAGAGAACCCAGGAGTCCTGGCTCCCAGCCTCCCCCTGCTCTGACCCACCAGCCCCCACTCCCCTCCCAGAGCCAGGGAGAGAACCCAGGAGTCCTGGCTTCCAGCTCCCCCTGCTCTGACCCACCAGCCCCCACTCCCCTCCCAGAGCCGGGGAGAGAACCCAGGAGTCCTGGCTCCCAGCCTCCCCTGCTCTGACCCACCAGCCCCTACTCCCCTCCCAGAGCCGGGGAGAGAACCCAGGCGTCCGAGGAGCTGCTCCTACCTGACCTCAGCACCAGCGGCTCCGTCACCTGCTTGCCGTTAACGTAGGTCTCAGCCCCCTCGCACGGCTCCAGCGTGACTATGGCTGTGGGGAAAGTGGAGCCCCCGTGAGCTGTGCCTGTGGGGAGTGTGTGGGGAGGGGGCAGGGGATCCCAGTTACATGGAGGAGGGTTTATCGGAGGCGAGTGCCGGGGGTGGGACGGCTGGAGAGGTGCAGTCTTGGGGGCAGAGGCTTGGCCCATGATTGCCCCGTGCCGTGGGGCTGGCTGTTGGGAGGGTGGGGGTGCAGGGGGAACGACCCACGGACACCAGTGGGGGATGCAGGGGGCACCAGCGATCCGTACCTGGGTGGCTCAGTGTCTCGACCGCCTCCCGCCAGCACAAGAGAGGGGGAAAGAAGCATTAGGGTCAGCGTTGCCCCGGTCCTGGGCCTGCCGGAGACACTCCCCCACACTCCACAGGCCCCCCCCCTCCCACTTGTGGGGCCGGGGAAGGGGGAGCCCAAGTCCGGGAGTGTCCTGCCCCAGAGGACCCGGGCTTGTGCCAAAGCGGGAATGTTCTGAATGGTTTTGTCTCAATCCTGGGTCTGTGCCTCAGTTTCCCCCACATCTCGGGATCGGTGCAAGGCAGGTGTGACGGCTAACGGGGCTCAGAGACCCAGGGGTCCGGTTTGCCTGGGAGAGAGACGAAGCCTAGAGGTGCCTGATGCTGGTTTGGGACCGGGGGGGACAGGAAGGGCGCCCCATTCCCGGTCCCCTACCTTCCCCGGTGGGGCCGGTGCGGCTCTGGAAAACGCAGTGCTGCTCTTTGATGAACTGTCCTGTCAGCTTGATGTCAACGTCCACCTGACCCACCCTGCGGGGAGACGGGGGTGAGAGGGGGCGGGGCAGGACCCCCCCCAAACCTGCCCCCTCACCCAGCCCCCAGCCCGCCCCACACCTGGTCACGCCGTCCTTGATGTGGTAGAGCAGACACTCCGACATGAGCGGGTCTTCGTTCAGGTTCACCAGGTGCGGGGTCTGCAGAGGGGGAGCCAGTTAGCAGGGGGGCCGGGGCTTGTGGGGACCGGCCCCCCCATGGAGAAGGGCCCCGCCCCGGGGATCCTGGGACAGAGGGGCCCCACCCCTGGGGATCCTGGGACGGAGGGGCCCGAGCCCCACACGGAGAAGGGCCCCGCCCTGGGGGATCCTGGGATGGAGGGGCCCCAGCCACCCACAGAAACGGGCCCTGCCCCAGGGGATTCTGGGACTGACGGGTGTTGGGCGCAGAGATGGGGGGGTAATTACAGTGGCCAGAGTGGGGAGTGTGTGGTTCTGTGGGGTACCCGGCCAAGCAGTGACCCCGATCCCTGCAGGGTGGGACAGACGCCGCCAGCCCGCGGGGTTGCCACATCGTTGGCTAAGAAGACCCCAGTCCTGGCCCGCTTGCCTTTTTCGGGGAGAAGACCCCCACCGTGCCACCGTCTTCCCGCACGGCCACGCCCATCTCAGCCAGGAGCGCCTCCCTGCGGCGAGAGACCCACGTCACCGCCCCGACTCCCCAAGAGCGATCAAACTTCCACTGAGATGCGCCCACCTCTGGGGCAGGGCGGCTGCTGACACGGGGACCCCTCGCCCGGCGCTGAGATGCAGCCACCTCTGGGGCGGGGCGGCCGGTTACCCGGGGACCCCTCACCCGGCGCTGAGATGCAGCCACCTCTGGGGCGGGGCGGCCTGTTACCCGGGGACCCCTCGCCCGGCGCTGAGATGCAGCCACCTCTGGGGCGGGGCGACCGGTTACCCAGGGACCCCTCGCCCGGCGCTGAGATGCGCCCACCTCTGGGATGGGGCAGCCAGTTACCCAGGGACCCCTCGCCCGGCGCTGAGATGCGCCCACCTCTGGGATGGGGCAGCCAGTTACCCAGGGACCCCTCGCCCGGCGCTGAGATGCGCCCACCTCTGGGATGGGGCAGCCAGTTACCCAGGGACCCCTCACCCGGCGCTGAGATGCGCCCACCTCTGGGGTGGGGCGGCCGGTTACCCAGGGACCCCTCGCCCGGCGCTGAGATGCGCCCACCTCTGGGTGGGCCCAGTCCCAGCACCCACCTCTCCATTCGAAGCGCCTCGGTTTTCCGCAGCTTCTCCTCCCACGTCTCGTTCAGCTCCGCGATGATTTTCTCCGTCTCCTGCACAGGGCGAAGGGGAGGGGGACTCATGTCTCCCCCAGCACATGGGGCCCCATCTCTCCCCACCACGATGAGCCAGGCCCCTCCACCCCTCCCCTTCCACCCCATGCCCGGAGCAGGAGACTGGGGTGCTCGTGGGGAGACAGCCTGAGACTTCACGGTGAGGGGGAAGGGGCTGGGAGCCAGGACTCCTGGGTTCTCTCCCCGGCTCTGGGAGGGGAGTGGGGGCTGGTGGGTGAGAGCAGGGGGGCTGGGAGCCAGGACTCCTGGGTTCTCTCCCCGGCTCTGGGAGGGGAGTGGGGGCTGGTGGGTTAGAGCAGGGGGGGCTGTACCCCTGCGGCCAGAGTGGGGGATCTGAGGGGGGAGGGAAATTGCTCAAGGTTGGGGCGGGGGCAGTTACATCTCCTACCTGCAGCCTTTCCATTGCCTCTTCTGTGCAGATGACCTGCTCCTCCAGGGTGGGGAAGGGCTCGGATCCCCCATTGAGGGGGCCGGGGGACCGGGGCTCGGCTGTGGGGTCGAAGGGCCGTGGGGGCGCTGGGGAGCAGCTGTCAGGAGCCTCCCCCTTCAAGCCTGGAACAGAGCACTCGGGTTGCGGGGGCTGAGCATGCTTATGGCTCCCCCTGTGGCCCCCCACCCCACATCCACTTCCCCTATAGCCCCCCGGGAAACCCCCATGTAACCCACAGACTTGGACTTGGCCTGGCCCCCTGCCAGAGCGCTGCGCAATGGGGTGTGTTGGGGAGGGAGGCAAACTGCCTTTAAAATCCCCACCCAGTCCCTCTCCCCATTCAAGGAACCAGCATTTAGCAAACATCCTCTCCCATGAAATCCCCTTAACTCTGCCCCCTGTGCACATGGGGGCCGGGGGACACTCACCGCCGAGGAGGAGGGCGTCGGAGAGGCCCTGGGCGAAGAGCAGCTCCCTCAGCCGGGCCACCTCCTCTTTCAGCTCCCGGATGAGCCGCGCGTTCGGGTCCTCGTTGATCACCGCGTTGCACCGGATCTGCTTGGTCCGGTCCGCGTAGCTGGGGTGGGAGAGGGTGGGGTTGGAGTTGTCAGTGTCCCTGGACCGGGAAGCAGCTCTGCCCCCGCCCCATGCCCAGCCCCCTCCGCTGCCCCACATCGCCACCTGCCCCCCTCTACCCCCCCCCGGTGCTCACCGGAGCGTGCTAAGCGTCTCCTCGTAGCTGATGTCGGCCGGGCTGACGGCGGCGATCATGGCCGTGCGGGAGTTACCGCCTGGGGGGGTGGGGGAGTGGGGAGGTTAATTAACCAGCCACCCCCTCCTCAATGATCTCACTGCCCCCAGGGACACCCTCAGCAGCCACACCCCGTATCCCACCCCCCAACCAGGACTGTCCTGTTCTCCCCCCCCCCGCTCCCTGTGGCCCCCTCCCCACACAGTGCACCCCCCTACTGCCGAGGAGTCAGGGGGAGGGGGGGGGGCTTACCCAGGTTCTCCTTGAGCAGCCAGGTGAGCACTGAGTCACGGTAAGGGATGAAATCCGATTTCTTCCTTTTGTTGTTTTGCTGGTGAGAGAATGGGGGGGGGGGTGAGAACACGGCGGGGGGCCCTGCTGGAGAAGGGGTGACGGCCCCAACACACCCCAGTGAGGATTAGCCGTCCTCTCTCTTTGCGAGGCCGACGCCTGCCTCAGTTTGCCCTCGGTACAACAGCTGGCTGGGAGGCGAGAGCAAATGGGGACCCCCAGCAGCTTGGCTGGGCGGGGTGTCTCCATGCTAACCTGGGGTCTGTGTGGGGGACCGAGGACCCCGAGACTGGGCCCCTGGGTCCCCTCCCCAAGGTCTGGTTCAGTGGGGACTTGGGGGCAGCGCCTGGCATGACGGGGCCCCGGTCCCAGCTTGACCCCCAGGGCCTGGCAGTACAGGGACCCCTAAGTCAATCGAGGGGGGAGCACGGGGGGCTGTGATCCCCCTGTCCCCCGGCACTCACCATCTCGGCCAGGGCGGAGATCACCTTCCCCAGCGTGGTGAGGGATTTGTTGATGTTCGCACCTTCCTGCGGACCAGAGAGCGCGTTGGGGGGGGGGGTTATAGAGACCCCCACCCACCCCACCCCGGGGGGCCAGCCCCTCCCCGAGACGCCCGCTCAGGCCGCGTTCAAGCGGTTGTGCCCACAGGGCCGCGGGCAGCCAGCCCCCTCAGGAGACCCCCCCCACCAATTGTGTAGGGTGGGGTCTTAGCTCCCCAGATCCTGTTGAACTGACGGGGGGCTTGGCCCTACCCATGGGTTAAGCCAGCCCCAATCCTGGAGCCCCAAGGACAACGCTGCCCCCGCCCCAGCCCCCCTCAGCCCCCAGGCCTGCCACCCAAGGGGCAGCAGGTTCTGGGGGGGTGGGTGTCACGGATCTGTGGGTGCCCCCCTTCACCTTTAACCTCATGCCCTTGGCGCCGGATGATTCGGCTCGCTCGCTGCCGGCCAGATCCACCAGACTGATTTTGCTGACCTGGGGGGGAGGGGGAGATGGGGGGGTGAGGACGGCTGAGAGGGGCTTCGTACACCCCCGCCCCAGCCTGCCCTCACTGAGAACCAGAAAACTTGCTCCATGCCTGGCCCCACCCACTCCCAGCCAGGCTGGACCAGGTGTGGGTGACCGACTCCGCCAGCCCCACCGGTGCCCTGCCAGCCCGTTACCTTCTCGGTGTCGAGGTCGGTCAGCTCGTCGTGTCTCCTCTGCGTGAAAACGATGGTGAACACGGCGTGCGAGCGGCTGCTGGTTTCGTTCATGTTGGTGGCGGCCACGGTCCTGGGAGGGGTGAGAGACAGGGGGGTAAGAACACAGGAGTCCTGGCTCCGAGCCCCCTGCTCTAACCCACCAGCCCCAACTCCCCTCCCAGAGCTGGGGAGAGAACCCAGGAGTCCTGGCTCCCAGCCCCCTGCCCTAACCCACCAGCCCCCACTCCCCTCCCAGAGCTGGGGAGAGAACCTAGGAGTCCTGGCTCCCAGCCCCCCTGCTCTGACCCCCCAGCCCCTACTCCCCTCCCAGAGCTGGGGAGAGAACCCAGGAGTCCTGGCTCCCAGCCCCCCTGCTCTGACCCCCCAGTCCCTACTCCTGAGCCAGGACTCCTGGGTTCTCCGCAGCTGGGGTCTCACCTGGCCTTGTTCCCGCAGTCCATGAGGTCGGCGATGTCGGCGAAGGAGGTGACGGCCAGCTTGGACAGGTCCTCCACGTAGGGGCCCATGATGGGGTGCTCCCGCACCCGCAGGTGCCCCCGGTTCTTGGGGTTCAGCAGGTCCCGTACCCGCTCGCAGTAGATCTCCATGTAGCTTACCTGGGGGGCGGGGGGGGAGATGAGGGCAGAGCCGGCTGGGGGGGAGCATGGTGGGGCCGGGGGGAGTAGGGGGGAGTCAGGGAGGGGCTGGGGGTCTGAGTGGGGGAGCTCTGGGGGAGGATATCAGGGAGCACTGGGGGGTCAGGGTCACGCTGAAGCCGGGGGTCACAGTTGGGGGGAGCGTTGGGGGGATCCGAGGGGGGGTTAGAGTCACTCAGGGGAGGTCAGGGAGGAGTTGGGGGCTGATTTGGGGGAGCTCTGGGGGCTGATTTGGGGGAGAGGTCGGAGGCAGGGAGGGCCTGAGGGACAGAGATGGTGGAGCTCTGGGGGTCGGGGGGGGGCTCAGGGTCACACCGGGAAGGTCGAGGGGGCAGGGAGGAGCCGGGGGGCAAAGGAGGGGGCGCGGGGGGGGGGGGTCAGGGCAGGCGACTCACCTCCACGGAGTAGGACAGGTCAGGGGAGCGGCTCTCGGTGACCCGGGCGAACAGATCCTCACAGAGCTGGAGCGAGACACAAGGACACCAGCATGGAAACATGGGCAGGGTGCCCCCCCGAGCCCCTCCAGCCGAGCCCCCCGGCACCCACCTGGGGGATGATCCCCTGCTGTCCCGCCTCCTGCCGCCCCATCATCGTGTAGGACTTGCCGGCCCCGGTCTGGCCGTAGGCGAAGATACAGACGTTGTAGCCCTCGAAGGCGTGAAGCAGCATCTCCTCCCCGATGTCCTTGTACACCTGCCGCTGGGAGGCGAAGGCAGGGTCCTCCTCCTGGGGGGGGACACGGTCACAGGGGACCCCCGAATACCCAACTCTGCCGATGCCCCCCAGCCCCCCTGCCCTAACCCACCAGCCCCCACTCCCCTCCCAGAGCCGGGGAGAGAACCCAGGAGTCCTGGCCCCCAGCCCCCCCTGCTCTAACCACCAGTCCCCACTCCCCTCCCAGAGCCGGGGAAGAGAACCCAGGCGTCCTGGCTCCCAGCCCCCCCCTGCTCTGACCCACCAGCCTCCCCTCCCCTCCCAGAGCCGGGGAGAGAACCCAGGGGTCCGGGCTCCCAGAGCACTCACCGAGGTGTGGGACCAGTAGGAATAATCGAAGGTGAAGTTTTTGGGAGCATCTTTTGTCAGCTTGGGGTTGGTGATACCTGTGGGGAGACAGAGCATGGGGTGAGCGAGCGGGTCGGGGGCCCACATCCAGCCAGCGCCCCCCCAGGGCCCTGCCACCCCCACCCCGCCGAGATCTGGAACCCGCCTTGCACGTCGCAGACTTGAGAGGAGACGCAGCCCCTGCGCCGAAGACAGTAGAGTGTAAACAAACATTTCCAGCTGGAGAACTGGGAGAGAGTGGTGGCATTGGGAACCAGGACTCCTGGGTTCTCTCCCCAGCTCTGGGAGGGCAGTGGGGGCTGGTGGGTCAGAGCAGGGGGGCTGGGAGCCAGGACTCCTGGGTTCTCTCCTCAGCTCTGGGAAGGCAGTGGGGGCTGGTGGGTCAGAGCAGGGGGGCTGGGAGCCAGGACTCCTGGGTTCTCTTCCTGGCCCTGGCAGGGCAGTGAGCTCTGGGCCAAACCCAGAGAGAGGCTGAGCAGCCTATGGGGAGCCGGGCACAGACCCTGGCATCCCCCTTTTAAGCCATCCGGGCCCCGGCTCTGACGTGGGGCCGGCTCTTGCCAGCACAGGGCTGCCTTTAAAAGGCCTCCCAGCTCCCCGGGCCGGCTGAGTGACGGCTTGGCAGCTCCCAGGACCATAACAAGATGAGGACGTTCCGGCTATATTTAGCCGGCATGCAGTCCCATTGCAGCTGGCCCTGCCAAATGCCAGCCCGGGGAAGGGTGCTCTGAGGTTGCTCCCCCGGCCTTGGTGCGACAGGGCTCCAACTCCTGGAGTCCCGCCACACCCGGGGGGAGTCCTGTCTTTTTCAGTGAAGGGTTTCTAAGCCCTCGTGGTTGGGAGGAAAAGCACCAAAATGGGACCCGACGCCTGCCTAAGTTTGCAGAGAGCCTGAGCCCACTGCTCTGCAAGGAAGGAGTGAAATCCACACAGCAACCTTGCTTGAGTCTGCCGAGAGCCTGAGCCCATTGCTGCAAGGGAGGGCAGTGGGGGCTGGTGGGTTAGAGTAGGGGGGCTGACAGCCAGGACTCCTGGGTTCCCCGGCTCTGGGAGGGGAGTGGGGGCTGGGAGCCAAGACTCCTGGATGTCTCCAAGCCAGCATGGCCTGTAGGTGTCTCTGACACACAGACACCCCACCGCCACATCACACAACCGGGGACATGCCCCGCTTGGAGATCTCAGGTTTCCCCCCACGCCCGCTCCGAGCACCGCATGCCCTGCACTCCACAGGCAGCCCGGGAGAAAACACTCTCCGTTCTTCACCCTTTCCACCTTCCAGGTCTTTTCATTCCCATCCTTGCACTGGGGGATTGGTAAAGCCCCAGCTGCCGGAGTCATGGGAATTACAGGGCAGCCTCTGCTTCTCTTTTAGCAAAGAGATCGCGAGTCTCTAGTTCTCACGGGGGCAGAGCAAAGCTCGTTAAGTGTCAACCTCCTACAGGCTCAGGAGCTAACGGGAAATTAAAAAAAAAATCCCCACCACTGATTATTTTTTAGGGCCAGGGGAACTCTCTGGCCTGGATTCGTCAGCTGGCCTGACCAGAGGGGCCTTTCCGGACCTCACCCTTAAACCTTTAGCTCTGCTACAGACCCTGCACCTCCAGGCCTCAGTTTCCCTCCCCGACGTAGCACGCGGAGAAGTGAGAGCGTCCGAGGCCAGAAGGAACCAGCGCAGTCTGACCTCCTGTACGGCCCGGGCCAGAGAACCTCACCCGGCGGGTTGGGCAGCAAATCCAGCACTCCTGCCCAAGTTAGAAAGAGAGGCCCGACCACTCCCTCCCCAGTGGGGTCCCTCGGTGTTACCCGACCGCACCCCAAGGGCGGAGACCTGCTGTATTTGGTACCCCGACCCCACTGGTTTTCCATTTCGCCTTTTTAAGGACTGGGAATTATTTGGGGTTGGGAGATGCCACTTTCTTCCGGCAGGACCCTCAGACAAGACTGAAACTCTAATTTGCCTGGGACTTAATTTGGGGGAGCTCTGGGGGCAGGCTAGCTGATCCCGCGGCTCAAGAACGGAGTCTAGCTGGCGGAGAGACGAGCAGGAAGCGAACGTTCATGCTGCTTGCGACAGATCCCTCCAGATAACTTACACTGCAAAAAAAACCCAAAACACAAAAAAACCACCCCACAACCCCAGCATGTCTCCAAGCACTCAACACTTGCTCGCACACGGAGAATTTATAAGACTACGCAGCAGTGCCATCTTGTGGCGGATTTATGTTCCTTGGGGGTGGCGCTGTCGACTTCGCTCTCTCCTACCCGCGTACAGGCCAAGAGATGGAAGTGATGCAGCAGCAAACCCTCCTGCCCCCCATCTACCCTAGGGTTACCCCATGATCCCAGCCACCCCAAGATTAATCCTATACTGCCCAGCAAGGGGCGGGGATCCAGAGCCCCACTGCACTCTGGGTTTTCATTTCCAGCTTCTCTGGGCATGTGGGAGCAGCCCAGGGGCTGCTCTAACACACACCCGAGGCTGGCGGGGGCGCAGAAGGCAGGTCCGGTCATGCCGCTGGCTCAGGAATGGAGCAGTGGGAGCCAGGGCTGGTATAACCGGAGAGACAGCAGCTTGCGACACCAGGGTCAGGGCGATGCCGGGTCCCTTCAAGGGAATTCGGGGCAGGTCCGCGTTCCCAGGCTGCCGCCCGGGGAGGAGAGAAGCAGAACACAGATATCCGCAGTGGGGCAGGGAAAAAAAAACCGTCCCCAGGTCCCTGCCAATCTGGGCTGGGGACAAGTCTGTCCCCGCCCCGAACGTAGCAATCGATTAGACCTGGAGTATAGGAGCCAGACCCCCGCTGCCTGGCCCCAAATCACTGGACCGCTCCTGCTACTTCAGAGGAAGGAGAAGAACGCCCAGGGACATCTGGGCAATCGGGGTGGAGCAAGAATCTCCCTTCCTGACCTCAGCAGCCCAGGAGAATGATCCTCAAGCACCAAGTTGCGGCAGTGCTGTTTGGGGAAACTGAGGCAGGGAGACCCTATTTAAGTCAAGCCCTGCCAAGCATGGAATCCAGTGATGTGCCCGAAGAGCCAGCCCTGCCGGGCCCCCGACCCAATCCCGGCAAGTCCGACCCACTCTCCCAAGGGTACTTACATGTAGTTTTCCCTTGCATCTGGATGACGCATTTCGCATCCCGGCTGATCTCCCGGGAGCTGAAAGGCCGAACTCTTACGGCTACTTTGACGGAGGCGCCGGCCATGGCGGCTCTCCCCTGACCCTCAGCTCTCGCCGCCGGAGATCACTGGGTCGTCCTACGAGAGAGAGAGGAAGAGACGCAAACTGTTACCACAGTGCCACCAACCAAATGCACCCCGCAGTCCCCGGGGCTGGGAGGACAGACTGGGGCAAGCCGGTGAGCTTGGCGACCTCGCATGAGCACCCTGTCCCGCCCCCGTGCCTCGGTTTCCCCACCTGTACCCCACAGTGCTTTGAGGCCCGCCGATAAAAGTGCCAGAGGGATTCTCATCGAGGGCCAGGAGACGGAAAGAAGGGGACGCCGGATCCTAGCAGGAAGCTGGGCAGGGTTTGTTTGCAGAGAGTTCGAACCAGGCCTTAAGCTCATGCAGGACCCACCCTGTTGCTAACAGTCAACCTGCTAGGAAGGGGAAGCTCCCCCCCCAATCCCTCCCAAAACGCAGAACCAGGCCAGGCCTGTGGCTGGAGACGGTGGGAGGAGGGTGTCGCCCCAGCAGGGCCCAAGCGGGAGACAATAGAGCGTGTCTGCGGCCATAGGAAACCCGGCACTGTAAGGGCCCAGCGTAAAGAGAAGAGACTCGAAGGAGAGCGTCTTCCCGCTGACAACGCCCCTCGCCATGTCCCACCGCACCCAGTTCCCTGAAGTATCCCCCTTTTCCAAGCCAGGGTGGGAGAGGGAACCCAGGAGTTCTGGCTCCCACAGCCCCCCCTGCTCTAACCCACCAGGCCCCACTCCCCTCCCAGAGCCGGGGAGAGAACCCAGGAGTCCTGGCTCCCAGCTCCCCCTGCTCTAACCCACCACCCCCACTCCCCTCCCAGAGCCGGGGAAGAGAACCCAGGAGTCCTGGCTCCCAGCCCCCCCTGCTCTGACCCACCAGCCCACCCAGCTTTTAAGACTCCTGAGGTTACCATGATCACCCCCAAAGGCTGAAGGTGGCCAGCGTATCAGCAGGGGGCACTGCAGCAAGTACGGTAAATCACTTTGATGACCCCCTGGTCTGTGAAGGATCCCAGGGCCGAGTGGGTTCCCTTACAGAAATCCTACAGCCTACCCCAAGTGAAGCTATGAGAGGAAAAGGCAGGTGCGTGTCTTGCCATCACTCAGGGATTGGAAACATCCTGGCTCCTAATCCCACTTCTCACACCAATTTCACCCACCTTCCTTCAAGTTCTCCAGGAGGTGACGCACAAAGCGTTTCACCAACATTTGTGTGAGGCGAAGCAATGGGTCACTGCCCTGTGCAATGCGCAGCGCGGGTGAGAAATCAGCCCCGTCGGCGCGGAAGACAAGCATCATTTTTAAACATGGCGACAGAGTCCCCACACAGACAGAAGAGTCGCAGACCGGAGTCACTCAGTTCTGCCTCTGGTCATCTGTTGTACCGTCCCCTTCGCAAACTCCATCCTCAAACCTTTCGCCTCAATGGATCCTGTCCCTCCCTGGGGTTCCCCACAGAATTAATGAGGGTTCAGAGAACCATTAGGGGCTGGGGACAAACTCTGTGAGGAGAGATTGGGGTCATGCGCCTTAGAGGAAACAGGATAACAGGTTGTAAAATACCGACTGGGATGGAAAAGGCAGACAGGTTCTCCCCATCTCTTAACACAAGAGGCAAGGGGCCGTCCACTCAAATTGAAAAGGTAACAACTTCAGGACTGCAAGCAAAGGAAATGCTCCCCCTTACCCCAACAACACGTCATTAACCTGTAGGACTCACTGCCTCAGGATACCACCGAGGCAGAGAACGTAGCCAGAACCAGAGGATCGGAGGTTTATCATCTGGAATCGCCCGAGTTGTGACGGTTAATGCGGAGGGAGGTTACACCCCAGGCTTCGGGTTTGGAGCCGTTCCCTAAGCGTTCGAGATTAGGAGACCTATGGGGGGGACGGGGCACGGTTACTGAGGGGTCCTTACACTTTGCTCGCTGAAGCATTGGGTATTACAGACGGGAGGCTGGATGGATGGACCTGGGGTGCTGTTTAGATGGATCTCCGCGACTTCCAGAAGTCCCACAGCCGTCACGCTTTTCCTCTGATTTTTTTTTTTTTTAATTTAAAAATCGAATTTTTGATAAATTGCTTTTTGAGGCAAAAAGATACTTTTAATTAAGATACATGATAGCTCAAAGACATCTCATCATGGAATAGGGATTATAAATTCTATAGTATGAATTCATGTAACATTTAAGAAAAGTTTTGTAAATAAATTTGAATAGTTCATGGATTAGTGCCCCAATTTTATGCAGTTCCACAGGCTTCTGTATAAATGATTGAGATGAATCTTTCTTTCTACCCAATGGGACTCAGTGCTCAGTCTAGAGGATACCATCAGAGACGCTTAGTTTTGCAGTTCTCCAACTGTGGATTTGTGTCTCCAGAGGGAACATGCTTGTTAAACAGCAAAAAATGTTGAGAAATAACAGACCTCAACTCTATTGTCCCTGTGCAAATGTGTGTACACAGAGTCAACCCCTCTCTCTAACAGCGCAAAGTTTCAAAAACGTTCGACGAATGGAAGATTGTTGGGGGTGGAATAGATCTGGAGGAGGAGAAGTCACCTGCAGGTAAATGTGCTTTTTTTTGTTAAAATATTATCTGTTTGCTGTTGAAGACAAAAAAATCCGAAATACTTAAATGTCGTTGTTTTATTTAAATAAAACAACTGAAATGTCTGTCTGGTGATGGTCTCCTCCTAATACAGCCTGGCAAGAAAATCCTCCAAAATATTAATCATTAACCTATTGAAAATCGGAGAAAGTTCACCTCCCAATGACTTCATAAATATCTGCTTCAATTACCTTGGGTAAATGAAATGAGCAACCAATCCTTCATTTTCTGCTATAGCCGTAAAACTCATCCAAGAAGTTTTCAAAATAAATCACTGTTTAGAAACGTAGAGCAGGTACCTTCTGAAAATGAAACCTACCTCTATCTCGGAGTTGTGAAGAATATGTATTAAAGTGATACCAACCAACCAGAAGGCACTTTTATGTTGCAATCCGTGATTAAATCGAGTCTTCCTGACTAGTGATTTAAATCACGATTTAAATGAATTTAATTTGTCTCATGCTAATCCGCCGGCCTCTCGCTCGGTCAACATCTGCCCCGTGTAGGGATGGTCCCGGGGCGTTCAAAAAGCACCTTGTGGCATACTACAGACGATAAATCACGGGCAGCAAAGAATAGTGATATACGCAGAGCTGGTGGCCCGGCCTGTTACTAAGGTTATTCAACACTTCCCAGGATAAGATCCTGTTTTCAGTCGATTAATATTTGGCAAAAGCAATCCTCGTCTTCGCGGACGCTTCCCCGTGCACCAGGCGTCCGCTTGAGGCTGCATTTGGCTGGGAAATTTCAGCCAAACCCGATTCAGCCGTTTCTGAGACCGATTTTTCTGCCGAACAGCTCTCACAGCCCTCCAGCTTTGGAGCACGGACCTCGAATTTAGCTGGGAGGGTGGCCTTGGTCTCGGGACGTCCCTTTTTCCTCCCCTGTAAAAATCCGCTCCAAGTGCTGCACGCTACAGACTGGTTCACACTTAGTAGCTAAAGTCTCGAAGGATTCAACCCGCACGGGGCTTGCGCCAGTGCGGAGAGAAAAAACGAGTGTGAGCATAGAACTAACGGCCGGCGCATAGGCCACACGCACCAGGGCACCAAATTGCACTGGCACAAGCAGTGTGAATTCTGGCCTTTCCTAACTTTGGAGTGCGGGGTTTTGCACTCGATCCTTGCACCAGCAGGTGAACAGTGACCGGCCAGTGGGTGAACAATGCCGTGTTTTAAGTGGCTTTCGGGCTAATGGAAGGCTTACGAAAACTTGCATCTGTCAGTTCTTTCTGGGAGACTCACGTAAGCAGGTTTCAGTCACCGAGGCAAGCTGAAGCCAATCTCAGCAAGGCTTCAAACCCATTTGCATCGGAGGTTTGCACCGGAAAAGCTTGGCAGTGGGCAGTTTCGCATCTGTTCACAGCAGGTCGGGAGCAGGGAATTCCCTCTGCAGCTAACTGCAGCTCAGCACTTCCCCTGCCTCCATCCCTCCCTCACCCTGGCCCGGTCGCATTTTTCAAAGGTCCTGGTTAAAGGGCCGGCAGCATACGTGCCTCTTCGAAGAAAGAAGGAAGTTTTTATTCCCCCAAGCGCTGGCCAGCAGGGCAGGGATCCTGAATAGGGGGACAGCCGCTGGAGGGGCAAGGATGCCTTCTCCCTTGCCAAATCGTTAGACTCAACAAAATCCAGTGGCGATTAGTTCCACAGGACAACGGGGAAGAGTATTTCCTCTGATCTGTGCTGACTCTACCAGCTTTTCAATGTCATCCCCTACTCCCTTCTTCTTGTGCTAGGCAGGGGAAACAGAAGCTCTACTGTCCCTCACCTATTTATCACCTTATAGCTGATGCCCCCTTCCTGGAGCAAGCAAACCCCCAATCTTTTTCAATTGCTCGTCTCCGAGCCCCTGTTTTAAGTCTGCCCCCGGCCTTTTGGAGACTGCATTCAAAACGGAGTCCTCACCACCAATTTATAGAATGGCTGCAGATTCTCCTCTATTCGTCTTCAACTCTTGCGCTCCTTTGCCTCAGTTTCCCCACCTGTAAACTGGAGGGGCGGGATGATAAATCCTTGGAGGGTCCTCGCCCCAACACCCAGCACAAGTGACAAACGTACGTCAACGTGGGGTACCTCCTCATCTTCCTACTGCCTCCCACGTGCCCCGTAAAACGGGCATGAAGCTACCACGTGATTCCCCCTTCCAAAACGCTCCTCCACTGGGCTGCCTCCCAGAAAGCTCAGCGGTCTCGGCACAATCACAGAAATTTCACGCTGGAAGGGACCTCAAGATCAGGTCCTGCCCATCTCTGTTAGCTTGAAGAGCTGGTTGTTAAAATATCCAAAAGTGTCAAGCAGGAGCCCAATGTCAGAGAAGACGCTCCCACCAGTGAGATGGTGGACGTTGGCCTTGCCGTGTGGCGTTGGACGCAGGCCCGAGGCAGGAAGCCAGCTGGAACTGCACCTGGGGCGGGCCGAGAGGCAAACAGCGGCCGGGCGTGCCGAGGGCCGAGCGGACAAAGGCCATGAGTCACCTCGCTCCTGGCAGGGCGGGGCGTTCAGCCTTCGTGCAGGCTGGCTGTCCCCTCCCAGACACCCAAGCGCCTGGCAGAGAGTCTCCACTCCGCCCCGGCTGGGCTGCCCGAACACAGCCGATGCACCGTCCCGGCGGGAACTGAGAACAAGGATGGTCGCGGGGCACCGAGGAGCCAGGCAGGGACTCGAGAGATCCGGATTCAGTTCCAGACTGCACGGCACAATTCATTTCCTCTCCGCGCCTCAGTGTCCCTCATCTGTTCTGCAAGAGCCCCACGCTGCTAGGAGCTGTACACAGACCACAGAGAGGGGCCCTGCCCCAGCCAGCTTGCAATCAAACGGGAGTAGCAGATTCCTAAACACTCAGCCAGTCCCACTTCCACATACCACGGGCCAGAGAACTGCTCCCAGTGTGCAGCCATATCTGATGGCTGAGCTAGCACAGAAAGCCAATCTGGATGAAATGAGTCCCAGTGACAGAGATGGGTGAGCTGTTTCCGTGGTCAACTCCCCACTGTGTTAAAAATCTACAGCCTGAAACGTATCCAGCTGCAGCCTCCTGCCCTTGCATCAACAGTAGCAAACTAGAGAAACGCCGAACTCATACTGAATTGAGATTCCACCGGGGCCCGATGTCCTGATTTTATAGGGACAGGCCCAATATCTGGGGGTCTGTCTTACCTTGACCATGTCTCCTTTAGATCTTCTCTTCAGCAGAAGGAGTGTGGGGCCGAGCTGAGGAATCAGGAGTCAGAGATTAGATTGTAAAATCTCCCCGTCCCCTTTCACACAAATCTGCCTTGCCCGGCCGAAGGGGACTCCAAGGGCTTTTCGGCGGCCCCGCAAGGGGAAGAGAAAAGCGTCAGATGCACAAGGACATCCAGGCAGAACTAAAAATAAGTTTTCAGCTGTTCTGGGCGAAGCACGGGGTTGGGGGGGAGAGAGAAAACACATGGCCGGCAGCCTCACGTGGATCGCGCAGCTAAATACAGATTTAGAGCCATCTTCCAAATCGCTTTCACGTAAATTGCAGTTTTACCCTCCAGGCGGCAATGCACAAAAGTTACCCACAACACCCCACGCAGGTCTTTCACCTCTGACCCCCCTACACCTATTGCAAGCATCCTGCGGACTGCTTTCGAGTGAAGGCGCAGACTTGAATTCCCCCCTTCCAACCAAGCTCCAAACAAATAATAAAAGTCCTTTAGAAACCAAAAAACCCCATCATCGGCCTTTTTAATGGCTTGACAACACACCGCGTTAGCACAACTATTAAGCCTGGAAGTCGGCATATCCTAAACTTCAATGCCCCCTTGTTTTCCAAGTCACACGCCCTCACCTAGAATTTAGCTGCTGAGTGCTAAGCTGCCTCTTCTGAGCACGTGCAAACTGCAATTTTTCGAACCAAGGCTCGGCCTCCAAAGTGGATCTGTACCAGTATAACTATCCCCTGCTCAGGGTGTGGTTTTTGGACCAGTCGTTATATCAGATAAGCCCGGCGTGGAAGCTGTTAGATTGCTGTAAAAGGTGACACTTAGGTTTACACGAATCACAGGTTGGTCGGTAAACATCACTTTCACGGTCGTCACAGAAAACCATAGAGGGAAAAAAATATTCCCCCTCCATCGGAACTGAAATTTCCAGCTAGGCAGACTCATAAAAAGAGGCTGCTTCCAAGCCTGGCCATTTGATGTAAGGATGTTTGCCACGTGCTGTTGACAATGTGTGTTCTAACGGTTATAAAGCTGTAACTTTCTGAATATCAGTGTCGACGGGAGCGGTCAGACAACTGTCAGTGACAGTAGTCTGACCGCTCCCGTCATGTCCCATGACTCTGCAGATTTAAAATCAATACAGACAGTCAAAAAGGCTTTAAAAGCCCATCGTTTTTTCACACCTGTCAAATTTTAAATGGATAAAAACTAGGGGGAAAAATGCTTAATGATAAAGATAGGTATTATCCGTCGGAATTATAAAAAATGAAACCATTTCCTGCCCGTGTTAACAACAACCTGAGATACATGGCCAGGCTCTGTACGGACGCAGAGTGAGAGGCGGGTCCGTACCCTGAGGAGCTCGCAAATAGGCGAGTCAGAGGAAGAGTGGGAGGCAGTAACCCAGGGTTGCAGGGTAGATCGGTGGTTGATCTGGGGCAAGACAGGAATTTAGTCTGATGCTCTTACGCGCCGATATTTTATAGGAGGTCGGATTACATGGTCCCTTCCAGCCTTAAAAAAATCTCAAGAATCCCAGACATTCACTACAGGACACCGCTCACCGATTTACAAGGAAGACACTCCCACAGCACTGAAAACGGGTGGAGGCAAACAGCCCTGCAATAAAAAGACTCCCACGTGAAAAGCACAGGCCGGGCCTACTTTGTAGGGGACACACGTGTCAATCGAAATAAAAAGTGGGTCCTCCTGAACGTTTTTTGGTTTAAGCTGCCCCAAAAATGTTTTTTGGGGGGGGGAGGGAAAATCTGCCAGAGGGCATCGCTTTTACTGTCGCCTGCCGGGAACAGGCTGCAAAGACAGATGTCCCGGCGCTGTGGGTTCACTGCCCAGCAAGCAGGTAGACAGAGCAAAGTCCTTTCTTCCCAGAGCAAACAGTTGCATCATAAAATGACTGTCGGAGCACCCAAGAAGAGGATGGGAGCAGATGGTTACAATGACTGCTTCTGGCTTCAATAAAAACCCCCTCCGAGTCTAGACAATCCCTCACTGCATCCAGCCTCACAAGGCACATGAAAGAGCCTGAAGCACAGTGGGTTTTCCCAAGACCGAAACCAGGCGTGGCCCCGCAGGAAAAGCCGGCTTCCCCGCAGGCTGACTTCCCCGGCTGAAAACAGGGGAGTTGGTTTCCTCTGGGCAGCCGAGAGCACGGGGCCGAGGCCCCGGCAGCAGCAGGGAGTGGAACGAACGCAGACAAGTTTGTCGGGCCCACCACTGGGTCCCTAATGGAGTCTGGGGCCACGTTGCACTAGGAGCTGTACATATCCAAACACGCGCTCGCATCCTCTCTCCCGTACTCTCCCTGCCCCGTAGAGCTTGCCGTTTTAGACAGACTGGCCGGAGAAAGCATGGCTAGCTAGTGGGGGTGGAGGGAAGGGAAACCGAGGCACAAATCAAGGACACGCCACACCGTCACGCAGGAAGACTGCATTGGAGTGGGGACTCGAACCCCGGATTTCCTCTGTCCCAAATCCAACGTTTCAAGAAGAGCCTGGGGGGTAGCAACTAAGGCAGAACACCTGGGTTCTAGCCCCAGATCAACCACCGATCTACCCTGCATCCCTGGGTTACCGCCTCCCACCCTTCCTCTGACTTGCCTATTTGTGAGCTCCTCAGGGTACGGACCCGCCTCTCACTCTGCGTCCGTACAGAGCCTGGCAGGGCGGAAGGGTTTGCTTTGTGAACGAGGCCTGGAGAGGTCAAACGCGGAACGATGGCTTTGGGGTGAAGCATCCACCCACCGGTGCCAGCGTGTCGTTCACTTTTGCTGTCTAGATAACCGAGGGAAAGCCCTCCTGCTGGGAAACGCCCAGCGGATTTTGAACGGAGAAGGCAAAACACCGTAAAAGAGGCCCGATTTTTAGGATGGAGAGCACGGTTTGAAGAGGAGACATCCCAAGGAGGTTTAAAGCCACTTCAGCCAGGAATTTTTGCACTACCATGGAGCCCAAGTAGATACCTGGGTCCCGTTTCCATAGTGTCTGAGCAGAGCGGACAAGAAGAGGGACAATGGGTCCCCCAAAACATCTGTAACTGTCATGATATGGGGGTGTACCAGGGCCCCAGATGTCTCGCCACAGGATGTGAAAATATGTCTCCGTTTTACACGGTAGAACTGAATCACAGTAAACAGAAAATGGCCCCTTCTTTTACACAGGGAGGCAAATTAACCAAGGGATGAGGAAGATTCTCCAACACGAATACGCTTACAGGGTCTTCCCAGGCAAGACTCGATGTCTTTCTAAAACGCCCCCTGTAGCTCGCTCAGACGTTTCGGGCTTGAGGCAGGAATCCTTAGGTGAAATTCCTTTCCCCACGGTCTACGAGAGGCCAGAACTGGGGTCTTGTGAAAAATTTCCCCTAAATTACTTAGGAAAACTTAAGTCCCATTTTCAAAAGTGACTCGAGCACTTTTGAAAATCTCACCTTTTGACAATCACAATGATCCCTTATGGGCTTAAAAATCTCTCTCTTGCGACACCTGAAATCAACGGAAAACTGGCTCAGCTGTCCCCTCTTGTAGAAGAAATACAGAAGCCTGAATTCTGCTTGGAATTTGCTTTAAAAGGTCTTCAAGACTCCATGTCTACCCGGGCAGAGCTTTTCAGCTCACTCCGCACGGGAGCAGATTCCCACCCCTTGCACATCTCCGCAACCGCCAGGTGCGTGCGTTTCAAACCTTTGCTGGTTCAGCTTCACTCCCGGCCTGTGTGCGTCTTACGCCAATTACACGCATGTTTCGCAATTGCTGCTACAAATGACGGCAGAGAAATAACACCCCCCCCAAAAAGTCACAGAAGAGTTTTGTGCCCCTCTAAATCCCATCCAGAAAGTAGGAGCCAATCTTCAAACCAAAGAGGCAGATGTTTTTCAACAGGAACAGGAACTGCCCCGCATCATGTAAGCCTGTCTGGGTTAGAAGCAGCCTTCTTCTCGGAGAAAGCAGACACACCAAAAAGCACTTTGGTTATCCTGTAAGGATAAATCCCCTTAGTCCTGTCCTAGGGGACGGGTCTAGCTGACCTCTTGAGATCCCTTCCAGTCCTCTGATGCTGGGGAGCAACACCGAGAGACTAACGTATTCGCAAATCTGTCTCCTCCAGACGCCAACAAGAAACCTGTTCGTGTGTGTGGACACCCTGGCCCATCAAGCTGCGCCGCTGTTTTCTCGGACGCCCCTTCGGTTGGAAGCTCCTTGGCGCAGGGCCTGTCTTTTTATGCTGCATTTGTACTACATGGGATGCGGGTCCACGCCTGGGGCTACGGTAACACGCTAGAGACACGGAACGAGATTCAGAACATGGACTGTGGGCTCGTCTAGCTCCTCACTATAACAACATGGCTTAAAGCAACTTTTATTCCAGCAAGGACAACGAACATTGAGCGCACACGGGGACCGTCAACCATCCGAGGTTTAGGACGTTTCGGGATCTCCTCCTGCCTTTCATCCTCGCTTCGCAGCCAGACAGGCCGAAACAAGAGCCTCCAAAACAACGCCAACGCTTAATTACGATGCAAACGCTGTTAATTATAAATGGCGGACAGGCTCGGCAGAAAAGGGCCCTCGGAAAACGAAGCACCTAGCTGTCTTGGAGGTATCTGGAGGAGGGGAACAACCCACCGGCTTTCCTGGCAAAGCAGGAGAATCAAAGTTTTGCAAACTCCAAGCAGAGAGGTGCAGATGCTGGGACGGAGCAGACTCCACATCACCGAAAGCAGACGGGCCGATAACCGTTATGAAACACCCTGTCTCGCCAGGCAAGGAAGACAACAGCTGATCAGATGGCTGCGCTCCCCAGGGGGAGTTTAGGGTTGGTACACAGGGTTGGCGTGTGCAGGGGGTGGGGGGCACTCCCACATTTTGAAAGGCAGCCAGAAAAAAAATACAAATTAGTCCTTTCCCTTCTCAGGGAGAGTCACAAGCCAGGATTTCACTTGTGCAAAGTTAAGCAGTTTACGTCTGATTAGCACTTCTCTTACCCCTAAACAAATCCCTTGGGCCGCTTGCTTTCCACCAAAAGGCTCTCACGCTTACAAGTGCAAGCCAGCGCGTGCCTGTTGAACCCTGCTCCTGTGAACCAGTTGCCAATCGCTGCCACAGCGAGCGAGCGTCCAGCCAGGCTCGTAACGGCAAATGGCCGTCGTGGGCGCAAAGCACTCAGATTCACGAGATCTGGGTTTCAATTCCCAGCTCCGCCCGCCCCCAGACTCCCCATCTGACCTGGAGCAAATCAGATCATCGCTGTGGTGCCTCGGTTTCCTTGTATGTAGCTCAGTGTTAACAAGCCTTCCTTTCTCTGGTAAGGCCTGGTCAGCACACAGGTTTTGTACCAGGGTAGCGAGGCCGGACTGATAGTCACGACCACAGGTGTGTGGCTTAGACCTTTCCCCGCTGTACGTCATTACAGATTTGTGAAAATACAGGTGAAGCAATCACCAAGTTGCATCCTAAAGCATGTTCTGTACTAATTTACTTTGATCAAACACAGACAAGCTGGAAAGAAAGGTGGCCCTGTCACACCTTTGAGGATCGTCAGGCTTCCCACGGCAAATCTGAAACCTTCTTCAAAACGACCACAACTGCTCGTCCCATCCTGAAGTTTTCTGCCAAAGCAGGAGTTATTTAAACAGCTGTTACAGCCTCAGAACCAGTCACGAGAGGAGGCTCAGACATGCTCAGAGCAAGCCAGACAAGAATGCCTGGCGAAAAGGAGAGGCTGATAATCGGCAGGGCAAATAACCACCCGCTCCCACCCTCTGGCTTAAAGCAACAAATCAAAGTCAACATGACACCACTTTGAAAAGAGAAACAGAAAGAGTTGGTTTCAAAGTTACATTAGCTCCCAAGAATCAAACCGGAGAGTGTTTTCTTGTTAGCAAAAGTCTGGGTGGGAAGGACGGGACAAACAGAATATTGCATCTTTAAGGGCGGATCGAAAAAGGACAAAGCCCACCCCAGAAAGCTTGCTGAGAAACTGGACCCAGAGAATTCCTAGACGGAAAGCGATTAAGTAATGCATTTTTTTCCTCCTCCTCCTCCTCCTCTCACCTCTGAACTAGCAGGCACAATTTCCAAAAGACGAGGCTCCATTTCTAGGGTTAAAAGTCAGTGCTTAAATTCCTGGCTGCCATGGATTCCCTGAGTGACGCCACCTCTACAAGCCTCAGTTTCTGCATCTGTAAAATGGGCGTAACTAGCAGGCCTCGCCCCCATACTAAAAACAGCGTCCCCAAACTTTAAGAGTCCAGCGAAGGCCAAAAGCTTGCTTCCAGCGAGTGCATGTTTCAGACACCCATCCCCTCCACGCACGCCAAATGCTGGGCACGTGTATAAGAGATCAGCATCCGGAAGGAGGAGGAGACATGTTCTGAACGGGACCACGACTGCATGCGTTTGCAGTCGAAGGCTGGTGAAGTTAATCCAGCATGCAAGTATGCCAAGAGCGGCAGAAGGTAAGGAAATCTCTGCATCCGTTTTTGGAGACACTTTCCAAGCCATCCAATTTTCAGAAGCCGGGCGCAAAGTATTTTCTGAAAAAATCAGGCCCCTCAGACACTCAAAAAAACCCAACCCAAAACCAGTAACCCTGTTTTTATTAAAAATTGCTAAATCACTTTTGTAAATTTAAGCTGCTGAGAATTCGTAAGGCGCTACCATTTTTTAACTAGCGGCCGGCGCGAAGTTTCACTGAGTTTTAAGGCCAGAAGGGGCTATTGGTCCTTCCTGCATCATCCTAGCCATTTCTGCTTGAGCGAAAGCAGATTTTTTTTGTAGAAAGGGACCGCCCCAGTCTTTTGGCTCCAAGCAGGGGAGAATCCATTGGTTAATTACCCTCCCTATTAAAAAAATACGTGCTCCTGTTTCTAACCTGATTTCGACTAGTTTCTGTTTGGAGATGTTCTACCTTTCTCCACACGTGGGGTTGGTGGACGCACGGGGGCGCACAGAGGATGCGAAAGGTGCACCTCCATTTGAAATTTCACGGAGGGGGGCGCAAATGGAAGGAAAAAGATTGACGACTACTTTGTACTATCAGAGAGTCCTGTGGACTCTAAAGACGTAGGTACAAGCAACCGGGCAGTGTCTTTAGATGACACATTTCCGTCTTTGTGAATCAGACGGCAAAGCGAGAAACTCACTTCACACTTCTAAAAATAATCCGTGACCACACAATGGTGTGTTCCCAAAACCCTCCTCTCTGCAAATCCACCGGGAGGCACCAGGGGCGACATCCCACCCCGAAAAGCCTCCAACGGGTTCCCAGAATCCGGGATGGCTCGACACTCAGAATCACAGGAGAGGCACCTTTGTCACCTGGATCCTTACTGGATCTACGACCAGTGCCCAGCCCAGCATCCACTCACCCCTCACAGATCCGGGGGTGGGACGGGGACTCCCCAAAGTTTCTGCCCTTAACAAGTTGAACTTTTTCCCACCCCTGCCTGGGGTCTTTTTCTTATATAGACTCCTACTACCTCCCACCCCTGTCCCGATTTTTTACACTTGCTGTCTGGGCGCCCTAGTCCCGAGCAGCATGTGAACAACCCATGATCCAGCCCAATTGTCTCCCCTCCGCCTGTCCAAGGCACAGCTTCCTGGCATGCCTCAATCCGCCCCTCATCCCATTCAAATACCTCCCAGTCCCCCTTAAATACCTCCCTGACCCCTGTCCCGTGCCTGCCTTCCCCAGACACCCTGAATAGGGCACCCCGATCCCCACAAAGTACTGCTCAGCAAGAGGGGTCCCCTCCCTGCTCTGCATTACCCCCCCTTCCCATGCACTGCTCAGCAAGAGGGGGTCCCCTCCCTGCTCTGCATTACCCCCCCTTCCCATGCACTGCTCAGCAAGAGGGGGTCCCCTACCTGCTCTGCATTACCCCCCCATCCCATGCACTGCTCAGCAAGAGGGGTCCCCTCCCTGCTCTGCATTACCCCCCCATCCCATGCACTGCTCAGCAAGGGGGGGGTCCCCTCCCTGCTCTGCATTACCCCCCCATCCCATGCACTGCTCAGCAAGAGGGGGGGTCCCCTCCCTGCTCTGCATTACCCCCCATCCCATGCATTGCTCAGCAAGGGGGGGTCCCCCCCTGCTCTGCATTACCCCCCCATCCCATGCACTGCTCAGCAAGGGGGGGTCCCCTCCCTCCTCTGCATTACTCCCCCATCCCATGCATTGCTAAACAAAGGGGGACCCTCCCCGCACGCATTGCACAGCAAGGGGTCTCCCCCCCCAACCCCATCCCATGCATTGCTCAGCAAGAGGGGGGGTCCCCACTCCCCCCGTGCATTACCCAGTAAAAGGGGGGATCCCCTCTTTGCATTGCCCCTCCCTTAACCACTTACCTGGCCTTCCAGTGGCCTCTCCGCACCATCCCTAGGGCCTGGCTGAGATTGGGGTGTAAGGGGGGGGCCGGAAATTGAGTTGCAAACCTGACACCCCCCCTGTTTTTGGGGGGGTTGCTTCTAGGGCTGTTGCATCCTGGCTGGGCCCCGTGCAATCCCCGGAGGGGGGATTTGCAAAGATAGGAAGGGGGGGCGCCCCCAGATTTGCACCGGGGCGCGGACCGGGGGTGGGAAGGGCGCAGAAGCAGCAGCGGCCGGCAGCGCCCGCCGGGCTGGGCTGCGAAGGGAAGCCGGGGGGGGGTGGGAATGTCGCGAGACGGGAAAGGCGCCTGGCCCCTCCCTGGGAGCTGGGGAGGGGCCTTAAAGGGGCAAAGCTGGGGGGGGGGAGGTAGCTCCCGTGGGACAGGGTCTTGGGGTGCGAGGCCTGGGGGGCACATGGCGGGGCTTTGCAATACGGGGGGGACGCCAGGGAGGCTGTGCAGTGCCTGGTGGAGGGGGAACCTGGGGGGCTGTGCAGTTCCTGGGGGGGCAGAACCTGGGGGGCTGTGCAGTGTCTGGCAGAGGGGAACCTGGGGGGCTTTGCAGTGCCGGGGGGGGGCAGAACTTGGGGGGCTGTGCAGTGCCTGGTGGAGGGGAACCTGGGGGGCTGTGCAGTGCCTGGGGGGGACAGAACCTGGGGTGCCTTTGCAGTGCCTGGGGGGGCAGAACGTGGGGGGCTGTGCAGTGCCTGGTGGAGGGGGAACCTGGGGGGCCTTTGCAGTGTCGGGGGGGGCAGAACCTGGGGGGCTGTGCAGTGTCTGGCAGAGGGGAACCTGGGGGGCTTTGCAGTGCCGGGGGGGCAGAACTTGGGGGGCTGTGCAGTGCCTGGTGGAGGGGAACCTGGGGGGCTGTGCAGTGCCTGGGGGGGACAGAACCTGGGGTGCTGTGCAGTGCCGGGGGGGGCAGAACCTGGGGTGCCTTTGAAGTGCCGGGGGGGGGGCAGAACGTGGGGGGCTGTGCAGTGTCTGGCAGAGGGGAACCTGGGGGGCTGTGCAGTGCCTGGGGGGGGCAGAACCTGGGGGGCTGTGCAGTGCCTGGGGGGGCAGAACGTGGGGGGCTGTGCAGTGTCTGGCAGAGGGGAACCTGGGGTGCTTTGCAGTGCCTGGGGGGGCAGAACTTGGGGGGCTGTGCAGCGTCTGGCAGAGGGGAACCTGGGGTGCTTTGCAGTGCCAGGAGGGAGTCAGGGTTTTTTTGCAGTGCCTAGGGGGGACAGAACCTGGGGGGCTTTGCAGTGCCTGGTGGAGGGGAACCTGGGGGGCTTTGTAGTGCTTGGGAGTGCAGAACCTGGGGGGCTGTGCAGCGTCTCGCAGAGGGGAACCTGGGGTGCTTTGCAGTGCCGGGAGGGAGTCAGGGTTTTTTTGCAGTGCCTAGGGGGGACAGAACCTGGGGGGCTTCGCAGTGCCGGGAGGGGGCAGAACCTGGGGGGCTTTGCAATGCTGGGAGGGGAGTCAGGGTTTTTTTGCAGTGCCAGGGAGGGCCTGGGGGGGGGGGTTTGCAGTGCCTGAGGGCTGGGGGGGGAGGGCCCCTTGCTGAGCAATGCTTGGGGAGAAATCTCTGCAGAACAATTGCTGAGCGATGTAGAGGGAGAGTGGGGAGGGGGACACCCCCTGGGGAGAGCTGGGCTGCTCAGCCATAGGCTATGGGGCAGGGGTGCCCCGCTGGGTGATGCATGGGGAGGGGAGCCTGCTGTTCCCTTCCCTGTCCACTCCATTTTCAGTTCAAAGTGACCAGCAAACCGTCACGCATGACATGCCAGCCATGGGGTAGTTCCCCCCCGGGGTCGCCCCAGCTCTGCTGCATGGGGGGGAGAGTGGAAAAATCCCCCCACACACACACTGGGTGCGACAGACAAAGCCGTGGCTGCGGAGTGCCCGAGTCCCTGGCTCGGACAAGGAGGGAAACTGACCCCAACTGCCTGAGTCAGCTGAGAGCCTGAACCAGTTGCTTTGAAAGCAGGAAGGGGGAGCTGCCCCATTCCTTGCAACGGAAAGGAGAGGGGATCTGCCCCAGTATTAAGCATGGGGGCACCTCCCCCAAAGAGCTAGCTGGGTTGCGGGGGGAGGCCTTTAACAGCGATCTAAGATTATATATGAGGGACAGACAAAACGGTTTGATCTTCCCACGTTGCTTGTTCCCCTTTCATCCTGGACACCGGCAGCCACTCCAGGCCAGCCGAAAATGTTCCTGGCGTGGAAAAACACAAGGAAATTCAGGAAAAGACGGTCACGGGCTTGCACTAGGTAAGGTGTGGGCTGTCGTCTTCAAGGCAGGCCGCCCTCTGGCGTTTTCCTAGTGCACCGCACACCCATTAGGAAAAACAGGGCCTGTACCCCAGCACTGCGTAGTTTTGCTTGACTGCAGGTGGCTAGAAGGGAGGGTCCTGATTTTATAGGGACGGTCCCAATTTTGGGGGGCTTTTTCTTATATACGGACCTATTACCCCCTGACCTGATTTTTTTACACTTGCTGTCTGGTCACCCTACTAGAAGGAACAGGAGTCTGTGTGGCACCTTAGAGACTAACACATTTATTTGAGCATAAGCTTTCGTGGGCTACAGCCCACTTCATCTGATGCATGGAGTGGAAAATACAGTAGGAAGATGTATGTGTGTGTGTGTGTGTGTGTGTATATATACACACACACAGGAAACATGAAACAATGGGTGTTACCATCCACACTCTAATGAGAGTGATCAGTTACGGTGAGCTATTACCAGCAGGAGAGAAAAAAAAACTTTTTTGTGGTGATAATCAAAATGGACCATTTGCAGCAGTTGACAAGAAGTTGTGGGGAACAGTGTGTGTGGGGGGGGGGGGGGATAAACATGGGGAAATAGTTTTTCCTTTGTGTAATGACCCATCCACTCCCAGTCTGTGTTCAAGCCTAATTTAATGGTGTCCAGTTTGCAAATTAATTCCTGTTCAGCAGTCTCTCATGGGAGTCTGTTTTGGGAGGTTTTTTTTGTTGTAATATTGTGACATTTAGGTCTGCAATCGAGTGGCCAGGGAGGTTGAAGTGTTCCTCGACTGGTTTTTGAATGTTGACGTCTGATTTGTGTCCATTTATTCTTTTACGGAGAGACTGTCCGGTCTGGCCAATGTACATGGCAGAACATAGCACTCTGAAACCTACCGGCAGGGGACGTGATTAACGCGTTGTCTTATTCCTAGTCTCTGCGCTCACAAAGTTGTCTCTTGTCACGTTCGTTATTGGCATGGCCTGCGTGCTCTACCGGCTGGGATCCCAGGATGGCGCGGCTGGCCCCCAAAAGCTGCTAATCTGTGTAGGAAACGAGACAAGCAAACGACATGGTAGCGCCGGTCAGCAGAATGATTTGGGGTCTCGGGATGCGACCGGCCTCACCGTTACCAATTTTTCTGTCGAGGGAAGAGTTTATATTACCGGGTCTAAAATCGCCCCCTCTAACCGAGACAGCTATCCCAGTAAAATGTGGGGTTGGTCTATATTTGAGGTACCCCGGGGGTAGGCAGAGGTCCTCCAGCGAGTTCATCAACTCCTCTAGATACTTGCCTGCATACCAGGTGACATAAAAAGTGCTAGCGACGTCAGTCCAAATGGGAATCTCATGCAGCCCAAAGGAGGGTGTCAGCAACTGTTCAGTCACAGCCTGGCTGGGACGCATCTGTATTTCCGTGTCTGATTTTTGTAAGCATGTCGTTTTTACAGAGGGTTGAACTGATGGGGTGGGGAATTAAGTGACTCTACCAAGGTTGGATGGAGACTCGGTGGCGGAGATGGGAATCGAGCCAGGATCACCTGAGACGCAAGCCTCTCCTTCCTAAAAAGTCAACGGTAGCTTCGGCCTGCGAGCCATAACCAGCTACATTTGTGGCTGGATCACGTTTTGAACAGGATACTTGCAAGCAAGGTGTGAGACTCAGGACTCCAGGGTTCTCTCCCCAGCTCTGGGAGGGGAGTGGGGGCTGATGGTTAGAGCAGGGTGCTGGGAGCCAGGACTCCTGGGTTCTCTCCCCGGCTCTGGGAGGGGAGTGGGGGCTGTGGGTCACAGCAGGGGGGGGCTGGGAGCCAGGACTCCTGGGTTCTCTGCCCAGCTCGAGGAGGGGAGTGGGATCTAGTGGTTGGAGTCAGGACTCCTGGGTTCACCCTCTCTGGGTCTGGCACTGCCCCCCTTTACACGAGTGGGCTGGATGCATCCGCCCATGGCCCCGTTCCTGATTAACTCCGTTCACACGCGTCTTGTCTCCCGCCTGGTAGCTACTCCTGTCTTCCCTCTCTGTCCACAGCCGGAGCCCTCCAACCCCAACTCTTCTTCCTGGCCGATTTCATCCCCCACCCTTGCGACTGGCCTGGGCCAAGCCCAGCGGTAACACCCAGGCCCCGAACCGCCCACGTCCCGGCCTCGCATGGGCCCGGAGCAGATGACATAAAAGCCACCGATGGGTTTTTTTTTGGGGGGGGGGGGGGGGGGGGCTCCAGTTGTGGCGTGTGGAAAGCAAACAGACGACTCCGTCCTGCAATGCCCCCCCTTTCACAAGTGGAAACCCGTTGGCATCACCTCCTCCCGACTGACCCCGGTGTCCGTGAGCGGACACGCCGGCCCGTTTGCATGGTTTCCACGGGCGAGCCGGGCACGGGTGGGGACCCAGCAGCCCGCCCTGGGGCACCACCACTCCCGCCAAGGGGCAGATGTCTGGGCACCGCGGCGGGCGGGCGGGATGGGTCTGAGCCCGTCCCTCAGGTGTCCTTAGGGGGGTGACGTGTGGCCAGAGTCCGGGCTGGCGTGGGGACACTGGGAGATGTTGGGGATCATGGCAGGTGCCGGAGCCAGGAGCTGAGGGATTTCTATGCCCCCCCCATGCCCTGGTCCCGTCCGAGCGCCCCACAATCTGGGGGATTGAGCCACCGGGCTCGGAGGAGCAGCCAGACGCCATTTTCCAGGCCCCCCATGGCTTTTCCCGCCTTTCTCCAGCCCCATAACGGTTTTCTCAGCCTTTCTTCAGCCCCCCAACAGTTTTTCCAGCCCCCCAAAGGTTTTTCCCGCCTGTCTCCAGCCCCCCAATGGTTTCTCCAGCCCCCTAATGGTTTTTCCCGCCTTTTTTCAGTCCCCCAACGGTTTTTCCCGCCTTTTCCCAGCCCTCAGGCTTGCGCTGTCTGAGGTGAGGGGAAGCCGCCCCCGTGCGAGCGTGTCCCCCAGCCTGTGCCCTGTGCCCATGGCCGTGCGAGGGGGTGGGAGAAAGAGGGCAGAGACCCCCCCCATGGCCGTGCGAGGGGATGGGGGAAAGAGGGCAGTGACCCCCCCATGCCCTGTCCCCATGGGGTGGGGGAAGGGGGCCATGCCCCCCCTGTAACAACCCAGAGCCCTCCCGTCCACCCCCCTTCTGCTCCACACGCTGGGTCCCCCAATATGGGGGGGACCCACAGGACTGACCCCCACACACACCAGTGCCCCAGGGTGTCACACAGAGGGGATCATCTGGGGGAGACCAGGGAGGGGGTATTAATGGGACGAAGGTACCGTGGAGGGGGTATTGATGGGGCTAGGGGTACCGCAGAAGATGTATTAATGGGGTGGGGGGTTACCGTGGAAGGGGTATTAAGGGGGTGAGGGTACCATGGATGGGATATTGATGGGGTGAGGGTACCATGGAAGGGATATTAATGGGGTGAGGGGTTACTGTGGAAGGGGTATTAATGGGGTGAGGGGTTACCCTGGAAGGGGTATTAAAGAGGTGAAGGGTTACCACAGAAGGGGTATTAATGGGGTGAGGGTACCATGGAGAGGGTATTAATGGGATGAGGGGTATCACAGAAGATGTATTAATGGGGTGAGGGGTTACCGTGGAAGGGGTATTAGTGGGGTGAGGGGTACCATGGAGGGAGTATTAATGGGGCAAGGGGTACCGCAGAAGATGTATTAATGGGGCGAGGGGTACCATGGATGGGATATTGATGGGGTGAGGGTACCATGGAGGGGTATTAATGGAGTAAGGGGTACCATGGAGGGTATTGATGGGGCAAGGGATACCGCAGAAGATGTATTAATGGGGTGAGGGGTTACCGTGGAAGGGGTATTAATGGGCTGAGGGGTTACCATGGAAAGGGTGTTCAGGGGGCAAGGGTACCATGGAGGGGGTATTAATGGGGCAAGGGGTACCGCAGAAGATGTTTAACGGGGTGAGGGGTTACCATGGAAGGGGTATTAATGGGGCAAGGGGTTACAGTGGAAGGGTATTAATGGAGTGGGGTTACTATGGAGGGGATATTAAGGGGGTGAGGGGTTACCGTGGAAGGGGTGTTAATGGGGTGAGGGTACCATGGAGGGGGTATTAATGGGGCGAGGGGTACCGCAGAAGATGTATTAATGGGGTGAGGGGTTACCATGGAAGCGGTATTAATGGGATGAGGGGTTACCATGGAAAGGGTGTTAAGTGGGCGAGGGTACCATGGAAGGGGTATTAATGGGGCAAGGGGTACTGCAGAAGATGTATTAATGGGGTGAGGGGTTACCGTGGAAGGGGTATTAATGGGGTGAGGGGTTACCATGGAAAGGGTGTTAAGGGAGCAAGGGTACCATGGACGGGGTATTAATGGGGCAAGGGGTACTGCAGAAGATGTATTAATGGGGTGAGGGGTTACCGTGGAAGGGGTGTTAAGGGGCGAGGGTACCATGGAGGGGTATTAATGGGGCAAGGGGTACTGCAGAAGATGTATTAATGGGTGTGGGGTTACCGTGGAAGGGGTGTTAAGGGGTGAGGGTACCATGGAGGGGGTATTAATGGAGTGAGGGGTTACTATGGAGGGGATATTAATGGGGTGAGGGGTTACTGTGGAAGGGGTGTTAAGGGGTGAGGGTACCATGGAGGGGGTATTAATGGAGTGAGGGTTTACTATGGAGGGGATATTAAGGGGGTGAGGGGTTACCGTGGAAGGGGTGTTAATGGGGTGTGGGGTTACCGTGGAAGGGGTGTTAAGGGGTGAGGGTACCATGGAGGGGGTATTAATGGAGTGAGGGGTTACTATGGAGGGGATATTAATGGAGTGGGGGGTTACCATGGAAGGGGTGTTAAGGGGTGAGGGTACCATGGAGGGGGTATTAGTGGAGTGAGGGGTTACTATGGAGGGGATATTAATGGAGTGAGGGGTTACCGTGGAAGGGGTGTTAAGGGGTGAGGGTACCATGGAGGGGGTATTAATGGAGTGAGGGGTTACCGTGGAAGGGGTGTTAATGGGGTGTGGGGTTACCGTGGAAGGGGTGTTAAGGGGTGAGGGTACCATGGAGGGGGTATTAATGGAGTGAGGGGTTACTATAGAGGGGATATTAATGGAGTGAGGGGTTACCGTGGAAGGGGTGTTAAGGGGTGAGGGTACCATGGAGGGGGTATTAATGGAGTGAGGGGTTACCGTGGAAGGGGTGTTAATGGGGTGTGGGGTTACCGTGGAAGGGGTGTTAAGGGGTGAGGGTACCATGGAGGGGGTATTAATGGAGTGAGGGGTTACTATGGAGGGGATATTAATGGAGTGGGGGGTTACCATGGAAGGGGTGTTAAGGGGTGAGGGTACCATGGAGAGGGTATTAATGGAGTGAGGGGTTACTATGGAGGGGATATTAATGGAGTGAGGGGTTACCGTGGAAAGGGTGTTAAGGGGTGAGGGTACCATGGAGGGGGTATTAATGGAGTGAGGGGTTACCGTGGAAGGGGTGTTAATGGGGTGAGGGGTTACTGTGGAAGGGGTGTTAAGGGGTGCGGGTACCATGGAGGGGGTATTAATGGAGTGAGGGGTTACCGTGGAAGGGGGGTTAATGGGGTGAGGGGTTACCGTGGAAGGGGTGTTAAGGGGTGCGGGTACCATGGAGGGGGTATTAGTGGAGTGAGGGGTTACCATGGAAGGGGTGTTAATGGGGTGAGAGGTTACTGTGGAAGGGGTGTTAAGGGGTGAGGGTACCATGGAGGGGGTATTAATGGAGTGAGGGGTTACCGTGGAAGGGGTGTTAATGGGGTGTGGGGTTACCGTGGAAGGGGTGTTAAGGGGTGAGGGTACCATGGAGGGGGTATTAATGGAGTGAGGGGTTACTATAGAGGGGATATTAATGGAGTGAGGGGTTACCGTGGAAGGGGTGTTAAGGGGTGAGGGTACCATGGAGGGGGTATTAATGGAGTGAGGGGTTACCGTGGAAGGGGTGTTAATGGGGTGTGGGGTTACCGTGGAAGGGGTGTTAAGGGGTGAGGGTACCATGGAGGGGGTATTAATGGAGTGAGGGGTTACTATAGAGGGGATATTAATGGAGTGAGGGGTTACCGTGGAAGGGGTGTTAAGGGGTGAGGGTACCATGGAGGGGGTATTAATGGAGTGAGGGGTTACCGTGGAAGGGGTGTTAATGGGGTGTGGGGTTACCGTGGAAGGGGTGTTAAGGGGTGAGGGTACCATGGAGGGGGTATTAATGGAGAGAGGGGTTACTATAGAGGGGATATTAATGGAGTGAGGGGTTACCGTGGAAGGGGTGTTAAGGGGTGAGGGTACCATGGAGGGGGTATTAATGGAGTGAGGGGTTACCGTGGAAGCGGTGTTAATGGGGTGTGGGGTTACCGTGGAAGGGGTGTTAAGGGGTGAGGGTACCATGGAGGGGGTATTAATGGAGTGAGGGGTTACTATGGAGGGGATATTAATGGAGTGAGGGGTTACCGTGGAAGGGGTGTTAAGGGGTGCGGGTACCATGGAGGGGGTATTAATGGAGTGAGGGGTTACTATGGAGGGGATATTAAGGGGGTGAGGGGTTACCGTGGAAGGGGTGTTAATGGGGTGAGGGGTTACCATGGAAGGGGTGTTAAGGGGTGCGAGGGTACCATGGAAGAAGAGACATAAAAGGAGCTGAGTGCACTAGATCCCTCTTCTCCGGCCCCTGTGTGGGGAGAGGAGCCGGGCACGGTCTATGGGGTGGCACAGGCTGGTCAGCGGGTATTATGTCAGGGGTGTATGGACGGGTGAGACTCTGATACCCACAAGGGAAGGGTCATTACAGGGGCATGGCAGGGTGGTGCCAAGGAGCATGGCCGGCCCTGAGTTACATGTGAGCCAGTGTTATTGGTTTGCACCCTGCAGGATTAAGGGGACCACCCAGCACGGTGGCAGGGGGCCCTCACGACTGGGGAGATCAAGGAAATCCCTGGGGACCATCGCAGCAGCGGCCAGGCATGGAGGAGGAGACCTGCATGCCCCAAGTCCCATTTGCTACGTACGTTAACTAATTGCCATAAAACAGGTTAAATTCAGAGGGAGTCGTTTGTATCACAATCTTTTTAAATGGGAAACCTGGCTTTTCAAGTGAGTTTTGTGCGTTTGCTCTCAAAGTCATGTGATTGATAGATAGATAGATAGATAGATAGATAGATAGATAGATAGATAGATAGAGGGGGTGGATGGGGATAGATAGATAGATAGATAGAGGGGGTGGATGGGGATGGATAGATAGATAGAGGGGGTGGATGGGGATAGATAGATAGATAGATAGAGGGGGTGGATGGGGATAGACAGATAGATAGATGTGGCGGTGGCTGGGGATAGATGGATAGAGGGGGTGGATGGGGATAGATAGATAGAGGGGGTGGATGGGGATAGATAGATAGATAGATAGAGGGGGTGGATGGGGATAGATAGAGGGGGTGGATGGGGATAGATAGAGGGGGTGGATGGGGATAGATAGAGGGGGTGGATAGATAGAGGGGGTGGATGGGGATAGATAGAGGGGGTGGGTGGGGATGGATAGATAGAGGGGGTGGATAGATAGAGGGGGTGGATGGGGATAGATAGATGGATAGATAGATAGAGGGGGTGGATGGGGATAGATAGAGGGGGTGGATGGGGATGGATAGATAGAGGGGGTGGATAGATAGAGGGGGTGGATGGGGATAGATAGATAGAGGGGGTGGATGGGGATAGATAGATGGATAGATAGATAGAGGGGGTGGATGGGGATAGATAGATGGATAGATAGATAGAGGGGGTGGATGGGGATAGGTAGATAGATAGATAGATAGATAGATAGATAGATAGATAGATAGATAGATAGAGGGGGTGGATGGGGATAGATAGATAGATAGATAGATAGATAGATAGATAGATAGAGGGGGTGGATGGGGATGGATAGATAGATAGAGGGGGTGGATGGGGATAGATAGATAGATAGATAGAGGGGGTGGATGGGGATAGACAGATAGATAGATGTGGCGGTGGCTGGGGATAGATGGATAGAGGGGGTGGATGGGGATAGATAGATAGAGGGGGTGGATGGGGATAGATAGATAGTTAGATAGATAGAGGGGGTGGATGGGGATAGATAGAGGGGGTGGATGGGGATAGATAGAGGGGGTGGATAGATAGAGGGGGTGGATGGGGATAGATAGAGGGGGTGGGTGGGGATGGATAGATAGAGGGGGTGGATAGATAGAGGGGGTGGATGGGGATGGATAGATAGAGGGGGTGGATAGATAGAGGGGGTGGATGGGGATAGATAGATAGAGGGTGTGGATTGGGGATAGATGGATGGATAGATAGAGGGGGTGTCTGGGGATAGTTAGAGGGGATTGATGAGGATGGATGGATAGATAGATAGATAAAGGGGGTGGATGGGGATGGATAGATAGAGGGGATGGATAGATAGAGGGGGTGGATGGGGATGGATAGATAGAGGGGATGGATAGATAGAGGGGGTGGATGGGGATGGATGGATAGATAGATAAAGGGGGTGGATGGGGATAGATAGAGGGGATTGATGACGATGGATGGATAGACAGAGGGGATGGATAGATAGAGGGGGTGGCTAGGGATAGATAGATGGATAGATAGAGGGGGTGGATGGGGATGGATAGACAGAGGGGATGGATAGATAGAGGGAGTGGATGGGGATGGATAGATAGAGGGGGTGGATAGATAGAGGGGGTGGCTGGGGATAGAGAGAGGGGATTGATGAGGATGGATGGATAGATAGAGAAAGGGGGTGGATGGGGATAGATAGAGGGGATTGATGAGGTGGATGGATAGAGAAAGGGGGTGGATGGGGATGGATAGACAGAGGGGATGGATAGATAGAGGGGGTGGGTGGGGATGGATAGATAGAGGGGATTGATGAGGATGGATGGATAGATAGATAGAGGGGGTGGATGGGGATAGATAGAGGGGATTGATGAGGATGGATGGATAGATAGATAGAGGGGGTGGATGGGGATAGAGAGAGGGGATTGATGAGGATGGATGGATAGATAGATAGAGGGGGTGGATGGGGATAGAGAGAGGGGATTGAGGAGGATGGATGGATAGATAGATAGAGGGGGTAGATGGGGATAGATAGATAGAGGGGATTGATGAGGATGGATGGATAGATAGAGAAAGGGGGTGGATGGGGATGGATAGATAGAGGGGATGGATAGATAGAGGGGGTGGATGGGGATGGATAGATAGAGGGGATTGATGAGGATGGATGGATAGATAGAGAAAGGGGGTGGCTGGGGATAGAGAGAGGGGATTGATGAGGATGGATGGATAGATAGAGAAAGGGGGTGGATGGGGATGGATAGATAGAGGGGATTGATGAGGATGGATGGATAGATAGATAGAGGGGGTGGATGGGGATAGAGAGAGGGGATTGAGGAGGATGGATGGATAGATAGATAGAGGGGGTAGATGGGGATAGATAGATAGAGGGGATTAATGAGGATGGATGGATAGATAGAGAAAGGGGGTGGATGGCGATGGATAGATAGAGGGGATTGATGAGGATGGATGGATAGATAGATAGAGGGGGTGGATGGGGATAGAGAGAGGGGATTGAGGAGGATGGATGGATAGATAGATAGAGGGGGTAGATGGGGATAGATAGATAGAGGGGATTGATGAGGATGGATGGATAGATAGAGAAAGGGGGTGGATGGGGATGGCTGATAGATAATGTGTGGGATGAATGGATAGATATGGAGATGGAGAGAGAGAGAAGTGTATGGACAGCAGGAATGGCTAGAGGGATCAATCAGTAGATGTATCTGGGGATGGAGGATAGATGGATCTGTCTGTCGGTCTCTAGACACACCCCTCTCTTTCCCTCTGTGACCTGCAGCTCTGTCTATCTAGACAAGTATGTGTCTGTCTAGTATCTGGTCAGCTGACGAGGAAGTGTTTAAAAAAAAAAAGTTGTTCTAATTGTCACTGGGAAATATTTCCACCAGGTGGCAGAGATGAGTTTTGTTTGTTACTGTACAGCGTATTGAAATAGAGTGAAGTCGGTGCTAAGAAATCCCACCCCCTTTCAGCATCATCAGTTCCCAGGATGTTATCACGAGTCTCACAATAGTTGATATTTCTCTTAAAGCCCCACTTCCTGGAGTCATGTTATAACATACAAAGCTCAGCTTTAATTTTTACAATTTTTAAGGGAGCTCAATTTCTGGTCCTAATGGTTGCAGAAAACAGCTGAAAAATGTGAGACCTAAAGGGTCAAAAAAACCAAAAACCAGATATCAGATAAGTCCTAATGCTTATTAACAGACTTTTAAAATCTCATGGTTTTTAAGCCAATATCATTATTTTTAGGCCTGATTCCTGAATTTCATTAACACTTTGGGTAGGTGCATCCAAGCACTTTTAAAAAGATCGCCTTCTAGCTTCCAGCATAGATTCATTGAGTTTTTTGGCTAGACACACAACTTTACTAAGCACCTGTTTTTTACTGGTCTAGTTGTTTTTTGAACCCTGTTATAGTCTTGGCTTTCACAACATCCTGCGGCGAGGAGTTTCACAAGTTAACAGTGCATTGGGTGCAGAAATACTTCCTGTTGTTTGTTTTAAACCTGATGCCTGTTCATTTCATTGGCTGACCCCTAGTTCTTGTGTTACTTGAGGAGGAGTAAACAACACTTCCTAATTTGCTTTCTCCGCATCAGTCATGATTTTATAGACCTCCACCATATCCCCCCTTAGTCGTCTCGGTTTTAAGCTGAACAGTCCCAGTCTGATTAATCTCTCCTCATACGGAAGCCGTTCCAGACCCCTTATCATTTTGGTTGCCCTTTCCTGAACCTTTTCCAATTCCAGTATAAAGCACGGAGCCGCCACTTTTAAACGAGACTCCAGAGTTTGCATGTTAGGCCTTAGACCCAGCTTGTCTTGCTGAACTCTTGGGGTCACCCCCAAATGGGTCCCTCCCTGAAACCTGATCCTTTTTCTCCAGCTCCGTTCCTCATATTCCAGCAAGCGGGTCCGTCATCCCCATCCCCCTCCAGCAGTGGAAGAATACTCGCGTGTGTAAGCCGTGCTAGGAGATGCTTGTGCAAAGGGCATGGACTTAATTTGTCAGCTCACGGACTAGTGCAAGCCTCCTGCGTAACTCGCATTCAAGAACAACGAGTGACTGGGCAACGTGAGCCAGGGTTCGCCGTCGCCACCGTGTAAAAGCTCTCTTTGTTTCATGATTTAACATTATTAAACTTAATGATCCCCACAATAATGCTCCCCTACCGGAAGCAAAGATATAGCACGAGAAAGGCACGTTTTCCAAGTATCGTTATCTTCTCGGCTTCACGCCACTGCCATACCTTTGTCCTTGGGGTGGGTGGGTGATATTGCACTTCTGTTTAGCTACAGGTCGGCTTTTAAAATTTCTTCCTCTGCCTGACTTAATAACCTGCGTGTTTGCTTTTATCCAGCAGTAGATGGTTCATAGATTCAAAGGCCAGAAGGGAGGGACCCATTGGACACTCCTGTTTCACACAGTGGGCAGAATTCAACCTCTGGATTGAGCCTAATAAGTAAAGCCTCTCAAGAGACAGAGAATCCACCCCCTGCCCTGGGGAGTTTTCTCCAGTGGTTAATCACATTTCTGCCTTGTTCCTAATTTTAATTTGTCTGAATTTAACTCCCAGGCCAGGTCCATTCTAGAAAACTTTTGCTGTCACGGTACAGGGGAAGGTTTTTGCCACCCTAAGACGCACGTACCCTAAGCGAGTTTGCCAGTGTAGCTACATTGGGAAACCTTTCCTAGTGTAGACAAGAAATGGCCCCTAGCCGTTGCTTCTCGGTATGCCTTTCTCCGCTCGATTAAAGAGGTTGCAACTTCTCTTGGACAAGTTCATCAGCCTGTAAGAATCTCAAAGCGCTGTACGAGCATGAGCCAATTAATCCTCACCACTGCGCTCTGAGGGAGGTATTCCCCCCCCCGGGGAAACTGAGGCACTGAGGTTGCCTCCAAATTTTCAGACATGGACTTGATACTGCTTGTGTGTTATTCTGTGCCATCTCCTTTCCAGTTCTGTTAATTAGGGATGTGCGTGTTAGCATTGCCGCTCGGGCAGGAAAGAACCTGGGTCGTTAATCACCATCATTATTATCCACTTAATTATTTCCCCTCTGCGACAATGCCGTGTTTGGCTGTTGGCAAAGGCAGACTGATTTCAGGGTCCGATTGCTGCCTTTTTAAGAGTCTTCCGTCTGTAAACGGAGTTGGGCCTAGCTTGGCACGGGCGGAGGAAACAGGAGGGAGGAAACAGCATGAGGTTAATTTTCTCACAGCGCAGAAGGGGAAGAAACTCCTGTTGCATTAGCGAGAGAGCTGGAACAAAAGCAAGCTGCAATGCACCTCTCCTCTCTGTGCTTTATAGCTGTAAATAATCCTGACTCTTGAGTGCTGGGAACTCCGGGGTCCCAACTTCCCAAGGTCCTTCAGCGTGTGCGTTATCCTCCTGTCTGCGTGTCTCATCTCCGCAGGCGGGTGGATAGGTACAAACATGGAGGAGGCTAGTCAGAGCGGTTCCCATGGAGTGGATGGATAGGAATAGATACATATGGGGGTGGCACGGCAGAGGTGTATGGGGACTGATGGCTGGATCTTGATGAGTAACACAGGTAAAGAGTTATTTGGGATTTCTTTAAATATATTGAGAGTTTCTCCTTTTCTCTTCTCCTGTTGGCTGCTATTTCACCGGTTCTCAAGTGAGCCTAGGGGTTTATGGGGCAGGGTCTAGGTGGGGTTCTCAACCACAGGTCACGCTTTGCGGGCCGCATATCCGGCCCCCGGTGATAAATGGCTTGAGACCCATGGTTCTGTTTGACATGCCTGCTGGCTGGCTGGCTTCTAGGCAGTCCAAGATGGTCAGCCGATATGAACCAAAAGCCGACACCACGGAGCTCCCCACCCATCAGCGAGGTCCGTCTTACAACGCGGATGAATTTTGGAGCGGGCTTAGCCAGCAGCCAAGGTAGGGAACGCGGCGCTTCCTACGCCTCAGCCAGCTTTTTCCATCCCTCCGCTCAGCCTTATTATATCTTGGTGAGAGCTCGACCCCGTTACATAACCCTTTTCATGCCCGCACCTCGCTATGATACAGCAGCGCCAGGGCGGATTCTAACAATAGCTTCCCTGCTGGGTGGTTTTGAAACGACGCAGCTCTCTTCAATTTAAACCTTTGGGGGCTAATTGGCCTTGCTCATTGGATAAGCACCATCCCACCTCGGGGAATGGAAACTGTGCAGGCAAGTGGCTGATGCTCAGGCCTGCAGAAAGAAATTTGAGGCCTCTGTCCCATTTCACTTTGTTTTCACAGATGTTACAGATGATTTTGGTTGGGGGGTGTCCCCTGAGCTGGGTGCCCCATGTAGTTGTCCCCCTTCCCCACTCCCATCAGCCCGGCCTGGTTTCTGCCCCAGCTCTGCCACTGCAAATTACTGCTACTCACTGTGCCTCAGTTTCCTCTCCCAACCCTTCTCTGTTGCCCAGATAGCCTGTAATCTTTCAAGGGCAGGGATTGCCTCTGGCTATGTGTATGTACAGCACCCAGCCCAGCGGGGCCCTGACTTCGGCTGGGGCGTTTCGTTGTCGTTGTATTAGAAACAATGACACACAAGAAAATGTATTGTTTATTAGCTGTGTGGCAGGAGTGCCTGTGAGCCTTAGCCACGGACAGGTGTGCTGGGCGCTGCACGACCACAGAACAAAAAGACCGTCTCTGCTCCAGACAGCTTCCCATCACTCCATCCCTTGAATATTGTTCCCAATAAGCCATGTATATTCATGCTTCTCCCGTTTGTTCCCAGGTTCGATGTCATTAGCATAATGGCCTAGAAGTTATGCAAATTCAATGCAAATTAAGCACTGGGCGGTGTGTTGTTGCTTTTGCGATGTTTGGGCACCCCTGAGTTGCACAGATGATGGAATTCATCGCAGTGGGTGTTGGAAAAGCGTATGCCAAGATCTGAGTGGCCGCTTTTATCCAAACCCTCAGGTTATGTTTTCCATCAGGTGGCAGCGGCTAATGCATCTGTTTTCTCTCCAAGTTGCTAACGAACATCTTCTAGGAACCGTGAAGAAACAGCTAATGCACAGCTGAAATGACATTTCTTTCTTTTTCAGCCCGCACTGGATGGAAGAATACAGGGAAACCTCACCCCTGCTGGTACGTTGTCACACAGGCAAGAGGGTGTTTTAATGATTCACTCAACGGTGGAACTAATGGACCGTGTAAAAACAAGGACATGCAAATGGAATTGATCCTGATTGGTAAAGCTTTTTGCAAACCTAATTTGCTCCCAGCTCCATGGCCCGTTTTGAGTGTAGTCATGGATTACTTACCTGACTGGAGCGCTCCTCACACACCTGCTTCAGTTTATGATTATTTGCATTACGGTAGCGTCTTGAGGCTGCAATTGAAATGACGGCCCTGTCGTGCCACACAGACCCCAGCTAAGATCCGACCTGGGCCTGCTTCTAATCGTGTTTACACGGGTGTCAATCCACAGCAACCTCAGTGGAGTCACTCCGGATTTACCCCCATGGAACTGAGCTCAGAATCTGGCTCATTTCCTCAAAGCGTTGTGGGAGAACCCCCACTGCGGGCATCCACTCCCTGGTTACCCCTTCCTGGTTCTTGCCACCAGGACAATGAAATATTTGCTGCTCAAAATTTTTATGGCCTCACCCAGCCCTGCCCCTCGATTCCCTTCTCTTTCAAAATATTACTCATGTTACCTTGCATGCCAATTACTGGCCTCCTGCTGCTCCCTGAGCTTGCATAAAATCTATTTCCAGCAGGCATCATTAAAAATAATACCTGACTGCGTAGCTGTCAGTCCTCTGAGAAGTGATGCAGAATCTGACACTGATCTGCGCAACGGACCTTCACTCAGGCTCCCGATTCTTCTCCACTCTTTGCTGCTTTCTCTCTCCAGCCACCCCCACCCCCAGAAAAGACATCCATCTGCCCCACAGTCCCACTCATCAGTCAGCGCGGTAACCGCATTCGCGCACAACGTGCCCCGCGATTAACGATGTGAAGTTATACATATGGTAATCGCTTTCCATCATTTGGGTGGGCAAAGATTCCCCCCCTCCCGGCCCGTTCCTTCTGAAGAACGTTCGCTTGGTGATGCCAGGCACTGTGATGGTTTTTGGGATCTCTGGATTTGTGGGCGGCGGAGGGGGACAGGAAGGATTGTCAGAAAAGGTGCAATTGGAAAGAGTTTGCTGGAGGTTTTTGGGGTGCGTGTGTATATGCTCCAGCCTAGAAGATCATTTTTATTTCTAGTATTGTACCAACTATGGACCCCTCAACTGAGATTGGGTTCCCCCATTGTGAGATCCCGGTCCCATTGTGTTGGGCAGTATGCAAACACCCGGCCTCAAAAAGTTTACAGTCTAAATGACAGTCGAAGTGACTGATAATCCTTCAACAGTGTCTTCAATAGTAGCCTGTGCGTATGATTTCCACCCAGTTTAATGACATGCTAAGGCCTTGTCCACACTGGCACGTGTCTGCTTGCTCGGTGACGCATGCAGTGGTCTCAGCGCATCTTTCCAGGTGACCACGCCTGCTCCGTGCACCAGGCGATCCCTCGCTTCGAGCAATGCTGAGCTGCCGGACCTCATTGGCATTTGGGGAGAGGAGGCCGTCCAGTCCCAGCTGCGCTCCCGCTGTAGGAATTATAACAACCACAGACAGATTTCACGGTGGATGACAGAATGGGGCCATGACCGGGACACACAGCAGTGCAGGGTCAAAGTGAAGGCGCCGCAGAACGCCAACCACAAGGCGTGGGCGGCAACTGCCGCTCCGGTGCTGCGCCCACGAGCTGCCAGTTCTACAAAGAGCTGGATGTGCTACTCAGTGGCGACCCCACCTCCACTGCGAAGGCCACTGCGGAGACTTCGGTGGCTCGCGCGCCAGTCCAGAGTGGACCGAGCTAGGAGGAGGAAATCTTGGACGAGGATACGGAGGGGGACCCAGAGGCAGAGGATGAGTCGGAGGTCAGAGATGCATGCAGCCAGGACCTCTTCTCTACCCCGGAGGCATCTAGCCAGTCACAGCTGTCAGAGTTTGGTGAAGCACAAACAGGAGAGGAGGCCCCTGGTAAGTGGCTTTCATTTTTGGGAATCGCTGAAGCGACTTGCTGTGAGGGAGGAGGGTTGCAGAAAGCAGGCTTGTGTCTGTATGATGCACGTACCACCCTATGCCTAGTCTGAGCAGCGGAGTCTTGGAGAAGACCCTCTCTTGAGTCCCTGCTCACCCTCAGCAGCGAGATATCTGCCATAATGAACACAGCCTGTGGAAAATGCGGGGACAGGAATGATTATCTCCCCCCTCCGCCCCCCGCCCAACACATACACAGTGCTGGTTCTCCCCGAGAGCCATGTGTCCAGTATACAGTACGGTCCTGAAACACTGATTTCCTCTGCCCCTGCGGTTACTCACCATTCTGGGGGGCTTGGGGCGGCCAAGGGGAAGGAGTGGCATGTTGGGCTCTTCGGCGGTGGGTCCCTCGGTCCCTCTCAGAGGGAAGGACCTGCCTCCGAATTGCCGCCGAATGAGAAAGCGGCACGGTGGAGCTGCCGCTGATCACGATCCCAGCTTTTTTGGTTTTTTTCCCGCCACTTGGGGTGGCAAAAACCCTCGAGCCGGCCCTGGGTCTTGTGGCTCATGTGTGCTTGCTTGGGGTCAGGCAGTTAGTGACAGATGTGTGACTAGTGGCTGTGTTTTAAATCAGTGGTCTCTGCATTGCAAACAACACTGCTCCTGTAAAATGTTGCATTTTGTCTTCGCAGATCTGACCTTGGGAGCCCAGCCTCCCTCTTTGTTATCGCCGGCTGAATGATAACACGGCCATGGAGAACTAAGGAGGACTTTCTGCGTGAGGTTATCATGCACTCCGCCGCCGAGAAACAGGAATCGAAGGAGGGGTGAGACAGTGAGAAAAGGGACCGAAAGGAGAACACAGCATGCCAGAACGAAGCCACGGAGCAGATCTTAAATGTTATGGAGCGCCAAGTGGACATGCTCCATGCGATACTAGCACTGCAAACCGAGCACTCCGCGCCCGCCCTCCCCTGCAGCCACTGTCGCAAAACATGCGCCCCCAGACACCACCAACACACACTTGTCAATCTCCTGGCTCCAGTCTGTACCCGCTGCATTCCAGTCCTCCCAGCACTGCAGACTCCCAGTACCCACTGCACTCAACACCCGTCCCTCTGCAGGTTAGCCCTGCTGAAGTACAGTACCCGCTGCACGGTGCTCCAGAGGAGAAGCTTGCATATGATACCTGGATATACACAAATCTTTAACCGTCCCGGGACACCACTTCCTCCTGAGACCTTCCCTTCCCGCATCCTGCTCAGTGCTGATGGGTTTTTTTTGTTTGTTTCTCTCCTCTGGTTGTTGTTTTTTAATATAATAATTGTGTTGGTTTGAAAGCATCTTTATTCCATTAATTGAAAGCAAACAGAGCCCTGCAAAGCAACAGGTAATTTTCTTAAACCTTCATAGTGCATCGTCTGCACTAGTCACAGTCACCACCCAGCATTACAAGCATTGCACCCCCGAGCATACAAAAAAAAAAGAGTGGCTTTCAGCTTCAAATTGCTGCCTCAAGGCATCCGTGATCCTTATGGCCCTGCGCTGTGCCCCTCTAATAGCCCTGTTCAAACTCAGCCTCCAGGCGCTGAGCTTCAGCGGTCCAGCCCTGAGTGAAGCTTTCACCCTTCCCTTCACAAATATTATGGGGCATACAGCACGCAGCTATAAGCATAGGAATATTGTCATCGGCCAGGTCCAGCCTCCTATATAGGCAGCGCCAGCGGGCCTTTAAACGGCCAAAAGCACACTCAACAGTCATTCTGCACTTGCTCAGCCTGTTGTTGAACCGCTCCTTGCAGCTGTCAAGGTGTCCCGTGTATGGCTTCATAAGCCATGGCATTAAGGGGTAGGTGGGGTCTCCCAGGATCACAATGGGCATTTCAACTTCCCCTACGGTGATCTTCTTGTCCGGAAAGAAAGTCCCTGCTTGCATCTTCCAAAGAGGCCAGTGTTCTGAAAGATACGTGCGTCATGCACTTTTCCAGACCAGCCTGCGTTAATAGTCTGTGAAACGCCCACGGTGAGCCACAAGCACCTAGAGAACCATTGAAAAATCCCCCTTGCGATGAATGTACTCGGTGGCGAGGTGGTCTGGTGCCAGAATTGGAACGTGCATCCCATCTATCACCCCTCTGCAGTTAGGGAAGCCCATTTGTGCAAAGCCAGCCACAATGTCACGCACGTTGCCCAGAGTCACGGTCTTTCGGAGCAGGATGCAATTAATGGCCCTGCAGACGTCCGTCAACACGACTCCAACGGTCGACTTTCCCACTCCAAACTGGTTAGCGACCAATCGGCAGCAGTCTGGAGTAGCCAGCTTCCACAGTGCAATCTGCAGTGACAGGGCAGCTCTCATTCTCGTGTCCTTGCACCGCAGGGCTGGGGCGAGCTCATCACACAGTCCCATAAATGCGAAAGTTCTGCAGCCACTTCTCGTCATCCTAGACGTGTGTGACGATGTGATCCCACCACTCAGTGCTTGTTTCCCGAGCCCAAAAGCGGCGTTCCACGGTGGTCAGCACCAGGGCTGGCTTTAGGCCCATTCCACCAATTCCCCCCGAATTGGGTCCCGCGCCTAAGAGGGCCCCACGCCCAGTGAGAATCCCTTCTCTGGCTAGAGGCGCCTTTTTAATTTTTACTCACCTGGCGGCGCTCCGGGTCTTTGGCGGCTCGAAGAGGCAGCGCGCGCAGTACACAAACAGTTGAAAGATGGCGCCAAATGCAGACGGAAGCACAGGGATTGCTGGGATGCAAAGCAATGCATCACGGGGCATTGGGACAGGACCCAGGATGCCCCACGGTCCCCTCCGCCTTCCCACAACTCTTAGCGGCAGAAGAGGAAGAGATGCGCTGTGGGATAGCTGCCCAGAGTCCACTGGCGCGAATACGAGCAAGAGCCACGAGTGTGAACACAGCATTGCGCAGGCAGCTGACAGCGTGAACGCACAATGGCGGTTTCCCTGAGTGGTGCCGTAACTCTGCCCATGTCCTACGAGATCATTAGGGACACATGAAAGGGAGTCTGAGACAAGCTGCATACATTGCTGAAAGGACATTGTTTTAATTAATTGTTAACTTCTAAACTAATTAACAGACTTGCCTGAAAATCTTCAACCACTTCCCTCGAAGAATAAGGGTTGGAATTTTAGGCAGGCCATAAGCAGCAAAGAGTCCTGTGGCACCTTATAGACTAACAGACGTTTTGGAGCATGAGCTTTCGTGGGTGAATACCCACTTCGTTGGGTACATGGCATAGCTGCTTGTTGCAGACATAATAAAAAAGATCAGATCCCAGCTTGAAGTGCGAAACTCACCTTAACTGTAGCGATGTGGTGCCTCCATAACAGAGAAGACGGTCAAAAGAGGTTGGGAGTGGACACCGGCACAAAGCGGGGACTGACAGAACCCAGGGCGAGGGTTGAGCTGGGAAACCGCAGGTGGCTGCGTAGCTTCACTGAGTCTAAAGGCAGAAGGGATCGATAGATGAACTAGTCTGACCTCCAGGCCAGGGGATTTCAAGCCCCAAAACAATCTGGATGATTACGAGTCCTTGAGACATTTCTGATGATGGTTAAATCTCCCACCCACCTGCAAAGCGGCGAGGTGGCTTACAAGGAAATCTCACTTAAAAAAAAAACATTAAAAATGTCAGGTGTGTTTCTCCTCTGCTCCGTTGATTAATTATCTTTGTAGGGCACTCACTGCATTTCCAAGCGTTATTGTTCCCTACTTAGCACTGACGGCTGTTAATTAGGAAAGCTCTTGGCTTTGGGGAGTTGATTTTTAGCTCATTAGGGGTGAGATTGAGGATGTAGCTGGTGGTAAGAGCCGATTTGCAACCGGCATGCTTATTAGGAGGGGGCAAGGATGGGGTATATTCCTGTATAGCTACATTTGGGTACCATTTCGGGGCCCCAGCAGTGGGCCCGCACCAGGAAACGCTTGGCCAGCAGCAGTCCTGTCTTATGGTTAGGTAGACAGCTGAGAGCACACCTCCTGATCTCAGCTAGGGCAGGATGATTTCAGGTAACGGTGGTGGATTGAAAACTGTGAAAATGGACACCTAAGGGGTTGTCTGGTCCTGCTTGCAGGCCAGGGGCCTATGTAGGGCAGCATGCAATCTGTGTCCTGAGTAGTCATCCTGCCGAGGTGGAGTGAGTTGTGGCGCTGACTTAGGGAGCAGCCTGCTTTGTCTCTCTCTGGTTTTGGTTCTGGTGTGGATACCCCTGAGCGACAGAATGATACTGATGTAGGCCTGCAATGTAGACCAGACCTTACAGCGCTTCAGGAAACCCGGCCAGTGTCGTTCATGGAGCACTGTTTGACTACCCTGGCAGACAAATCCTCCATGTGTCACCATGCCCATAAAAGTCCCTCCTCAAAACTCACCTCTTCCATAAGAGAACAACCGCGGCCTGAAAACACTGCCTCCCACCACGACCTGCTTTTTCGTCTCATCCACCTGTGTTCTCTTTTAGCTTGGAGCAGGGACTCCCGCTGCCTGGCATCTAGGCACTCCGACAACTTAAATTGTTTATTAATTGCTTCAGTTCCTGGGTGATTCCTGGTTTTAAGGTGGATGAGCCAATGGCAGGGGTTGACTCAGACCAGGGTCTCTCTCTCTCTCTCTTTCCTTTTTTTGTGAAACATTTCAAAAAGTCTCGATTTTATCCTGATGTGGAATGGGAACATTTTTGGGGGGGAAATCTCAAAAAGTCTCACAAGACAAGAAAAGCATTTCCTGCCCAGCTCCAGGCATGATATTGGTTAAGGCCTGGCAAAACTCTCCTATGGAGAGAGACTGAAAAGTTTGGCGCTGTTCACAATAGAAAGGAAGAAATAAGAACATCCCTATGGGTCAGAGCAAAGGTCCATCTAGCCCTGTGTCCATTGCCAGCTGCCCCAGAGAGAATGAACAGAACAGGGAATCGAGTGATCCTTCCCCTGTCGCTCATTCCCAGCTTCTGGCAAACAGAGTGTCATGGAGTGTGGGGGAGTCAGGGCCCTGCACCCGCCTGTGACGGAGCAGGGAGCAGGGCGGATTTGACCTGGGACTGTTGCAGGGGAGTTACAGTGGGGACGAGAAGGAAGCTCCCTGAGCTGTAACCTGAGCCAGAAGGGGGGTTTGGAGAAATGACACCTTCTGCCTAGAGAGACTGAACAAAGGGAGGAGGGGCAGAGGGGAGGGGGGAGAAAGCGGCTGGAGGAACTTTTTGGTTTCAGTTTGGGCTAGGTGGTGCATTGCAGGGAACCCCAAGCTGGGGTCTAAGCTCCCTGAACCCCCAGAAGGACTCGATTGAGGGGTCCTGGTTGTGCCTTCAAGCTCTGCTGTAGACTGCGTTCCTATTGTCCAATAAACCTTCTGTCTTACTGGCTGGCTGAGAGTCACTGTGAGTCCCAAGAAGAGGGGTGCAGGGCCCTGACTCCCCCACACTTCGTGACACTCCCACTTCCTGCGATTTACCGTGACTCTCCGCCAGCCATTTGTTGCCAGGATACAGAGTGTCAGCCATTTATGCACACTGGAGACTTAAGAAATGCATAGGGGAAACTGAGGCACCCACACAGTATTCAGAGGAAACATTAAGAACAGTCCCACTTCGTCACACAGAGCCTAGGGACACCCTCCTTGCGGATTCAAAATAGTTCAAAATAAATCATTTTCCAGACAATACCTTGCTAGCCTGTGGAACACCCACCACTTGATGTTACCGAGGCAGAGAAGGCAGCAAGATTCATAGAGGGGCTCGCCATGTATAAGGGGAAGACTGTTCAGAGTTATGATAGCTAATGCTGAGGGATAGCAGACCTCGCGTTTCATTGTTTGAGCCAATCTCTGTTAGATATCGGCATGAGACCTAATGTAAGGGGAAAGAGGGTTCTTGTATCTTCCTCTGAAAAGAGGATACTGGGGTCTGATCCAGTCTGGCAATTCATATGTTCTCTTTACCTCGTAGAGGTCTAGCTCTGCCGTCCACAGGCCCAATGTTCAGACAGATGCAGGCTCCTGGCACGTGCTGGCCATCCCGCAGGCGCTCCCCTCTCCTCGGGAGCTGTGTCGGAGGAGAAGCAGCCAGCTGAAACGAAAGAGACTGGCGAACGGCAGCGTGATGTCGGTCTGTTACCACCTGGAGGACTTGAAGAAAAGGCAAAGCAGCATTGAGCAGTATGGTGCTGAATTTATCGGGCAGGTGGGCGGGCGTCTGTGGGAGGGGAATGAGTGGGATTTGTGTCGTTTCTCTATTTCTGCACAGCACAGCGTCGGTCAACGCAGCGAAACGTTAATGGCATTGAGGCGGAGGGCCGAGTAAAGTGATAAAACTCGCAGGCCTTGTCTGGATCTGTCTAGCTTCACTTTGCAGTGCTGAATTTCTGTTGTCCGGGACAGACTGCGATCGAGTACCTTCCCTTTCTTAAAGTGAATCGGTTGAGCTCCTGGTGTCTCTTGCTATACGTTAACCCAATGCAACCTCCTGACTAAGTGGGTGTCCATCTTTCCAGATTACTGTACTCCGGTTTGTCTTGCGTACCCTCCAAGTTACACCTCACTTCAAACTGATGTGCTTACAAAATCAGACGTACATTTCAGCGTATAGTCTATGGAGTTAGGGTGACCAGAACCAGGTCACTGAAGCTGAGAACCACCAAAATGATGGGGCAGAAAATATTTGGAGGCCTGCATCTCTTTCTGTCCGAAATCCCAAACCCTCCTTCATGCCGTTGGCAAGCTGCATTTGTTGCTGTTGAGTTCGAGGCTGTCATTTAATCTTTTGATTATTATAATTAAATTGATTTGATTAACTCTCGATCACCGTGGGTTTTAAATCTGGCAAGTTAAGCAGCTTTGGCCAGGTTGGGCGTTTGGAGGGGTCGGACGTCAGTTTTCCCTTATCATTCGGGTTGCCAGTTTTGTTGGAGATTTCATCACATGACATCTTTAAGTCAAGGTTAATGTTTAATTCCTGGAGACCTTAGGCCGATCCTGGAGGGGTGGCCACCCAATTTATAATGCGTCAGGAGGTTATGTTGGTGAGCTCACTGCAATATGCTGCTGTGCTGCAGAGAGCAGGGCGGGGGGCTCAGCAGGGTGCACCCTCCCCGGCCAGGCAGGGCTGACTATAATCCCCTCGTGTGGTGCTAGGGGGTCCTCTGCTGCGGGGAATTGTCTCCTCAGATGTTTGTAATAACGATATAATCCCTGTGTTTTGAAGTCAGATGTTAATCTTCTTGTCCGGGCCAACTTCCAACCTGAGTAATTAAAGTTTTGGGGTGACTTGATTGCAGTCTATAAGTACCTACAAGGGGGGAACCAATATTGAATAATGAGCTCTTCAATCCAGCAGGGAAAGGTTGAACGTGGTCCCATGGCTGGCAGCGGAAGCTAGACACATTCAGACTGGATATAAGGCATACGTTTTTAACAGAAGGTGTAACTATCTGTTGGAACCGTTGACCCAGGGTCATGGCAGATTCTGCATCGCTGTCCATTTTAAAATCAAAATTGGATGTTTTCCTAAAAGTTCTGCTCTCGGGAATATTTCGGGGCAGGTCTCTGGCCTGGGTTATACAATAGTCCCCCCTGGCTTTGGAAATCTATTAAACTGTCACTGGAGGGGGGGTCAGTTTGTAAGGTCCTACTGTACAGGGCCTCCAATCTCAGTTCTGGCCTCCGGGGCATATTCATGTGTTTGCAAACACTGTGCTGTGTGCATGGCCCTGTACAGGCTGAAGAGGCTGAAATGGGGTGGATACGGATCCCCAGCCAACTCTGAAGGGCTCGAAGGCGCCGCTGTCTCTCTAGCTGAAGAATTGCAAAGCGGAAGAGACCTGCTAAGCAGTTTGACCAAGCCAAGACCTTCCTGGCTCTGTGAAGAGGACTCTTTTGCTACCTGCAGCAGCAGCGGGCAGGTGAGTGGGCTGTGTGGGTCACAAAGATGGGTGAATGAATGGGCTTGGAGTTTTTTTCCCCCTAAACCTCTCCTGTTCACTGTGTGAGGTACAAGTTTCGGTTTTTGTTCAGATGGAAGAGGGTGGCATTCAAAAGCGTTGTCGTGCTCAGACCATGGGGAAATTCATGGTCCAGCCAGTCTTATATCCTGTTTCCAATGGTGGAGCAAGAAACCCCACGGGAACCATATTCCTAAACTATTACTTAGGGATCAATTCGTGCCTTAAAGCCGGAGGAGTCATATCCCTTCCAAACCTCTTGCTTAGTTGGAAATCCTGATGAGTCTCACGTTGCATGTTCTCGTTACCCACCTGAATCCTGCTGATCATAGAAATGTTGGGCTGGAAAGCCGTCAGCCGAGGCAAGAAGCGATCCTGGACCATTTTGCTGGTTGTCTAACCTGTTCTTAATAACTTCCAGGGATGGGTAATCCACAACCGCCCTAGGGAACTCATTCCTGGGTTTAACTACCCTGAGAGTCAGAAAGTTCTCCCGAATATCTAACCTAAATCTCCTTTGCTGAAAACTAAGCCACGTCTTTCTTGTCCTGTTCTCCATGGACATGGAGAACAATTGATCACTATCCCACTTTATAACATATTTGAAGATTGTTATCTGGTCCCCACCCCTCAGCCTAAAGGGGCCCTGGTCTTTGAACTGTTCTTCATAGGTCAGGTTTTCTAAAGTTTTTATCATTTTTTGTGACTGGGGTCTCTCCAATTTCTCCACATTTTTCTTAAAGTGTTGTGCTCAGAACTGGACTCGGTATTCCACCCGAGGCCTCGCCAGTGCTGAATAAACCAGAACAGTGACCTCCATATCTTGCGCACAACCATAAGCCCTTGTCCTCAATGAGCTATTGTGGCAGTCAGTTACACAGGCTAATTGTGCCTTGTGTGGAGAAGTTTTTCCTCCGATCGGTTTTTAATTTGCTGCCTTCCAGCTCAGCTGCATAGACCCCTCATTCTTGTGTTATGGATAAATGAATGGAAGGGTTCAACCCTATTTCCCGTTTATCATTTTGTATATCTTTATTACCTCTAGGGCAGGGTGGGAAATAGTTTTCCCGTCCTGTGAGAATCTTTGAGATGTTGTCAATTTTCCCAGTCCCAAATCAGAACGAAAAGTCAAAATGTTTGCGAACAGAACAGCCAGGGGAAAAAAAAATCAGTTTAGATTGGTTCAGTCGAAATCCGTCCTTTCCGTCATTCTGCAATTTTTCATTCTGATTTTAACTTTTTTTTGCAATGACAAATTAACGGCAATTTCAAAATAAAAAGTCACTTCAAACCTTCCTTTTTAAAATGTCAAAACAGGAGGTTTCCACGATTTCAAAGCTTTTTCCCCCCCAATTTTTTTTTTCAAAACAGGAAAATTTATTGGAACTTTCCTAGCAAAAAGTTTCAATTTCAATTAATCGGCATTTTCCACCCCCCAAAATTTTTTTTTTTAATCAACCAGGTGTAATCATGCCCCTTTGTATTCCTCTCGTGAGCTTTTCAAGTAGTTTTGTAAATATAGCCCTCTCTTGCCTCTGTGGATGACTTCACCTGCTCTCAAGCCTTCACACCTCTTAGAACTGCAGGCCAGCGCAGCTCGAAAAGAGCAAGCCGCATCCCTTTCTGCCTCAGACGTCACTGACAGAATTGTCCACTCAGTCCCACTTGGCAAATCTGCCCCCTGATGATGTCGGAGGCAGAACAAACCCAGCTGAGCTTTCACCTCCCAGGCAATGGTTGGCGATGAAAGCCACCGTTAACACCTTGACTCATAGAACAAGCAAATATTCTCTGGAAATCGGGTCCTTGTGCAGAAGTAAACGGGGGGGGCGGCCTTCATACTGCCTCAGCATGGGGACGGGGGTGGGGGGAGAGGGATGGATTATCCGTTTACCCTCCAAGGATAAGGTACAGGACTCGGGGGTAGGACAGCTGGGCTAGGAAGTATTATGCTGGTAACTCTTTCTCTTTTCATTCCTTGGCCCTCAGCGGAGCTGCAGCATGGGAGAGCAGCAAGGGATCCCCAAGGGAAGCCAGGTGGGCTTCTCCCTTGTGGCCATGGCAGACCAACCTCAGCCGCCGATCAGGTGCCTGCCTCAGGAAGCCTTCTGGGGCTTTGGGCACCAGCCAGAAGAGTGATCGTGAAGTGCTCGGCGTGGGGGACGGAGGGGGCTATCACCTACGCACACTTGCAGCAGGCCTTATATGAAAGTGGATTCGCTCCCCTCTCCTGACATCGGGTGACAGGAAAGCGCCCCCCCCCGCCCCCCGAGAGCCTGCTTGCTTCCTGGTTATTGACTGTTTCATGCCTTGGTTTTTGGTTGGGGTTTTTGTTTTTTGGGCAAGGAAAGCAACGGCTTCCTTCTTGACACTCTCTGTGGGCTTTCGGGACCTGGCTCTGTAGCCAGAAAGACACCGGCAGGATTGTTTCCATAGTGATTCAGCGCAAGCAGAAAAGAAGAGGAGGCTGCCTGTATTCCCCCGCACCCCGCTCCAACCTATCGGAGGGGTGTTTTAGTTAGCAAACACTTCGAGAGCAAAGCAACCCAGGCAGCGGCGTCTTAAGCAATCTGCTGCCTTCTGCGCCTGGGAATGATGAGCCACCCTGACGCACGATGAAACGGTCTCGAAGCCATGTCCCCTGGCTGCCCTCCCCACCAAAAATACTCAGATAAGCCTCCAGCCTGGGACCTGGTCAGCACCTGAGCTGAACTTTGGATCTGTCTCTGCCACGGCTGGAAGGCTGTGTTGGCCAGTGGGTGCTAGTGGCTCGTGTGTGCCGGTCTGGTGGGAGACAGTTGGGGAAGAGGCAAAAGCCATGGGTGGTATGGTCCCAGGATGCTCGGTGATGCTTCTCTTCTCCCCAACAAGAGCCATCCAGGTGAGGTAAGTGTGGAGCGGGGCACCAAGGGGAGAGGCAATCCTGCTGGCTTTCCCCAAACCTTTGTGTCAGGGAGAATGGGGTGCGAATCTGGACCAGTCTTGCTCCGGCCATTCCCCTGTCCCTAGTTTCGGGGTAATGAATTATAAATCACCCTTGAGGAAACACCTTGAGCCCACGGGAACCAAAAGCCTGACCCTCCAGCGGTCTTTGGAAAACCCAAGCCCCGCTCCTGGCTCATTTCGGAAGGCCGATGTGACTGAAAACAGCGAGGGTGAAATTCAGTCGTTCCCAGTTTATTTCCCCGCCAGAACAATCAGGGTTCTTACCCGACTGACAGTCCCGATGGTTGGCTTTTTTTTCGCTAATTCAGAAAACCCCCACAGCAAACTTTGAATGATACCATCTATTGGGGGTTTTGTTATGGAAACAAGTTATATTCTTTCCCGGGAAAGTACCCCCGCTTTGTGCAAGGACGATGGCGGGGTGAGGTTCATCCAGTCTTGGCACCCGACTCTTCCAGTGCTGCAGAATAAAAGCCCAGGCTCTCGGCAATGTTCAGACCGTCTGTTGTCACGGCAAAAACGATCAGCGTTGGGCTTCTGAAGGCGTCATGTCCTAGCCGGCTTTGACTAGTCTCTCTGGAGGTACCAGCTGTTTGGCAAGCGTGTATTCGAGCGAGGAGTTTGCGGTCTGGTCCTGTGTCATGAGCTCAAGTTGTGCAGTAATATCTGAGGTCAGTAACGAACATGCTTAATTTGAAGCAGACGCATAAGCCTGTCGATGTCCATCCTTGAGTGGAAATACCTAGCTGAATCCAGTCCCAAATGATTCATGTTTTACCGTTCCGCAGCATTTAATGTGTATATTTTGAAGTTAACAAGAGAGATCTGTTGTTCAACTATAGGAGACGTGACCCTAAAGGTTTACTGGACAAGTCCTTTGTTTATCTCGCGGTAGAGTGACCCTACGCGAAATTCGTGCTAGAATTCTGGTATCGACGTTGCTGCTTTTCGATGCCTCTGGCTTAGCTCAACTTGTCTCGAAAGATTCTTCCGACAGTGGTTGTCCTCTCCTGCATTCGTTGTGCGAAGTGTAGCTTATTTATAATCCGCGCTATTAAACGAAGTGGAAACACTTGGCCGTGTTTACATTTTGTCCCCTCTAAAGAGCGTTGTGGAAAGAAGCTGTAATAGGATAGAGCCAAATTTCTGCCATGGTAGCACCTCTCGGGGGCCCCGTTGTGCCGGGTGCTGCGGAGACACAGAGCGGGAGCTCGTCAGCACAGGCCCTGACAAAAGGTGGGCAGGGAAATAGAGGGGAAGGGACTTGTTCCAGGTCACGCAGCAGTTCAGTGGCAGAAACCCGGCAGCCTGGCTACCAGGCCAGTGTCGCTACCCACTGGGACATGCTGCCTTTCTCCCCGCTCTTGCTTTTTGCTTGTTCAGGGTCCGAGTCCCTCCCATGAAGGTGGACGTGGTGCAGAGGGCGAGTGACCTTTTCAGAACCCGGCCCCTCCATGCACCATCCAAGACCTGAGTGCGAAAGAGCAGGGCCGGGTTTCTCCTCAGGGCTGCAAACGATAATGGGCCGAGATTTCCCGTTCGCAAGGCCTCGCTGTCTTCCGAGCTGCTCCGCGGGGGCTAAAGAAAGTGATCTCAGCATCAAAGGAGGGTTCGGATTAAATCTATGAGTGGTGGAGATACCTGTTTTCAACGCTATCATGGATTTACCCTGGAGTAACTCAGATCAGCATCCTCTTGTTTGAACTCTGGCTCCAGCGCAATGTTCGCCTGAAAGAGCCGCCTGGGTGACCAGATGTCCTGATTTTATAGCGACAGTCCAATATTCGGGACTTTTTCTTATATAGGCTCCTATTACCGCCCACAACCTGTCCCAATTTTTCACATTTGCTGTCTGCTCACCCTAGATCTGCCTCCGCCCAGAGTGCCAGAAGCAGGCCGCGAGGGTGGGGGATTTGAACGGGGGGGCCACTTTGGTTTCCAGGCGGCAGGGTGTGGCAAGAATGGCCCATCCTGGGCCATGTTGACTTTCTGGGAGGACTCGTACGTCTAAATCACTTGTGTGGTTTTGAAAACGCAGCCATCCATCCATTCCCTGCCGTAAAACGAGAATCCTTGGGTTCTCCCCTGCCTTGCTCCTCCACATCCCGCTCTTCCTGGTAGGGTCTGTTCCTGACTATGTGGCTGTGCCGTGCCCGGCACAAGGGGGTCCCCGATCTCAGTCGGGGCTCTGGGCAGCACCCACAAAGTCCGGCAGGCAGGGCAGTTGGGATTGCAAACAAAAATTCAGCCGTGCCTTGATGAGGCTGTGAAATGCCTGCTGCTGCACAGGGCTAGCATCCCGGAGGATCCAGGAACGTGAGTTTCCAGCTCAATCCCTGCAGAGAGGGGCAAATTCCCCACAGAGAACCACACACTGCAGTCCATACAGCCGGGCTCCACAGTGAACCATGCGCCTCGGTTCAGATGGCTGGGTGCCACAGAGACCCACGTGCCGCTGTCTATATGGCTGGGCCCCATAGAGAACCACATGCTGTGGTTCATACAGCCGGGCCCCACAGAGAACCACATGCCTCGGTCTATAAGGCTGGGTCCCACAGAGACCCACGTGCTGCAGTCCATATGGTTGGGCCCCATAGAGAACCACACGCTGCGGTCCATATGGCTAGGCCCCATAGAGAACCATACACCACGGTCCATAAGGCGGGCCCCATAGAGAACTATATAACTGCGGTCCATATGGCCAGGCTGCACAGAGAACCACACATCACGGTCCATACAGCTGGCCCCACAGAAAACAACGGGCCGCGGTCCATTAGGTGGGCCCCATAGAAAACCATACACTGTGGTCCATACGGCCAGGCCCCATAGAGAACCATGCTCTGTGGTCCATACACCTGGGCACCATAGAGAACAAGGCACCGCGGTCCATATGGCTGGGCCCCCCACACACCCACGTGCCACGGCGACAGGCCCCATAGAGAACCATGGTCTGTGGTCCATACGGCCGGGCCCCATAAAGAACAAGGTCCATACGCCTGGGCCCCATAGAGAACCATGGTCTGTGGTCCATACGGCCGGGCCCCATAAAGAACAAGGTCCATACGCCTGGGCCCCATAGAGAACCATGCGCCGCTGTCCACAGGGCCGGGCCCTACAGAGACCCCCCGCCCCCCCCCCCGGGGTCCATACAGCGCTATAGCGCCCGCCCCGCGGCTCGGCCCCGCCCCGCGGCGCACGGCGCCCCGCCCCCCGTGCGCGCTGTGCTCACACGCAGCGGGCGGCGGGGCCGGGGCTGGGGCTGCGCGGGGCGATGGCGGCCGGCGGCGCGGGCGGAGGTGGCGGAGCCCTGGCAGGTACTGGCCTTGGGGGGGGCGCGATCCCCGCGCGCGGGGGGGCTGGTGCATGCGGGGGTGTGGGGCAGGGTGCGCAGGGGCTGGTGCATGCGGAGGTGTGGGGCAGGGCGCGGGGGGGCTGGTGCATGTGGGGGTATTGGGCAGGGCGCAGGGGGGCTGGTGCTTGCGGGGGTGTGGGGCAGGGTGCGGGGGGGCTGGTGCTTGCGGGGGTGTGGGGCAGGGTGCGGGGGGGCTGGTGCATGCGGAGGTGTGGGGCAGGGCGCGGGGGGGCTGGTGCATGTGGGGGTATTGGGCAGGGCGCAGGGGGGCTGGTGCATGCGGGGATGTGGGGCAGGGTGCGGGGCGGCTGGTGCGTCCTGGAAGTGTGGGGCAGGGACAAGGTGCGGGGGGGGGGGTGCATGCGGAGGGGCTGGTGCGTGCTGCGGGTGTGGGTCAGGGACAGGGCGCGGGAGGGCTGGTGCATGCTGGGGGGGCTGTGGGGCAGGGAGGGGCTGATGGGGGTGGGGAGGCAGGTGCATTGGAGGCTGTGAGGGGTCTCTGGGGCAGGGACAGGCTGATGGGGGGCAACTAGATGCTGGTTGTGTAGGGGGTTCTGTGGGGCAGGGAGGGGTGTGGGGGGCAGGTGCCTTGGGGGGCTTGTGGGGGGGTCTGTGAGGCAGAGAGGGGCTGCTGGGCTGTGGGGGGAGCAGGTGGGTGCTGCGTGTGGGGGTTCTGTGGGGCAGGAAGGGGCTGATGGGGGGCTCTGGGGCAGGGAGAGGCTGCTGGGAGTGTGGGGGGGCAGGTGGATGCTGCGTGTGGGGGGGTTCTGTGTGGCAGGGAGGAACTGGTAGGGATGTGGGGGGCAAGGTACATTCTGGGGTTGTGGGGGGCAGGTGGATACTGGGGATGTGGTAGTGTGTGGGGCACCGAGGGTCTGATGGGGGGCAGGGAGAGGCTGGGGATATGGGGGCAGCTGCCTGCTATGGGTGTGGGAGTCTGAGAGGCAGGGAGGGGCTGATGGGATTTGGGGGGGCAGGTCGATGCTGGGGGTCTGCAGCTGTTGGTGACGGGGGCAGGGGATGCTGGTCAGTGGGGATCTGTGGGGCTGGAGGTGGGGGGCACTGGAGCTGTGTGTTGGGCACGGACCACGTCCCCAGCCGAGATAGGGGAGCGTGTGGTGGAAACGCCAAGGAATGCTGCCCTGCCAGAAACCCCGTGACCCCCCCCCCCCGCGACTCCCCCCAGAGACCCCTCACCTGGCACGGAGCTTTAGTAGGGGAGTGGGGGCTGATGGGTTAGAGCCGAGGGGGCTGGGAGCCAGGACTCCTGGGTTCTCTCCCCGGGGCTGGGAGGGGAGTGGGGGCTGATGGGTTAGAGCCGAGGGGGCTGGGAGCCAGGACTCCTGGGTTCTCTCCCCGGGGCTGGGAGGGGAGTGGGGGCTGATGGGTTAGAGCCGAGGGGGCTGGGAGCCAGGACTCCTGGGTTCTCTCCCCGGCTCTGGGAGGGGAATGAGGGCTGGTGGGTCAGAGCAGGGGGGCTGGGAGCCAGGACTCCTGGGTTCTCTCCCCGGCTCTGGGAGGGGAATGGGGGCTGGTGGGTCAGAGCAGGGGGGCTGGGAGCCAGGACTCCTGGGTTCTCTCCCCAGCTCTGGGAAGGGAATGGGGTTTGGTGGGTCAGAGCAGGGGGGCTGGGAGCCCGGACTCCTGGGTTCTCTCCTCGGCTCTGGGAGGGGAGTGGGGGCTGATGGGTTAGAGCCGAGGGGGCTGGGAGCCAGGACTCCTGGGTTCTCTCCCCGGCTCTGGGAGGGGAGTGGGGGCTGATGGGTTAGAGCCGGGGGGGCTGGGAGCCAGGACTCCTGGGTTCTCTCCCCGGCTCTGGGAGGGGAATGGGGTTTGGTGGGTCAGAGCAGCGGGGCTGGGAGCCCGGACTCCTGGGTTCTCTCCCCGGGGCTGGGAGGGGAACGGGGGCTGGTGGGTTAGAGCAGGGGGGCTGGGAGCCAGGACTCCTGGGTTCTGTCCCCGGGGTGGGAGGGAAGTGGGGGCTGGTGGGTCAGAGCGGGGGGGTGGGGCTGGGAGGCAAGACTCCTGGGTTCTCTCCCTGGCTCTGGGAGGGGAGTGGGGGCTGGTGGGTTAGAGCAGGGGGGCTGGGAGCCAGGACTCCTGGGTTCTGTCCCCGGGGTGGGAGGGAAGTGGGGGCTGGTGGGTCAGAGTGGGGGGTGGGGCTGGGAGGCAAGACTCCTGGTTTCTCTCCCTGGCTCTGGGAGGGGAGTGGGGGCTGGTGGGTTAGAGCAGGGGGGGCTGGGAGCCAGGACTCCTGGGTTCTCTCCCCGGCTCTGGGAGGGGAATGGGGGCTGGTGGGTTAGAGCAGAGGGGGCTGGAGCCAGGACTCCTGGGTTCTCTCCCGGGGCTGGGAGGGGCTTTCCTCTTCCCGGCCTGTTGTCGAGTGGCTTCCCCGGGGTTCCCAGGGTTCCTTGGTGACCCAGCCCGAGTCACTTCCCCTTGGCTCGGCTCCAAGGGGGGGGCAGAAATCTCCTTGCACTTGGGCTGGGGAGGGGCTGGGCTGAACCCTGTGGCTGGCGACTCGTTAAATGGCAACGGCTCGGGGCCGAGGGCAGAGTCTGCCCCTAGAAACCTCTCTCCTCCTAGGATCTCAAAGCTCATGGCTCCCAGCCCCCACCCCCGGTCTGCCCCACCAGCCCCCACTCCCCTCCCAGAGCCGGGGAGAGAACCCAGGAGTCCGGGCTCCCAACCCACCTGCTCTGACCCACCAGCTCCCACTCCTCTCCCAGAGCCGGGGAGAGAACCCAGGAGTCCTGGCTCCCAGCCCCCCCTGCTCTGACCCACCAGCCCCCACTCCCCTTCCAGAGCCAGGGAGAGAACCCAGGAGTCCTGGTTCCCAGCCCCCCCTACTCTAACGCACCAGCCCCAGCTTCTCTCGCAAAGCTCAGCGCCGGGCGAGGGGTCCCTGGGTAACCGGCCGCCCCGCCCTGCCCCAGAAGTGGGCACATTCCCTGTGGCAGTAGTTGGACCAATGAGCACTAGGTGTCCGTGTGGCAGGCGGAAGGAGGTGACAGCTTGGAGGGGATGTGGGGAGGTCAGGGTGGGTGGGGCTGTGGTCTGGGCTGGCAGGCCGGGGGGGGAACGGGATGGGTTGTGCCCTGGCTGCGAGTGAATCTGAGTCCTGCTGCTCTTCCGTTGCCAGGTCTGAGCCGTTCCCCTGCGCGCCGTGAGATGAGCCCCCCAGGCCCGGAGCTCTAGTCAGCCAGCACCAGGCCCCGACATGAATAACAAGGAAACCACAGAGCTCTCCGGTGAGTCCCCCCCTGCTCTAACCCACCAGCCCCCACTCCCCTCCCACAGCCGGGGAGAGAACCCAGGAGTCCTGGCTCCCAGCCCCCCTGCTCTAACCCACCAGCCCCCACTTCCCTCCCACAGCCGGGGAGAGAACCCAGGAGTCCTGGCTCCCAGCCCCCCCTGCTCTGACCCACCAGCCCCCACTCCCCTCCCAGAGCCGGGGAAAGAACCCAGGAGTCCTGGCTCTCAGCCCCGCCTGCTCTAACCCACCAGCCCCCACTCCCCTCCCAGAGCTGGGGAGAGAACCCAGGAGTCCTGGCCCCCAGCCCCCCCGCTCTAACCCACCAGCCTCCACTCCCCTCCCAGAGCTGGGGAGAGAACCCAGGAGTCCTGGCCCCCAGCCCCCCTTTCTTTAACCACCAGCCTCCATTCCCCTCCCAGCGCTGGGGAGAGAACCCAGGAGTCCTGGCTCCCAGCCCCCCTGCTCTGACCCCCCAGCACCGTCTCTGATACCTGATTGTCGCTCTCCCTGTCCGCAGAGAAGAGCCACCACTTGAAGCTTTTCCTGCCCAAGAAGCTGGTGGAGTGTCTGCCCAAATGCCCTGCACTCCCCAAGGAACGACTGCGCTGGAATACCAACGAGGTGGGGAATGGGGCAGGGCCCTGTCCCCTCTGGGGGGCACTGGCTCCCACTGGCCCCAGGGGAGGGACTGGCTGGCTCAGGGGACAGGGAATGGGGCAGGTGCCTGTCCCCTCTGGGGGGCACCGGCTCCCACTGGCCCCAGGGGAGGGACTGGCTGGCTCAGGGGGCAGGGAATGGGGCAGGTGCCTGTCCCCTCTGGGGGGTGCCGGCTCCCCGGGGACTGGCTGGCTCAGGGGGGCAGGGAATGGGGCAGGGGCCTGTCCTCTCTAGGGGCGCCGGCTCCCACCTGGTCCCAGGGGAGGGACTGGCTGGCTCAGGGGACAGGGAATGGGGCAGGTGCCTGTCCCCTCTGGGGGGCACCGGCTCCCACTGGCCCCAGGGGAGGGACTGGCTGGCTCAGGGGGCAGGGAATGGGGCAGGTGCCTGTCCCCTCTGGGGGGTGCCGGCTCCCACTGGCCTCAGGGGAGGGACTGGCTGGCTCAGGGGACAGGGAATGGGGCAGGTGCCTGTCCCCTCTGGGGGGCACCGGCTCCCACTGGCCCCAGGGGAGGGACTGGCTGGCTCAGGGGGCAGGGAATGGGGCAGGTGCCTGTCCCCTCTGGGGGGTGCCGGCTCCCCGGGGACTGGCTGGCTCAGGGGGGCAGGGAATGGGGCAGGGGCCTGTCCTCTCTAGGGGCGCCGGCTCCCACCCGGCCCCAGGGCAGGGACTGGCTGGCTCAGGGGGGTGGGGAATGGGGCAGGGGCCTGTCCCATTTGAAGCGAGTGGTTGGTCAGGAGCCCTGTCTCTGCCCCATGGGCTGGGGTGGGGCGCACAGGAAGAGGGGGCTGCCGGGGGGCCCATCCTGACCCGCGGGTGCTGGCGTGTTGCAGGAAATCGCCTCCTATCTCATCACCTTTGAGCGGCACGAGGAGTGGCTGTCCTGCGCCCCCAAGACCCGGTGAGCAGCCGGCGGGGCAGGGGGCTGGGACGGGCGGGGGAGGGAGAGGGGGAGATCTGTTCGGTGGGGGGTCTCCGTGGCTCCCCACGTGACCCCCCCCGGTGCCAGCCCCCAGAACGGCTCCATCATCCTGTACAACCGGAAGAAGGTGAAGTACCGCAAGGACGGCTACTGCTGGAAGAAGCGCAAGGACGGCAAGACCACACGGGAGGACCACATGAAGCTGAAGGTGCAAGGGATGGAGGTAGGCAGGGGGCGGGGCCTGGGGACAGGGGGTGAGGTGGTGGTGGAGTGGGGCCTGGGGACAGGGGGCGGGGGCCGGGGTGGTGGTGGGGAGGGGGTGGGGCCTGGGTGATGGTGGGGCAGGGTCTGGGGTCAGGGAGTGAGGCGTTGGTGGTGGTGGGGTGGGGCTTTGTGGTGTTGGGATGGGCCCTGGGTGGGGCCTGGGAGCAGGGGGTGGGGCCTGGGTGGTGGTGGGGTGGGGCCTGGGAGCTGGGGTCGGGGCTGGGAGGAGGGGGCGTGGCCATGGTGGTGGGGAGGGGTCTGGGGGCAAGTGGTGGGGCCTGGGTGGTGGTGGGGAGGGGCGCAGGTGGGGTCTGGGGTCAGGGGGTGAGGCGTTGGTGGTGGTGGGGCGGGGCCTGGTGGCAGGGGGTGGGGCTTTGTGGTGTTGGGATGGGCCCTGGGTGGTGATGGGGTGGGGCCTGGGAGCAGGGGGCGTGGCTGTGGTGGTGGGGTGGGCCCTGGGTGCTGGTTGGGCGGGGCCTGGGGGCAGGGGGCGGGGCCTGGAGGCAGGAAAGGGGAGGAAGGAGCCGGGGCTAGGTCACAGCTGTAGGCTGCAGGGTCCGGAACGGAGCAGGCTGGAGTTCGGGGGGGAGGTGCCCCTAGAGCTGAGTAGGGGGTAGGGGACTGGCTGCCCCTCGGGAGCGGGGCAATGGGGTGCCAGTGTGAGCAGGACCCACTGCATGTTTTGGGGGGGGGCCCAGCTCCTCCCCCCCAGTGCTGAGCATCCCTCCGCGTCTCCCCGCAGTGTCTCTACGGCTGTTATGTCCACTCGTCCATCGTCCCCACATTCCACCGCCGCTGCTACTGGCTGCTGCAGGTACCGGGGGGCCTGGTTTTGGGGAGGGGGACCTCAAGATAAAGCACCTAAAACCAAGCTGCGAGGGCTCTGAACAGAGATTTGTGGGTCTCGTAAGGTCCTGGCCCCCCTGCTCTAACCCACCAGCCCTCACTCCCTTCCCAGAGCCGGGGAGAGAACCCAAGAGTCCTGGATCCCAGCCCCCCTGCTCTAACCCACCAGCCCCCACTCCCCTCCCAGAGCCGGGGAGAGAACCCAGGAGTCCTGGATCCCAGCTCCCCCTGCTTAAACCCACCAGCCCCCACTCCCCTCCCAGAGCTGGGGAGGGAACCCAGGAGTCCTGGATCCCAGCGCCCCCTGCTCTAACCACCAGCCCCCACTCCCCTCCCAGAGCCGGGGAGAGAACCCAGGAGTCCTGGCTCCCAGCCCCCCCTGCTCTGACCCACCAGCCCCCACTCCCCTCCCAGAGCTGGGGAGAGAACCCAGGAGTCCTGGCTCCCAGCCCCCCAGCTCTGACCCACCAGTCCCCACTCCCCTCCCAGAGCCGGGGAGAGAACCCAGGAATCCTCGCTCCCAGTCCCCCATGCTCTAACCACCAGCCCCCACTCCCCTCCCAGAGCCGGGGAGAAAACCCAGGAGTCCTGGCTCCCAGCCCCCGCTGCTCTCACCCACCAGCCCCCACTCCTCCCCCAGCACCAGGCAGAGAACCCAGGAGTCCTGGCTCCCAGCCCCCACTCCTCCCCCAGCGCCAGGCAGAGAACCCAGGAGTCCTGGCTCCCAGTGCCCCCCTGCTCTCACCCACCAGCCCCCACTCCCCTCCCAGCGCCAGGGAGAGAACCCAGGAGTCCTGGTGCCCACAGCCCCCACTCTCGTCCCAGAGTCGGGGACAGAACCCCGGCGTCCTGTCTCCCAGCCCCCCCGAGGGCGGGAACCCCGGCGTCCTGACGCCCCCCGCCCCCGCAGAACCCCGACATCGTGCTGGTGCACTACCTGAATGTGCCGGCGCTGGAGGACTGCGCGAAGCTCTGCGGGCCCATCCTCTGCTCCATCAACAGCGACCGCAAGGAGTGGCTCAAGTGGTCGAAGGAGGAGCTGGTGACGCAGCTCAAACCCATGTGTAAGGAGGGGGCGCTGGGGGGGCGGTGGTGGGAGAAGGGCCCCGGGGGGGGGAGGGGGCGGGTGAAGGGCTGTCGCACTGACAGGGGGACCCCCACGGCCCGCACGGGGACCACTGTGGGCATGATCTGGGCGTCCGTGACACCGGGGCAGCCCAGCTGGGTTGCTCCCCCCCCCCACCAAGTCTCTCTGTGCTCCCGCCCCACCAGTTCATGGGATAAAGTGGACCTGCAGCAACGGGAACGGGACCACGGAGTTCTCCATCGAGCAGCTGGTGCAGCAGATCCTGGAGAGCCACCAGGCCAAGCCCCCGCCACGCACCCACGCCTGCCTCTGCAGCAGCAGCCTCGGTCAGTGCCCCCCCCCCCGAGAGAACCCAGGAGTCCTGGCTCCCTGCGCCCCCTGCTCTGACCACCAGTCTCCACTCCCCTCCCAGCGCCCAGGAGAGAACCCAGAAGTCCTGGCTCCCAGCCCCCCTGCTCTAACCCACCAGCCCCCACTCCCCTCCCAGAGCCGGGAGAGAACCCAGGAGTCCTGGCCCCCAGCCCCCACTCCCCTCCCAGAGCCGAGGAGAGAACCCAGGAGTCCTGGCTCCCAGCCCCCCTGCTCTAACCCACCAGCCCCCACTCCCCTCGCAGAGCCGGGGAGAGAACCCAGGAGTCCTGGCCCCCCAGCCCCCACTCCCCTCGCAGAGCCGGGGAGAGAACCCAGGAGTCCTGGCCCCCAGCCCTCACTCCCCTCCCAGAGCCGAGGAGAGAACCCAGGAGTCCTGGCCCCCAGCCCCCACTCCCCTCCCAGAGCCGGGGAGAGAGCCCAGGAGTCCTGGCCCCCAGCCTCCCTGCTCTGACCCACCAGCCCCCACTCCCCTCTCAGAGCCGGGGAGAGAGCCCAGGAGTCCTGGCCCCCAGCCTCCCTGCTCTGACCCACCAGCCCCCACTGCCCTCCCAGAGCCGGGAGAGAACCCAGGAGTCCTGGCTTCCAGCCCCTCCGCTCTAATCCCCCAGCCCCCACTCCCCTCCCAGAGTCGGTCCCACGCTGGGATCCCATCTCTCCCTTTGACTCCTGGGGGGGGCAGCAGCGCTCCCTAGTGACGGATGGGGGGCACTGCTGCCATGAACGTGCGAACTGCTCCATCCCTGCCCCCCAGCTCTGCCCCCCATGTGCCCAGAGCCGCCCTCTCCTTCCCCATCAGGGGCAGCTCCCCTGGCGCCCCATGAGTGGGGGGGGGGGAGCAGAGGCTGGTGTCCGGGGGTGGGGTAGGTGCTGGGGACCCACACCCTCTATCCGTCTGTCTCGCTGTCCAGCCGTCTGTCCACCCCTCCCCTCTTCCCCCACGGCCCATGACCCTGTCTGTCCCCCCCCATGGCCCGTCCGTCCGGCCCCCACAGCCTTGCTGTCTGTCCCCCCCCGGGAGCCGCCCGCCCGTCCCCTCAGGTTTGTGTCTGTCTGTCCCGCAGGCAGCCCGGGGCACGTCCCGCACAAGTGCACCAGCACCAAGCACCGCATCATCTCCCCGAAGGTGGAAGCCCGGCCCTGCCCGGCCCCGGCCCTCCCCGACCCGCCGCGTCTGGCCGAGCCCAAGCCGGAGCCAGAGCCGGCGCCGGCTAAACCTGACCGGAAGCAGCCCCCAGTGCCCGCCGAGCCCCCCTCCTCCTCCCCGGACGCTCCCCGGCCCTCGCCCACGGTGGCCCTGTCCGTGGGGCTGCCCGGCAGCGCCGTCCTGGTGGTGACTGGCCCGGAGAAGCCGCTGGCCCTCACGCCCAGCCAGCACCTGGTGGCAGGCGACCCGGCAGGCCTGGCCCTGCTGCCGGGCCCTGGGCTGCTCCTGTCGCAGAACCTAGAGGCCAGCATGGAGACGGGGGAGGCCAGCTCGGGCGCCTTCGACCCCGACTGCTTCCTCAACAGCCCCGCCCGTGGCCAGACCTACGGGCGCCGGCCCCCAGAGCCGGCCCCCCCCAGCAACCGCTTCTTCATCCAGGACGACGGGGGGGGCGCCGGGGCGGGGGGCCGGCCGGGCCCCCACCGGGGAGACGCCCATGGAGACGGGGGGGGGCCCGAACGGGCGGTGGAGCCGGGGAGCACCTGCCCGACGAGCTCTACTCCATCATCCCCACTGGGGCAGGAGGGGGGCCAGACCTGCCCTTCGGCCTTTCCCTCGACAGCCTCATCTCTGAGCTCATGACGGAGGGGGCTGGGGCCGCGGAGGGGAGCAGCCCCCCACGCCCGGCCCTGCCCGACGCCCCCCGGCGAGGCCGCCCCCCCGGAGGGCTTGGCAGCGCCAGAGCCGCTGGTCACCATCACCGACTTCTCGCCGGACTGGTCCTACCCCGAGGTGAGCAAGGCTATGGGGGCGGGGGGGGGGATGTGCTGGGATCTGGGGCCCCCAACCCCGAGGGCCCTGCCCCTCTCTCCGCCCACGCCCCCCCCGTTAACCCCTCGTTTCCCCGCAGGGCGGCGTCAAGGTGCTGATCACGGGGCCATGGATGGAGGAGACGGATTCCTACACCTGCCTTTTCGACCGGCTGGCCGTACCGGCCGCGCTGATCCAGTCCGGGGTCCTGCGCTGCTACTGCCCCGGTACGGGACAGGGGGCGGGGAATGGGGCAGGGGCCTGTCCCCTCTAGGGGGCGCCGGCTCCCACCCAGCCCCAGGGACGGGACTGGCTGGCTCGGCGGGGGGCAGGGAATGGGGCAGGGGCCTGTCCCCTCTAGAGGGCACCAGCTCCCACTGGCCCCAGGGTGGGGACTGGCTGGCTCAGGGGGTCAGGGAATGGGGCAGGAGCCTATCCCCTCTGGGGGGTGCCGGCTCCCACCCGGCCCTAGGGTGGGGACTGGCTGGCTCAAGGGGGCAGGGAATGGGGCAGGGGCCTGTCCCCTCTAGGGGGCGCCGGCTCCCACCCGGCCCCAGGGCAGGGACTGGCTGGCTCAGGGGGGCAGGGAATGGGGCAGGGGCCTGTCCCCTCTAGGGGGCGCCGGCTCCCACCCGGCCCCAGGGCAGGGACTGGCTGGCTCAGGGGGGCAGGGAATGGGGCTGGGGTCTGTCCCCTCTAGGGGGCACCGGCTCCCATCTGGCCCCAGGGCGGGGACTGGCTGGCTCAGGGGGGCAGGGAATGGGGCAGGGGTCTGTCCCCTCTAGGGGGCGCCGGCTCCCACCCGGCCCCAGGGCGGGGACTGGCTGGGGGGGAGTGGCTCGTGCTGCCCCCTCTCACTGCCCCCTTCCTCCCGTAGCCCACGAGGCCGGGGTGGTGGCCCTGCAGGTGGCCCGCGACACCCGGATCGTCTCCACCTCGGTGCTGTTTGAGTACCGGGGCCGCGGGTTCCTGGCGCTGCCCAGCACCCAGCTGGACTGGCTGTCCCTGGACGGTGAGTGGGGCACCGGATTGCAGAAGGGGGAGACAGTGGGGCTGGGAGCCAGTGTGGATGGTTTGCAGGGAGTGGGGGAAGGAGTACAGGGGGTGGGGGGCAGGAGAGATTGTGGGGTGCGAGCCTTTGGGCCTATTGCAGCAGCATGTGTGGGACACCCCGAAATTCATCACAAACGGCCGCAGAGCTGTCTCCCCCCAACCCAGTTTCCAAAGGGTTGGAGGGAGGGGGCAGAATTGGGAACCAGGACTCCTGGGTTCTCTCCCCGGCTCTGGGAGGGGAGTGGGGGCTGGTGGGTTAGAGCAGGGGGGCTGGGAGCCAGGACTCCTGGGTTCTCTCCCAGGCTCTGGGAGCGGGGTGGGGGCTAGTGGGTCAGGGCAGGAGGTGAGCAGAGATTCATGGGGTGTCCCCCCACAGTGCCCCGCCAGAAGGCGAGAGCTCATCCAGGTAGGGCCAGCAGGTGGCAGCACTGCTGTCCTGCATAGCCAGTCTCAGCCAGCTGGTGTATGCAGTGGGGGAGGATGGGGTGGGGGGGTTTTGGGGGTGGGAAGGTAGCAGGTCACAGACATGACACCCCAGGAATGTGTGTATAGAGCAGCTGGGTCGGATGTAACAGGCCCAGACAGAATTTCCTGCCCCACGTCCAAAATGGGGGGAGATTGCTTCCCGGCACCGAGATGCAGCCACCTCTGGGGCGGGGCGGCCGGTAACCCAGGGACCCCTCACGCGGCGCTGAGATGCAGCCACCTCTGGGGCAGGGGAGCTGGTTACCCATGGACCCCTCGCCTGGCACTGAGATGCGCCCACCTCTGGGGCGGGGCGGCCGGTTACCCAGGGACCCCTCGCCCGGCACTGAGATGCGCCCACCTCTGGGGCGGGGCGGCCGGTTACCCAGGGACCCCTCGCCCGGCGCTGAGATGCAGCCACCTCTGGGGCGGGGCGGGCCGCTTACCCAGGGACCCCTCGCCCGGCGCTGAGATGCGCCCACCTCTGGGGCGGGGCGGCCGGTTACCCAGGGACCCCTCGCCCGGCACTGAGATGCGCTCACCTCTGGGGCAGGGCGGCCAGTTACCCAGGGACCCCTCGCCCGGTGCTGAGATGCAGCCACCTCTGGGGCGGGGCGGCCGCTTACCCAGGGACCCCTCGCCCGGCGCTGAGATGCAGCCACCTCTGGGGCGGGGCGGCCGCTTACCCAGGGACCCCTCGCCCGGCGCTGAGATGCAGCCACCTCTGGGGCGGGGCAGCTGGTTACTCATGGACTCCTCCCCTGGCGCTGAGATGCGCCACCTCTGGGGCAGGGCGGGGCGGGGCCAGTTTCTGACAGCAACGATGCACCAGAGTTTAGGACAGGAAGTGAAGGCGAGGGCTCTGTCTGAGTGAAACTGCCGCTGGGAGGCCTGGATTTACTTTCAGGTCTGGTGGGAAGTCCTGGGGCAATGGGGCTGGCACCAAGAATGGGGAAAGTGCCCCCTGCCATCCCTCTTCTGCCCCGCTGGGTGGTGCTGGGTGGGTGGCTTTGGGATTGCACTGGGGAGGGAGGGAGCCTGAATGAGGAGGCAGGTGGGTGCTGAGCCGTGGGTCCCAGCTGAGCGAGGTGGGGTGTGCATGGGGGTGACAGAGAAGCCAGGGGGCTGACACCCCCGCCCCGGGAGTAAAGTTACATGGGGCAGACAGGAGGAGGTGTGGTATGGGCCTCCTGTCCTCTCCCTGCTGTCTGGGGAGAGAACCCAGGAGTCCTGGCCCCCAGCTGCCCAACTCTGCCCCACTCCCTGGTGAGTGGAAGGATCCCTGATGCGGTGGCCGGGTGCCCACCCTGGCCCCTGCCCGTGGGGTTGGATTTCCAGCAGGGGTGGGACTGGGGACCTGGTTTCCAGGAATGTGAGTCAGCAGCCCCAGAATACCCCAGCCGGCCGTAAGGAGACACCTGGGTTTGTTCTGTCGCTGCCTGTGATGCGGTGGGGCTGGGGGGGTGTCCCTGGAGAATCCCCCGCACACAGCGTCCGGGGGCATGGCCCCATCCTGAGGTGTGAACCCTGGCGTCCGGGCTGAGCTCCCTGGGAATGGAGACGAGCTTCTGAAATAGTGGCAGCTTCATCCCGGGTGCGGGGTCCCTGGGTAACCAGCTGCCCCACCCCAGAGGTGGCTGCATCTCAGCGCCAGGCGAGGGAGCCCCGTGTAACCGGCTACCCCACCCCAGAGGTGGACGCATCTCAGCGCCGGGCGAGGGGTCCCTGGGTAACCGGCCACCTCACCCCAGAGGTGGGCACATCTCAGCGCCGGGCGAGGGGTCCCCGGGTAACCGGCCGCCCCACCCCAGAGGTGGGCACATCTCAGCGCCGGGCGAGGGGTCCCTGGGTAACCGGCCGCCCCACCCCAGAGGTGGGCACATCTCAGCGCCGGGCGAGGGGTCCCTGGGTAACCGGCCGCCTCACCCCAGAGGTGGCTGCATCTCAGTGCTGGGTGAGGCCATGAGTCCTGGTTCCCCTAGAGCCAGGGAGAACCCAGGAGTCCGGGCTCCCAGCTTCCCTCCTCCCCATACTGAGATCGCAGACGCGCGGTACCACGTCCTTCCCCCCCGACACCTGTGCACACAGTCACACACGGCACAATCGCAGACCCTACTCCTGGACAGCTGCGCACATTGTCACACCCTGCCCCCCTTCACAATGTCACACCCTGCCCCCCCCCTCACAATGTCACACCCTGCCCCGCACACACAGCCGTAACGCCAGACACCCGTGCGCGCACGGGCAGGACGGGGTTAACAGCCGCCCTGCTGAGCTCAGGGAGGGTTGCTGTTGGCGGGGGGGAGGCCCCCCCTCCCCATAGATATTTTGGTCCCATTGAGAGCTGGGTGGGGGTGGGGGGGCAGAGCACAGCCGGCTGCGCTGCAGGAGGGAGATGGGCGGACGCCCAGGGGTTGGGGGGGGATCCCCCTGCCCCCCCTCCCCGAGATGTCATTGCCTCTTGGGGAAGTTTTGGGGGAGCGGTTGGTTCTTTCCTGTGCTGTTGGGACCCAGGAGTCCTGGCTGGTAATTCCACCCCACTCCTCACTTGGCCCCGCCCCGCCCCAGCACGCATGTGGGGCAAACACCCTCCCCCCGATCCCTGCCAGCAAACTCCTGTTCGCGCAGGGAGTTGGCCCTCCCGGGCCCTCTGCCCAGAGCTATGGAGAAGGAGGGTACCGGGACTAGGGGGCAGCAGGTCCGTGGGGCACAGGGCACCAGCAAACCCCAATGCTCGGACTGTGGGCAGGGGGTGTCTGGGGAGTACCAGGGTGGGTTGGGAAGGGGAGTATGGGGGTGGATTGTGCGGGGCAGCGGGGGGTGGGATGGGGCTGGATTGTGGGGGGCAGTGGGGGGAGGATGGGGTGGATTGTGGAAGGCAGTGGGGGATGAGGTGGGGCTGGATTGTGGGGTGCAGTGGGTGAGGAATGGGGTGATTGTGGGAGGTGCAGGGGATGGATGGGGGCCCATGGGGCGTGGGGGCAGGCTGGATGGAGGTGCCTGAGGACAGAGCCGCATGCTGGGAATGCCCCCCCAGCACAGCACCCCCCATGGCCCCCCTCGCTCCACTCCCAGCTGGGGGGTGGCTTGGCTCTGCCCTTCCCACTCTGGGGGTGGGTCTCAGCGCAGGGCTGGGGGGCCTGGTGGGGGTGGTGCTGACAGGCTAATCCACCCACTAGGCTGATTAGCTGCCCCGCCCCGTCCCACTGGCCTCGGAAATTAACCAGGCTAATCCCGAGGCACAGCAGGGTCCTGCGCTCAGCCGCCCGCCCGAACACCTGGGTTCTCTCTCTGGCTCTGGGAGGGGAGTGGGGGCCGGTGGGTTAGAGCAGGGGGGGCTGGGAGCCAGGACTCCTGGGTTCTCTCCCCGGCTCTGGGAGGGGAGTGGGGGCTGGTGGGTTAGAGCAGTGGGGGCTGGGAGCCAGGACTCCTGGGTTCTCTCTCCGGCTCTGGGAGGGGAGTGGGGGCTGGTGGGTTAGAGCAGGGGGGGCTGGGAGCCAGGATTCCTGGGTTCTTTCCCTGGCTCTGAGAGGGGAGTTGGAGCTGGTGGGTCAACGCAGGGGGGCTGGGAGCTAGGACTCCTGGGTTCTCTCTCCGGCTCTGGGAGGGGAGTGGGAGCTGGTGGGTCAACGCAGGGGGGCTGGGAGCTAGGACTCCTGGGTTCTCTCTCCGGCTCTGGGAGGGGAGTGGGGGCTGGTGGGTCAGAGCAGGGGGGCTGGGAGCCAGGACTCCTGGGTTCTCTCTCCGGCTCTGGGAGGGGAGTGGGGGCTGGTGGGTCAGAGCAGGGGGGCTGGGAGCCAGGACTCCTGGGTTCTCTCCCCGGCTCTGGGAGGGGAGTGGGGGCTGGTGGGTTAGAGCAGGGGGGGGGCTGGGAGCCAGGACTCCTGGGTTCTCTGCCCAGCTCTGGGAGGGGAGTGGGGGCTGGTGGGTTAGAGCAGGGGGTCCGGGAACCAGGACTCCTGGGTTCTGGCTCCGACACGGGGAGGGGGTGTCATGTGTCTCACGCACGCCCCCCGCCCCCAGATAACCAGTTCAGGATGTCGATCCTGGAGCGCCTGGAGCAGATGGAGAAGCGGATGGCAGAGATGACGGCTTCCTCCCAGCAGCAGCGGGGGCCCGCGGGGGAGACCCCCCACACGCAGGTGAGACCCTCGCGGCCTGGATTCTCCCGGGAGAGAGTCACTGGGACTGGGTTATTATGGTAGGGTCTCCTGGGAGGTATTTCGGTTTGTTTGTTATTGTAGGGTCTCTCAGGAGGACTGGTGCAGATTCGTTATTCTCAGGTGTCCTGGGGGAGGCTGGGGTTTGAATAGCTCGGGTCAGTTACTGTGTAAACCCCCCCTGGAGTGCCAGGGGCTGGCAGCCAGGACTCCTGGGTTCTCTCCCCGGCTCTGGAAGGGGAGTGGGGGCTGGTGGGTTAGAGCAGGGGGGGCTGGGAGCCAGGACTCCTGGGTTCTCTCCCCGGCTCTGGGAGGGGAGTGGGGGCTGGTGGTTAGAGCAGGGGGGCTGGGAGCCAGGACTCCTGGGTTCTCTCCCCGGCTCTGGAAGGGGAGTGGGGGCTGGTGGGTCAGAGCGGGGGGGGCTGGGGGCCAGGACTCCTGGGTTCTCTCCCCGGCGCTGGAAGGGGAGTGGGGGCTGGTGGTTAGAGCAGGGGGGCTGGGAGCCAGGAGTCCTGGGTTCTCTCCCCGGCGCTGGGAGGGCAGTGGGGGCTGGTGGGTTAGAGCAGGTGGCGCTGGGAGCCAGGACTCCTGGGTTCTCTCCCCAGCTCTGGGAGGGGAGTGGGGGCTGGTGGTTAGAGCAGGGGGGCTGGGAGCCAGGACTCCTGGGTTCTCTCCCCGGCTCTGGAAGGGGAGTGGGGGCTGGTGGGTCAGAGCAGGGGGGGCTGGGGGCCAGGACTCCTGGGTTCTCTCCCCGGCTCTGGAAGGGGAGTGGGGGCTGGTGGGTCAGAGCAGGGGGGGCTGGGGGCCAGGACTCCTGGGTTCTCTCCCCGGCGCTGGAAGGGGAGTGGGGGCTGGTGAGTCAGAGCAGGGGGGCTGGGAGCCAGGACTCCTGGGTTCTCTCCCCGGCTCTGGGAGGGGAGTGGGGGCTGGTGGGTTAGAGCAGGGGGGGCTGGGAGCCAGGACTCCTGGGTTCTCTCCCCGGCTCTGGGAGGGGAGTGGGGGCTGGTGGTTAGAGCAGGGGGGCTGGGAGCCAGGACTCCTGGGTTCTCTCTCCGGCTCTGGAAGGGGAGTGGGGGCTGGTGGGTCAGAGCAGGCGGGGCTGGGGGCCAGGACTCCTGGGTTCTCTCCCCGGCGCTGGAAGGGGAGTGGGGGCTGGTGGGTCAGAGCAGGGGGGGCTGGGGGCCAGGACTCCTGGGTTCTCTCCCCAGCGCTGGAAGGGGAGTGGGGGCTGGTGGGTCAGAGCAGGGGGGCTGGGAGCCAGGTTCCCCTGCACCCTCCCTACACTCACCCACACATGTCCCCAGGTTCCTGCTCGGCCTCCACCATCAGCCTTTGGCCCCCCTGCTCTGCCCAGCTTGACGTCACTCCCCCCTTAAGCCCTTATCTGTGTTGCTATTTCTGGGGCCCCGTCCCGAGGGGGGTTAATTTTAGCCGGGGTGGCGGCAGCGCGGCTCGGGTGTCATGGGGCTGGGCTCGCTCCGGGGCGAGGCGGGGGGATTACAGAGGCATCTTCCAGCCTGCCGGGCCAGGGCAGGCCAGGCATTCTTTCCAGCCTGAGCGAGGGGAAAATTGAGATGGGGGGGCCACAAGTGGCTTGCGGGGGGCAGATGGCCATAGAGACCTTTTGCCTGGGGCTGAGGTGCAGCCACCTCTGGGGTGGGGCGGCCGTTTGCCCAGGGACCCCTCGTCCAGTGCTGAGATGCGGCCTCCCTTGGGGCGGGGTGGCTGGTTACCCGGGGACCCCTCGCCCGGCGGTCAGATGCGCCCCCCTTGGGGTGGGGTGGCCAGTTCCAGGGACCCTGCGCTCTCCCCACAGGCCGCCTCGGACTCCTTCGAGGAGCGGATCGTGGCCCTGTGCGAGAAGATGATGTCTCGCTCCTCCTGGCTCCACTCTGACACCCTAGTCCATGACATCAGCTTCCGGGGCATGACTCTGCTTCACCTGGCAGCTGCCCAGGGCTATGCCCGGCTCATCGAGACGCTCATCAAGTGGCGGTGAGTTCCCCAGGCCGGCGCACGGCCGGGTGGGGGGCAGCCCTGACCTGTTCTCCGCCCCTTACGCTTGGGATTTCTCTGCAGGAACCTCAGTGCCGAGAGTCTCGATCTGGAGCAGGAAGTGGACCCCCTGAACGTCGACCACTTTTCCTGCACCCCCCTGGTGAGGGGGCCCCCCAAGCTGGGAGGATTTGAGGGGACAGACCTCAAGGGGAGGGAGTGTGGGTGACCCTGCTGATCCCTCTGCCCCACAGCACAACCTTAATGGTGCCCTGGGGCCAGCCCTGCCTGCAAGGGGAGAGCGCCCCCTACTGAGCCCCCCGCCCTGCTCCCTGCCCCACAGCGCCCCCTAGCACCGCCCTGGGGCCAGCCCTGCCTGCCAGGGGAGAGCGCCCCCTACTGAGCCCCCCGCCCTGCTCCCTGCCCCACAGCGCCCCCTAGCACCGCCCTGGGGCCAGCCCTGCCTGCAAGGGGAGAGCGCCCCCTACTGAGCCCCCTGCCCTGCTCCCTGCCCCACAGCGCCCCCTAGCACTGTCCTGGGGCCAGCCCTGCCTGCAAAAGGAGAGTGCCCCCCGCTGAGCCCCCCCCCCCCGGTTCCCTGCCCCACAGCGCCCCCTAGCACCGCCCTGGGGCCAGCCCTGCCTGCAAGGGGAGAGCGCCCCCTACTGAGCCCCCCGCCCTGCTCCCTGCCCCACAGCGCCCCCTAGCACCGCCCTGGGGCCAGCGCTGCCTGCAAGGGGAGTGTGCCCCCCGCTGAGCCCCCCCCCGTTCCCTGCCCCACAGCGCCCCCTAGCCCCGCCCTGGGGCCAGCCCTGCCTGCCAGGGGAGAGCGCCCCCCGCTGAGCCCCCCCCTGCTCCCTGCCCCCCCCCAGCCCCCCCTAGCCCCGCCCTGGGGCCAGCCCTGCCTGCCAGGGGAGAGCGCCCCCTACTGAGCCCCCCGCCCCGCTCCCTGCCCCCCCAGCCCCCCCTAGCCCCGCCCTGGGGCCAGCCCTGCCTGCAAGGGGAGAGCGCCCCCTGCTGAGCCCCCCCCCCCCCCGGTTCCCTGCCCCACAGCGCCCCCTAGCACCGCCCTGGGGCCAGCCCTGCCTGCCAGGGGACAGCGCCCCCTGCTGAGCCCCCCGCCCCGCTCCCTGCCCCCCCAGCCCCCCCTAGGGCTCTGCTCTCTCCCCCCCACAGATGTGGGCCTGCGCCCTGGGCCACCTGGACGCGGCCCTGCTGCTGTACCGCTGGAACGGCCGGGCCCTCTCCATCCCGGACTCGCTGGGCCGGCTGCCCCTGGCTGTGGCCTGCTCCCGGGGCCACGTGGCCCTTGCCGCCCGCCTGGAGGAGCTGCAGCGCCAGGAGCCGAGCCCCGAGGGCGCCACGGACAAGGGCTGGGAGCCGCCCCGCCCGGCCGAGGGTCTGCGCATCCCCTCCCCGCTCTCCGCCAGCCCCGACACAGGTACCCGCGCTGCCCCCCAGGGCATGGGGGCCGGGGGGGGTTAGGGGGCCGGTCCTCCCCCCGCTTGCTGACACCCCCCTGTCCTTTGCCCCAGGGCTCAGCACGGTGAGCAGCGTCTCCTCGCCCTCGGAGCTCTCGGATGGCTCCGGCTCCATCACCTCGGCCTACTCCAGCGCATCGGCCCTGCGCGACTCGCCCGCCGGCAGCCCTGAGCCCGAGGCCGCCATGGACTTCGGCCCGTCCCCCGAGGGCTGGTACCTGCAGGACCCCCCCAGCCCGCCCGGCCTGCGCTGCTCCCCCCGCTTCTTCATGGACTACGAGGGGCCCCCCGAGCGGGAGCTGCTGGCTTATGGGGAGAACGCGGAGAACGAGGGGTACCTGCCAGCCACCGACGTGCTCCAGGTACTGGTGGGGGAGGCTTGGGGACTTTGCGGGGGGATGGGCTCTGATGGGGGGCACCCTCCTCTCTGTGGTAAAGAAAGAAATACAAGCAAATTAACTGGCCTCAAGTCACTAGCAGGGAGAGAACCCAGGAGTCCTGGCTCCCAGTCCCCCTGCTCTGACCCACCAGCCCCCACCCCCCTCCCAGAGCCAGGGAGAGAACCCAGGAGTCCTGGCTCCCAGCCCCCCCTGCTCTAACCCACCAGCCCCTAGTCCCCTCCCAGCACCAGGGAGAGAACCCAGGAGTCCTGGCTCCCAGGCCCCCCTGCTCCGACCCACCAGCCCCCACTCCCCTCCCAGAGCCGGGGAGAGAACCCAGGCGTCCTGGCTCCCAGCCCCCCTGCTCTGACCCACCATCCCCCACTGCCCTCCTAGAGCTGGGGAGAGAACCCAGGCGTCCTGGCTGCCCCCCTGCAGGTGGACATGATCACGCTGGCGAAGCAGATCATTGAGGCGACGCCCGAGCGCATAAAGCAGGAGGGTTTCAGCTCCGTGGCCGAGGTGCCGCTGCGGGAGCGAAGCGGGAACATGGGACTGAGCGAGACCATGTCCTGGCTGGCCAGCTACCTGGAGAACGTGGACCAGCTGCCCAGCGTCTCCCAGCACAGGTACCCGGCCTGGCCGGCTCCCGGGGGGCAGGGAATGGGGCAGGGGCCTGTCCCCTCTCGGGGGCGCCGGCTCCCACCGGCCTCAGGGCAGGGACTGGCTGGCTCAGGGGGGCAGGGAATGGGGCAGGGGCCTGTCCCCTCTCGGGGGCACCGGCTCCCACCGGCCTCAGGGCAGGGACTGGCTGGCTCAGGGGGGCAGGGAATGGGGCAGGGGCCTGTCCCCTCTAGGGGGCGCCGGCTCCCACCCGGCCCCAGGGCAGGGACTGGCTGGCTCAGGGGGTGGGGAATGGGGCAGGGGCCTGTCCCCTCTAGGCGGCACCGGCTCCCACCCGGCCCCGGGGCAGGGACTGGCTGGCTCAGGGGGCAGGGAATGGGGCAGGGGCCTGTCCCCTCTAGGGGTACCGGGGTGGCCGGGGTCTCTCTCATGGCCCGTGCCCCCCAGGCCGGTGTCCTCGTCCCGGTTGTGTCTCAGCGCCCTGCAGGCCCCGCTGGGGGAGCTGCCCTTGGACCGGCTGCCCCCGGCCCCCACAGCCGCCAGCTGGGCCGAGTTCCTCAACGCCTCGGCCAACGGGAGGATGGAGAGCGAGTTCGCGCTGCTGACGCTGTCCGACCACGAGCAGCGGGAGCTCTACGAGGCCGCCCGCGTCATCCAGACGGCCTTCCGCAAGTACAAGGTACCCCCGGGCCCCCTCCCTCCATCATCCTCTACCTATGGGAATCCTGCACCCTTCCCTGGCTGCTCGGCAACAGCCATCTCCATGTTTGGTCCCCTGGCAACTGGGAAGTCCCCATGGCAACAGGCATTTCCATGTACAGTCCCCTGGCAACTGGGAAGTCCCCATGGCAACAGGCATCTCCATGTTTGGTCCCCTGGCAACTGGGAAGTCCCCATGGCAACAGGCATCTCCATGTACAGTCCCCTGGCAACTGGGAAGTCCCCATGGCAACAGGCATCACCCCCCCCTTATCACTGTGCCCAGCAACAGGATAGCCCTCCCCCACATCTTGCTGTCCCTGGGTGCCGGGGACCTGGCCCCCCAGCGCCCTCTCTGCCCCCCCGTCACTCGCCTCTCCCCCCAGGGCCGCCGGCTGAAGGAGCAGCAGGAGACGGCGGCGGCTGTGATCCAGCGATGTTACCGCAAGTATAAGCAGGTAAAGCCCAGATGGGGGCCCCCCGTGCTGGCCTTCCGAGGGCCCTGAGGTGGGGGGCTGCCCTGGGAGCTATAGGCCAGCCAGCCAGCCACGTCACCCCCCGAGCGGGGCTGTAGACTGGCGCCCGTGTGAGCCGCATCCGTTGGGCCTCGGCCCAGGAGCCTCCCCCCCTGCCCTCCTAACCCGCCTCTTCTCTCTCTGTCTCACAAGCTCACATGGATCGCCCTGAAGGTAACAAGTTGGGGGGGGGTCTTGGGTGACCCTTGGGGAATAGAGGGCTTGGGTGGGGTGGGGTCTCCAGGCTGGTGTGTGGATGGGGGGACTCTGATTGCAGGGAGGTGTGTGAGCTGCTAGTTCTCTCCCTGGCTCTGGGAGGGGAGTGGGGGCTGGTGGGTTAGCGGAGGGGGGCGCTGGGAGCCAGGACTCCTGGGTTCTCTCCCCGGCTCTGGGAGGGCAATGAGGGCTGGTGGGTTGGAGCTGGGGGCCTGGGAGCCAGAACTCCTGGGTTCTCTCCCTGGCTCTGGGAGGGGAGTAGGGGCTGGTGGGTTAAAGCAGGGGGGGCTGGGAGCCAGGATTCCTGGATTCTCTCCCTGACTCTGGGAGGGGAGTGGGGGCTGGTGGGTTAGAGCAGGGGGGGCTGGGAGCCAGGACTCCTGGGTTCTCTCCCCGGCTCTGGGAGGTGTTGCCTGATTTATAAGGTTAATAATAATAATAATTTGGACGCTGGGTTTTCGACTCACCAATGCGTGTGATTAGAAGACAATAAGGTTCTTGTCCTGAATCAGGCTCCACTGAATTTACAAAGGACCCTGCGGGGTGTGACAGGAAGCCCCCCCCCGAGACAGATGTGGCCTTAAAGACTTTTTCTTAAGATAAACCGAAGCAGTGACGAAATGGGGAAATAATCCCAGTTACTAAGTTACAGCTGTTTTCCTGCTCGCCAAGAGGTACTTGGGGGACTATGGCATTTCAGGCCCCAAAGCTTTGGTTCATAGACACTCCCCCTTCCTCGATAACCCGGTGGGGGGGGAGAGAGGCCCAGCCTCGCCACTGGCCCTGCAGCTTCCCCAATCCTTGAGCAAGAGGCGCCGCGCTCAGGAGAAGCTGGAGGAAAGAGCCGGCGACGCTAACGTAGAGTTTACGTAACTTGCCTCAGCCTAAAATCAAACCCGAATCCCCACAAGGAAGAACCACGTCCCCTTGGGCCGTAGAATGGTGAAGAAAAGCCTCTCCGGTGAGGTGGGTCCCTGCTTTCGTAGGGCAGAGGTGCCGGAAATCCGTCGTCCTCCGCTCAGACGTCATTCCTCACCCACAGCAATGTCAGGGTCCCCTTACTCCCCAGGCTGGCATGTTGGCACGTGTTGATGATGTGTATGGACGTGTTAATGACTATTCGATCACACATACACACAGGCTATTTTGGGGCTCTCGGTTCTTTCCTGTTAAGTCTGAGGGTACAGACGTGCAAACCCCCCCGTGCCGTTCTCCCAGTGTCTGGCTGTCGAGGTGAAAGGTGCCTGACACAGATGCTAACTTTGCTGTGGCTTAACATGCAGCATGTGGCCTTGGATTACAGCTGAACTGACGTTAATATAAATCTATAAACCCATTACAATAAACCAAATGTATATATGCAAGCAGGTTAATCTTAAAGGCTACAGAGGAGCAGGGGGGGCTGAGAGCCAGGACTCCTGGGTTCTCTCCCTGGCTCTGGGAGGGGAGTGGGGGCTGATGGTTAGAGCAGGGGGGGCTGGGAGCCAGGTCTCCTGGGTTCTCTCCCCAGCTCTGGAAGGGGAGTGGGGGCCGGTGGGTTAGAGCGGGGCGGCGAGTTGGGAGCCAGGACTCCTGGGTTCTCTCCCCGGCTCTGGGAGGGGAGTGGGGGCTGGTGGTTAGAGCAGGGGGGCTGGGAGCCAGGACTCCTGGGTTCTCTCCCCAGCTCTGGGAGGGGAGTGGGGGCCGGTGGGTTAGAGCGGGGCGGGGAGTTGGGAGCCAGGACTCCTGGGTTCTCTCCCCGGCTCTGGGAGGGGAGGGTGAGGCTGGGAGCCAGGACTCCTGGGTTCTCTCCCCGGCTCTGGGAGGGGAGGGTGAGGCTGGGAGCCAGGACTCCTGGGTTCTCTCCGTGGCTCTGGGAGGGGAGTGGGGACTAGTGGTTAGAGCAGGGGGGCTGGGAGCCAGGACTCCTGGGTTCGCTCCCCCGCTGACCCCGCTGCTCCCCCGCAGTACGCCCTCTATAAGAAGATGACGCAGGCAGCCATTCTGATCCAGAGCAAGTTCCGCAGCTACTACGAGCAGAAGAAGTTCCAGCAGAGCCGCCGGGCGGCGGTTCTGATCCAGCAGTACTACCGCAGCTACAAGGAGTACGAGAAGCTGAAACAGGGGCACCGGGCCTCCGCCGCCATGCAGCAGAAGATGAAGTAGGGGCCCGGACACCTGGGTTCTCTCCCTGGCTCTGGGAGGGGGGTGGGGCTGGGGGGTTAGAGCAGGGGGGGCTGCTCCCCCATCCCTACTGGCTCCTGTCACCTCTGGCTATGAAAAGATCCCACAGATCTAGGTGGCATTGGCTGGGGCTGCCTCACCCCAGAGGTGGCTGCATCTCAGCACCATCTCTCTCCCCAGGGGCACTTTCCTCACGAAGAAGCAGGACCAGGCTGCCCGTAAGATCATGCGGTTCCTGCGTCGCTGCAGGCACAGGTATGGCGGCTGGGGGGAGACGAGGGGGTGGCTGAGGACAGGGGTGGGGGCCCCCCCCCAGAGGAATGGGGCAGGAGGAGCTGCCTGTGGGAATCTGGCTTCAGTAGGGGATGGTGGGTGGTGTGGGCTGAAAGGTAGGAGGGCGCACAGGCGTCTATGCTCCCAGGGCTGGAATCGGGATGTGGGGGACACCCCATGGGGTGGGATTGATGGGTTGGGGGGTCATTGGGAACCCCCCCGCCTTACCACCCATTTCTCTATGCCCCCGACAGGATGAAGGAACTGAAGCAAAGCAAAGAGGTGGAAAGTTTACAGAAGCGAGGTCTGGCCACTTAGCGTTGTCCCTCTCTGCCCCCCGTGTTGCGTCCCGCTCCCTTTCCGCGGCCCGCCAAAGCCCGGGGCAGCCACGCCAGGAACCCAGACCTCCGGGGCCAGCCGTCCCCACCTTCACTCCCCTTCTGAAACTGTGACGATGGAGTCTTAACCCCCGGTGGCAACGGAGAGTGGCCTCCTCTGGGGGGGTGTCCGGGGCCCCCCCATCTTAACGATTGTGCAATAGTTAGCGGCTGGAGGGAAGTGGATTGGGAGCGGGGGGGCTGGCTCGCCACACACACCAAGGGGGCTCCCCTAAGTTGGCTTAAAGGGGATGGTGCAGCCATGCCGTGTGGTGGGGGGTCTCTTCAGAACTGAGGTACCATCTGTTGTACTCCCATATCCCTCCCTGCCCCCTTCATTTCACTGCATTTTTGTGCCAAGTTACCCCTGCCCAGGCTGGGAGCCAGGACTCCTGGGTTCTCTCCCCGGCTCTGGGAGGGGAGTGGGGGCTGGAGGGTGAGAGCAGGGGGCTGGGAGCCAGGACTCCTGGGTTCTCTCCCGGCTCCGGGAGGGGAGTGGGGGCTGGTGGGTTGGAGCAGGGGGGCTGGAAGCCAGGACTCCTGGGTTCTCTCCCCGGCTCTGGGAGGGGAGTGGGGGCTGGTGGATCAGAGCAGGGGGCTGGGAGCCAGGACTCCTGGGTTCTCTCCGCAGCTCTGGGAGGGGAGTAGGGGCTGGTGGGTTAGAGCAGGGGGGGCTGGGAGCCAGGACTCCTGGGTTCTCTTGCTGGCTCCTACTTGCCCCCCTCAGTACTTAAAGGGCCCTGTTTGCATTTCAGCCCTATGTGCTTGGCCTGTCTTTGTCCCCAGCTGCAGGGTCTTCACAGGGCTGGCGCTTTGATGTAGGCTGCCTAGGCAATCGCCTGGGGCACCAGGATTATTGGTGGGCGGCATTTTGCCAGAGGGGGCAGCAGGCGGGTCCTGTGGAGCTGCTGCAGTCGTGCCTGCGGCCGCTCGGCTGCTCACATGGCTCCGGTGGACCTCCCACGGGCACGACTGCGGCAGCTTCACGAGCCGCAGGACCAGCACGGGGGGCGGTGGAATTGTCGTGTGCCTAGGGCTCTAAAACCCCTAGCGCTGGTCCTGGGTCTTCGCCCCCCTCAGATGGGGCCAGGGCTGCGGTGAGAACTACACATCCCATGGGCCATTGCAGCACCCAGCCTCTGGGTCCCCGCTCCCCACCGCCCTGCCGGGCCTCTTCTTAAGGGGACTCCGCGCCCAGCCCTCCTGATGCCCCCCAGCCCCCATACGTGCCCTCGGCAGACCCTCCAGCTGGTCTGTGTCCCTCGCTGGGGCCGCTGTAGATATATTTACAGATCTGCGGTCGGGGGAGGGGAGTTAGGGTCGAGCCCCCAAGGCTGCCCCCACCCCCGCTTGCTGGATAAAGCCTGCGTCTGCCCCCACCCCTCCTGCCCATCACACACACACACACACACACACACCTCGTGTACATAGTTGTAATATATTGGGGGGGAGGAAGAAAACCCCTAAACAAAATAAAACTTATACTGCAGAGTATATTTAAAACCCGATCCTAGCGCCGCTGGGTGGGGGGAGAGCTGCATGCGGGTAAGAATTACCCCCCCCGCGCCCGCGGTGTGTGCCCGCTCCCGCCCCCCGACGCGCCCGTCCCCCACATTTCCACCGTTTGCATGGGTTGGTTTGTACAAATTTACATTAAAAAGGAGAAAACAACCCCGCAGTCCTGTGATGCCGGGGGGGGTCGGCTGGGGTGGGGGGGCTCCGGCCTGCAGGGGGGGGGGAGGAAGTGGGCCCCCCCTGCGGGGCCTGCGGAACTGCCTGCCACTGGACGGGCCCAGACCCAGCGGGACTCGCTGCGGGGGGGGGGGCTCCGGCCTGCAGGGGGGTGGGGAGGAAAGGGGCCCCCCCGGCGGGGCCTGCGGAACTGCCTGCCACTGGACGGGCCTGGACCCGGTGGGACTCGCTGGGGGGGGCGGGGGGGGGACTCCGGCCTGGAGGGGGGTGGGGAGGAAAGGGGCCCCCCTGGCGGGGCCTGCGGAACTGCCTGCCACTGGACGGGCCCGGACCCGGCGGGACTCTCTTCGGGGGGGGGGGCACGTCTCATCCCCCCTCGGGGACTGATGGGGGGGGGGGGTCTTCGACCTTGGGACCCAGGAGTCCGGGAGGGGGGAGGGGCTGCGTCCTTCCACCCCTCCCCCCGTCTGCTGGGGGTGAGCCCTGCCTTGCGCCTCCCCTTTAAGTGGGGGGGGGCCTGAATTGCCCCGGTGAGCCCCCCCGCTATTACTTGTCCGCCGACGCGCCTCCCCTTTAAGGCGGCCGGGCATTAAGTCCCATCTCCCCGCCCCTTTAAGGGCGCGCGGGGTCCGCTGGCGGCGACGCGCCCCTTTAAGAAGCCGGGGGGGGGCGGTTTTCTGCCCGCCGACATTGCGCGCGCCCCGCCCCTTTAAGGACGGCCGGGCCAGGCGCTTCCGGGTGCCGCGTGACGCGGAGTGACGCGCAGGAAGGGGCGGGGCGGGGCGCCATGGCGGAGCTGGACTTGCTGGGCTCCATCCTCAGCGCGATGGAGCGGCCGCCCGGGCTGGGCGACCAGGAGACGCGGCGCCGCGCGCGAGGTCAGGGGTCACGGGGCGGGGCCGGCGGGGCGGGGGGGGCGAGGAGCGGGAGACCCCGTGGCCCCGCCCACCGGGACTGGCCCCGCCCAGCGGGACACTGCCCTGGCCCCGCCCACCGGGACACGGCCCCGCCCCGCGGCCACTGGCCCCGCCCACCGGGACTAGCCCCGCCCCACAACCCCTGCCCCCCCCCCCCACCGGGACTAGCCCCGCCCCACAGCCCCTGGCCCCCCCCCACCGGGACTAGCCCCGCCCCACATCTCCTGGCCCTGCCCACTGGGACTAGCCCCGCCCCACATCCCCTGGCCCCGCCCACCGGGACTAGCCCCGCCCCGCAGCCCCTGGTCCCCCCCACCGGGACTAGCCCCGCCCCGCAGCCCCTGGTCCCCCCCCACCGGGACTAGCCCCGCCCCGCAGCCCCTGGCCCCGCCCACCGGGACTAGCCCCGCCCTGCATCCCCTGGCCCCGCCCACCGGGACTAGCCCCGCCCCACAGCCCCTGGCCCCGCCCACCTGGACTAGCCCCGCCCTGCAGCCCCTGGCCTAGACCACTGGGTCAGAGCCTCACCCCGTGGCCCCACCCACCACCCGGGACACAGCCCCGCCCAGCCCCCCTGACCCCGCCCATTGTGTCAGAGCCTCACCCCATGGCCCCGCCCACCACCCTGTGTCAGAGCCCTGCCCAGCACCCCTGGACCCCGCCCAATGGGACGGAATATGCCCTGTAGACCCTCCCCCCGATGCTAAGCCCCGCCCAGCACCTCATGGCCCCACCCCCTGGACAGAACCCCCCCCAAAGGCCCCATCTCGGAGAATCGCCCTTTGGCCCCCCCCCAGGACTCCTCCCCTCCCCCATTCCCTGCACAGGTCACCATGGCCCGGATCCCCCTGGGGAGCTTCTTCCATCACCACCCCCCATCCACCCCCGTAGCATATGGCCCTGACCTCGGGGGAGGGGTGTTATAGGGGCCAGGCTATAAATAGACAGGAGATGGGGGAGGGGCACTATAGAGACCGCTCTATATATAGGAACCGACCTGCCTGGTGCTCACGGTCAGGCTGGCAGCGCTGAAGGTTCCCGGCTCTGCGCTGACCCTGGTGCCCTCCAGCTCCAAGACCCCCCGTGCGTCAGGCCCAGGACCCCACCGGTCGCTACGGGAGGCCTTACGGACTGAGCGAGGCAGGAGAGACAGACCCTGCCCTGCCCTACTCTGGAGCTGGAGCTCTCAGCATCAGCAGGGACCCCCGCGCCCCCCAGAGGGCAGGGGAACCCCACTTTAGTGCAGGGGGGCACAGGGCCGAAGGGCACTTCCCCAAGGGCATGGAAAGGAGAGAACCCAGGAGTCCTGGCTCCCAGCCCCCCCTGCTCTAACCCCCCAGCCCCCACTGCCCTCCCAGAGCTGGGGAGAGAACCCAGGAGTCCTGGCTCCCAGCCCCCCTGCTCTTACCCACCAGCCCCCACTGCCCTCCCAGAGCTGGGGAGAGAACCCAGGAGTCCTGGCTCCCAGCCCCCATGCTCTGACCCACCAGCCCCCACTGCCCTCCCAGAGCCAGGTGAGAACTCAGGAGTCCTGGCTCCCAGTCCCCCCTGCTCTAACCCTCCAGCCCCCACTGCCCTCCCAGAGCCGAGGAGAGAACCCAGGAGTCCTGGCTCCCAGCCCCTCCTGCTCTATCCCCCCAGCCCCCACTCCCCTCCCATAGCTAGGGAGAGAACCCAGGAGTCCTGGCTCCCATCCCCTCCCCACTCTGCCCCCCAGACCCTGAGCTGCTGATTCTCTCACCCTGGCAGAACAAGCCGCCCGGCTGAAGAAGCTGCAGGAGCAGGAGAAGCGGCAGAAAGTGGAGTTCAGAAAGAGGGTGAGTGACCCACAGAGGCAACCATGGGGCCGGGTGGGAGCCAGCACCCCATGGAGGGGACAGGCCCCTGCCCCATTCCCCGCCCCCCTGAGCTTTCCCTTCCGTCTCCCCTTGCAGATGGAGAAGGACGTATCCGATTTCATCCAGGACAGCGCACAGACCAAAAAGAAATTCCAGCCCATGAGCAAGCTTGAACGCAGCATCCTGTGAGGCCCCTGGGGGTGGGGGCATGCGGGGAGGGGATCTCACTGCCGGGCAAGGGATCCCCGGGTAACCGGCCACCCCGCCCCAGAGGTGGGTGCATCTCAGTACCGGGTGAGGGGTCCCTGGGTCACTGGCCGCCCTGCCCCAGAGGTGGCCGCATCTCAGCGCCGGGCGAGGGGTCCCTGGGTCACCGGCTGCCCCGCCCCAGAGATGGGCGCATCTCAGCACCAGGCGAGGGGTCCCTGGGTCACTGGCCGCCCCGCCCCAGAGGTGGCTGCATCTCAGCGCCAAGCGAGGGGTCTTTCGGTCCAGCCCCTGGAATGTTTGCTCCATGTGTCAGCAAATCGAGTTCTCCCCTTGTTCGCACCGCAGGCACGACGTGGTGGAAGTGGCTGGCCTGACGTCCTTCTCCTTCGGTGACGATGAGGAGAGTCGTTATGTCATGATCTTTAAGAAGGTGAGCGACAATCCCCCCAGCCCTGCCCACCCCCGTCCTCCCAGAACCGCGGAGAGAACCCAGGAGTCCTGCTCCCAGCCCCCCCGGCTCTAACTCACCAGCCCCCACTCCCCTCCCAGAGCCGGGGAGAGAACCCAGGAGTCCTGGCTCCCAGCCCCCACTGCTCTAACCCACCAGCCCCCACTGCCCTTCCAGAGCCGGGGAGAGAACCCAGGAGTCCTGGCTCCCTGTCCCCCCTGCTCTAACCCACCAGCCCCCATCCCCTCCCAGAGCTGGGGGGAGAACCCAGGAGTCCTGGCTCCCAGCCCCCCCCTGCTCTAACCCGCCAGCCCCCACTCCCCTCCCAGAGCCGGGGAGAGAACCCAGGAGTCCTGGCTCCCAGCCCCCCTGCTCTGACCCACCAGCCCCCACTCCCCTCCCAGAGCCAGGGAGAGAACCCAGGAGTCCTGGCTCCCAGCCCCCACTGCTCTAACCCACCAGCCCCCACTGCCCTTCCAGAGCCGGGGAGAGAACCCAGGAGTCCTGGCTCCCTGTCCCCCCTGCTCTAACCCACCAGCCCCCATCCCCTCCCAGAGCTGGGGGGAGAACCCAGGAGTCCTGGCTCCCAGCCCCCCCTGCTCTAACCCGCCAGCCCCCACTCCCCTCCCAGAGCCGGGGAGAGAACCCAGGAGTCCTGGCTCCCAGCCCCCCTGCTCTGACCCACCAGCCCCCACTCCCCTCCCAGAGCCAGGGAGAGAACCCAGGAGTCCTGGCTCCCAGCCCCCACTGCTCTAACCCACCAGCCCCCACTGCCCTTCCAGAGCCGGGGAGAGAACCCAGGAGTCCTGGCTCCCTGTCCCCCCTGCTCTAACCCACCAGCCCCCATCCCCTCCCAGAGCTGGGGGGAGAACCCAGGAGTCCTGGCTCCCAGCCCCCCCTGCTCTAACCCGCCAGCCCCCACTCCCCTCCCAGAGCCGGGGAGAGAACCCAGGAGTCCTGGCTCCCAGCCTCCCCGGCTCTAATCCACCAGCCTCCACTCCCTTCCCAGAGCCGGGGAGAGAACCCAGGAGTCCTGGCTCCCAGCCCCCCTGCTCTAACCCACCAGCCCCCATCCCCTCCCAGAGCCGGGGAGAGAACCCAGGCGTCCTGGCTCCATCGCACTGTGGGGCTGGGGCTCAGGTGGGGGCAGCGTGCAGGAAGCCCTCGGGGCCGTGGGGTTGCTCACGCTCTGCCCCCTGCCCCCCAGGAGTTCGCCCCGTCGGACGAGGAGCTGGAGGCCTATCGCTGTGGGGAGGAATGGGACCCACAGCGGGCCGAGGAGAAACGCCGCCTCAAGGTGTGTGTGGGGGGGATCCCCCCAGGCTGTGCTGGGAGGGATTTGGGGGAGCTGGGGCATCTCTCCCCCCCTCTGTCCTTGGGTGGGCAGGGCTGTGGGGAGGGGGGTCTTCCACATGAGCGGGGCTGAGGTGTCACTGCCCTGTCTGTGAAGGCATGTGTTTCACTGGGTGGGCGGGGCCAAGGTGTCACTTCCTCTTTGTAGGGGCTGTGTCCTTATTTGAGTGGGTGGGGCCAAGGTCTCACCTGCTCTTTGTAGGGGGCGTGTCTTTGGGTGGGCAGGCCCAAGGTGTCACTTCCTCTCTGTAGGAGGCGTGTCCTTATTTGGATGGGTGGGGCCAAGATCTCACCTTCTCTCTGTAGGGGGTGTGTCCTTATTTGGGTGGGTGGGGCCAAGGTGTCATCTCCTCTCTGTAGGGGGCGTGTCCTTATTTGGGTGGGTGGGGCCAAGGTCTCACCAGCTCTCTGTAGGGGGCGTGTCCTTATTTGGGTGGGTGGGGCCAAGGTGTCACCTCTCTGTAGGGGGCGTGTCCTTATTTGGGTGGGTGGGCAAAGGTCTCACCTGCTCTCTGTAGGGGGCGTGTCCTTATCTGGGTGGGTGGAGCCTAGCAGCATGGTTGGGTGGGGCTGGGGCATGTCCCCTTGTGTCCCCCCCCATCTCATGCCCCAGTCCCCACCGCAGGAGCTGGCTCAGAGGGAGGCAGAGCAGGAGGCACTGAGGGGCCCGGCCGTGGTGAATCCCAACACCGACTACAAGGACAAGTACAGTCATCTCATCGGCAAGGAGGCGGCCAAGGACGCCGCCCACACCATGCAGGCCAACAAGGCCTACGGCTGCGGTGAGTGCCGGCCCGGACGCCTGGGTTCTCTGCCCTGCGCGGGGTGGGCTGGGGGCTGGTGGTTAGAGCAGGGGGCTGGGAGCCCGGACTCCTGGGTTCTCTCCCCGGCTCTGGGAGGGGAGTGGGGGCTGGTGGGTCAGAGCAGGGGGGGGCTGGGAGCCAGGACTCCTGGGTTCTCTCCCCGGCTCTGGGAGGGGAGTGGGGGCTGGTGGGTAAGAGCAGGGGGTGCTGGGAGCCAGGACTCCTGGGTTCTCTCCCCGGCTCTGGGAGGGGAGTGGGGGCTGGTGGGTTAGAGCGGGGGGGCTGGGAGCCAGGAATCCTGGGTTCTCTCCCCGGCTCTGGGAGGGGAGTGGGGGCTGGTGGTTAGAGCAGGGGGGGCTGGGAGCCAGGACGCCTGGATTCTCTCCTCGACTCTGGGAGGGGAGTGGGGGCTGGTGGTTAGAGCAGGGGGGCTGGGAGCCCGGACTCCTGGGTTCTCTCCCCGGCTCTGGGAGGGGAGTGGGGGCTGGTGGGTTAGAGCAGGGGGGCTGGGAGCCAGGACTCCTGGGTTCTCTCCCCAGCTCTGGGAGGGGAGTGGGGGCTGGTGGGTGACAGCAGTGGGGGGCTGGGAGCCCGGACTCCTGGGTTCTCTCCCCGGCTCTGAGAGGGGAGTGGGGGCTGGTGGGTGACAGCGGGGGGGTGCTGGGAGCCAGGACTCCTGGGTTCACCCCCTGCTCTCCTGTCCAGTTCCCGTGGCGAACAAGCGGGACACGCGCTCCATCGAGGAGGCCATGAATGAAATCCGAGCGAAGAAGCGGCTGCGGCAGAGCGAAGACGAGGGGCCAGGCGGGGCCGGGACCTCCTAGTGCTGCGAGGGGGCATCCTGCCCTGAGTGGGGGGGGGCAGGGAGCAGATCTCAGGGACTGACCCCAGACCTGCTGCTGTGTGTGCATCTTACTTGCGGCATCCTGACTGGTGGGGGGGAGGGGCTCCCCTGCCCCCCATGTACCCAGGTATCCCCCCCCTCCCAGTATTTACCCAGTAGCCTAGGAGTGATTTTAGGTTTTCAATCGGGGGCGGGGGCGTATTTTAAGTGATTTTGTTTGGAATTGTTTTGTCTCTCCAGCTCGGGGAGGGGGTCAGTGTGAGTGGGGGGAGGGGATCCCCCAGCGGGGGCGGGAGAATCTGTTTTTGGGGTGTATTGGGGTGGGAGGTGGGGAATAGAGATCTGGGTGCAGTGTCGCCTTCCCCCACCAGAGGCCGCCAAACAGGCTGCAGCATCCCACTTCTGCCACCAGAGGGCACTTGTCAGATGGGGGGGGTCACCACCTCACCCCCCTCCCCCATCCTTGGGGACATTAGACCCCCCCTCCCCTTTCAAAGGGTTATGGGGAAAGGTCCTAGCTCCCCCCACAAGGAGGGTGACGGGGGCCCCATAACCTATGGGGGCAGCATTGAGAATCGGGGGGGGGAAGGGGAAAGGACCCTGGTGTTTCTAGGGTGGGGGAGAGGAATGGGGCTAGAATCTCTGCAGGGGGGGATCCCTGCCTGTAGGGGTGGGGCCAGCTGGGGGAGATTTTAACCTGTTCTCCTTGCTGGGAGCCGCTCAGCTAATTCGGGGGGGGGGGGGGGGGGGGATTTGCTTGTTATTTAAGTGTAAATAGAATCAATCCCCAGAGCTGCGGTGGGGGGGAGGCCACATCCCTGGTGATCCCCCCCCGCCACCCTCCCAGCCATGTGTTGTGGGGTATGTGCCCCCCAGTGGGTGGTAAGGAGGGGGGGCATAGGAGCAGCTGTATTGCCCCCAATAAACCCGTCTCTGTTTAATCACCATCAACGCGGCTCCTCCTCCCTGGCTGGGTTTTGGAGCGACTCTTGGTGTGACTGGGGCTGGGCGCAGCTGTGTGTCAGGTGCCCTGTACCGCACCCACTGGAGATTCCCCCTGCTCGACACAGTTCTGGGGCCAGCCAGGGTCAGGCTACCGGCGTCCCTGCGGGAACCGGTGGGACAAAAACAGCCACTGCTAAAGCCACTCCCTGCTCCCCCCACGGCATCCATTGCTCCCTTGTGGGGGGAGAACTCCTCTGTCCCTCCCCTCTTGCATCTCCCTCCCAGAGCTGGGGAGAGAACCCAGGAGTCCTGGCTCCCAACCCCCACTTCCCTCCCAGAGCTGGGAAGAGAACCCAGGAGTTCTGGCTCCCAGCCCCACCTGCGCCAAACCCCCAGACTTCCCACAAGTTAGACTGAACCCAGGCGTCCGGGCCCCGGGGAAAGAACCACACCCAGTCGCTGTGCGTCCACGTGCCTTTATTCAGAGCTTGGCCCCCCAGCTGCCGTGGGAAGATGGGGCTGGACCCAGTGGCGCTGGCACTCGCTGGTCACATCGTGCTGTCCTATGGGGAGCCCCAGTGCTGAGGGTTCAGGCCTGGCCCCGCCCCTCCGGTGCCACCCCCAGCTGTGGGGCAGGGCTGTGCCAACACTGGGGGGCACGGCTGCGGGGCTCACTTGGCCAGGGGGTTCCTGAACTTGCGCCCAGCGAACTGAGCTTTGTCACCCAGGGCCTCCTCGATCCTGGGGGGAGACAACGGGGATGAGCTCAGGTGGGGCGCGGAGGGGCCCCTGCCCCATTCCCTGCCCCCCTGAGCCAGCCAGTCCCTGCCCTGGGGCCGGTGGGAGCCGGCGCCCCCTAGAGGGGACAGGCCCCTGCCCCATTCCCCACCCCGCTGAGCCAGCCAGTCCCTGCCCTGGGGCCGGTGGGAGCCGGCGCCCCCTAGAGGGGACAGGCCCCTGCCCCATTCCCTGCCCCCCCGAGCCAGCCAGTCCCTGCCCTGGGGCTGGTGGGAGCCGGCGCCCCCTAGAGGGGACAGGCCCCTGCCCCATTCCTCACCCCCCTGAGCCAGCCAGTCCCTGCCCTGGGGCCGCTGGGAGCCTGCGTCCCCTAGAGGGGACAGGCCCCTGCCCCATTCCCCGGCCCCCTGAGCCAGCCAGTCCCTGCCCTGGGGCCAGGTGGGAGCCGGCGCCCCCTAGAGGGGACAGGCCCCTGCCCCATTCCCCACCCCCCTGAGCCAGCCAGTCCCTGCCCTGGGGCCGGTGGGAGCCGGTGCCCCCTAGAGGGGACAGGTCCTGGCCCGTTACCTCATCAGCTGATTGTATTTAGCCAGGCGCTCGGATCGGCAGGGGGCCCCAGTCTTGATCTGTGGGGAGAGGCAGAGCCGGGGTTAGGGGCTGTCGGATGTGTGGGGGGAAAGGGGTGCACCCCCCTGCTGCTCACCTGCCCTGTGCAGAGCCCCACCACCAGGTCGGCGATGAAGGTGTCCTCGGTCTCCCCGGAGCGGTGACTGACCATCACCCCCCAGCCATTGCTCTGCGCCAGTTTACAGCTGGAAGGGAACGGGGGGGGGTGTGTCCGTGAGTGCAGCTGTGTGTGTGTGGGGGGGTTATCCAAATCTAATCCCCTCCACCCACACTGCACCCGTCCTGACGTGCTACCTAACAGAGAACCCAGGAGTCCTGGCTCCCAGCCCCCCTGCTCTGACCCACCAGGCCCCACTCCCCTCCCAGAGCCGGGAGAGAACCCAGGAGTCCTGGCTCCCAGCCCTCCTGCTCTAACCCACCAGCCCCCACTCCCCTCCCAGAGCTGGGAGAGAACCCAGGAGTCCTGGCTTCCTGCCCCTCCTCCTCTAACCCACCAGCCCCACTCCCCTCCCAGAGCCGGTAGAGAACCCAGGAGTCCTGGCTCCCAGCCCCCCTGCTCTAACCCACCAGCCCCCACTCCCCTCCCAGAGCTGGGGAGAGAACCCAGGCGTCCTGGCTCCCAGCCCCCCCTGCTCTAACCACCAGCGCTCACTCCCCTCCCAGAGCCGGGAGAGAACCCAGGAGTCCTGGCTCCCAGCCCCCCCTGCTCTGACCCACCAGCCCCCACTCCCCTCCCAGAGCCGAGGAGAGAACCCAGGAGTCCTGGCTTCCAGCCCCCCCTGCTCTGACCCACCAGTCCCCACTCCCCTTCCAGAGCCAGAAGAGAACCCAGGCGTCCTGGCTCCCAGCCCCCCGGGCCCGGTTTGATCTGGAGGGGGGGCTCACGCCTGGATGGACTCGGTGACGGAGCCGATCTGGTTGACTTTGAGCAGGAGGCAGTTGCAGGCTTTCAGCTCCACGGCCTTCTGGATGCGCTTGGGGTTCGTCACCGTCAGGTCGTCCCCCACGATCTGGATGGGCACCTGGGTCAGGAACTTCTGCCAGGTCTCCCAGTCGTCCTGGTCGAAGGGGTCCTCGATGGACACCACTGGGGGGCAGGCACAGGGTTAGACCCAGCCCCCCTGCCCCATTCCTGCCCCCCAAGCCAGCCAGTCCCCGCTCTGGGGCCGGGTGGGAGCCGGCGCCCCCTAGAGGGGACAGGCCTCTGCCCCATTCCCCGTCTCCCTGGGAGCCGGACAGGCCCCTCACCGGGGTAGTTCTTGATGAAGCTCTGGTAGAGCTCGCCCAGTTTCTCCCCACTGATGTAGCGCGCGGGGTCGTCGGGAGATTTGAAGTCCAGGTCGTATTTCCCGCTGCGGAAGAACTCGGAGGCGGCGACGTCCATCCCGATCACCACCTTGTCGGGGTACCCGGCCTTCTCGATGGCCGACTTCAGCAGCTCCAGCGCTGGGGAGGAGAACACGCCACGGCTCAGCCCTAGAGACACAGGTGCAGTGCCCTGCCCCAGAGCTGGGCGCATCTCAGCGCCAGGCAAGGGGTCCCTGGGGAACCGGCCGCCCCGCCCCAGAGGTGGCTGCATCTCAGGACCGGGCCAGGGGTCCCTGTGAACACAGGAGACCCCAGCAGGCCGAGAACTTTCCTGGCCCAGCAACGTTCACTGGGCTCCCTGCGGCTCCGGTTACCAGCAGCTGCGACATTTCACAAGAAAATCAGGGGCCGAGGCTAAAACCTGAGAGAGTCTTGAAACCCAACCGCAGCCCTGTAAGCAGCTGCTGTCCTCTTCCTGTCAACCCGCAGCCAGGGAGAGAACCCAGGAGTCCTGGCTCCCAGCCCCCCTGCTCTAACCCCCCAGCCCTCACTCCCCTCCCAGAGCTGGGGAGAGAACCCAGGAGTCCTGGCTCCCAGCCCCCCTGCTCTAACCCACCAGCCCCCACTCCCCTCCCAGAGCCAGGGAGAGAACCCAGGAGTCCTGGCTCCCAGCCCCACCTGCTCTAACCCGCCAGCCCCCACTCCCCTCCCAGAGCCAGGAGAGAACCCAGGAGTCCTGGCTCCCAGCCCCCCCTGCTCTAACCCACCAGCCCCCCCTCCCCTCCCCTCCCCTCCCAGAGCTGGGGAGAGAACCCAGGAGTCCTGGCTCCCAGCCCTCCTGCTCTAACCCACCAGCCCCCACTGCCCTCCCAGCACCAGGGAGAGAACCCAGGAGTCCTGGCTCCCAGCCACCGCTGCTCTGACCCACCAGCCCCCACTCCCATCCCAGAGCCGGGGAGAGAACCCAGATGTCTGGTACCTTCGTTGTTCTCCAGGATGTTGGGGGCGAAGCCGCCCTCATCCCCGACATTGGTGGCGTCCTTGCCGTACTTGGCTTTGATGACGGCCTTCAGGTTGTGGTAGACCTCAGCCCCGATGCGCATGGCCTCCTTGAAACTGGCCGCCCCCACTGGCAGGACCATGAACTCCTGCATGGCCAGCTTGTTCCCCGCGTGCGAGCCCCCGTTGATCACGTTGAATGCCTGTCAGGGGAGAGGGGGTCAGCATAGAACCCAGGAGTCCTGGGTCCCAGCCCCCCCTGCTCTAAGCCCCCAGCCCCCACTCCCCTCCCAGAGCCAGGGAGAGAACCCAAGAGTCCTGGCTCCCAGCCCCCCCTGCTCTAAGCCCCCAACCCCCACTCCCCTCCCAGAGCCGGGGAGAGAACCCAGGAGTCCTGCCTCCCAGCCCCCCCGCTCTAACCACCAGCCTCCACTCCCCTCCCAGAGCCAGGGAGAGAACCCAGGAGTCCTGGGTCCCAGCCCCTCTGCTCTAACCCACCAGCCCCCACTCCCCTCCCAGAGCCGGGGAGAGAACCCAGGAGTCCTGGCTCCCAGCCCCCGCTGCTCCGACCCACCAGCCCCCACTACCCTCCCAGAGCCAGGGAGAGAACCCAGGAGTCCTGGCTCCCAGCCCCCCCTGCTCTAAGCCCCCAACCCCCACTCCCCTCCCAGAGCCGGGGAGAGAACCCAGGACTCCTGGCTCCCAGCCCCCCCACTCTAACCACCAGCCCCCACTCCCCTCCCAGAGCCGGGGAGAGAACCCAGGAGTCCTGGCTCCCAGTCCCTCTGCTCTAACCCATCAGGCCCCACTCCCCTCATGGAGCTAGGGAGAGAACCCAGGAGTCCTGGCTCCCAGCCCCCCTGCTCTAACCACCAGCCCCCGCTCTCCTCCCAGAGGAACCCTGGCGTCCAGGGGGGCTCTCACTGGAACGGGCAGGATGAGCTCCGCGTTGCCGGCCAGGTCGGCGATGTGGCGGTAGAGGGGCAACCCCTTTTCCGCAGCCCCGGCCTTGCATACCGCCAGAGACACCCCCAAGATGGCGTTGGCCCCAAACTTGGCTGTAGGGGGGACAGACAGGATTAGCTCCCCCCTCACTCTACAGTCAGGTGATGGGGAGGGATCAGCAAGGGGCTTTGGGGAAGGGGCCGGAGGGGGGATTGGGGGCTGGCACAGGGTCGGTGGCGATGTCTCTCACTCACATTTGTTCTCTGTCCCGTCCAGATCGATCATGAGTTTGTCAATTTTCTCCTGCTCCACGACACTGAGTTTCTGTGGCACGGGGGGACAGTGGGGAGAGGGGTCACACAGGCACCATGGTTAGTGCCCCCCACATCCCCACCCTCCATCTAGGACACCTCACACCGCTGCCCCCCCAATACATTGCCAGGCACCAGCCGCCCAGACACCACCCTATATGCAGCCAGCCTATTCTACCCAGAGATCCCCTGCAAGATACCTAGCTCCCTCCCCCAGCTAACCCCACTCCTACCCAGATACCCCCATGCTCTCAGGGGATCCCCCCATAGCCAGGTACCCCTCCATGCCCATGTACTGCCCAGACCCCCAACACATGAGCACCCCCTACAGGCACGAGCAGGGGTCGTTACCTTCTCCAGGAGGGCCGGGCCAATGATTTTGTTGATGTGCTCAACAGCCTTCAGCACCCCTGGGGGGAGAAGGACAGAGATGTGGGACCCAGCTGGTCTCTACTGCCCCCCACCCGTCTGAGCTGGCGCCTGGGCCATCGTCATTGGACAAGCCCAGGTTTCCATGGGATGTTCTGGGAGTTCGTTTTAGATCAGGAGCTTTATTTGAATTAATTAACTATATTCTAACGAACTAACAATCCACCCAAGACTGCACCAACCAGCACTTTTAACCAGCCAATGAGCCAACCAATCAATGAAATCAGTCAACCAACGAATGAACCGGTCAACCCAACTAACCAGTGACCTCTCAGCCAACCAGCCAATGAAGCTCTCAGTCAAGGCTACCAACCAATCAACTTCTCAGCTGACCAGCCAACCCTAACAACAACCTGCCAATTAACCTCTCGGCCAACCAGCCAACCCTACCAAGAACCAGCCAATTCACCTCCTGGCCAACCAGTCAATCCACCAATGAACCAGTCAACCAGCCAATTAACCTTTCGGCCAACCAGCCAACCCTACCAAGAACCAGCCAATTCACCTCCTGGCCAACCAGTCAACCAGCCAATTAACTTCTCAGCCGACCAGCCAACCACCAGCCAATTAAACTCCTGGCCAACCAACCAACCTTACCAACCAACCAGCCAATGAACCTCCTGGCCAACCAGCCAAGCCTACCAACAACCAGCCAATTAACCTCCTGGTCAACCAGCCAATCAACCTCTCAGCCAACCCTACCAACCAACCAGGCAATGAACCAGTCAACCAGCCAATCAACCTCTCAGCCAACCCTACAAACCAACAAGACAATCAACCTCACAGCCAACCAGCCAGTCCTACCAACAATCTGCCAATTAACCTCCTGGCCAACCAGCCAACCCTACCAACCAACCAACCAGCCAACGAAACACCCGGCCAACCAATCAACCTCTCAGAGGACCAGCCAACCCTACCAACAACCAGCCAATTCACCTCCTAGCCAACCAGCCAATCAGCCTCTCAGCCAACCCTACAAACAATCTGCCAATTAGCCTCCTGGCCAACCAGCCAATCATCCTCACAGCCAACCCTACCAACCAACCAGGCAAGGACCCTCTCGCCACCCCTAAGAACAAGTCAGTAAACCCACCCCTGAATTCATGGGCCTCTCCCAGGGGCTTGCATCCGCAACTCTTGCTGGGATGACTGGAAATGCGCCCCCCTGCCCCCACCCCAATATGGGGTCAGGGTTTGTATCACCTCTGGGCATTTGTCCAGCAAGTGGCAGCACTTTGACCGAGCCCAGGCCTGGCTGTGGATGGAGGGCAGGAGGGCAAGGTCTGTGGGGAGGGAGGGATAAATGTTCCCACCCCCGGCTAGCGTCACCCCCTCCCCCGACGGCCCCTCACCTTTGCCCAGGTATCGGGACTTGTCCCCGTCCCGCAGCTCCAGAGCCTCATAGATACCAGTGGAGGCACCACTGGGGACGGCGGCCCGGAAACAACCTGGGGGTGGGGGAAATGGGGAGTAACTACCGTGGGTTCCCCCCACAGCCGGGAGACCCTGACCCCCACCAGCCCCCCTCCCATCCTGCCTTGGAATCCCCCTGAACTCCAGCCTTGGGATTACCCACCCTGTCCCCATGGGATCCCCCCAACTCCACACCCCAGCCCTTCCCCTGCCCCACGCACCCTTGGCTGTGTGCAGATCCACCTCGACCGTGGGGTTCCCACGGGAGTCCAGGATCTCGCGGGCGTAGATCTTCTGGATGGACATGGCTGGTGGGAGAAAAAAAGAGGGGGCTCGGAACAGCACATGCCAAAGCTTGTCCCCCCAATACACAGCCATCCCCTCCCAGAGCTGGGGAAAGAACCCAGGAGTCCTGGGTCCCAGCCCCCCCTGCTCTAACCCACCAGCCCCCACTCCCCTCCCAGAGCCGAGGAGAGAACCCAGGAGTCCTGGCTCCCAGGCCCCCTGCTCTGACCCACCAGCCCCCACTCCCCTCCCAGAGCCGAGGAGAGAACCCAGGAGTCCTGGCTCCCAGCCCCCCCTGCTCTAACCCACCAACCCCCACTCCCCTCCCAGAGCCAGGGAGAGAACCCAGGAGTCCTGGCTCCCAGCCCCACCCACCTGGGATCCTCTGTCCAATCCAGAGCATGTCCGACCCCTTTAACATTCACACCTCCACACACACACCCTGGGCAGCTGCCAGGGTTAAAATAGACTCACGCACACCCGGAGGCCCGGCCACTGGAGGAAGAGCTCACCCCATCCCCTGATAGCGGGGCCCAGACAGGGACAGGCCCTGGCCTCCCTGCCCCCCAGCCCTGCCGGTGCCCCTCACTCCCGACCCGCAGCCCCTGCCACCCAGCCCTGCCCCCCCAGCTCTGCCAGAGCCCCTCACTCCTGACCCACAGCCCCTGCCACCCAGCCCTGCCCCCCAGATCTGCTGGTGCCCCTCACTCCCGACCCACAGCCCCTGCCAGCCCAGCCCTGCCCCCCCAGCTCTGCCGGTGCCCCTCACTCCTGACCCACAGCCCCTGCCACCCAGCCCTGCCCCCCAGATCTGCTGGTGCCCCTCACTCCCGACCCACAGCCCCTGCCAGCCCAGCCCTGCCCCCCCAGCTCTGCCGGTGCCCCTCACTCCCGACCCGCAGCCCCTGCCACCCAGCCCTGCCCCCCCAGCTCTGCCAGAGCCCCTCACTCCTGACCCACAGCCCCTGCCACCCAGCCCTGCCCCCCAGATCTGCTGGTGCCCCTCACTCCCGACCCACAGCCCCTGCCAGCCCAGCCCTGCCCCCCCAGCTCTGCCGGTGCCCCTCACTCCCGACCCGCAGCCCCTGCCAGCCCAGCTCTGACCCCCCAGCTCTGCTGGTGCCCCTCACTCCCGACCCGCAGCCCGGCCACCCAGCCCTGCCGGTGCCCCTCACTCCTGTGCCTCCAAAGGGTAATGGACCAGAGGGGACGACCCTGGCCCTCACTTGGTTGGGTGTCGTCGCTGGTCGGTGGCTGTCAGGGGGGTGGGCAGCTGACAGTGCCCGGGCAGCAGCTGCCCCCTCCCTTTTATACCCTCGGTCCCTGGCATCCTCCGCCCACCCAGGGCCAGTTAGGGACTGTCTATAAGTGCCCTGCCTGTGTGGGGACGGGCCAGCCCCCAGACGGGCCGTTGGCACCCGCACAAATATGCAGCTGCTTGAACGATCCCAGCGTCCCTCACGCACAGCACCCCCCGCACCGCCCACAGAACCGGGGAGAGAACCCAGGCGTCCTGGCTCCCAGCCCCCCCTGCTCTGACCCACCATCCCCCACTCCCCTCCCAGAGCCGGGGAGAGAACCCAGGATTCCTGGCTCCCAACCCCCCCTGCTCTGACCCACCAGCCCCCACTCCCCTCCCAGAGCCGGGGAGAGAACCCAGGAGTCCCGGCTCCCGCCCCCCCCCCCTCTAACCCACCAGGCCCACTCCCCTCCCAGAGCAGGGGAGAGAATCAGGCACTGGGACATTCGGGGACCCCCCTCCCTTGTCTCACAGGTTATTAGCCATATGTCCCTCAGGGACGTTCACTTGTGGGGCATTGGGGTGGGGAGGCATGGGGGTCGCCCTCTACCCATCTGACCACGACGAGATTCTGTGGGTCGGCTGAGAGGGGCAGGGGGCCTGGTGCAGACAAGGAAGCAGGTGGGATTTCACCCTCATCCTCTGCACACCCGCTTCCCCGGGCTGGACAAGACCCGTGTCTCTGCCCTACACATTGCTTGGGGCCCACTGGGGCAGCTCCCAGAATCCCACAGCCTGTCCCTTCTAGGGGGCACCAGCTCCCACCCGGCCCCAGGGCAGGGACTGGCTGGCTCAGGGGGGTGGGGAGCGGGGCAGGGGCCTGTCCCCTCTGGGGGGTGCTGGCTCCCACTGGCCCCAGGGCAGGGACTGGCTGGCTTAGGGGGGTGGGAATGGGGCAGGGGGCTCCCATGACCCAGGCAGCCCCCCCAGGGGCTGGTCGTTTCCCCCGTTGCTCACTCCTATGGGGGGCAGGGGGATCCCCACCCCCACCCTGCCTCTCCAGACCGCTGGGGCCCTTTGGACTTTCTCTCTAGCCCTATATTTAGCCCCACGGCGAGTTCGCTAAAGGTCAGAGATCCAGGGCGGCCATTCCAAGCAGTGGGGAAAGGACACAGCAACCCGAGACGCTCGCCTCACATAGCGCCTGGGGGGGTCCCCTTCCCAGGGCTGCTGGGATACAGGGGTCTGGAGAGAGACTGCGGGGGACAGGGGTCTCCAGCCATTCGCACCAGCCCCACTGAGAACCTGAGCCCTGAAGGCATCACGCTGCCCTGTCTGGTGGTCAGAACAGGGGGACTGGGGGCCAGGACTCCTGGGTTCTCTCCCCGGCACTGGGAGGGGAGTGGGGCTGGTGGGTCAGAGCGGGCAGGGCTGGGAGCCAGGACTCCTGGGTTCTCTCCTGGCTCTGGGAGGCGAGTGGGGGCTGGTGGGTTAGAGCAGGGGGGTGGGGGGGGCTGGGAGCCAGGACTCCTGGGTTCCCTCCCACCACACGCCTTTCAGGAGCAGGGGCGCTACCTAGTGGCCATGGCTGGAAATCCACACTGCTCTTTTTTGGATAGAAACATTATACCTGGGCAAGATTAATTCCTTAACGCTGGGGCAGGGACTGGCTGGCTCAGGGGGGCGGGGAATGGGGCAGGGGCCTGTCCCCTCTGGGGGGCGCCAGCTCCCCCCCCGGCCCCAGGGCAGGGACTGCCTGGCCCCAGCCCGTCTGTTCGTATCCAGGTGACTCAGGCTGTGGGAATGCCCCTGCCTGTGCAATGCTGGGGGTCGGGGCCTGGCCACCCGTAGCCCAGAGGGGGGTGTCCTGAGCCCCTGACTGCCGGGCTGGGCCCCCGCTGGGTCCCAGAGCCATGGGCCCCGCCCCAGGAGCCGGCAAAGAATTGCACCAGGCCGGGCTGCCAACCAGCTCTGGGGTGTGGACAGGGCAGGCGTGACTCCGGGTCTGGATGGGAGTTGCCAGGAATAAGGGCCTGGGGGGGCTGTCCCCGAGCAGTCAGTCCTGGCCCCCGTGCTTTGCTGGGGCGGTGAGGGGGACAGAGGCGGCTGCTTTCAAATGAACCTTGGGTCCTTGCAAATTCACAGGCCCCGGTGACACCAATCAGGAAGTGAAGTCTGGAGTCCTGGGAAAACTCCAAAGGGGAGAATTACCTGCTCCCAGAGCCGGTGAGAGAACCCAGGAGTCCTGGCTCACAGCCCCCCCCCTGCTCTGACCCACCAGCCCCCACTCCCGTCCCAGAGCCGGGGAAAGAACCCAGGCGTCCTGGCTCCCAGCGCCCTCTGCTCTCACCCACCAGCCCCCACTCCCCTCCCAGAGCCGGGGAGAAAACCCAGGAGTCCTGGCTCCCAGCCCCCCCTGCTCTGAGCCACCAGCCCCCACTCCCTTTCCAAAGCTGGGGAGAGAACCCAGGAGTCCTGGCTTCCAGCCCCCGCCTGCTCTCCCCTCTCAGAGCTGCTCAGGCTGAGCTGCGGAGGGGGGAAGTGGTTTACTAAGGACACATCTGCAGTGGGGCTATGAGGACTCTCCCCGCCCGGCTGGCCCCAGGGCCTGAATCCCTGGGCAGCTCCCCGAGAGGCTCCTCTGCTCCCGGCGCCCCCCAGCAGGGACAGGCCCCTGCCCCATTCCCTGCCCCCAGGCAGGCCCTGCTGCCCAGCCCAGCGAGTCAGGGACCCGTCAGCGCTGGGTGTGACTCAGGCCTGGTTCTCCTGCTGGGGCCGCGCCCGCCCTGCGGGGCTTCGACGCCAACTGTGGGCCCCCGCCCCATTCCTTATGTCACCCCGAAATCCTGGGGTGGGGGGCAGAGTCACGGGCAGGAGGCAGAGGTGGACGGGGGTGGGCGGAGGGACCAAGGCCACCCCCTCATGACATGCTCCAGGCATCAGGGACACCCAGCCCTTCCCCACCAGCTCCCACTCCCCTCCCAGAGCCAGGGAGAGAACCCAGGAGTCCTGGCTCTCAGCCCCCCCTGCTCTGACCCACCAGCCCCAACTCCCCTTGCCCACAGCTCTGTCTTCCTATCAGGTCTCAAGGAATTCACAGATCTCTGGGGCTGGATTTACTGCCCCCCAGGAAGGGGCCCTGAGGCAGACTCCAATGAAATGGCTGGTCCAGTCCCAGAGACCTCCCCCCCCTCCCCCTGCCGCAGAAAGGGCTGGGCTGGGGGCCTAAAATGTTTATCTGGAAAGCTAATCAGGCAGGGCTCACGGTGACTAATCTAATTGGCCCACTGATAAGATAAGGAGCTCAAGGGATACTGAGCCTGTATTTCTCTGGCTGAGACCTGCAGAACATAGGCCCAGCGTGCCTGTAACCGGCTGCTCCGCCCCAGAGGTGGCTGGATCTCAGCGCCGGGCCAGGGGTCCCCGGGTAACCGGCCGCCCCACCCCAGAGGTGGCTGCATCTCAGTGCTGGGTGAGGGGTCCCTGGGTAACTGGCCACCCCACCCCAGAGGTGGGCGCATCTCAGCGCCGGGCGAGGGGTCCCCGGGTAACCAGCTGTCCCACCCCAGAGGTGGCTGCATCCCGGTGCCGGGCGAGGGGTCCCCGGGTAACCAGCTGCCCCGTCCCAGAGGTGGGCGCATCTCAGTGCTGGGTGAGGGGTCCCCGGGTAACCAGCCGCCCCGCCCCAGAGGTGGGCGCATCTCAGTGCCGGGCGAGGGGTCCCCGGGTAACCAGCCGCCCCGCCCCAGAGGTGGGCGCATCTCAGTGCTGGGCGAGGGGTCCCTGGGTAACCGGCTGCCCTGCCCCAGAGGTGGCTGCATCCCGGCAGCTCTGGGCCGGGGTGGAGCGGGCCAGCATGGAGCTGTCGGGTGTTGGAGTCACAGGGCCCTGGCCCCATTGCAAGGGGCCCAGAGCGCCCTGACTGGGCCGACCCCTCCCCCAGCCCCCAAGCCCCTCCCCCTACCGACAGGAAGTGAGACTCCCCGCCCCTCCCCCCAGGAAAAAGTTAGGCCGGAGAAGTGGAAGCGGAAAGTTTTGCAGCCTGTATCCCTCCGCCAAATAGTCCCGCCCGCCCTCTGACGCAGGCGCTGGGACGGGCCAATAGGAGCCCGTCTCTCTGGGCGGTGGGTGGGGTGTTCCCCGCCTGTTTTGGGAGCTGTGTGGCCTGGTATGTGTGATTGGACATGGGGAGGGCGGAGTCAGACGTGTTAGCATGTCAGCTGTGTGGGGGTTCACATGTATGTGCACACACGTGTATTCAACACATGCTGACATGCATGTCTGTTTTGGCATGGTTGGCACCGGGGTACGGCACACGCTAAGTGTTTGCATGCAGCTGCATAGGCCCGTGTTCTTGTCCATGTGTGTGGGGTTGGAGGAGAGGGAAGAGACTCCGTGTAATGGCGTGTGTGTGTTCACACGTGTCCATGTGTGGCTGTGCTCTGTGCGCCCAAACACGGGAACCGTGCCAGGGTTCCTCGGGCTCTGGGCATGCAGCTTGTGTGTGTTATTGTGCACATGTGTGTTGACATGTAGGATGTGTGTATGTGGGAGGGAGACACAGGTAAGTTTCCCTGCATGGGTCGGGGAGGGGGTCAGACTCACATGCGCTGAGGGGAACACCCTGAATGCTGTGGGGATGGGTGGGTAGGAGTGGAATGAGATGGAGGGGCTCTTGGGGGTCATAGGAGGAAAAAGAGGGGCCACAGTGTTGAATGGGAACCCTCAGTGGGTGCATGAGAAGAAACACACGAGGGAGGAAAGGTGCAGGGTGAAAAGGGGACCTCTGGGGGGTGCACGGGGGGAAGGGGGGTGCACTGTGAAAAGGGGACCTCTGGGGGGTGCATGCGGGAAGGGGGGTGCAATGTGAACAGTGGACCTCTGGGGGATGCACGGGGGGAAGGGGGGTGCAGTGTGAACAGGGTAGCTCTGGGGGGTGCATGCAGGAAGGAGGGTGGAGCGTGAACAGGGGAGCTCTGGGGGGTGCATGCAGGAAGGAGGGTGCAGTGTGAAAAGGGGACCTCTGGGGTGATGCATGGGGGAATGGGGGTGCAGTGTGAACAGGGGAGCTCGGGGGGTGCACAGGGGAAGGGGGGTGCACTGTGAAAGGGGGACCTCTGGGGGGTGCATGCGGGAAGGGGGGGTGCAGTGTGAAGAGGGGAGCTCGGGGGGTGCACGGGGGAAGGGGGTGCACTGTGAAAGGGGCACCTCTGGGGGGTACAGTGTGAACAGGGGAGTTCTGGGGGATGCACGGGGGAAGGGGGTGCAGTGTGAATGGGGGACCTCTGGGGGGTGCATGGGGGAAGGGGGTGCAGTGTGAACGGGGGACCTCTGGGGGTGCCCGGGGGGAAGGGGGTGCACTGTGAAAGGGGGACCTCTGGGGGGTGCACGGGGGAAGGGGGTGCAGTGTGAACAGGGGAGCTCTGGGGGTGCCCGGGGGGAAGGGGGTGCAGTGTGAACAGGGGAGCTCTGGGGGTGCCCGGGGGAAGGGGGTGCAGTGTGAACGGGGGACCTCTGGGGGTGCCCGGGGGGAAGGGGGTGCAGTGTGAAAGGGGGACCTCTGGGGGGTGCACGGGGGAAGGGGGTGCAGTGTGAACGGGGGACCTCTGGGGGGTGCATAGGGGAAGGGGGTGCAGTGTGAACAGGGGACCTCTGGGAGGTGCAGTGCGAACGGGGGACCTCTGGGGGGTGCACGGGGGAAGGGGGTGCAGTGTGAAAGGGGGACCTCTGGGGGGTGCACGGGGGAAGGGGGTGCAGTGCGAACGGGGGACCTCTGGGGGGTGCATAGGGGAAGGGGGTGCAGTGTGAACAGGGGACCTCTGGGAGGTGCAGTGCGAACGGGGGACCTCTGGGGGGTGCACGGGGGAAGGGGGTGCAGTGTGAACGGGGGACCTCTGGGGGGTGCATAGGGGAAGGGGGTGCAGTGTGAACAGGGGACCTCTGGGAGATGCAGTGCGAACGGGGGAGCTCTGGGGGTGCCCGGGGGGAAGGGGGTGCAGTGTGAACGGGGGACCTCTGGGGGGTGCAGTGTGAACGGGGGACCTCTGGGGGGTGCGCGGGGGGAAGGGGGTGCAGTGTGAACAGGTGACCTCGGGGGGGGTGCACGGGGGGAAGGGGGTGCAGTGCGAACGGGGGGACCTCTGGGGGGGTGCGCGGGGGAAGGGGGTGCAGTGCGAACGGGGGACCTCTGGGGGGTGCGCGGGGGAAGGGGGTGCAGTGTGAACAGGGGACCTCTGGGGGGTGCAGTGTGAACAGGTGACCTCTGGGGGGGTGCGCGGGGGAAGGGGGTGCAGTGCGAACGGGGGACCTCTGGGGGGTGCACGGGGGAAGGGGGTGCAGTGTGAACGGGGGACCTCTGGGGGGTGCAGTGTGAACGGGGGACCTCTGGGGGGGTGCACGGGGGAAGGGGGTGCAGTGCGAACGGGGGACCTCTGGGGGGGTGCGTGGGGGAAGGGGGTGCAGTGTGAACAGGGGACCTCTGGGGGGTGCAGTGTGAACGGGGGACCTCTGGGGGGTGCACGGGGGAAGGGGGTGCAGTGCGAACGGGGGACCTCTGGGGGGGTGCGCGGGGGAAGGGGGTGAAGTGTGAACAGGGGACCTCTGGGGGGTGCATAGGGGAAGGGGGGTGCAGTGTGAACGGGGGACCTCTGGGGGGTGCAGTGTGAACGGGGGACCTCTGGGGGGGTGCGGGGGGGAAGGGGGTGCAGTGCGAACGGGGGACCTCTGGGGGGTGCGCGGGGGGAAGGGGGTGCAGTGTGAACAGGTGACCTCGGGGGGGGTGCACGGGGGGAAGGGGGTGCAGTGCGAACGGGGGACCTCTGGGGGGTGCGCGGGGGAAGGGGGTGCAGTGTGAACAGGGGACCTCTGGGGGGGTGCAGTGTGAACGGGTGACCTCTGGGGGGGTGCGCGGGGGAAGGGGGTGCAGTGCGAACGGGGGGACCTCTGGGGGGTGCACGGGGGAAGGGGGGTGCAGTGTGAACAGGGGACCTCTGGGGGGTGCAGTGTGAACAGGTGACCTCTGGGGGGTGCGCGGGGGAAGGGGGTGCAGTGTGAACAGGGGACCTCTGGGGGGTGCACCGGGGGAAGGGGGTGCAGTGTGAACAGGGGACCTCTGGGGGGTGCAGTGTGAACAGGTGACCTCTGGGGGGTGCGCGGGGGAAGGGGGTGCAGTGCGAACGGGGGACCTCTGGGGGGTGCATTGCAGAGCGCGGTGCACGGAAGAAGGCGAAAGAGTCCCGGCTGGGGGCGGGGGGGGCCCCGCGCGGATGGATCCCGGGGGGCGCGTAGCCCCGCCCAGGGCAGCAGGCGGGGTTTGGGGGCCCCTGTAAAAGCCGCGCGCCCGGCCCGGGGCGCCCCCCACGCGTCTCGGAGTTTGCACCCCCGCGAGGTCGTTGTGCTGCTGCCCTGCCCCCCCCTCCTCCACGCGTGGTTGCAGCGGCGCGAGCCTCCCTCCTCCCCCCCACCCCGCCCTGCTGCACGCGCCGCCCCCCCTCCGCCTTCCAGGGCCAGATTGATTCGGTCGCGTCCGGCGTCTCGCGCGCTTTTTTTTCCCCCCTCCCCGGGGGATTCTTCAGCCTCGCGCGCGCGCGCGCCCCTGTCTGCTCCGGCCGCCCCGGCACCTCCCCAGCAACAGCCGCCGCAGCAGCAGCAGCAGCAGCAGCAGCAGCCATGAGCGGCTGGAACTCCTACATCGACAACCTCATGGCGGACGGCACCTGCCAGGACGCGGCCATCGTCGGCTACAAGGACGCCCCGTCCGTCTGGGCCGCCACCCCGGGCAAGACCCTGGCCAACATCACGGTGAGGGGCGGCGGGGGGGTGCATTGCATTGCGAAGAGGGGGAGGGGTGCATTGCAAACGGAGGAGGGAGGGTGCATTGCAAAGAGGGGGAGGGGTGCATTGCAAAAGGAGGGTGTATTGCAAAAGGACGGGGGGGGGGCTGGATTCCAAAGAGAGGGGCCGGAAGTGCCATGGCGGGGACTGTCTTGGAAGACAGGGCGGCCGGAAGTGCCATGAGGGGAGGGGGGGCTGGATTGGGAGAGAGGGAAGGGTCATGGAGGGGGGCTGCATTCCAAAGAGGAGGGCCTGCATGGAGGGGGGGTGAAGAGTGTATGGGGGGGTTCTTGTAAAAAAAAAAAAAAGGTGGGGGTGCATGGCTGGCTGTACTGCAAAAGGGGGGGGTAGGGAGGAGGGATGGGGTGCACTGAAAAATGAGGGGCTGGGATGGAGGGGACAGTGAATGGGGCTGGAGGATTTGCAAAAAGGCAGGGGACACTTGGAGGGGCTCCTTTCAGAAAGGGAGGGACCCTGGGGTGCATCGGAGCGGGGTTATGGGGTGTAAGGTGAAGGGTGTATTGGCGAGAAGGGGATCTGGGGGGGAAACAGGCCCTTATGGGGTCCGGACCCAAGGAGGCCTAGGGGGTGTCTGAGCGTAAAGAAGAGGAGGTGGGGGGCAGAAATGGGGCGCTTGGGGCAAAGGGGGTGTTTGTCCATGGCGAAGAAGAGGAACTGGGCGGGGGGGGATGTGATGGGAGCACATGGAGGGTGGGGGAGACTTTCTGAGACTCTGTTCTGGAAGCCACAAAAAGAGTTTGCAAAGTGGAGGTGGGGAGGGGGGAAAGAACCCAGCCCCAGGCGACTACTTCCTGCTCTCCAGCCCCCTCCCCCCTACTGCCAGCCCCCTCCCCCAGCCCCCTTGCAGGGATCTCTGCTTGCACACCAAAAAAAAGCCACTTCCTCTTGCAGAGCATCAGACTGTGTATGGGGGGGGGGTGACCTCCTGCTGCCTTCCAAGCAGGGGTTTGCCCCCCGCTCCCTGGGGATGGCAGGAGATGTCTCCCTGCTCCCCACACACCCTGGGCGGGTGTGGGTCGGGCCCAGCTGGCACCTTCTGGCCCGGCCCCACCCTGAAAGGCCCAGGCCGCTACCAGCAGGAAATGACTCAAGGCCAAGGGGGTGGGGAATGCGGCCTAAATCGGCCCCTGGTTCTGCAAGGCAAACTGGATCCTGGGTCCAAATTCCTGGATCTTTGAGGCTTTTTAATATCTCCCCCCCCGCCCCCCCAGCCTAGGGCTGGTTTCCTCTCCTGGCCAAGGGGAACTCACCAGAGTGGGGTGTGAAAGTTTTGAGCTTAATTTTTTTTTTTCACTGCACAGTGGGAACAAATTAGATTCCCTGGTTCTGCGCGGGGGTTCGCTGCCTGCCGTGTACCCCAGAGGCGGCTGCATCTCAGTGCCAGGGCTTGGGATCGGCAGAGGCGGCTGGAACTCAGGGCCCGGGATCCCTGCGAGGGGAGTGGCCCCACCCCAGAGATGGCTGCAGCTGGCCTCTCCATCCCTGTAACAGAGTTTAAAATGGCCAGCTTGGTGTGGCATCCCTCCCATTAGAAACACCCCCCTCTGAAAAACCAGGATTGGGGGGGGGGCTGCCAGTCTGAGCTCTGGGACTCAGGAGGCAAATTCAGCATTTGCTGTGTATGCAGAAAAACAAACCCGGGGAGCGAAACTTTTGCAAACTTCTCGGAAAGCAAGCCGCCTTCCCACCCCCCCTCGGTTAATAAAATGGGTGGGGGCGGGAAGCTGTCTGTCTGTATTTAATCTAGCCTTTTACTGCCACGTCTCTGCCTGTGCGGGCCTCAAGCTGTCTCCCTCCTAATCTTTCCAGATCTTTTCTTTTCCCCCATTCTCCCCCCCAGCTTTGCAACAATCATTCTTTAGTTTAGCCTCTCTTGCCTGGGAGGGGCTGGGCTAAATCTCTGCCTTACCCAGTTCTGATTAAAACCCGAACCAACTTCGGGCCCGACTTGCTCACTCTTTGCAGAAACTTTTTTTTGATGTTTGTTTTGTTGGGTGCAAAAATGTTTTCCCTCTTCAAACCGGCCTTGTTCAGTGGGGTGGCTGGACTCCTGTCTAAACCCACACAGAATTTGGGGCCTCCCGCCTGGGAGAGCATCTGGGTCCCCTTCTCCTGGCCAGAGAGGGGATAGAGTCGGGCCGGATCTCCACGTCCTGGTGGTGCATGGGATATTCAGGTCCCTTGAGTGGCTCCGATCCTAGGGGTGCCCCCCTCCCACAAGTGACTTGGTTATGGGTCAGCACAGAGCTGGTGCAAACCCGTTCCTCCCCCAGCTGCTTTTTGGTCCCCGTTCCCCTGCTTCCTGCAATTGTACAACTGATTCGGGGTGTGGGGCTCCCCCCTGATTTGGAATGTGGAAAGCACCAGGTTGGAGGATATGGGGGGAGGGACGCTTCTCTCCCCTTCTCCGTTCCCTCCCCATTGCCCCCAGGACCCCGGGTTGGGCCAGGGACCTGCTGCTCGTACTGGGACCCCTGTGCCCCCCCTCCTTTCTCTAGTGGCCTGCAGAACTTTGTACCGGAGGGGAGGGGAGGGGAGGGCAGGGAGGCGCTTGTCTGGGTGGATTCTGGCACTTGGCCGGGCCCAGGTGCAGTGGGGCGCGGTGGTGCCGAGCTTGTATCCGGGCGGGGGCTGTTAAAAGTAGGGCTGGGGTTTGCCAAAGCCCCTAACATCCATGGGGACCCCCCCCAATATCCTGTCTCCTCCCGGACTCCTGGGTTCTCTCCCTGGCTCTGGGAGGGGAGTGGGGGCTGGTGGGTAGAGCAGAGGGGGCCAGGAGCCAGGACTCCTGGGTTCTCTCCCCGGCTCTGGGAGGGGAGTGGGGGCTGGTGGGTCAGAGCAGGGGGGCTGGGAGCCAGGACTCCTGGGTTCTCTCCCTGGCTCTGGGAGGGGAGTGGGGGGCTGGTGGTTAGAGCAGGGGGGGGGCTGGGAGCCAGGACTCCTGGGTTCTCTCCCCGGCTCCGGGAGGGGAGTGGGGGCTGGTGGGTCAGAGCAGGGGGGCTGGGAGCCAGGACTCCTGGGTTCTCTCCCCAGCTCTGGGACAGGAGTGGGTTATGCTCTGGACCCTCCCTCAGTTTGCAAGGTGGGGCTGCCCCCCATATCTATTCTCGGGGGTGATTGGGACATCCAAGGAGCCCTCCCTTATTCTTGGGCTCAGCAAGCCCCCCGTCCCCCTTCCCAAACTTCACCCGGTCCTGCCCTTGTGTCCCCGTGGGGGTGGGGGGTGTCTCTCTCGCTCCCTCCCCTGGGCTTAGGGACAGAGTTTGGGGGAGGAAGAGGTTTCAAACCTCAAACACCCCCCCCCCCTTTATGGGGGTGTCAGTTTCCTATGGAAACTGATGGGGGAGGGGGGCAGACCAGTGGGGGAGTTTGGTAATGTGGGGGGCGGAGCTGGGAGGCTGATAGAGGAAATCAATCGAGAATGCGGAAGGCCCTGTCCTGTCCCATCCCCTGAAAATAAGGATCTTGGGGGGGCTGGAAGGGGAGGACTGCTGAGACAGGGGAAGTTTAGAGGGTGGTAACACAGCTCAGCCCATCTGTCCCCTAGAGGAAAAGGGTGAAATTGGGGGGCCAATTCTCTCCCCCCCAACAAACTAGATGAGGAAGGGAAAGCCCCCCCCCCCTTCCAGCTGCCTCTGGTTCTCCCCCTGTCCCCCCAAAGGCTGCCCCTTTATGACCAGTGTGGATCCAGACTCTGACCCCAGGGGGGTCAATCCTCCCCCCCATGGGTGGATTGTGCCCAGATGGGAGAGTGGGGGGAGAATAGATGGTGGGGGCTTGTTAGTGCAGACAGCTCTTCTGGGCCCAGCTGCTGCCCCCCACCCACTGACCCCAGGGAAAGCAGGTGCTGGGAGGGGAGTGGGAGCTGGTGGGTTGGAGCAGGGGGACTGGGAGCCAGGACTCCTGGGTTCTCTCCCCGGCTCTGGGAGGGGAGTGGGGACTGGTGGGTTAGAGCGGGGAGGGCGGGGGCTGGGAGCCAGGACTCCTGGGTTCTCTCCCTGGCTCTGGGAGGGGAGGGGGGCTGGGAGCCAGGACTCCTGGGTTCTGTCCTTGGTGCCAGAAGAGGCATGGGGTTTGTGGGGGGTAGGGCTCCCCTAGCCTGTCTAGGTTGACCCCTGACCTCTCCCCCTCCCCAGCCGGCGGAGGTGAACGTGCTGGTGTCCAAGGACCGTAGCAGCCTGTTTGTCAACGGGCTGACGCTTGGGGGCCAGAAGTGCTCGGTGATCCGGGACAGCCTGCACGTGGACGGGGAGCACACCATGGACATGCGCACCAAGAGCACGGGCGGGGCCCCCACCTTCAACATTGCAGCCTGCATGACCAACAAGAGTGAGTGCCGGACGCCTGGGTCCTCACCTTGCCCCTGGTGGGGGGTGCTGGGAATCGGGGCCTGGGGTCTGCTGGCTGGAATGGGAGCCAGGACTCCTGGGTTCTGTCCCCGGCTCTGGGAGGGGAGTGGGGGGCTGGTGGGTTAGAGCAGGGGGGGTTGGGAGCCAGGACTCCTGGGTTCTCTCCCCGGCTCTGGGAGGGGAGTGGGGGCTGGTGGGTTAGAGCAGGGGGGGTTGGGAGCCAGGACTCCTGGGTTCTCTCCCCGGCTCTGGGAGGGAAGTGGGGGCTGGGAGCCAGGACTCCTGGGTTCTCTCCCTGGCTCTGGGAGGGGAGTAGGGGCTGGTGGTTAGAGCAGGGGGGCCTGGGAGCCTGGACTCCTGGGTTCTCTCCCCGGCTCTGGGAGGGGAGTGGGGGCTGGTGGGTTAGAGCAGGGGGGCTGGGAGCCAGGACTCCTGGGTTCTCTCCCCAGCTCTGGGAGGGGAGTCAGGGCTGGTGGTTAGAGCGGGGGGCTGGGAGCCAGGACTCCTGGGTTCTCTCCCCAGCTCTGGGAGGGGAGTCAGGGCTGGTGGTTAGAGCGGGGGGCTGGGAGCCAGGACTGTCTGGCCCTTGCTTCCCCTCTCCCCACCCCAAAGCCAGCAGGGCTGTGTTCCCTCCCAGCAGCTGCTGCCTGCACAGCCAGAGGCCTGACCCCTTTCCCTGCGGTGGAGCCCACAGCAGCTGGCCCTGGATAACTGGCCTGGCTTTGTGAACAGCTGCTGGGGTGGAGGGTGACAGCAGGACTCCTGGGTTCTCCCCCTGGCTCTGGGAGGGGAGTGGGGCTGGGAGCCAGGACTCCTGGGTTCTCCCCGCGGCTCTGGGAGGGGAGTGGGGGGCTGGTGGGTCAGAGCAGGGGGGGCTGGGAGCCAGGACTCCTGGGTTCCCTGTAGATGCTGGGGTAGGGGTTACCTGACTGGATCAGATCCCAGGGGCCCATCCGGCCTCTGCCATGAGACCAGTGTCTTCCTCCATCTCCGGCGTGTGGTGGGGAGGGGGCAGTGGGTAGCCTGGGGGGCCTCTCACCCCTCTTTTCTCTCTCCCCCCTGCAGCGATAGTGCTGGTCATGGGCAAAGAGGGCATTCACGGGGGCTGCGTGAACAAGAAATGCTTCGAGATGGCCAATCACTTGCGACGTTCGCAGTATTGACGCCGGCCCGGCACTCCGCTGCGGTACTACTGATGCCCACGCTGGCTGGGACCACCAGGGCCCCCGCCCCCCTGCCAGGGCGTGCCCTGCCCCGGGGCCTGGAGCAGCCCCCCCATTCCTTGCTTTCGGATCGCGACTCTGGCCCACCCCGTCTCTCCGCCACTTTTTCTATCACAAAAATCCTCTTCGTTGCTGCCAAATTTTTTTCTGGTTGTTTTAAAAAAGGAAGAAAAAAAAAGTAGGTTTTTTGGGGGGGGGGGGGGGGAGGGTAAGGGGGGAAAAAAACTATATTGGAACAAAAGAAATAAAAAGGAAATTTGAATAATTCTCAAGGCGCATCTGTGTCTAGTGTCAGCTCAGGACTCCTGGGTTCTCTCCCCTGCTGGGGAAGGGTTGCCTAGTCAGAGCTCAGCTGGGGGAGGGCGCAGCCTGGGAGACACCCCCCTCCTTGCGCACACACTCCTGGCTGGCATTAGAGACACACACAGTCGCACACCCCTTAGTACACAGCAGTGCCTGAGTCATGGTGCAGGGAGGGGCGTGAACAGCTGGCCAGGGACCTGCCAGAGCTCCGCCCCCAGGGATCCTGCCTTGGGGTGGGGGGTCTGGGCCCTGGCCCCAGTGCAATGGGGCACCCAGGACTGGCTTCCTGCCCATCCCTGCAGCCACGTGTTCCACCAGCAGGGAGATGGAGGTGATCTCTAGGGCAGGCATGCCTAGGGGTCAGGACACCTGGGTTCTATTCCTGGTCCTTGTGCCAGGGGGGGCCAGTTTCCCCCTCCCAGCTGTACTTGAGGCAGGGGGTGATCTGCAAAGCCATGGCTGTAGGGTGGGTGGGGGTCTGTGCTGTGCCTGGCATGGGGGGCAGCCCGGAGCTTCCCCCGAAGAACAACCTCAGCACTGCCAACAACTCTTAACAGCAGCGCCAGCCCTGCGCCTGCTGCCGGTGAGCGAGCCACGCAGGAGCGCCTGTCCCGGGCCCAGGTGGGTCCTTCCCCCTCGTGCCAAACAGTGCCCCCCAAGTCTGGTGCCACTGGGGGAACGGGGGTTACGTACAGGGCACACCACACCCACCCCAAAGAGTCAGCGGTCAATTCAGAGCAAGTCTTTTATTCCAAGCTATGCCCTGACCCGGGGCCAGGGTGCCTGGCGTGACCCACAGCTCCCCCCCGCAGCCCCACCCCACCATTAGTTAAAAAAAAGCAGCCTAGGAATGAGCTCCAGTAACCCAACCCACCCCAGGGGTTATGGGTTGTAGTGTGAAGGGAACAGGCCCCACATCCTGCTGGGGCAGGGACAGACAAGGCGGTAGTGGGCCCCCGGAGGGGCTGAAAGCACAGACACAAGGTGCACAGTGGCACCCCCCCTATTTTGGTCCAGGAGGCTGTAGAGCAAAGGGGGGACCATGCTGCACCCCGTTTTTTAAGCTACACCTGTAACTCAAGCAGGAGCTGGGGTCAGGCTGGCCACCAGGGCAAAGGAGGAACGGCTGGAACCCCTCTCAGGTTAAAGGGGAGGGGGGTGGAGGAGACATGGGGCCCATGTCCCTCAAGGAAAGCAGCCCCTGCTAGCCTCTGAACAGGGTGGTAGCCACTGGGGGCAAGGACGGGTCTGGCTTTGGGCCTACCCTGCCTGAGGGGGGCTTCAGCAGAACAGACATGGGACTTGAGCTGAGTCAGAGGGGCTATACTCTATGGGGGTAGGGGTGAAGTCCCCCAGAGGTAGTAGCCATGGGCAGGACTCAGATAGCCACTGCTCCCAGGTCGCAGCCACAGGTTTCTAGCCTGGGGGACAAGTGGGCAAGTCAACCCCCATTTCTCTGGCCGAGCCCAGAGAGCGATAGGCCCCTGACTTCATGGTGTCGGGGGCGGGGGGACTCCATGGGGCAGTGAAAGCAGCTGCCCAGGCGCTAGCCCTGTGGAGGGAGGGACTAGCCCTGTGGAACCAGCTGAGGGGCAGGGGGTTCAGATGAAAATGGCAATGAAGAGCCCTTAATTTCACTAACCTGGCACAGGGGAGGGGCACTCAGCCGCAGGGGGGGGCAGCATGGGCCTGATATGGGGCCATGAAATGGGGTGAGGGGGCAGCGGCTGGTGGAAGCCCCCTCTCCCAAATCCCCACAGCTGGGGCGAAGTGTGGCAGGGAGGCTGGGGGCAGGGCCCAGGAATAGGCAGGAATGTTGCCTGGCTGCAGTGTTTACACCCAGCCGGCCGGTTCTGGCCGCAGAGCCAGCCCAAGGCTGAGCCCAGGAGGGGGAAGGGGGGCGGGTTTGCTTCAGTGCTGGGCTCCCCTCGCCCTGCTGAGAACCCAGGAGTCCTGGCTTCCAGCCCCCCTGCTCTGACCCACCAGCCCCCACTCCCCTCCCTGAGTCGGGGAGAGAACCCAGGAATCCTGGCTCCCAGCCCTCCCTGCACTGACCCACCAGCCCCCACTCCCCTCCCAGAGCCGGGGCGAGAACCCAGGAGTCCTGGCTCCCACCCCCCCCTGCTCTAACCCACCAGCCCCCACTCCCCTCTGGGACTGTGGAGAGAATCTGTCTCCCCCACCATGCCCCTCCCACCCTGAGCTGTGCAAAAGACCCTCCCCCACCCCAAGGCCCTGACACCCCAAGTCCCACAGCCCTAGAGCCTTGGCACATAATCACTGCCCTGGGGCAGGGGCTGCAGGCCCGAAGGGGAGCTGGGGGGTCACCCCACACCACAGGAAGGGGGTCCAAGCCCAGATCCCCACCGGGGGGCCCTGTTTTGTGCACAGTTTAAAATACCAAGAAGGCTTTGGCGGGGGTGGAGTCCAACCAGCCGCCCCATCCTGGGCATCAGACAAGGATGCTGCCCCCCCGGCCCTCAGGGGGCTGCCCCTGGGGCCCATCCTGTTCCTCCTCAGAGCCTTCCTCGCCAGAGGGTGGGCCCCGTGCCTCGGCCATGCTGCCGAAGGAAGGGGTGCTGGCGGCAGAGGAGGGGCCCAGCAGTGGGGTTCGCTCTGAGTGGCGCTGCTCTTCCTCCTCCTCCTCGTCCCGCGGGTGCCCCTCGCCCTCTGAGTCCGAGTCCTCGGCCGTCCGCAGCACCCGCTGCTTACACACGGGGCAGGTCTTCTTGGTCCGCGTCAGCCAGGGGTCCACGCACCGGCAGTGATACGCTGGGGGATGGGGAGAGCAGTTGGAACCCAGCCGTCCGGGCGGCTCTCTGCCTCCGACAACCACCAGACCCCACTCCCCTCCAGGAGTCCTGGATCCCAGCCCTCCCTGTTCTAACCACTAGCCCCCACTCCCCTCACAGAACCGGGGAGAGAACCCAGGAGTCCTGTCTCCCAGCCCCCCCCTGCTCTAACCCCACTCCCCTCCCAGAGCCGGGGAGAGAACCCAGGAGTCCTGGCTCCCAGCCCCCCCTGCTTTAACCCACCAGCCCCCACTCCCCTGCCAGAGCTGGGGAGAGAACCCAGGAGTCCTCACCATGGGCACAGGGCAGGATCCGCAGCCGGTCGCCCTCCTCATACTCATCCAGACAGATGGCACAGACGTCATACTCGTCCCCTGGCAGAGAGACGGGAAGGGGGCATTAGCCTTGACATATGGGGAAAACTGAGGCACACAGAAGGGGTGGGACCAGGACAAGCCCATACAGTGAGAATAACATCCCTGACCCCACTCCCCTCCCAGAGCCAGGGAGAGAACCCAGGAGTCCTGGCTCCCAGCCCCCCCTTGCTCTAACCCATCAGCCCCCACTCCCCTCCCAGAGCCGGGGAGAGAACCCAGGAGTCCTGGCTCCCAGCCCCCCCTTGCTCTAACCCATCAGCCCCCACTCCCCTCCCAGAGCTGGGAGAGAACCCAGGAGTCCTGGAGCCAGGCCTAGCAGTGTGCATAGGAACAATGATATATACAGGGCAATGTCACCCTAGGGTCATGTGTTCACAGAAAGGTGTCTTAGGCCAAAATTTTCCTTTCCAGCCACATCCCCACCCCAGAGCTGGGTGCATCTCAGCCCCAGACAAGGGGTCCCTGGGTAACTGGCCGCCCCGCCCCAGAGGTGACTGCATCTCAGCACCGGGCGAGGGGTCCCTGGGTAACTGGCCACCCCGCCCCAGAGGTGACTGCATCTCAGCACCGGGCGAGGGGTCCCTGGGTAACTGGCCACCCCGCCCCAGAGGTGATTGCATCTCAGCACCGGGCGAGGGGTCCCTGGGTAACTGGCCACCCCACCCCAGAGGTGGCTGCATCTCAGCACCGGGCGAGGGGGTCCCTGGGTAACTGGCCACCCCACCCCAGAGATGGCTGCGTTTGAGGACAGAGCAGCAGGGCTGGGACCCGAGGCCCCGGTTCAGCTCTTGCCTGCTCAGCTCCAGGGCTCGAGCATCTCAGCGACGAAAACAGGAAGCTCCGGCTCCCCCCCGCCAGCGCCGGCCCGGGAGGGGAAGCGGTCAGAGGGGGCTGCGGAGGGAACCCAGCAACTCTGGCTCAAGCCCTTATAAGGTAAATGCGAGTGCTCCCCTGCCGCTTCCTCCCCAGGCGCTTACTCAACCCGAGAGCGCCCGCTCAGCAGCCCCGCCAGGCGGGGGAAACGGCTGCAAGCGCTCCCTGGGAGCAGGGCGGGGGGAGCCGGACGCCTGGGTTCGACTGACAGCTCGAGGGGGAGGGGGAGACCAAGGGCTAGAACCTGGGAGCCAGGACCCCTGGGTTCTCTGCCCGGCTCTGGGAGGGAAGTGGGGGGCTGGTGGCTAGAAGGGTGGGGGGAGAGGGCTGAGAGGCCGGTAGTATTTTTTGCATCCCTTCCCCCTTCAAATGGCAGAAATAAACCCCAGGAGTCTTGGCTCCCAGCCCCCCTGTTCTGACCCACCAGCCCCCACTCTCCTCCCAGAGCCAGGGAGAGAACCCAGGAGTCCTGGCTCCCAGCCCCTCCGCTCTACCCCCACCAGCCCCCACTCCCCTCCCGGAGCCAGGGAGAGAACCCAGGAGTCCTGGCTCCCAGCCCCTCCGCTCTACCCCCCCCAGCCCCCGCTCCCCTCCCAGAGCCAGGGAGAGAACCCAGGAGTCCTGGCTCCCAGCCCCTCCGCTCTATCCCCCCCAGCCCCCACTCCCCTCCCAGGGCCAGAACCCAGGAGTCCTGGCTCCCAGCCCTCCTGCCCTCACCCACCAACCCCCACTCCCCTCCCAGGGCCGGGGAGAGAACCCTGGAGTCCTGGTTCCCAGCCCCCCTGCTCTGACCCACCAGCCCCCACTACCCTCCCAGAGCCAGGGAGAGAACCCAGAAGTCCTGGCTCCCAGCCCCCCCCTCCCCCCCAGCTCTGACCCACCAGCCCCCACACTGAGCCTGGAGGGGGCTGGGGAGCTGCACACTGCTGGGAAGGGGTCAGGGAGGGGGTGGAAGTGTGGGGGTGCGTGGCCCAGCTCCCAGCATGCACTGCTCCAGCAGCCTCTCTCTCCCTGCCTCCCCTCCCCATTCCCTGCAGGAGCGACCCCCCCAGAGGCTGGGCAAGGGCTGGCAGGAAGCCAGAGCCACAAGCACCAGCCAGGGATGCCCCCCACCCCCGTTCCCTCCACCACAGGGCCCCACAGCAGCTGGATCCGGGGGGCCCCCAGAGACTGCGTGGGGAGCTCGGACAGGTCCATGGGGGACTGGGGGCTCCCACAGCCCAGGGAGGGGGTGGGCGTCTCAGCATAGGGGACTGGAGGCTGGCAGGGCCGGCTGACCCCAGAATGCCCCCACTGTCCCCCCCAGCTGCCGACCTGGGGCTCCTGTCGAAACATTTCACAGCCGTCAGGTGACAACTCTTCGGATCACTGTGGTTAGCACAGCCCCCCCTCCAGCGCTCGGACAGGTCTGAACCGGCTGCTGCCGCGGAGGAGAGAACCCAGGCGTCCTGGCTCCCAGCCCCCCCTGCTCTAACCCATCAGCCCCCTCCCAGAGCTGGGGAGAGAACCCAGGCGTCCTGGCTCCCAGCCCCCCCTGCTCTAACCCATCAGCCCCCTCCCAGAGCTGGGGAGAGAACCCAGGAGTCCTGGCTCCCACCCTGTAAGCCTGCGGTGAGCATGCAAGGAGCAAGCCTGGTTCTGACAGAGGGGAAAGGGGGTGACTTGGGGGTTCCCCAAAACAGGCAGTGGATGAGTGAGCCCAGGGGCTGCAAAGGGGGCTGGGAGCCGAGGAGTGGGGGCAGCGCTCAGAGTTGGTCTCACACCCTCAGGCACAGCCACTCGCTCTCCGGCCTGACACCTCCGCTTGGGGTTTGGCGACACGGGGCAGGTGGAGGCGCCTGGGAAGCTGCCGCGTCGGGGTGCAATCGATCGCACCCCCGCACCTGGGACTTTCCAGCGTCTCGTGCTGTGGCTCAGCCAGGCACCCCACATCAGAGGAGGAACCCACAGCCCCCCCTTTCCACTCCCCTGCACCCCGAAGGGGGCACCTGAGATCCCTCCCGGCTGCCTCCCAGCTGGAGGGATTGTTCCTTTGATCTGCCCCCCGTCCATGGTGTGAGGGGATGGGACCTGCCCCCCCCCGGGATCCAAAAGGGCTGCGGAAGGACGGACAGACAGACAGATGTGGGGCAGGGGGCCCCTCTGCTGGTGAGAGGCTGCACTGCAGGCTGGATGGGTGAGGGGCAGTTCTGGGCTGCATGGGGGGCCTCCCAGCATGCAGTGCTCTGCCTCCATCATGCCCACTGCATGCTGGGAAGGGCCCCGCCCTGCCACCCAGGAGGCTGTCCTGGGGTGGGGGGTGCCCCCCTGCTCCCATGAGAACCCCCCCCCCCCGCCACGCTGCACCTGCAGGCAACTCTGGGGACCAGTATCACGTTGGGGTGCAGGGGGCCCTGCCCGCGGGAGAGAGCGCCCCCTAGCGCCACCCTGGGACATTGGGGGAGCCCTGACTCCCAGAGGGGCGGCTGCCTGGGGGCTGTGGCTGGTGGCAGCGCCCCCTGCTGGCCAGTTACCTTTCTTGTACTTGTGAACAGGGATTTTCTTCAGCTGCTCCTTGGAGAGCCGGTTACGCCGCAGCCTCTTCCGGTGCTGCACACAGCGAACGATCTGCCAGCACAGACCGAGGGGGGGCTTTCAGGGGGGCGCCAAGACTTCCCAGCCCCCCTGCTCCTACCACCATCCCTCACTCCCCTCCCGGAGCCAGGAAGACAACCCAGGAGTCCGGGCTCCCAGCCCCCCTGCTCTAACCCACCAGTCCCCACTCCCCTCCCAGAGCCGGGGAGAGAACCCAGGAGTCCGGGCTCTCAGCCCCCCTGCTCTAACCCACCAGTCCCCACTCCCCTCCCGGAGCCAGGAAGAGAGCCCAGGAGTCCTGGCTGCCAGCCCGTGCCCCGCACAGTGCGATGGGGCGTCACTCACCAGGATGGTGCACATCACGGCGATGATGATGCCGACCACGCCGGTGAACGGGATGAGGTAATACCCCAGTGGGAACATGTACTCGGGGATCAGGATAATGTGGGCACTGGGGGACCGGAGACAGTGGGGTCAGTCAGGGCGGAGATGCTGGCCGCTAGCCCCCACTGCACCTCCAGAGCAGAACCCAGGCATCCTGGCTCCCAGCTCCCCCTGCTCTAACCCACCAGCCCCCACTCCCCTCCCACAGCCGGGGAGAGAACCCAGGAGTCCTGGCTCCCAGCCCCCCCTGCTCTGACCCACCAGCCCCCAACTCCCCTCCCAGCACCAGGGAGAGAACCCAGGAGTCCTGGCTCCCAGCCCCCCTGCTCTGACCCACCAGCCCCCACTCCCCTCCCAGAGCTGGGGAGAGAACACAGGAGTCCTGGCTCCCAGCCCCCACTGCTCTAATCCGCCAGCCCCCACTCCCGTCCCAGAGCCAGGGAGAGAAGCCAGGAGTCCTGGCTCCCTGCCCCCCTGCTCTAACCCCACTCCCCTCCCAGAGCTGGGGAGAGAACCCAGGAGTCCTGGCTCCCAGCCACCACTGCTCTAACCCGCCAGCCCCCACTCCCCTCCCAGAGCCGGGGAGAGAACCCAGGAGTCCTGGCTCCCAGCCCCCCCGCTCTAACCCCACTCCCCTCCCCGAGCCGGGGAGAGAACCCAGGAGTCCTGGCTCCCAGCCCTCACTGCTGTGACCCACCAGCCCCCACTCCCCTCCCAGAGCCAGGGAGAGAACCCAGGAGTCCTGGCTCCCAGCCCCCCTGCTCTGATCCACCAGCCCCCACTGCCCTCCCAGAGCCGGGGAGAGAACCCGGGAGTCCTGGCTCCCAGCCCCCCCCTGCTCTGACCCACCAGACCCCAGTCCCTTCCCTACTGACGGAGCACCCAGGGAGAGCAAGGCAGGTAGGTGACACACCAAATGTGCCCCGAGAGTGTGTTCCTGGGCCCCGCTGGGGTTCCTTTGAGCTTGGGGATGCAGGGGGCCAGGAGGAAGATGGGGGGGCCCCATGGCTTAAGGCGTTTCCCTGCAGGGGGGCCGGCCCGTGCAGTGCCCCCCCCCCCCACCAGAGGGCAGGTGCCTACCCCTTCTCATAGCTGAAGAGGGAGCGCAGGTAGTCGGAGGCCGTCTCCCCAACAAAGACCGATGGGATGGCGATCTGCTCCCGGATCCTCTCTGTGGGCAGAGAGACGGCAGAGGGGCTCAGCCCGCCCCACAAAGGACAGTCTGACCCACACCTGCGGGACGTTTGCCCTTTGGACAGTGGGTTCAGCCCAGTCCAAGGCTCTCCTTGGGGGAGGCGGGCGGCGTGGGGAGCACAGGCTGGGCTGGGGGGGGCAGACTGGGGGATCCTGGCTGTAGGGGGAGATAATTAGGGGCGGAAGGGGGGGTGTCTCACTTCTGCCCCATTGCCACGAGGAGCTCCCACAATCCAGCCTGCAAATAGGGGTCAGGAGCCCCAGAGTAATCCCTACCCATGGCAGAACTCGGGGGCGGAGCCTAGGGAAAGCCCCTCCCCTCCCCTTCCCCACTCACCATCATTCCAAGCCATTTTGAGCAGTTCGTCAGAGCCCGTGTTATGGACAATGGCGGCGCCGAACCCAGCCTGCTGCGCGTGCCACACCTGCGCGGGGGAGAGGGATGGGTCGGAGCCAGGGAGAGAACCCAGGAGTCCTGGCTCCCAGCCCCCCTGCTCTAACCCACCAGCCCCCACTCCCGACCCCAGTGCTGGGGAGAGAACCCAGGAGTCCTGGCTCCCAGCCCCCCCTGCTCTAACCCACCAGCCCCCACTCCCGACCCCAGTGCCGGGGAGAGAACCCAGGAGTCCTGGCTCCCAGCCCCCCCTGCTCTAACCCACCAGCCCCCACTCCCGGCCCCAGTGCCGGGGAGAGAACCCAGGAGTCCTGGCTCCCAGACCCCCTGCTCTGACCACCAACCCCCACTCCCCTCCCAGAGCCGGGGAGAGAACCCAGGAGTCCTGGCTCCCAGACCCCCTGCTCTGACCACCAACCCCCACTCCCCTCCCAGAGCTGGGAAGAGAACCCAGGACTCCTGGCTCCCAGACCCCCTGCTCTGACCCACCAGCTCCCGCTCTCACCCCCAGTGCCGGGGAGAGAACCCAGGAGTCCTGGCTCCCAGCCCCCACTGCTGCAACCCACCAGCCCCCATTCCCCTCCCAGAGCTGGGGAGAGAACCCAGGAGCCCTGGCTCCAAGCCCCCCTGCTCTGACCCACCAGCCCCCACTGCCCTCCCATCCCTGCCCCCGAGGCCCCCCTCACTTTGATGTCGAAGTTGCATTCGTATCTGCGGATGAGGGCGATGAACCGGGGTGACATTGCTGGAGTCCGGGGGGCCGTCGATGGGCTGACAGGCATTGCTCGGCTTGGCCTCCACCAGGTAGCCCTGGAGCAAAGCAGGACACCAGAGTCAATACCCCACAGGCCTGCAGCCGGGAGAGAACCCAGGAGTCCAGGTTCTAGCCCCCCCCTGCTCTGACCCACCAGCCCCCACTGCCCTCCCAGAGCCGGGGAGAGAACCCAGGAGTCCTGGCTCCCAGCCCCCCTACTCTAACCCACCAGCTCTCACTCCCCTCCCAGTGCCAGGGAGAGAACCCAGGAGTCCGGGGCTCCCAGCCCCCCTGCTCCAACCCACCAGCCCTCACTCCCCTCCCAGAGCCGGGGAAAGAACCCAGGAGTCCGGGCTCCCAGCCCCCCCTGCTCTAACCCACTAGCCCCCTGGATCTTGCCGCCCGAGTGCCAGGTACGCACCACGAGTCCCTCCCTGGGCAGCGCGGCCCCGAAGAGGGCGGGCAGGTCCGAGAAGTCCATGCTGGAGTTGTGATCTGTCACCTGCGGGGGTTGGGGGGAGAAGGCTCAGGCTGGCATGAAGGAGGCTCCGGTTCCCCCCCCCACCTGACTGCTCCCTGGTTCCCTGCCCCCACAAGTGCCCCCCTTCCCCCCAGGGCCTGGCACCAGGCCACTCACCGCGTGGATGTAGGCGTCCACCGGGGGGAGCAGCAAGCAGGTCCGGAGCAGGAGGGCGGCAACGGGGCTGGGGAAGGCACACTGGGGCCACATCCTGGCTGCCAGCGGAGCCCTGGAAGGGGGAGAGGGGGGAGCCCAGCGTGTGAGACCAGCGTGCGCCCCCCGTCAGAGACCGACACTGCCCCCGAAGAACTTGCACAGCACAAGGGAGGAGGGGAAACTGAGGCACAGTCGGTGCCAGAGCTGGGAGCAGACTCTGTCCCTCCGAACACCAGAGGGGCTGGCTGGCTGGCACCCAGCCCGGCCCCGTCAGAGTCCTGGAGCTGCCCCCCGCGTCCCGTCCCCGGAGGGCGGCTGCCAGCTCGGCAGCAGCCTGTTCGCACGGAGAGACGGCCCCGGGGCTCGCAGCCGGGACAAAGGGCCCATTGACCGCCCACGAGGCCACGCTGCGGCAGGCGGACGTGAGATGGGCACCGGCAGTGAACCCCTGACAAAAGCACCAAGGTAAGGGGGGGCCCAGATCCTGGCTGGGGTCCATGGGCCGTCTCCCCGTGGGGTCAACGGGGCCGGATCCCAACTGGGATCCATGGGGCCAGATCTCAGCTGGGGTCCATCAGCCGTCGCCTCATGGGGTGAATGGGGCCGGATCCCGGCAGGGGTCCACCGGCCGTCGCCTTGTGGGGTGAATGGGGCCGGATCCCAGCGGGGGTCCATTTGCCGTCACCCCCGTGGGGTCAACGGGGCCGAATCCCAGCTGGGGTCCATCGGACATCACCCCATGGGGTCAATGGGGCCAGATCCCAGCTGGGGTCCATGGGGCCGGATCCTGGCTGGGGTCCATCGGCCGTCGCTCTGTGCAGTCAAGGGGGCTGGATCCCGACTGGGGTCCATCGGCCGTTGCTCCTCCTCTAACCCACTAGATCCCACTCCCTTCTGGGACAGAACCCAGGAGTCCTGGCTCCCCGCCCCCCTGCTCCAACCCACCAGCCCCCACTCCCCTCCCAGAGCCGGGGAGTGAACCCAGGAGTCCTGGCTCCCAGCCCCCCCTGCTCTGACCCACCAGCCCCCACTCCCCTCCCAGAGCTGGGGAGAGAACCCAGGAGTCCTGGCTCCCGGCCCCCCTGCTCTAACCCACCAGCCCCCACTCCCCTCCCAGAGCCGGGGAGAGAACCCAGGAGTCCTGGCTCCCAGCCCCCCCTGCTCTGACCCACCAGCCCCCACTGCCTTCCCAGAGCTGGGGAAAGAACCTAGGAGTCCTGGCTCCCGGCCCCCCCTGCTCTGACCCACCAGCCCCCACTCCCCTCCCAGCGCCGGGGAGAGAACCCAGGAGTCCTGGCTCCCAGCCCCCCTGCTCTAACCCCACTCCCCCTCCCAGAGCTGGGGAGAGAACCCAGGAGTCCTGGCTCCCGGCCCCCCCCTGCTCTGACCCACCAGCCCCCACTCCCCTCCCAGCGCCGGGGAGAGAACCCAGGAGTCCTGGCTCCCAGCCCCCCCTGCTCTGACCACCAGCCCCCACTCCCCTCCCAGCGCCGGGGGAAAGAACCCAGGAGTCCTGGCTCCCAGCTCCCTCTGATGAGATAGCACAAAGCAGGGGCCCCGATCTCGCCTGGGACGTGGGGTCAGCGCAGGGCCCTTGGCAGGGCTGGGGGGAGGTGCGGGAGCCCTGCCCGAACAGGCCCGGGCGTGGACCACAGGCCGACGCTCCTGGTTTCCTGGCCCAGGCCGGGAGGCGCTTGGCTCAGGCTGGCAGAGGCCGCAGCGGCCTGGCTGCCAGGAGGTCCCCGTGCCAGTGGCACAGAACCACAGGGCGAAGTTCAGGGATGGGAGCGAAGAGCTGGCACCAGGCTGGCTGGGAAGTGGGCAGGTCCAGTTCTAAGTTTGGGGTCCCCCATGGGGCCAGGCACAGCAGACACACAGGGCTGTCCCCGCTCTGAAAGCCTACGGTCTAACCCAGCAAGATGGACTGCGGGTGGGGAAGGGAAACTGAGGCACAGAGGTGCCGGGCCTTGCCTAGCAGGTCAGTGGCCAAGCTGGGACCAGGCCGTGCCTGCGAGCCCACACTGCCAGCCCGAGGGCTGAAGGGGTCACACAAAGTGAGCCCCCTTTTCCCTATGCTAGGGCAGGGGTGTGAGGGGAGCTTTGTGTATGGGGGGAGCTCCTTGGGCTGCTGTCTCAGCACTGCTCACTTTGGGGGGACAGAAGGGATGTGTACACGGCACTTGGGAGCGCCACTAGCTCACCAACCCGGCGCTGAGATGCGGCCACCTCTGGGGTGGGGTGGCCAGTTACCCGGGGACCCCTCGCACGGTGCTGAGATGCAGCCACCTCTGGGGCGGGGTGGCCGGTTACCCAGGGACCCCTCGCCCGGCGCTGAGATGTGGGCCACCTCTGGGGTAGGTGGGCTGGTTACACGGGGACCCCTCTCCTGGGCACTGAGGTGCACGCTTGGCATTACCCCCCGTCCTGGCTGGGTATAGTCCCCTCTGTCTGAGCCCCCATTCCCTACAGAACACTCTCCCCAAATGGGGGATCCCTTCTCTCAGCCCCCCTCCCCAGCAGCACCCCCTCCTCTCTCAGCCCCCCTCCCCAGCAGCACCCCCTCCCCTCTCAGCACCCCGATCCCCAGCCGCACCCCCTCCCCTCTCAGCCCCCTCCCCAGCAGCACCCCCTCCCCTCTCAGCCCCCCTCCCCAGCAGCACCCCTCCTCTCTCAGCCCCCCTCCCCAGCAGCACCCCGCTCCCCTCTCAGCACCCCGATCCCCAGCCACACCCACTCCCCTGCAACACCCCCCCCTCAGCACCTCCCTCCCCTCAGCCCCCTCCCCTCCCACACACCCCCCCTCAGCACCTCCCTCCCCTCAGCCCCCTTCCCTGCCACACACCCCCCTCAGCACCCCCTCCCCTGCACCTCCCTCCCCTCTCAGCCCCCTCCCCTGCCACACCCCCTCCCCTCTCAGCACCCCGCTCCCCTCTCAGCCCCCTCCCCAGCAGCACCCCGTCCCCTCTCAGCACCCCGATCCCCAGCCACACCCCCTCCCCTCTCAGCCCCCTCCCCTGCCACACCCCCTCCCCTCTCAGCCCCCCGCTCCCCTCTCAGCCCCCTCCCCAGCAGCACCCCGTCCCCTCTCAGCACCCCGATCCCCAGCCACACACCCCCCTCAGCACCTCCCTCCCCTCTCAGCCCCCTCCCCTGCCACACCCCCTCCCCTCTCAGCACCCTCCCCAGCAGCCCCCCTCCCCTCTCAGCACCCCGATCCCCAGCCACACCCCCTCCCCTCTCAGCCCCCTCTGCTCTCAGCCCCCTCCCCAGCAGCAGCCCCTCCCTCCCCTCTCAGCCCCTCCAGCAGCCCCCCTCCCCTCGCAGCCCCCTCCCCAGCAGCAGCCCCTCCCTCCCCTCGCAGCCCCCTCCCCAGCAGCCCCCCCTCCCCTCTCAGCACCCCGATCCCCAGCCACACCCCCTCCCCTCTCAGCCCCCTCCCCAGCAGCAGCCCCCCCTCCCCTCTCAGCCCCTCCAGCAGCCCCCCTCCCCTCTCAACACCCCGATCCCCAGCCACACCCCCTCCCCTCTCAGCCCCCTCCCCTCGCAGCCCCCTCCCCAGCAGCCCCCCTCCCCTCTCAACACCCCGATCCCCAGCCACACCCCCTCCCCTCTCAGCCCCCTCCCCTCGCAGCCCCCTCCCCAGCAGCCCCCCTCCCCTCTCAGCACCCCGATCCCCAGCCACACCCCCTCCCCTCTCAGCCCCCTCCCCAGCAGCAGCCCCCCCTCCCCTCTCAGCCCCTCCAGCAGCCCCCCTCCCCTCTCAACACCCCGATCCCCAGCCACACCCCCTCCCCTCTCAGCCCCCTCCCCAGCAGCCCCCCTCCCCTCTCAGCACCCCGATCCCCAGCAGCACCCCCTCCCCTCGCAGCCCCCTCCCCAGCAGCAGCCCCCCTCCCCAGCAGCCAGCCTACACGGGGCACCCCCCGCTGACCTGCTCTGGCTGGCGGGGGCCGCCTGCCCTGCTCGGGGCTGGCTCGGGAACGGGTCCCCCGCTGGCTGCAGGGAGGGGGGGGCTCCCCTCTGGCTCCTACTGTTTACAACCCTCCTCCCGGAACATGGGAGCGACCAGCTCTCGCGAGAGCAGGGACAGTGCCTCCTCCCCCGCCCCCCCAGAACCCGGACGCCTGGGTTCTCTCCCGGCTCGGGGAGGGGAGGGGGGTCTGGGGGGCTGGGAGCCAGGACTCCTGGGTTCTCTCCCCGGCTCTGGGAGGGGAGTGGGGGCTGGTGGGTCAGAGCAGGGGGAGCTGGGGGCCCGGATACCTGGGTTCTCTCCCCGTATCTGAGAGGCGAGTGGGGGCTGGTGGGTCGGAGCAGGGGGGGCTGGGAGCCAGGACTCCTGGGTTCTCTCCCCAGCTCTGGGAGGGGAGTGGGGGCTGGTGGGTCAAAGCAGGGGGGCTGGGAGCCAGGACTCCTGGGTTCTCTCCCCGGCTCTGGGAGGGGAGGGGGGGCTGGTGGGTTAGAGCAGGGGGGGCTGGGAGCCAGGACTCCTGGGTTCTCTCCCCTGCTCTAGGAGGGGAGTGGGGGCTGGTGGGTCGGAGCAGGGGGGGCTGAGAGCCAGGACTCCTGGGTTCTCTCCCCGGCTCTGGGAGGGGAGTGGGGGCTGGTGGGTCGGAGCAGGGGGGGCTGAGAGCCAGGACTCCTGGGTTCTCTCCCCGGCTCTGGGAGGGGAGTGGGGGCTGGTGGGTCGGAGCAGGGGGGGCTGGGAGCCAGGACTCCTGGGTTCTCTCCCCAGCTCTGGGAGGGGAGTGGGGGCTGATGGGTCAGAGCAGGGGGGCTGGGAGCCAGGACTCCTGGGTTCTCTCCCGGCTCTGGGAGGGGACTGGGGGCTGGTGGGTAGAGCAGGGGGGGCTGGGAGCCAGGACTCCTGGGTTCTCTCCCCAGCTCTGGGAGGGGAGTGGGGGCTGGTGGGTCAAAGCAGGGGGGCTGGGAGCCAGGACTCCTGGGTTCTCTCCCCGGCTCTGGGAGGGGAGGGGGGGCTGGTGGGTTAGAGCAGGGGGGGCTGGGAGCCAGGACTCCTGGGTTCTCTCCCCAGCTCTGGGAGGGGAGTGGGGGCTGGTGGTTAGAGCAGGGGGGGCTGGGAGCCAGGACTCCTGGGTTCTCTCCCCGGCTCTGGAGGGAAGTGGGGGCTGGTGGGTCAGAGCAGGGGGGCTGGGAGCCAGGACTCCTGGGTTCTCTCCCCAGCTCTGGGAGGGGAGTGGGGGCTGGTGGTCAGAGCAGGGGGGCTGGGAGCCAGGACTCCTGGGTTCCATCTGGACCTGTGCAAACTAACTTGCTATGTCCCTGCCTGGTGCCTCAGTTTCGCCCCCCAGCCCTGGGCCAGGCAAGGCTGCGTCCCTCTGTGGCTGAGATGCTCCTGGTCCTAGGGGTCCAGGCAGTACCCAGCATAATGGGGAGCCCCCGATTTCAGATCTGGGGCTGTGTGCAGGGCCTGGCACCCCAATCTTGGATGGAGGCTCCGTGCTGTGCCCGGCAGCACATTTTCCGTTTGGTGTATTTTTCTTGTGCGTGTGTGTCGTGGTGGGAGTTGCTGGACGTGGACCCCACCGCCGCCTGTCCTTCCCGACCCGGCCTCCTCCGTTCTCAGGAGCTCAGTCCCGGACCGCAGCATCCTCAAACCCCTGCCGATCTCCCGATGCGCTGGGTACCGGCCGTGCGAATGCCTGCCGGGATTTCTGGGCTGCTGCGTGGTGTCTTGCGGGTCATTTGTTTTAAACCCAGTCTGCCCGAGCCCTGCGGTTTGCAGGGCCGCTTAGAGAAACATGGCAAGCGTATTGGGCGGGTCATGACAAATATAGATGCCACGGATGCCTGCGAAAAACTCGAGTGCCGTGGGGCTGCTGGTGCGCTGAGATCACTTCCTGTCTGGTATTGTCTCATTGTTTCCCCAGCCTGTCTGAAGCCGTCTGTTGTCTTTCGTCTGAGACGTAGGTTGGGAGCTCTTTCGGACAGGGTGTGTTTGAACAGCACCTAGCGCCGTGAGGTGCTGGCCCGTGACGGGGGCTCCCAGGTGCTACAATAAAGCACCTAGTCAATAAGATGATGTGATTAGTCAAAAGAGGGTTGGGTTGGGTTGCTCTAAGCAAATAACCCCAGGGTGCTGTGGGGAGGTGGAATTGGTGATTCAGTCAGGGGTGCTGTCACCCCCAAGGTCTCACATTTCTAGAGGGCACCCATCTGCAGGGTGGGGGGGGGGGTCTACAGAGGGCATGTTACCCCCTAGCCCAGTCTGGTCTCCCCTTCCAACCTGCTCGGAAAGAAGGACAGAAGTTGGTGCGAAACCAAATGGAAGGCATGGGACTCCAGCAGCTTGTAGCAGCATGCAGCGCGGTTCGGCCCGAGGTGCAAAACCCGCTTTGCCAAGACTGCCACCCACGGGCGCTGGCTCCTCTAACCAGGAGACCACACTCCTCTCCCAGGAGTCCTAGGAGAGGGTTAGGGGGTGTCTTCTTCCTAGACAGTTGGGCTTTTTTATATGCACGGGCCATGCTGCCATCTAGTGAGCGACGCCCTTACAGCAGTTCGCACCCCACTTTCCCTCCCTCGAGGAGACTGTTCTGTCAGCTGCAAAGCCACATTTCGCAGTGTGGATGCAGCTCGAGCCACAGCCTCCAGTCAGAAGGTGTGGCCTCGTTAGCCCGGCTGTGCGACCCGGCTCCAGCCATTGTACAGCCAGGTTGACAGGACAATGTGGATGCTCCGGCATGGGCCCCACAGCCCTGGGCTCCGTGTAGATGTAATCCTGGAAGCGCTGGGCAATTCAGGAGCACAAGGCCCTGCATCTTGTCCCTGGAAGCTTTGCTGGTTGGGGGAAGGGGGGTGTTTCCTTGGCAGATACGTGGAGCTGGGGATCCCCTATTCTGACTCCACTCCATGGAGGCAGAGGAAGCGGTACGACGCCTGGGGGTGAGGGGTGGCACAAAGCGCTGCAGGATCCTGATGGGGCGTACTTGCATGGGAATAATTTCCAGAGATTGCTTTGAGCCTGTACCGGGCAGAGCAGAGGGGATGCAGCTCAGCGTCTCCCCCGCCCCCTGACACATTTTCTTTTTCTTATTTTGCAGTCGTCAGCCCCAGAACACTGAGGGGAGTTGTTCCAGCTGCTGTTTCTAATTGCTCTCCGATGGGGTAGCGGGCCAGAGCCTTGAGCCGACTGGAGGGAAGCAGCTGCTGACTCAGCGCGCTAGAGGGGACGTAGGAAGCTGGTAACGAGGGCTGGAACAATTTGTACAGGGGGGTGCTGAGACCCATTGAACCACGCTGGAAAGCCTGTATGTGATGGGAAGCACATCAAGCCAGGGGGGGCGGTAACCATGCTGAGTCGCTGTTCTGAAGCTGGTATGGACACACGAAGGACTGATGTCCCTGCATGGGGCACCCCGTACCCTTGTAGGTAGAAGCTGGAAGCTTGTTGTGAGTGAGCGGTAGCTACCGGGGTGCAAAACTGGCAGCCCTCTCTGAAGCACCCATCCGATCCAGCCTGGCCCTGCAGGGAGCAGATCGAGGTGCTGGGGTAAACCAGATCGGAGCCATAGCGGTTTATCCTTGGCGTGTCATTCGCATGCAGGCGTTTGGCACGACGGATTGCGTGCATGGGTCACCGGCTGGTAACAACAGGTACTGGAGTGCTCGGAAGTAAATCCTAGGATTATGTCCACATGTAGCATCGAGAAGGGGCCTACATCGAGCTGTAGTCTCTTGGAAAGGATAGGGAAATTCCTGGTCTGTGCAAATACTGTCAGAGAGTGGAAAAACGGTAGCACAGAACTGGTTGGTATTGTCTCACCTCCATGTTACGTACACAGGACTCCTGGGTTCTCTCCCTGGCCCGGGGAGGGGAGTGGGGTCTGGGGGGTTAAAGCAGGGGGGTTGGGAGCCAGGACTCCTGGGTTCTCTCCCTGGCTCTGGGAGGGGAGTGGGGGCTGGTGGGTTAGAGCAGGGGAGGCTGGGAGCCAGGACTCCTGGGTTCTCTTCCTGGTGCTGGGAGGGGAGTGGCGGCTGGTGGGTTAGAGCAGGGGGGGCTGGGAGCCAGGACTCCTGGGTTCTCTCCCTGGCGCTGGGAGGGGAGTGGGGGCTGGTGGGTTAGAGCAGGGGAGGCTGGGAGCCAGGACTCCTGGGTTCTCTTCCTGGTGCTGGGAGGGGAGTGGCGGCTGGTGGGTTAGAGCAGGGGAGGCTGGGAGCCAGGACTCCTGGGTTCTCTCCCCAGCTTGGGGTTGGGGGGTCTAGTGCTTAAATCAGGGATGTTGAGGCATTAGGAGTATTAATTCCCTGAGTATTATTTCTGGTGTTTGAGCATTGATTGCCAAGTACTATTTCGTAAAGTGCACCATTAGCTGTTGCGGTTTAATCCCAAGTGTGACATTGCACTCCATATGATTTTATGAAAATATGCTAGAGTGTGAATATAATGTAACTGGAATATGCTTTGTGCAAAAGGTCTCTTGTAAAGTATCATTACAAAGTTTATAATCTGCTGAGTGTGGTCATGCTATTTGTACAAATGTATCATTCTTGCATCTGAAACTGGAAATATGAAACATAACTCTGAGGTCCTATTGTAATTATGCAAAGTGTGGGCCAAGAATTATACATTTATACAAATAGGATGACGACACTCAGTAGATAAACAAGCTTTGTAATGATAGTTTACAAGAGACTTTTGCATGAAGCATATTCCAGTTACATTATATTCACGCTCATTAACATATTTTCATAAAATCATACGTAGTGCGTCACACCGGGTATTATTGCTGAGGGGGGGCATTGACAGTTGAAGATCAACTCCCCCAAGTATTATTTCCAAATGAAGCAATGTTGGGAGTTGATTATTAATGCTGAGTATTATTTCTGCAAAGGTGGTATTGGTTGAGTATTAATAGACAATGATTAGGCTCAATCTCCAAGTATTATTTTTGAGGGCGATGGCGGTGGTTGAATATTAATCTCCCATTATGTCTGAGGGGGCAGCATTGGTTACTGAGTATTAATCTCCTGGTACTTCTAAGTGTCAGCATTGGCAATTTAAAATTGATCTTGACCTCTAAGTGTTGTTTCTCAAGAGATGTTAGTGGTTGAAGATTGTTTCCTGAGTATTATTTCTGGGGCGTGTATGGAGTATTTATTCCCTCCCTGGATATTTGTAGAGGACACTGTGCTGAAGATTGATCCTAGAGTATTACGTCTGGGTAGTACTGCCCACTGAGTATTTATCCCCTGGGGTATTATTTGTAAGGGGCAATATGCGCAGAGTATTGACCCACAAGTAGTATTTGAGTGGCGCTTCACTGGAGTATTTATCCCGGGAGCGGGGGGATTATTTCCAGACCACAATGAGTGTTTTATTAGTCATGTGTGGAGTATGTTACTGTTTTCCCCTGGGTATTTCCTGGGGACACCATAAGCTGAGCATGCCATGGGGACATCAATCCCTGAGTATTATTTCTGGGGTGCCCTCGCCCCTGAGTATTACTCACGTGTGGTGCTGTCCATAGACTATTTACCGCTCAGGTATTATTTGTAAGGGAGATTGGGTGTCTAGTATTGATCCCCAAGTATTAGCAGGGAGGGGAGTACTTTTGGGTCCAGCATATTATGTCTAGAGGACACTGAGCTGAGCATGTCAGGAGGCCTTTGTTACCCCAGTATTATTGGGGTGTGGGTATGTGGGTATTACCCCTGGGTGGTGCTGCCCCTGGAGTACCGCCCCGTATAACTGGTAGGCGCCGAGTATCAATACTCGAGTATTGTTTGCGGTGGTGGGAGCGGAGGGAGTACTGCCCCGGGGTGTTCTGCGCAGGCGTCCCTGCAAGACCCCCAGGTATTAGTTCTGGGGGGGTGGAGTATTTATCCACCCCCCTGCCCGTCCCGCGAAGTAGTTATTGCTGGCCCCTCCCCCTCCTCAGAGGTCCCGCGCGCCCGCAACGTCAACGCCAACGGCCGTTCCCGCCAAAAGCTGCTACCCCCGCCGCCACGCGCGCAAACCCCTGAGGGGACGGTCTCCCTGCGCGCGCATCTTCCCCACCTCCGAGCGCTGGTGGGTGCGCGCGCATCCCGCCTGGCCCCGCCCCCTCAGCGCTGGTGGGTGCGCGCGCAGCGGGACTCGCTCGCTCGTCGCTCCAGTCCCGGCGCCGGAGTCACCTTGGTGCCGGCCCGGCCCGGCCGGACCCGCGATGGCGGCGGCGGCGGGGCCCGAGCGGCCCAAAACCTCCCCCAAGGCCGTGAAGTTCCTGTTCGGGGGCCTGGCCGGGTGAGACCGCGCGCCCCTCCCCCACCCCCGCAGCGAGACCCCTCCCCCCCAGTGACCCCTCCCCCACCCCCGCAGCGAGACCCCTCCCCCACCCCCGCAGCGCGACCCCTGCCCCAGTGACCCCTCCCCCCAGTGACCCCTCCCCCCACCCCCGCAGCGCGACCCCTGCCCCAGTTACCCCTCCCCCACCCCCGCAGCGCGACCCCTCCCCCACCCCCGCAGCGCGACCCTTGCCCCAGTGACCCCTCCCCCACCCCCGCAGCGAGACCCCTCCCCCACCCCCGCAGCGCGACCCCTGCCCCAGTGACCCCTCCCCCACCCCCTCAGCGAGACCCCTCCCCCACCCCCGCAGCGCGACCCCTGCCCCAGTGACCCCTCCCCTACCCCCTCAGCGAGACCCCTCCCCCCAGTGACCCCTCCCCCACCCCCGCAGCGCGACCCTTGCCCCAGTGACCCCTCCCCCACCCCCTTAGCGAGATCCCTCCCCCAGTGACCCCTCCCCCACCCCCTCAGCGAGACCCTTCCCCCACCCCTGCAGCGCGACCCCTGCCCCAGTGACCCCTCCCCCACCCCCTCAGCGAGACCCCTCCCCCACCCCCGCAGCGCGACCCCTGCCCCAGTGACCCCTCCCCTACCCCCTCAGCGAGACCCCTCCCCCCAGTGACCCCTCCCCCACCCCCGCAGCGCGACCCCTGCCCCAGTGACCCCTCCCCCTCCCCCTCAGCGAGACCCCTCCCCCTCCCCCTCAGTGAGACCCCTCCCCCTCAGCGAGACCCCTCCCCCACCCCCGCAGCGCGACCCCTCCCCCCAGTGACCCCTCCCCCACCCCTGCAGCGCGACCCCTCCCCCACCCCCTCAGTGCGACCCCTCCCCCAGTGACCCCTCCCCCACCCCCGCAGCGCGACCCCTCCCCCACCCCTTCAGTGCACCCCCTCCCCCAGTGACCCCTCCCCACCCCATCAGCGCGAACCCTCCTCCACTGACCCCTCCCCCACCCCCTCAGCGAGACCCCTCCCCCCCAGTGACCCCTCCCCCACCCCTGCAGCGAGATCCCTCCCCCAGTGAGCCCTCCCCCACCCCCGCAGCGTGACCCCTGCCCCACCCCCTCAGCGCCCTCCCCCACTGACCCCTCCCCCACCCCCTCAGCGCGAACCCTGCCCCAGTGACCCCTCCCCCACCCAGCAGCGTGACCCCTCCCTTACCCCCTCAGCGCTGCCCCAGTGACCCCTCCCCCGCAGCGCGACCCCTCCCCCACCTCCTCAGCCTGACCCCTCCCCCAGTGACCCCTCCCCCACCCCCGCAGCGCGACCCCTCCCTCAGTGACCCCTCCGCACCCCATCAGCGCGAACCCTCCCCCACCCGCTCAGCGCGACCCCTGACCCAGTGACCCCTCCCCCACCCCTTCAGCTCCCCACCCCTCTCAGCGTGACCCCTGCCCCAGTGACCCCTCCCCCACCCCCTCAGCGCGACCCCTGCCCCAGTGACCTCTCCCCCACCCCCTCAGCTCCCCTCCCCCTCTCAGCGCGACCCCTCCCCAACCCCCTCAGCGGTCCTCCGCCCTCAGCGTGACCCCTCCCCCAGTGACCTCTCCAACACCCCCACAGCAAGACCCCACCCCCTCAGCATGACCCCTGCCCCAGTGACCCCTCCCCCACCCCTCAGCACCCCTTCCCCCAGTGTGACCCCTCCCCCACCTCCTCACAGTGACCCCTGCCCTAGTGACTCCTCCCCCACCCCCTCAGAGCCCCTGCCCCGTTCCCTTCTTCAGTGATCCCTCCCCCACCCCTCAGCGTGACCCCTGACCCAACTCCTCCCCCACTCCCCATGTGAACCCTGACCCAGTGACCACACCCCCAGCGTGACTCCCCTGCCCCTCAGCGTGACCCCTCCCCCACAGCCCCTTCCTTGCTCCCTCAGAGCCCCTCCTCCATCTCCTGTGATCTCTCCCCCATCTCCCCATAGAGACCCCCTTTAGCCCTGACCCCTTGTGACCCTTCCCCACAACCCCTCCTCCACCCCCCGAGAGGGCCCCCCACAGCCCCTCCCTCACACCATCAGACAACTCCTCCAGTGTGCTCGACTGGGGATGGGATCCCGCTGGAGCTCAGGCTCCTTCCCTGCTGGGACTGGGGGGTGCTCCTAGGCCCCAGGGACACAGGACCTCTGGGAGGGGAGTGGGGGCTGGTGGGTCAGAGCAGGGGGGCCTGGGAGCCAGGACTCCTGGGTTCTCTCCCCGGCTCTGGGAGGGGACTGGGGGCTGGTGGGTTAGAGCAGAGGGGGCAGGGAGCCAGGACTCCTGGGTTCTCTCCCCGGCTCTGGGAGGGGAGTGGGGGCTGGTGGGTCAGAGCAGGGGGGCCTGGGAGCCAGGACTCCTGGGTTCTCTCCCCGGCTCTGGGAGGGGACTGGGGGCTGGTGGGTTAGAGCAGAGGGGGCAGGGAGCCAGGACTCCTGGGTTCTCTCCCCGGCTCTGGGAGGGGAGTGGGGGCTGGTGGGTTAGAGCAGTGGGGGCTGGGAGCCAGGACTCCTGGGTTCTCTCTCTGGTGCTGGGAGGGGAGTGGGGGCTGGTGGGTTAGAGCAGGGGGCTGGGAGCCAGGACTCCTGGGTTCTCTCCCTGGTGCTGGGAGGGGAGTGGGGGCTGGTGGGTTAGAGCAGGGGGGCCTGGGAGCCAGGACTCCTGGGTTCTCTCCCTGGTGCTGGGAGGGGAGTGGGGGCTGGTGGGTCAGAGCAGGGGGGGCTGGGAGCCAGGACTCCTGGGTTCTCTCCCCGGCTCTGGGAGGGGAGTGGGGGCTGGTGGGTCAGAGCAGGGGGGGGCAGGGAGCCAGGACTCCTGGGTTCTCTCCCCGGCTCTGGGAGGCGAGTGGGGGCTGGTGGGTCAGAGCAGGGGGGCTGGGGGCCAGGACTCCTGGGTTCTGTCCCCGGCTCTGGGAGGGGAGTGGGGGCTGGTGGGTTAGAGCAGGGGGGGCAGGGAGCCAGGACTCCTGGGTTCTCTCCCCGGCTCTGGGAGGGCAGTGGGGGCTGGTGGGTTAGACAAGGGGGGGCTGGGAGCCAGGACTCCTGGGTTCACTCTCTGGCTCTGGGAGGGGAGTGGGGGCTGGTGGGTCAGAACAGGGGGGCTGGGGGCCAGGACTCCTGGGTTCTCTCCCCGGCTCTGGGAGGGGAGTGGGGGCTGGTGGGTTAGAGCAGGGGGCTGGGAGCCAGGACTCCTGGGTTCTCTCCCCGGCTCTGGTAGGGGAGTGGGGGCTGGTGGGTGGAGCAGGAGGGCTGGGAGCCAGGATTCCTGGGTTCTGTCCCCGGCTCTGGGAGGGGAGTGGGGGCTGGTGGGTTAGAGCAGGGGGGGCAGGGAGCCAGGACTCCTGGGTTCTCTCCCCGGCTCTGGGAGGGGAGTGGGGGCTGGTGGGTAAGAGCAGGGGGGGCAGGGAGCCAGGACTCCTGGGTTCTCTTCCCGGCTCTGGGAGGGGAGTGGGGGCTGGTGGGTTAGAGCAGGGGGGGCAGGGAGCCAGGACTCCTGGGTTCTCTCCCCGGCTCTGGGAGGGGAGTGGGGGCTGGTGGGTAAGAGCAGGGGGGGCAGGGAGCCAGGACTCCTGGGTTCTCTCCCCGGCTCTGGGAGGGGAGTTGGGGCTGGTGGGTCAGAGCAGGGGGGCTGGGGGCCAGGACTCCTGGGTTCTGTCCCCGGCTCTGGGAGGGGAGTGGGGGCTGGTGGGTTAGAGCAGAGGGGGCAGGGAGCCAGGACTCCTGGGTTCTCTCCCTGGCTCTGGGAGGGGAGTGGGGGCTGGTGGGTTAGAGCAGGCGGGACAGGGAGCCAGGACTCCTGGGTTCTCTCCCCAGCTCTGAAAGGGGAATGGGGGCTGGTGGGTTAGAGCAGGGGGGCCTGGGAGCCAGGACTCCTGGGTTCTCTCCCCGGCTCTGGGAGGGGAGTGGGGGCTGGTGGGTTAGAGCAGGGGGTCAGGGAGCCAGGACTCCTGGGTTCTTTGCCCAGGACTTGGCACATTGGCGCAGCATGGGGATTAGGTGTGTAGCAAGCCTGGTGTTGCGTCTTTGGTGGCCAAAAATGTTAATCCACTTGTTGCAGCCTGAGGGTTTCCTTGGGCAGGAGGGGCAGGGATTTCGCCTGAGCAGGGGGTTTGAGAGAGAGAATGTGTCCCCCGCCCCCATAAGCTGCTGTTTCTCTCACTCTTAATCCTCATCAGAACATGCCTAGCAAATGTCCTCTTAGTATCTGGCCGCCTGGGACCCTTGCACCTCTAGGGAGCAGCTTGCGGGGGGACTGGGAGGCTGCAGGAGGATACAGGGTCTCTTCCCTCTTGGGAATGGCGACCAGCTGGCCCAGGGGAATCAGAGAACAGGCTTCAATAGGGCAGTGGTGAGAGTTTTCTAACCCCTGGATCTGAGGGGGCCCCTTTGTGCTATCCCCGGTAAATCAGTCTGGCTTGTCCAGAGCAAGCGAGACGAGTGTTTTCACTGATGTTAGTAACTGCTGGGCCAGCTTCCTAAATCTCCTCTCGAAATTGGGGATTGTGGCGTCGATAAACAAGCACCATCTCCTCCCCCCCTTCCGCGTGGGTCAGAGTCCGAAGCGGAGTGCGTGTCGGAGAGTTATTTGGTTGTCTGACTTTTGGCCCTGATGCTTTGAAGGCTGGGGCCGGCTGGCCAGCTGCAGCAGTCACTTCCTGGCAAGCTGGCTAGTCCCACTTATGGATAGACCGCCCTGTGTTTGTAGTGGGTAGAGCTAGAGGCTAGTGGAGCGGGCTGGCTGTCGGGGCGCCTGGGTCCCCTGTGAGAAATGGAGGAGAATATTTCCCCAAAGCTTCGGCTGTCAGCTCTTCATGGGGGTCCTGAGCCATGATCCCAACACAGATGATCACTTCAGATCCTCGTTAACGGCACCGGGTAGGCTGGTCTCCTCTGTTTTGTCCTTTGTAAAATACTCTCTGTGGCTCTGCAGCATGGGGGCGACCGTCTTTGTGCAGCCCCTCGACTTGGTGAAGAACCGCATGCAGCTGAGCGGGGAAGGGGCCAAGACCAAAGAATACAAAACCAGCTTTCACGCCGTCAGGAGCATCCTCAGGAAGGAAGGCATCCGTGGCATCTACACTGGGTATGAGGGGGCAGGGATGGGTGATTGGGGGGCGCCTTCGCGAGGCCTTCTTTGTTCTGACACAGGGGGGTGAGGAACGGGACATGGGGCCATTCCCCTCTATGCGGGGATCAGCCCCAGGGTGGGAGGTTGGCTGGCTCAGGGAGGTGGGGAAGGGGACGCAGGGCCTCTCCACTGTAGGGGGTGCTGCCTCGGATCCGGCCCCATGGTGGTGGGAACACAGGGCCTTTGCCCACCAGGGGCTGCCAGTTCTGATCCGTCCCCAAGGCAGGGGACAGGCAGCTTTGTGGGGGGGCTGGGAATGGGACATGGGGCCTTTCCCCTCTAGGGTACACATTGTACCACAGCCCAGCTCTGTAGTGACCAGGATCATTGCCTGCAGCAGGCGCTGACTGGCCCTGTGAGAAATGGGTTGAGCCCGGCGTGGGTGCAGTGTTAATGTCTGTCAGTTCTGCTCCCCTGGGGTAAAGCAGGGTGCTCGTGAGGGCCAGGGCACGTGTGGTGCTGGCGGGCAGCCAGGAGACCCGTATCTTATGTCGCTGAAGTGTCCGGCCTTTCCCCGGCTTCGGGCCCTGTGAGCAAACGCACCCAATTCTCATGGTTGCTGCAGAGCTGGACCCGGGCTGAGAACCCAGGCGTCCTGACTCCCAGGTGTCCAGCAGCCACGCAGGCCCATAACCCTCCCCCCCTTGCCAGGCTGTCGGCAGGGCTTCTGAGACAGGCAACCTACACCACCACCCGTCTGGGCATCTACACCATCCTCTTTGAGAAGCTCACCAAGGCGGACGGCACGCCGCCCAACTTCTTTATGAAGGCAGGGATTGGCATGACGGCGGGGGCCACCGGGGCCTTTGTGGGGACGCCGGCTGAGGTGGCGCTCATCAGGATGACGGCGGATGGCAGGTGAGCGGGGTTGAACTGCGTGTGATGCGGTAATGCTGCTGTGTCCTCGCCTGGCGGCTGTGCCACTAGTCCCCATGAGAAACCTGGTGTCCCCAGGCTGCTGCTGCAACCCACTAGGCCATGCTCCGAGGGGGTCTGTGCCTCTGAACTGCCCCCTTGCTCCCCTCCTCTGTTCCTGTTCCCAGGCTGCCCCCCGACCAGAGGAGAGGCTACACCAATGTCTTCAACGCGCTGCTGAGGATAACCCGCGAAGAGGGCGTGCTGACACTCTGGCGGGTACGGCGCTCGTTAGAGGGCTAGGCCCGGCGGCAGATGCACCCAGGAGAATTTGTTTGGGAGGTGGGGGGCAGCTGGGTTTGTGGGATCAGCCTGGGACTGGTTCCCCCCCAGGATACCACTGAGCCCGCCTGACCCACCAGCCTGGGCTCCCGCTCACCCTGTAATGCTGTGACTTTCACCAGCATTCACACAGGTAGGGACACACCCAGCTGCAGAAGCATCCACAGACACTGAGATTAGCTCTGGGTGGGAAGGCTTCAGCTACGGGACTGCCCAGTTACTCAAACGATAGCGTCTTGCACTGCACAGGGAACTGCACAGCATCAGCTCATGGAATTCACCTCCTCCCTCACTGGGGAGGGGAACATACGCAGCTTCTTGCCTCCTGTTGTGACTTCCACACACTGGTTTTAGGCAAAACCAAAATAAGTTTATTAACTAAAGATGATGGAGTTTAAGTGATTAGAAGGGATGGCAAAGAGATCACAGCAGATTACCTTGTTTTTGTTTATTTACTATCTAAACAACATGCTAAAGAAATCAGGTATGTTTAGCAAATGCAGTTTTAGGCAGATTGCAGAGATTCTTGAAGGCAGGCTGCACTTGCTTGCAGCTGAAGACTCCAGGAATTTCTTTCACAGGCTAGAAATCCCTCTCACCTGGGTCCATCCCTTCTCCCCAGTCCAGGCTTTGTTTCTCAGGTGTTTCCATGCATCTCCTTTGGATGGGGAGTCAGTGAAGAAGAATCAGGATGATGCCACTCCCCTGCCTTAAATAGCTTTTGCTTAGGGCGGGAACCCCTTTTTTTCAAGCTTGGTTCCCACCCCCCTCAGTGGAAAAATACTGGCGTTCCAAGGGGAGATTAGCATCTTCTAAGACCTTTTGTGGTCCCTAATGGTCCGTTGACTTGTTCCCAGCCAGCCATCGTGCCTGATTGCATTCTGTCAAGTGGGCGTTCCCCAGGTGCAAACATATTTGTAATAGATACATTAACAATATTCTTAACTTCAGATACCCAAATGATACATGCATGCAAATAGGATAATCGTATTCAGTGAATCATAACCGTTTCAATGACACCTTACAGGACGTATCTTGCACAAGATATATGGTAGTTATGCCATAATCCTATCATAATATTCCTGTGGGGCGTAATGCCACAGAGCCTATGGGCAAACACGTTCAGGGGGCCGACGGGGTGTTAGTCTGTGGTAGGCATCTGCTTCTCATGCAAGGCAAGTGCTTAGATTCCCCATCCTCATGTCTGCATGGTGTTTCCTGTGTCCCATCCCACCCCCGTTAACTCCCTCTCCTCTCTCTGCCTCACAGGGCTGTGTCCCCACCATGGCCAGAGCGGTGGTCGTGAACGCTGCCCAGTTAGCCTCCTACTCGCAGTCCAAGCAGTTCCTGCTGGGCTCCGGTAAGTCCCGGTCATGCTGTGTCTGACATAAAATGCAGGGCTGAGGGATAGCACCACACTCCAGCCGGGTTCCAGTTACTCGGGCTGACCAACATGCCAGTGTTAGGATTGGGGCAGCTCCCGTGCTAGCCAGTCCTGACTGCCCCCCAGGAGGTAGTGAAGTGTTACTCACATTGGACAGAAGCACAGAGAGGGGGCGGGGTGGGGCGGGGCGGCTTCCCACTATTTCAGTGGAAGAGCTGGGGAGAGAACCCAGGAGTCCTGGCTCCCAGCCCCCAACTGCTCTAACCCACCGGCCCCCCCTCCCCTCACAGAGCCGGGGAGAGAACTCAGAAGTCCTGGCTCCCAGCCCCCCTGCTCTAACCCACCAGCCCCCACTCCCCTCCCAGAGCCGGGGAGAGAACCCAGCAGTCCTGGCTCCCAGCCCCCCCTGCGCTGACCCACCAGCCCCCACTCCCCCCCCAGAGCCGGGGAGAGAACCCAGGAGTCCTGGCTCGCAGCCCCCCTGCTCTAACCCACCAGCCCCCACTCCCCTCTCAGAGCCGGGGGAGAGAACCCAGGAGTCCTGGCTCCTAGACCCCTGCTCTAACCCTCAGTGAGATGGGTGCTTGAATGGCTTAGCTCTGACCTCCGGGGGGGGTCCTAAAATCCTCCCTCTCTCCTCTCCAGGTTATTTCCGAGATAACATCTTCTGCCATTTCTGTGCCAGTATGATCAGCGGGCTGGTGACCACTGCTGCTTCGATGCCAGTGGATATTGCCAAGACCAGGCGAGTGGCAGGAGCGCTGGGTGTGCCCTCGGCAGAGGCCAGGATGGTTGTGGGGGGGCACGGAGATTGGTCAGGAATAGGGAGCAGAGGGTTGTGGAGCTGGTGGAATCCACCCCTGCTCCATCATTCCTGCCTTGTGGGTATTTTGTGAGCTGAGTTGGTGAGTTCTGCCCATCACCACGGGAGGGAATCACCCCATGTCAGCAGCTAACAGGCCACGGGATTTGAACCCTTCCCCACCCCCCTGGGGCAGGGGTGCACATGTAGGGAGCATTACCCAGAGTGCACCTGTTCGGGGGGCCAGTCTCATAAAGACTTGACCTTGCTTGGCTTGCAAGGATCCCAGGGCAAAGCTGGTCTGGGCTGCAGGCTACCCTGTGTCCCAGATCCACCCTTGATCCCCTAGCTACGTGGAAACTGATCTCGATGTCTAAATAAGTGGCGGTCACCTGCTGAGTGCCTGCTGCTGGCTTAAAGCTTCCTCCCCCCTTTCCTCCGGGCACACAGGATTCAGAACATGCGGACGATTGCCGGGAAGCCAGAGTACAAGAACGGTCTGGTAAGTGACAGCTGTGATGTGCTGGGATCCGCCGTCTTGTGCCCTTGGTCGCACTTGGGGGGTTGGGTTCCTGCTCCCTGTGTCCAGAGGGCGGGTTCACGCTGCCGCTCCATGGGGCAGGTTTCTATTGACAGCGTGGCTGTGCTACCCTCCCGGCCGTGGGGAAATGGACAGGAGCTGCCAGTTTGGGGGCGGGGTGGATGATCAGCTGTCAGTCAGCTCCCAGGGCGACACTGTGACCAACAGGGCGAATGCCATCCTGCGCTGCATAAGCGGGAATCTCGCGTAGGGGCAGACAGGCGATTTCACTGCCAGATCGGGCCCTGCTGGGGCCCACAGTGCCAGCCGGAGGGCAATTATAGACTCATAGGTCAGAAGGGACCAATATGATCATCTAGTCTGACCTCCTGCACAAAGCAGACCACAGAACCCTACCCATTCACTTCTATAACAAACCCCTAACCTATGTCTGAGTTATTGAAGTCTTCAAATTGTGGTTTGAAGACCTCAAGCTGCAGAGAATCCACCAGCAAGCGACCCACGCTACAGAGGAAGGCGAAAAACCTCCAGGGCCTCTGCCAATCTGCCCTGGAGGAAAATTGCCATATTTGGGGTCGGGAAGGAATCAGTTAAACCCTGAGCATGTGGGCAAGACTCACCAGCCAGCACTAAGGAAAGAATTCTCTGCAATAACTCAGATCCCATCCCATCCAACATCCCATCACAGACCATTGAGCAGACTTATCTGCTGGTAATCCAAGATCAATTGCCCAAATTAAACTATCCTATCATATCATCCCTTCCATAAACTTATCAAGCTTAGTCTTAAAGCCAGATATGTCTTTTGCCCCCACTACTCCCCTTGGAAGGTTAGTCCAGAACTTCACTCCTCTAATGGTTAGAAACCTTCGTCTCATTTCAAGTCTAAACTTCCTAATGTCCAGTTTATACCCATTTGTCCTTGTGTCTACATTAGTACTAAGCTTAAATAATTCCTCTCCCTCCCCAATATTAATCCCCCTGATATATTTATATAGAGCAAGCATATCCCCCCGCAGCCTTCTTTTGGCTCGGCTAAACAAGCCAAGCTCTTTGAGTCTCCTTTCATAAGGCAGGTTTTCCATTCCTCGGATCATCCTAGTAGCCCGTTTCTGAACCTGCTCCAGTTTGAATTCATCCTTCTTAAACATGGGAGAACAGAACTGCACACACACAGTATTCCAGGTGAGGTCTCACCAGCGCCTTATACAATGGTACTAACACCTCCTTATCCTTGCTGGAAATACCTCGCCCGATGCATCCTAAAACTGCATTTGCTTTTTTAACGGCCATATCGCATTGGCGGCTCGTAGTCATCCTGCGATCAACCAATACTCCAAGGTCCTTCTCCTCCTCTGTTGCTTCCAACTGATATGTTCCCAATTTATAACTAAAATTCTCCCTATTAATCTCTAAGTGCATGACCTTGCACTTTTCACTATTAAATTTCATCCTATTACTATTACTCCAGTTTACAAGGTCATTCAGATCTTCCTGTACGGTATCCCGGTCCTTCTCCGTGTTAGCAATACCCCCCAGCTTTGTGTCATCCGCAAACTTTATTAGCACATTCCCGCTCTTTGTGCCAAGGTCAGTAATAAAAAGGTTAAATAAGATCGGTCCCAAAACCGATCCTTGAGGAACTCCACTAGTAACCTCCTTCCAGCCTGAGAGTTTACCCTTCAGTACGACCCATTGGAGTCTCCCCTTTAACCAGTTCCTTATCCACCTTTCAATTTTCATATTCATCCCCATCTTTTCCAATTTAACTAACAATTCCCCATGTGGAACCGTATCAAACGCCTTACTGAAATAGAGGTAAATTAGATCTACTGGATTTCCTTTGTCTAGATAATCCATCACCTTCTCAAAGAAGGAGATCAGGTTGGTTTGGCACGATCTACCTTTTGTAAAACCATGTTGTAATTTGTCCCAATTACCATTGACCTCAATGTCCTTAACTACTTTCTCCTTCAGAAATTTTTCCAAGACCTTACATACTACAGATGTCAAAACTAACAGGCCTATAGTTACTCGGATCACTTTTTTTCCCTTTCTTGAAGATAGGAACTACGTTAGCAATTCTCCAGTCGTACGGTACAACCCCTGAGTTTACCAATTCATTAAAAATTCTTGCTAACGGGCTCGCAATTGCATGCGCCAGTTCCTTTAATATTCTCGGATGGAGATTGTCCGTGCCCTCTGATTTTTGTCCCATCAAGCTGTTCAAGTTTGGCTTCCACCTCAGATGCGGTAATATCCACCTCCATATCCTCATTCCCTTTTATCATCCTTCCATCATCCATAAGCTCCTCACTAGTCTTATTAAAGACTGAGGCAAAGTACTTATTTAGATATTGGGCCATGCCTAGGTTATCCTTAACCTCCATTCCATCCTCAGTGTACAGCAGCCCCACTTCTTCTTTCTTTTTCTTCTTATTTATGTGACTATAGAACCTTTTACTATTGGTTTTAATTCCCTTTGCAAGGTCCAACACTACACGGCTTTTAGCCTTCCTCACTTTATCCCTACATGTTCTGACCTCACTAAGGTAGCTTTCCTTGCTAATCCCACCCATCTTCCACTCCTTGTAGGCTTTCTGCTTTTTCTTAATCACCTCTCTGAGATGCTTGCTCATCCAGCTCGGTCTACAACTCCTGCCTATGGTTTTTTCCCCCCCTTCCTTGGGATACAGGCTTCCGATAGTTTCTGCAGCTGCGACAAAGTAATTCCAGGCCTCCTCTGCATTTAGATCCACAAGTTCTTCAGTCCAATCCACTTTCCTAACTAATTTCCTTAACTCTTTAAAGTTAGCCTTTGAGAAGTCAAAAACCCTAATCCCAGATCTATTTTTGTTTATCCTTCCATCTAGTTTGAACTGAATTAGCTCACGATCACTCGAACCAAGGTTGTCCCCTACTACCATTTCTTCTATGAGGTCCTCACCGCTCACCAAAACCAAATCTAAAATGGCATCCCCTCTTGTCGGTTCTTCAACTACTTGGTGAAGAAATCCATCCGCTATCACATCCAGAAAAATCTGAGCCCTATTATTCTTGCAAGCACTCGTCCTCCAGTCTGTATCTGGGAAGTTGAAGTCTCCCATGATCACACATTTCCCCTTAGTGTTTACTTCATTAAAAACATTAAAGGGGTCTCTATCCATATCCAAATCAGATCCCGGCGGTCTGTAGCACACCCCAAGCACTATCTCAGGGGAGGCTCTAGTAGCTTTCTTTCCCAGTGTGATTTTTGCCCAGACAGACTCTGTCTTATCCATTCCATCACTTCTTATTTCTTTACAGTTGACCTCATCATTGATGTACAATGCTTCTCCACCACCTTTGCCTGTATTTCTGTCTTTCCTAAGCAGCACATAGCCTTCCATACCTGTACTCCAGTCATGACTACTATTCCACCATGTTTCTGTTATCCCTATAATATCTGGTTTCACTTCCTGCACCAGTAGCTCCAGTTCCTCCATCTTGTTACCTAGGCTCCTCGCATTAGTGTACAGACATTGTAAGTTTTGGTGTTTGGCATCACTGACATTCTTTACCCCGTTATGCACAGACCTTCTACCACCAGCATCACCTGTTAGTCTGGTATCTACACTGCCCTTCCTCCTGATGTCAGTTCTTCGGTCCACGACTGTATCCCCTCTTACTTTGTTTACTTCCCTCTCAAGGTTAAATTCTGGCGTGGAGATCTCCCGGACGTCTCCCAACCATCTCCCCCAAATTCCTAGTTTAAAGCTCTCAATGAGTTCGACGAGCCTCCATCTTAGAAGTCTATTTCCCTCCTTACTCAGGTGAAGTCCATCCCGAGAGAACAGTCGTCTGTCCGTAAATGCTTCCCAATGACCGTACATCCCAAAGCCCTCCTTATAGCACCACTGCCCGAGCCATCTGTTGATCTCCATAATCTTGTCACACCTTTGTCGCCCTTCTCTAGGAACGGGCAGGATCCCACTGAAGATCACCTGAGCCTCGATTTCCTTAAATGTCTTCCCCAACCTGGCATAGTCTCCCTTGATACAGTCCAGCGAGTATCTAGCTGTATCATTTGTTTGCACATGAAGGACAATCAATGGATTCTTTCCTGCTCCCGCTAGGATCCTTTTCAGCCTCAGGTCCACATCCTGTATCTTAGCACCTGGCAGACAGCACACCCTTCTGTTCTCCTGATCGGGTCTAGTTACAGGCCTGTCTATTCTTCTCAGGAAGGAGTCTCCAATCACGTAGACCTGCCTTTTCCTGGTGACAGTGTGATTCTCCGGTCTATCCCCTGCACCCACTGGCCGCAAGTCCTCTCGATTCCTATTTGCCCTTGCAATCCTCCTGGGGCTCATATCTGGTGTTGCCTCCATTGACTCCTCCCCTCCTTCAGCAGGACTAGCTGCTCTTCTCTCTTTCCTTGCCCTCTTTCCTTCAGCGGCCACCTGCTGTGCCTCTTCTTCATTACCCAACTCTGCACACCTGTTCCTGAGTTCTGCTTCTCCTTCACTGGTCTGCCTTTTCCTCTGCCTGGTTCCCTTAGTCACATGCTTCCACCGTCCACTTTCCTCCCCCAGCAGTCCCCCCTCAGAATTCTTTGGTCCCGCTTCCATCTGCACGTCTGAGCTTATCCCTTCAGCCCCCTCGTGTCTGTGTTCCATCATCTGCTCAACCCCCCTTCTAAACTCAACCAAAGTTTCCACCTGCATCTCCAGTCCTCAGATCTTTTCTTCCATCAACTCTATCAGGCGGCACTTCATGCAGATGTAAGCCATTTCAGGCACCCCCTCCAGGATCATGTACCTGCTGCAGCTTCCACATCCAGTCATCCTCATTGTGTCTTTCACTGCTACCTTGGTGTCAGTCATGCCCTTCTCACTTCGTGCCTGGCAGTCCAAGCCACACAACACAGCACAGACCCCCAGCAGGCACCAGGCTGCTGGCAGACCAACGCCTGCTACCTTGTCAAGCCTGTTGGTTCCTCTGTCTTACCCTCCCCCGCACCCTCCCTGCAAACTCCCTGTGAAACTCCCCTGTTAGCAGCTCTGTTTGCAGGCTGCTGTGCCGCGGCAGCTGTGCCGCTGCCTGACTGCTTGGCTACTTCTATAGGACCCCTAGTCAGGTAAGCCCCACCCCCTAATCAGGGCTCAGCCGCTCTCCCAGCACATGGCCCCTAGCGGCCTCCACACCCACACACAAACTACAAACAGCTGCTCCTCCAACAGAACCCCCTCTGAAACTCAGAGGGGGCAAAGAGCCAGGAGACTCTTATGGAAGAGGTGGTGAAGGGGTGACTGACCCCGGTCTGGAAGTACCGATGTGGGGAACAGATATTTAGTAAGGTCTAACCTAGCCCGAGGGCTGGAAGCTGGAGAAATGCAGATGTGAATGTTTGGTGGTGAGAGTGGGCCTGGGCCCGTGGAGTCCTAGGGTGCCCAGTGTGGCGCATCGCCTCAGCCCACATACAGGGGGCTCTGAGCCCCTACGGCACAGCTAGGACACTGACCTCACCAGGCAGGTTATTTCCCTCAGTGAACTCCCGCTCCGTGGTGGTCAGTTCAGGAATTCTTACTGCTGTCCTGTCTCGGATTCTCCCACTGGGCAGGGAGGCCCCCCCCACGTCACATCGCGTTGCCTTGCAGCTGCCAGGGCGTGGAGGAACATTCTGATCAGGCTTTGAACTCAGAGCCACTCACCCAGCATGACCCAGGGTGTGAATCGGTGTCACTGGGGCAGGGGGAGAAAACACTTCTCCACATGCCTGTGTCTAGGGAAAGCAAGGAGGCTGCAGGATGGTAGTCCAGTGACAACCTTCAATGGGCACGTTCAGCGTGGTGGCATCCTTAAATATGCGCAGCCTGCGCTGTGCGAGAGGGGGAAGGGCATCTTTTCCCCTGGCCTGAATGCATCTGGCCACTGGGGGGCAGTGGCCTGTCAGATATGGGACATGGGAGAGAAGCCGTGGGACTGGACTGACAATGCTCCACCAATATTCATTAAAGGAAGCTCAGCCCCCGTTCCAGGAGCTCAGGCATATTTGTACAGCGAAGGAAAGTGAGGCAGAGAGAGAGACTGAGAAGTGGCTTTCTGGAGGCAGTGACAGAGCCCAGGACCCCACCGCTTGCTCGAGCGACTAGCCAGTGCAGGGGCATTAGCCGGCCGGAGCCAGCTCAGGGCGTCGGGCATGGCGACCCAGGAGTATTGTCCGCCGTGTACTGACCTCTGCTTTCTGAATTCCAGGATGTGCTGCTGAAAGTCATCCGCTACGAGGGGTTCTTCAGCCTCTGGAAGGGCTTCACCCCCTACTATGCCCGCCTGGGCCCCCACACCGTCCTGACCTTCATCTTCCTCGAGCAGATGAACAAATTCTACACGAAGTTCTTCCTCAGTGCCTAAGAGGAGGCCCTGCCACGGCTGGGCACCCCCTCCCCAGACCGCAGCACCTTCCCCAGGCCAGCATGTTCCTGCTGCTGGGGAACTAGACCCGGCTCTCACTGGGGTCTGAAGCACGATTTCAGCTGGAGCCCCTCCCCTTCCTGTGTGTTTGGTGTCAGTCACGTCACCGTTCTTCCCTGTTTGTTTCCTGAATCACGTGAACGGAGCGGTGGCGAGGCTGGCACAGCTTCTGTCTGGACTGGGGTGGGGTGCTCCAGACGTCTCTGGATTATTTATTGGGGGGCCCCAAAACTGGGCCAGTACCTTCCAACGCAAGCCCTCGGGTAGCAATGGCCAACCCGCATGCGAGTTGTAGGTCTGTGCGCTGGGCTGAGGATTTTGTCTTGTCTCTTCCCCTTCTATTTGCTTTGAACTCAGTAAACAGATCATGGTCCTATGGGCACGTTTGCTTTGGGGTTCCTGCAGGGGGGGCAGGGAGGAAAGACACCTTGGTAACGCTCTGCAGCAGCATGTCGCAGATTTACGGCACCAGAGTTACACCCCAGGAGGAATGGCTTCTGTGTGTCGGATCCCCAAGTGGTCCCACAATGCCTAAGGGTCACCTGCACCTCGGGGCTTCACCTGGCGAGCTCTGCCCTGCGAGAGCTGTGTCCACAGTGACACCCGTCTGCCTTTTCAGAGCAGAGCAGAGGCTGGACGTTAGCGTAGAGACACACAGGTTCGGGCACAGGGCGTCTTGGTTCTCTCTCTGGCCCAGGTGAGGCCTGTCCCTCTCCAAAGGCTGGCTGCTGTGTTCACATCTTCCGCCCGATTGCAGAATTTCTTCTTGTTAGGTGTCCATTGTTCGGTTCTTGCCTCTGGGTTGGTTTCAGCCAGTCATTTTAAGGACCCGTCCACCCAGCCCCAGAGAGTTTGGAGAGAGAGACGCACCTCCTCGCTCCATTGGCCCGCAGTCTCTGGTCAGGTCAGTCACTGCCCCGCCTATCAATCAGAAACGCACACCTGGAAATGCCTCCTGCGTTAAAAGGTGTGACTTTATTTGCTGGAGTGGCCAAAAAGGAAGTGAAAGTGCTGGCCCGGTCTTTTCAGGACCAAGCGTGCTCTGTGTTTACCTCTGCCAGCTTCTGCTTTGCTTTAACAAAACGTGCAGGGCTCAGGTTCCCCCTGTGCTGGTGGAACCGATTGCAGGTGGGCAGCACTGCATGGGGGCTTTGCCCCGCAGGCCAGCAGCCACCCCCGGGAATCGGCTCCGTGATACTGCTGTGAGCCAAGGCCAGGCAGCTGAGGGCAGCGCGGGACAGGATCAGCTCCTGGAGTGAGGGGCCGGTGTGCAGCGACCCCAGGCTCAGGGAGGTGCTGGGGAGGGACACCAGGTGGTTGGCACCAAGCCAGAGACTGCAGGTGACCCTAGGTGGCATGCAGGTTAACCTCCGGCCCGGAGCAGCCGACTTCGAGCTGGTGTGTGATCACATTCACCTCACACCCCCAGAGGCACCAGCCACAATCAGCCAGGCCAGGAAGGTGAGGGGCGCCCAGAGGATGGAAGCCACAGGGTCCGTCTACTCTGCCCCGCAGGTGCTGTGACAAGGTCTGGACCCCACATGCTTGGACTAGAGCTACTGCCAAAGAGCTGTATGTCCCCAGAATCTCCTCACTGGTCTGGAGGGGAGAGGCATGGGGCTGAGATGCAGCTGCCTTTGGGGTGCGATGTGGGGGGCTGGTCATAGAGGGATCCCTCATGTAATGCTGAGATGCGTCTGTGCCTGGGGTGGGGTTCATACAGGGATCCTTCGCCCGGTGCCAAGATGCGTCTGTCGGGTGTAAGGGGCGGTTGTTTATACAGGTCTCTGGTGCTGAAATGCATCTGTGTCTGGGGTGGGGTGGCCCTCCCCAGTACCAGCAGCATTTCTGAGGCCAGCTCTGTAGCTGTGCCTGCAGCTGCTTGGGGCAGGGGGCTGTGGACAAAAGTTTAGTGACGTCCCCAGGGTACGTCGGGCCCTGGGCCAAGGCTCCTAGACTGTGGGGTCAGGGCTGCGGGGTAGGGGGCTCCCATCCAGACACCACCCTGCCCTCATGGCTACCTCATCATGTGTCGATACCCTGTCAGCCAGGGGAAACGGCTCCTGCGGGTGAGGGCGGGGTCCTGGCTACAGGTCTGGCTGTAGGGGGAAGGGGTCGTCGGGCACCTGGTTGAAATGCCCTGTGAGGAAAATGCTGAGGGTGCCGATGGTGAAGAGCAGGATGGCAGCACAGAAGCAGAGCTTGTCAATCACCTTCCCGATCAGCACCCAGTTCTCTATTTCCTGTGTGGCAGAGAGAGGGGCGTCAGGATGCCTGGGTCCCCTGCACTTGGACGAGAGTGGGTTAGAGCAGTGGGGGGAGGAGAGGCAGCACCTGGGAGCCAGGACTCCTGGGTTCTCTCCCCGGCTCTGGGAGGGGAGTGGGGGCTGGGAGCCAGGACTCCTGGGTTCTCTCCCTGGGCTCTGGGAGGGGAGTCGGCGCTGGGAGCCATGACTCCTGGGTTCTCTCCCCGGCTCTGGGAGGGGAGTGGGGGCTGGTGGAATAGATTGGAGCAATAGGAGCTAGGAGCCAGGGATTTTCCCCAGGGTGCTGGGGCAGGCTGGTGTGGGGCTCACCGCGTTGCTGGCATTCTGCTGTCTTGTGGTCTCTGTGATGAAGTTGCAGGCCTCCACGCACGCCCGGATCTCGGGGGCTGCACTGGCCAGGTTCTTGTACAAGGTGGTGGTGACACCCACGTCCACGCCGTCTGCAGAGAGAGGGGGCAGGGCAAAGTCAGGGACCCAGGAGTCCTGGCTCCAGGACTAACACCACCTTCCTCTGGCAGTGGAGCGTGGGTAGCCAGCATGCCTGGAGGCAGGGAGTTTCTCACCACAGGTGGGGGTCCTGCTGAGCCCATGCCGTTCCCCCTGCCGCTCAAAGAGAATCTCGCTGCGCGGCTTCTTGAGGATGTACTCCTCGGCTTTGAGCATGATGGCGAAGGAGCTGCGCCGCCGGGCAGGGGGTGCGGCCCAGGGGTCCCCCGTGGGCTCCAGGGTCGAGCCCAGGTACTGTGGCAGCACCTCTAGGAACACCTGGAGGGGAGATATCATAGAACTGGAAGGGACCTCGCGCGGTCTCTAGTCCAGTCCTGTGCACTGAGGCAGGACTAAGTATCATCTAGCCCATCCCTGACAGGTGTTTGTCCAACCGGCTCTTAAAAACCCCCAATGACAGAGATTCCACAACCTCCCTGGGCGATTTATTCCGGTGCTTAACCACCCTGACAGCCAGGAAGTGTTTGCTGATGTCCAACCTAAACCGCCCTTGCTGCAGTTTAAGCCCATTGTCCTTGTCCTGTCCTCAGAGATTAACAACAACAATTTTTCTCCCTCCTCCTTGTTAACAATCTTTTACATACTTGAAAACTGTTCTCACGTCCCCTCTCAGTCTCCTCTTCTCCAGACTATACCAACCCAAGTTTTCCAATCCTCCCTCATAGCTCATGTTTTCTAGATCTGCCATCATTTTTGTTGCTCTTCTCTGGACTCTCCAATTTGTCCACATCTTTCCTGCAATGTGGCACCCAGATCTGGACACAAACTCCAGCTGAGGCCTAATCAGCACGGAGCAGAGCAGAAGAATGACTTCTTGTGTCTTTCTTACAACACGCCTGCTAATACAGCCCAGAATGATGGCTTTTTTTGCAACAGCGTCACATCGTTGACTCATATTTAGCTTGTGATCCACTCTGACCCCCAGATCCCTTCCTGCATTGCTCCTTCCTAGGCAGTCATTTCCCAACTGATTGTTCCTTCCTAAATGGAGAACTTTGCATTTGTCCTTATTGAATTTCATTCTATTTACTTCAGACCATTTCTCCCATTTGTCCAGATCATTTTGAATTTTAATCCTAAAATACTTGCAACCTCTCCCAGCTTGGTATCAGCCACAAACTTTATAAGTGTCCTCTCTATGCCATTATCAAAATCATTGATGAAGATATTGAACAGAACTGGACTCAGACCCAATCCCTGCGGGACTCCCCTCGTTATGCCCTTCCAGCATGATTCTGACCCACTGATAACGACTCTCTGGGAATGGTTTTCCAACCAGTTTTGCACCCACCTTCTGGTAGCTCCATCTAGGTTGCATTTCCCTAGTTTGCTTATGAGAGAAGGTCATGCGAGACAGTATCAAAAGCTTTACTAAAGTCAAGATATACCACAGCTACCACTCCCCCGCCCCCCAGCCGCAAGGCTTGTTACCCTGTCAAGGAAAGAGAGCAGGTTGGTTTGACACGATTTGTTCTTGACAAATCCATGCTGACTGTTACTTATCACCTTATTATCTATCCCATTCAATTACGTCGTGTAATGGCAGACAGCTAAAAGGAGACAAATTTTTAAAGAGCTTATATACCGATGCTAGAAGTTAAATAATAAAATGAGTGAACTAGAGACATTGATATAACATGCATCACAGAAACTTGGTGGAATGAGGATAATCAAAGGGACACAGTAATACCAGGGTACAAAACAGGTCCTGGTGGGGGAGTGGCATGATATGTGAAAGAAAGCGTAGAATCAAATGAAGTAAAAATCGTAAATGAATCAAACTGTACCATAAAATATGGATAGAAATTCCACGCTCTAAGAAGAAGAGTATAGCGTAGGGGTATATTACCGACCACCTGACCAGGATGCTGACAGTGACTGTGAAATGCTCAGAGAGTTTAGAGATGCTATTAAAATAAAAACCTCAATAATAATTAATAATGCGGGATTTCAATTATCCCCATGTTGACTGGGTACATGTCACTTCAGGACGGGATGCAGAGATACCTTATATGACTGCTTCTTGGAGCTGCTGGTCTTGGAACCCACAAGGCAATTCTTGATTTAGTCCTAAGTGGAGCACAGGATCTGGTCCAAGAGGTGAATGCAGCTGGCCCGCTTGGTAATAGTGACCATAATATAATTAAATTTAATATCCCTGTGGCAGGAAAAACACCACAGCATCCTGACACTGTAGCATGTAATTTCAGAAAGGGGAACTCCACAAAAATGAGGAGTACAACGCCAAAAGTGAAATCCCTGCAAGCTGCGTGGAAACTTTTTAAAGACACCATAACAGAGGCTCAACTTAAATGTATACCTCAAATAATAATAAAAAAACAGTAAGAGAACCAAAAGAGAATCACTGTGGCTAAACAAAGTAAAAGAAGCAGTGGGAGGCAAAAAGGCGTCCTTTAAAAAGTGGAAGTTAGATCCTAGTGAGGAAAATAGAAAAGAGCATAAACACTGGCAAATGAAATGTAAAAATCCAATTAGGAAGGCCAAAAAAGAGAACGACTCAAAAGCCAAAGACTCAAAAAGTAACAGCAGAAATTTTTTTAAGTACATCAGAAGCAGGAAATCAACAACCGGTGGGGCCACTGGATGATCACAGAATATCAGGGTTGGGAGGGACGTCAGGAGGTATCTAGTCCAACCCCCAGCTAAATCAAGGTGCTAGAGGAGCACTCAAGAACGATAAGCTTGTTGCAGAGAAATTAAATGAATTCTTTGCATCGGTCTTCACGGCTGAGGCTGTGAGGGAGGTTCCCACACCTGAGTCATTCTGTTTAGGTGACAGATCAGAGGAATTGTCCCAGATTGAGGTGTCATCAGAGGTGGTTTGGAAACAAATTGATAAATTAAACAGCAATAAGTCACCAGGGCCAGATGGGATTCACCCAGGAGTTCTGAAGGAACTCAAACGTGAAATTACAGCACCACTAACTGTGGTATGTGAACCTATCATTTAAATCCGCTTCTGGACCACATGACTGCAGGGTAGCTAATGTGATGCCGATTTTTAAAAAGGCTCCAGAGGTGAGCCCGGCAATTACATGCCTGTAAGCCTGACTTCAGTACTAGCTGAAACTATAATAAAGAACAATATTCTCACACCTATAGGTGAACATAATTTGTTGGGGAAGAGTCAACATGGTTTTAGTAAAGGGAAATCGCTCCTCACCAATCTACTGGAATTCTTTGAGGAGTCAACAAGAATGCAGACAAGAGGGATCCAGTGGATAGAGTGGACTTAGATTTTCAGAAAGCCTTTGACAAGGTCCCTCACCAAAGGCTCTTACACAAAGTCAGCTGCCACGGGATAAGAGGGAAGGCCCTCTCATGTACTGGTTAAAAGACAGGAAACAAAGGGTAGGAATAAATGGTCAGTTTTCAGAGTGGAGAGAGGGAAATCGTGGTGTCCCCCAGGAGTATGTGCTGGGCCCCGTCCTATTCAACAGAGTCATAAACCATCTGGAAAAAGGGGTAAACAGTGAGATGGGAAAATTTGCAGATGATACAAAATGACTAAAGATAGTTAAGTCCCAGGCAGACTGTGAAGAGTTACAAAAGGATCTCTCAAAACTGGGTGATTGGGCAACAAAATGGCAGGTGAAGTTTAATGTTGACAAATGCAAAGTGATGCACACTGGAAACCATAATCCCAACTGTACATATAAAATTAGGGGTCTAAATTAGCTGTTACCACTCAAGAAAGATCTTGGAGTCATTGTGGATAGTTCTCTGCAAACATCCACTCAACGCGCAGCCTCAGCCAAAAAAGTGAACAGAATGTTGGGAATCATTAAGAAAAGGAGAGAAAATCAGACAGAAAATATCATGTTGCCTCTATATAAATCCATGGTACGCCCACATCTTGAATAGTGTATGCAGATGTGGTCACCCCATCTCAAAATTGGAATTGGAAAAGGTTCAGAAAAGAGCAACAAAAAATATTAGGGATATGGAACGGCTGCCGTATGAGGAGAGATTAATCAGACTGGGACAGTTCAGCTTGGAAAAGAGACGGCTAAGGGGAGATGGGATAGTGGCGTATAAAACAATGACGGGTGTAGAGAAAGTAGATGAGCAAGTGTTGTTTACTCCTTCTCATAACACAAGAAAAGATGGTTACTCACCTTTGTATAACTGCTGTTCTTCGAGATGTGTTGCTCATATCCATTCCAGTCAGGTGTGCGCGCGCCGCGTGCACGTTCGTCGGAGAAACTTTTACTCTAGCAACACTTGGCGGGTCGGCTGGGTGCCCCCTGGAGTGGCGCCACTATGGCGCTGGATATATACCCCAGCCAACCCGGCCACCCTTCAGTTCCTTCTTGCCGGCTACTCCGACAGTGGGGAAGGAGGGTGGGTTTGGAATGGATATGAGCAACACATCTTGAAGAACAACAGTTACAAAGGTGAGTAACCGTCTTTTCTTCTTCGAGTGATTGCTCATATCCATTCCAGTCAGGTGATTCCCAAGCCTTACCTAGGTGGAGGGGTCGGAGTGAGATATGGCAGTATGTAGAACCGCTGCGCCAAAGGCTGCATCATCTCTAGATTGCTGAACCAGCGCGTAGTGCGTGGTGAAGGTGTGGAGCAATGACCAGGTCGCTGCGCGGCATATCTCCTGGATGGGCACATGCACCAGGAAAGCGGCTGATGAAGCTTGAGCTCTGATAGAATGCACCGTGAGATGGCCCGAAGGGACATGAGCTAGGTCATAGCATGTGCGGATGCATGCTGTCACCCAAGAGGAAATTCTCTGGGAGGAGACTGGCAGACCTGTCATCCGTTCCGTGACTGCCACGAACAGCTGGGGAGACTTCCGGAAGGGTTTCGTTCGCTCAATATAGAAAGCGAGCGCTCTACGCACATCTAAGGACTGTAGCTGCTGCTCCCGCCGAGAAGAGTGGGGCTTCGGAAAGAAGACCAGGAGGAAGATGTCCTGGTTGGTATGGAAGGCAGAAACTACCTTAGGGAGGAACGCTGGATGAGGTCGCAGTTGTACCTTGTCCTTATGAAAGACAGTGTACGGCGGGTCCACAGTGAGCGCTCTCAGCTCGGAGACCTGCCTGGCCGATGTAATGGCCGCCAGGAAGACTGTCTTCCACCACAGGTACAGGAGCAAGCAAGTCGCTAGTGGCTCAAAGGGTGGGTGCATTAGTCTGTTTAGGACCAAATTGAGATCCCAGGTAGGGGCAGGGCGACGTACAGGGGGATAGAGGTGCTCTAGGCCCTTAATGAACCGAGAGACCAAGGGGTGGGAGAACACGGAGTGACCACCCTCGCCTGGATGGAAAGTGGATATAGCTGCCAGGTGCGCCTTCAGAGAGGATGTCGCCAGGCCCTGCTGTTTAAGGTACCAGAGGTAGTCTAGGACCATGGGAATCGAGGCCTCCGAGGGAGTAACGTCCTGTGTTGAGCACCAGCAAGAGAAGCGTTTCCACTTCACCAAATACGTAGAGTGGGTGAAAGGCTTCCTGCTACTGAGGAGAATATGCTATACCGGAGCGGAACAGCAGAACTCCGCTGTGTTTAGCCATGCAGGAGCCACGCCGTGAGGTGGACGGCTCGCAGGTCTGGGTGGCGAAGCCTGCCGTGGTCTTGCGTGATCAGGTCTGGAAGGAGAGGGAGGGGAACAGGAGTGGTCACGGACAGATCTAGCAGGGTGGTGTACCAGTGCTGTCTGGGCCACGCAGGCGCAATCAGGATCAGATGCGCTTTGTCCCTGCGAAGCTTCAACAGGACCTTGTGCACCAGAGGAAACGGAGGGAAGGCGTAAGCAGGTGGTGCCTCGAGGGCAGGAGGAATGCGTCCGTGATCGACCCCGGAGAGAGACCTTGGAAGGAGCAGAACTCCTGGCACTTCCTGTTCGAGCGGGAGGCGAACAGATCTATGAGGGGAAATCCCCACCTCTGGAGGATCGAATGGATGACATCAGGCCTTATTGACCGTTCGTGACAGAGGAAAGACCGGCTCAGCCGATCCGCCAGAGCGTTCCGGACCCCCGGGAGAAAGGACGCCACCAGGTCTATCGAGTGGGCTATACAGAAGTCCCAGAGTCGAATGGCCTCTTGACACAGGGGAGATGAGTGGATCCCCCCCCGTTTGTTGATATAGAACATGGCTGTTGTGTTGTCCATGAACACAGATACACAACGGCCGTGAAGATGTTGCTGGAACGCCTGGCACGTGAGGCGGACTGCTCTCAACTCCCGGACGTTTATGTGGAGCATCAGCTCCTGGGATGACCAAAGGCCCTGGGTACGAAGGTGACCTAGATGGGCCCCCCAACCGAGGGATGACGCATCCGTCATTAAGGCCAGCAACTGCGGCTGTGGATGGAACGGCATCCCTGCGCATACCAGGGATGGAGTTAGCCACCAATCAAGGGAGCGGAGGGGGCTCGGGGGAACCGTCACCAGGACGTCTATAGGGTCCCTGCCCGGACGGAAGACCGAATGGAGCCACGTTTGAAAGGGTCGCATGCGGAGCCTGGCATACTTGGTCACATAAGTACATGCGGCCATATGCCCCAGTAGGCCGAGGCAGGTGCGAGCCGAGGTGACTGGGGAGGCCTGCAGACCCTGGATGATCGAGACGATCGTCTGGAAGCGGGGCTAAGGCAAGTAGGCCCTGGCTTGAGTGGAGTCCAGGGTTGCCCCTATGAAGTCCAGCTTTTGTGTTGGGACCAGGGTGGATTTCTCGGTGTTGAGGAGTAGGCCCAACCGGGAGAATAGGTCCGCGATTATGCCGACATGCTGTCGGACCTGAGTCTGAGAGGTCCCCTTGATGAGCCAGTCGTCCAGATATGGGAACACATATCTGCTGCCGGCGGAGGTGGGTGGCGACGACGGCCATGCACTTCGTGAACACCCTCGGGGCTGTGGAGAAGCCAAAGAGAAGGACTGTGAATTGGAAGTGCTGGTAGTTGACCATAAAGCGAAGGTACTTCCTGTGTGGTGGAAAGATGGCAATGTGGAAATATGCGTCCTTCATGTCGAGGGCGGCATACCAGTCTCCAGGATCCAAGGACGGGATAATAGTTCCCAGGGAGACCATCCGGAACTTCAACTTGAGCATCCATTTGTTGAGTCCTCGCAGGTCTAAGATAGGTCTGAGGCCTCCCTTGGACTTGGGAATCAGAAAATAGCGGGAGTAAAATCCCTTCCCCTTCTCATCTAATGGTACCTCCTCTATGGCTCCCGCGGCGAGGAGAGACTGTACCTCTTGTAAGAGGACTTGCTTGTGAGAGGGGTCCCTGAAGAGGGACCGGGATGGGGGGCGGGAGAGCGTGGATGAAGCAAATTGGAGGTGGTAACCTTGCTTCACGGTGCGTAGTACCCAAAGGTCCGAAGTAAGTTGGGACCACGCCGGGAGGAAGTAGGAAAGACGGTTGGAGAAGGGGGGAAAAGGATCCTGCCTTGAGACTGGTACGCCGTCCCCGGGCGCACCTTCAAAAGTTGGTCTTAGGCCCTGGTGGTGCCTTCGAAGGCCCTTGGTTCTGGCCCCTTGGGGGCCGGATTGGCGCCTCTGGCCACCCCGCCCGCACCTCCTACTGAGGTCCTACCTGTTCCATGGTGGAAAATACGGGCGGCGGGGTAGGGGTCTGAAGGGTCTACGTTGGGTCACGGGGGTATGCATGCCCAACGAGCGCATGATGACCCTATTATCCTTCAGGCTTTGCAACCTGGGATCAGTCTTATCCGAGAACAAACCCTTGCCCTCAAAGGGTAAGTCCTGGATAGTATACTGAAGCTCAGGAGGCAGGTTAGAGACCTGGAGCCAGGAGATATGCCTCATGGTGATGCCAGAGGCCAAAGTTCTGGCTGCCGAGTCGGCCGCGTCTAGGGAGGCCTGAAGAGATGTCCTGGCCACTTTCTTGTCTTCCTCTAGGAATGCTGTAAATTCCTGGCGAGAGTCCGGGGGTAGCAGTTCGGTGAACCTACCCACCTCCGCCCAGGTGTTGTAATTATATCAGCTCAATAGAGCCTGCTGGTTGGCCACTCGAAGTTGTAGGGCCCCTGCTGAATACACAGGAGGTCCATCTGCCTAGCCTCCTTGGACTTTGGGGCAGGCGCCTGCTGACCGTGGCGCTCCCTTTCGTTGACCGACTGGACAACTAATGAGGAGGGAGGAGGGTGAATGTACAAATACTCATACCCCTGAGAGGGTACCATGTACTTCCTCTCAACTCCCTTCGCCGTCGGTGGAATGGAGGCTGGCGACTGCCAGAGAGTGTCGGCAGTGGCCTGGATAGTTTTAATGAACGGAAGTGCCACCCGGGTAGGGGCATCCGCGCCCAGGATGCTCACGACAGGGTCCTCGACTTCCGGGACTTCCTCCACCGGGAAGTTGATATTAAGAGCCACCCTTCGAAGGAGGTCCTTGATGGGCCCTGAGGTCTATCGACGGAGGCCCTGAAGATGAGGTCCCCGCCACAGCCTCGTCCGGGGAGGAGGAGGATGATACCCCGGGAATGAGGGGGTCCTGGATAGCCCCATGCTCCTGGGGTGGTTCCTGCTCCAGCTGTCCCGGGGAGTCCGGAGGATGGGTCGCATGCTCTTCCGACTCAGCCGCAGGGGGGCGGGAAATGGTGGCCTCTGGTGCCCGATGTTCTGAAGCAGCAGAGCGGGTCTGGACTAGGGGAGCACCCTGGGCTTGATGGTACGCCCAGGGTGTCCAAAAGGACCACTGTTGAGGCCCGACGTCCTGAGGACGTGTGTCCTGAAAGACCCCCATGGGCACCTCCGTGTCACGGTCCCGGTCGTAGTAGCTGTCCGCCTGGAAGGAGACGGACGTCTGTCTGGACGGCCATGGAGGAGCAGAAAACCCGGGAGCTGAAGTGCCAACTGATCTTGCACCCCGGGAACGTGGGGACCGGTGCTGGTACGCAGAGCAGTACCGAGAGCGAGACCGGGACCTGCGACCGGCCCAGCGCCGGGAGGTCAACCGAGATCTCGAGTCCCTGTGGCGTGATCTGCTCTGGGAGGAACGGTGCCTGGGACGGTGCCGGGAACTGGAGCGGTACCGGGAGTAGCGGGATGAGGAACGAGAGACCGACCGGTGCCGAGAGACTGATCGGTGCTGCGAGCTTGACCGGTGCCGTGGAGGTGACTGGTGTCGGGATTGGGAGCGGTGCCAAGAACGGGAGCGCCGCCTCGATCTGGAGCATCTGCGGGATCGTGACCTTGTGCGGTGCCACTCCGCCATGCTGACAGACGACGGTCTGGCCAGGGTCGGCTTGCCCATGGAAGGTGGTACCCGCACCGGCGGTGCCGGGGGTAAGGGCGGTGCCGAATTGGTCATGGCGATCAAGTCTCTCGCCGCAGAGAACGTCTCCGGAGTCGATGGCAAAGTAAGCTCTACCACAGCAGGTGCCGGGGAGCTGCCAGGCGCCGGACTCGACAGCCCTCACGGGGCTGGAGTCAACGGTGCCAGCTTAGGCGGTGCCGTGGCAGGTGCTGGTGCCGGGCGGTCCGACCTAGGTGCAGTCTCTGGCTGCGACGCGGGTGTTGTCAAGCCCGTCTGAGCCTTCGCCGTCTTTGACCTCGGGGAGAGGGAGCGGCGCGGAGTTGACTTCGGTGCCGGCGGTGGCCGGTGCCGGGAGTCCTTAGGCGTACCGACAGTGCCCGGTGCCGTAGGGGTAGTCTTGCTCACCTGCTGGCTCGTGCTAGGTGCCGAAGGTGAGGGCGCCAGTGCCACTTCCATTAGGAGATGCCTTAACCTAATGTCCCGCTCCTTTTTGGTTCGTGGCTTGAAAGCCTTGCAAATTGGGCACTTAGAGGATAAGTGCGATTCCCCGAGGCACTTCAAACAGGAGTCGTGGGGATCTCCTGTCGGCATCGGCCTGTGGCAGGCTGCACATTGCTTGAAACCCGGTGAGCCAGGCATGAGCTCCGGCACTGGGTGCGGGGAAGGGGCTACCCCCCAAACCCCGCTGACACTTAAAACTAACAACTACAACTATGAACTATAACTAATCTAACTAACTATATAAGAACAATCAAGTACAACTATGGATATAACAATGAGAAGAAGAACTACAAGTAGCTAGGGAAAGTGGAGGTCAGCTAAGCCGCACTCCACTGTTCCAACGACCGACACGGGCGGTAAGAAGGAACTGAAGGGTGGCCGGGTTGGCTGGGGTATATATCCGGCGCCATAGCGGCGCCACTCCAGGGGGTGCCCAGCCGACCCGCCGAGCGTTGCTAGGGTAAAAGTTTCTCCGACGAACGTGCACGCTGCCCGCACACACCTGACTGGAATGGATATGAGCAATCACTCGAAGAAGAACTAGGGGCCACCCAATGAAATGAACAGGCAGCAGGTTTAAAACAAACAGGAAGTATTTCTGCACCCAACACACAGTTAACCTGTGGAACTCCTCGCCAGGGGATGTTGTGAAGGCCAAGACCATAACAGGGTTCAAAGAAGAACTAGAGAAGTTTCTGGAGGACAGATCTATCGATGGCTGTTAGCCAGGCTGGGCAGGGAGGAGGTCCCTGGCCTCCGTTTGCCATAAGCTGGGAATGGGCAACAGGGGATGGGTCACTTGGTGATTTCCTGCCGTGTTCATTCCCTCGGGGGCACCTGGCACTGGCCGCAGTCGGCAGACAGGACATTGGGCTGGATGGACCCTTGGTATGACCCAGTAGGGCCATTCTTCTGTTAGGTGTTTGCAAATTGATTGCTTAATTATTTGCTTCATTATCTTTCCGGGTACAGAAGTTAATCTGACTGGTCTGTAATTCCCCGGGTTGGCATTATTTCCCTTTTCATAGATGGGCACTAGATTTGCCCTTTTCCAGTCTTCTGGAATCTCTCTCGTCTTCCACTACTTTTCAAAGATACTCGCTAGTGGCTCCGATATCTCCCCAGTCACGCCCTGAGTATTCTAGGAGGCATTTCATCCGGCCCTGGTGATTTGAAGACAACTAACTTGTCTACGTAATTTTTTTCACTTGTCCTTTCCCTCTTTTAGACTCTTATTCTCTCCGGCATTTACTACGTTCGACGTCCACTCACCACCAACCTTCTCGGGGAAACCCGAAACAAAGACGTCATTACGCACCTCTGCCATTTCATTGACCGAGGTTTCACTTTTGCAAAGTTTTAGATCATTGATGATATCCCGGTTAAGCCAAGGTGGTCTCTTGCCAGACTTTCTGACTTTCCTAAGCAGTGGGATAGTTTCCTTTGTGCCCTTAACAACATCTGTTTGAAAAACTACCAACTGTCTTCAATTGTTTCCCCCCTAGACTTGCTTCCCATGGGATCTGACCTACCAACTCCCTGTTTTCTAATGTCTGCCGCCTTGAATCACATTGTCTTTGTTGCACTGTTCTCCCTCCTACCTATCCCTTAGCATCATGAACTCTGCCATTTCGTGATCACTTTCACCCAAGCTGCCTTCCACCTTCCAATTCTCAACCACTTCCTCCCTATTTGTCAAAATCAGATCTAGAACAGCCTCCCCTCGCCCCCGCTAGCTTTCTCCACCTTCTGAAATAAAAAATCATCTCCCCAACACATTCCAAGAACCTGCTGCCCGGCTGTGTTGTTTTCCCAGCAGATGTCTGCGGAGTTGAAGTCCCCCATCACCACTAAGTCCTGTGCTTTGGATGATTTTATTGCCATGACATCTCCCTTGTTTTTACCCCCTTTATTCTTACCCAGAGATTTTCAACAAGTCTGTCTCCTATTTCCAGCTCAGATCTAAGGGTCAAGGCTTAGGCTTTGGACTCTTCCCTGCCCTGAGCTCCCCCGTCCCACCCAGCATCGGTCCCCCTATTCCCCCTTTGGTTGGTTTGCAGTTCTCCAATTCCCCTCCAAGGCTGGTGCCCCTCATCCCGAGGTCTCTGCGCCCCCCCCTGAGCACTCCCTCCACCCCCGGCTCCCTGGCACTTCCCCCCCGCAATCCCCCTCATCTCCCCACTGTGCTCTCCCCCCGACACTCACATGTTTGAGTTGCTCAGACATGCAGTGGGTGTTCGGCGTTCGCAGGGAAACATTCAGCACAATGACACAGTTCATCACGATCAGCGTCGTCACCCCCATGACGAACATCAGGTACCTGCGAGGGAGAGATCACGGGAATCCTGCCTCCCAGCCCCCCTTCTCTAACCACCAGACTCCACTCCCAGAGCTGGGGAGAGAACCCAGGAGTCCTGGCTCCCAGCCCCCCTGCTCTAACCCACCAGCCCCCACTCCCCTCCCAGAGCCGGGGAGAGAACCCAGGAGTCCTGGCTCCCAGCCCCCCTGCTCTAACCCACCAGCCCCCACTCCCCTCCCAGAGCCGGGGAGAGAACCCAGGAGTCCTGGCTCCCAGCCCCCCCTGCTCTAACCCACCAACCCCCACTCCTCTCCCAGAGCCAGGGAGAGAACCCAGGAGTCCTGGCTCCCAGGCCCCCTGCTCCAACCCACCAGACTCCACTCCCCTCCCAGAGCCGGGGAGAGAACCCAGGAGTCCTGGTTCCCAGCCCCCCTGCTCTAACCCACCAGCCCCCACTCCCCTCCCAGAGCCGGGGAGAGAACCCAGGAGTCCTGGCTCCCAGCTCCCCTGCTCTGACCCACCAGCCCCCATGCCCTTCCCAAAGCTGGGGAGGGAACCCAGGAGTCCTGGCTCCCAGGGAAGCGGGATGGGGGTGTCACTCACTTGCCAATGAGGGGGACGCTGAGCGAGGTCTCTGGGACTTTTTGGGCGATGAGGAAGAGGAAGACGGTCTGAGCCAGCAGCACTGAGATGGAGAGGGTGCATTTCTGGCCGCCAGCTGCCAGGGGCAGAGAACAGGGGTGACATGGGACCATTTGGCTTTCCTCTGACATCCTGCTATGCCCGTCCTGCCCAGGGTCTGAGGCTTTCGGGCCTGGGTCCTCCCAGAGAGGGACGGTCAGGAGAGATTGGGGTTTATGCCCCTTCTGTTTGCTCCTATTGCCTACAAATGTGTCCCCCGCGTGGGTGTGGTAGGGAGCATCTCTCCTTGCCCTGTGGTTGGGCAGGGTTTCCCGGAGCTGGGCAGGGTTTTCAGTGGCTGACAGGGTGTTCTCGTGGCTAGGCTGGGTGTTGTCCCCGTGGCTGGCCAGGCGGGGTTTCCCGTGGCTGGCAGGGCGTCCCTGCGGCCGGGCCAGGCGTCCCAGTAGCTAGGCTGGGTGTCCCCATGGCTGGCCGGCCGGGTTTCCCGTGGCCGGCCGGGCGTCCCCGCAGCCAGGGTGTCCCCATGGCTGGGCGGGGTTTCCCGTGGCCAGCAGGGCGTCCCCGTGGCCGGCCGGGCTCACCTTGGGCAGGCAGGAAGTACACCAGCACCGCGAGGGAGGAGATGAGCACACAGGGCACGATGATGTTGATGACGTAGAAGAGGGGCTTGCGCTGGATGATGAGCGAGAAGCGGATCTCCTGGAAGCCCAGCGCCTCCCGGCCCAGCTCCGGGTGCAGCACCTTCCAGGCCGGCCGGTGTCGGATCACCCACTCCCCGTTCTCTGCAGGGTGACAGGGCAGGAGGCAGCAGGTTCGGGGGGGCACCCCCCGGCAGACACCACCCAACCTTTGGGGGAGACCCACCTACCCCCCGGAGTGGACCTGCTAGGGGGCTATGGCAGACACCCCCTGCCCCGTGGGGGGTCTGTTTGGGGGTGGGGGGCTGGCAGACACCCTCTGTCCCAAGCCCCCCATACCTGTGAAGGCGGCGGGGTCTATATCGATCTCGTCGAAGGGGCGGGCCGTCTCCTGATTGATTGAGAGCTGCAGTTCAACCTCGTTAGCGCTGTACGTCTGGGACCTGGGGACACATGGCGGGGGGTCAGCAGGGGGCACCCTCTTCTTAGGGTCAGCCTGGCACTGGGCGAGGGGTTCCTGTTAACCAGCTGCCCTGCCCCAGAGGTGGGCGCATCTCAGCACCGGGCAAGGGGTCCTTGTGTAACTGGCCACTCCTCCCCAGAGGTGGCCACATCTCAGCGCCGGGCGAGGGGTCCCTGGGTAACCAGCCGCCCCGCCCCAGAGTTGGGCACATCTCATTGCTGGGCGAGGGGTCCCTGGGTAACCGGCCGCCCCGCCCCAGAGGTGGGCGCATCTCAGCACCGGGCGAGGGGTCCCGGTGTCACCAGCCGCCCCGCCCCAGAGGTGGGCGCATCTCACTCACTGGAAGACAAGAGAGCAGTTCTGCCAGTCGAAGGGGAAGTAAGTGACTTCAATAGCACAGGTGCTGCGGTAGATGGCGGGGGGTAGCCAGTACATGGCCCCCCCGGGGTACACCAGCACGTTCGCGTAGTAGGCGATCTCAAACTGCCCGTCGATGCTGTTTTGGGGGAAGCGAAAGGGAGTGTCAGCGAGGGGGGACCCCCAAAATCCCTGCAGCCCAGACCCTCCCCATGCAGCCTGGAAAACAACATCCCTGTGCCCCACATACAAAACCACCAGCATCTCCTGGTGCCCATGAGACACCCTTGTAATTTGACACACCAAAGCCCCTGCACCCCAAAAAATCATCCCCCCTCCCACCTGCCCTGCAGCCTGAAGCCTCTGAGAGTGAAGGAGCAGCTGCGGCAGGAGCAGGAGGCTTCATCTCAGCGGACAATCCAGCTGTGGGAGAGACCCTGACTTTTGGGGGTGTCCCTGGAAAGACTTTTCTGTGGTTGGGCCGGCTTCTGGGATACCCTGAAAGGAGTGGACTGGGATGCATGACCCCCCCAGCGTGAGGCTGAACCCCTGAAGCAGGGACAGACGGGAACGCCAGGTCGGGGGACAACTAGCCGTACCTCTGCCGAAATAACCGAATCTCACCAGAGGTGTAGTCTGACTTTAACCCAAATCGGCAGAACTCTCTTAAATCCACCTAGCCCGGCCCCCTATGCAGAGGCAGGACAAAATATTGTCTTCTAGACCATCCGCGACAGGTGTTGGTCCAACCTGTTCTTAAACACCTCCAACGATGGAGATGTCACGACCTCCCCGGGTCATTTGTTCCAGCTGTTCACCACTTTTTCCTAATGTCCAACCTAAATGAAATAATTTCAGAAGGATATTGAACAGAACCGGACCCAGGACAGATTCCCGGGGGAACCCACTCGTTATGCTCTTCCAGCTGGACTGTGAACCGCCGATAACAACTCTCTGGGAACGGGTTTCCAAGCAGTCGTGTGCCCACCACCATGGGTACTCAAACAGCGTCAGCCCGTTTCCAGGATGTGTTTTGTCAGATCCTGCCAACTTGGAGACATCTGACTTGTCTAAGTAACTTTTAACTTGTTCTGTCTGTATTTTAGCCTCATATCCTACCCACTTCACACTCACTGTGTTAGTTGGCCGGTCACCCGCTAGCTCTTTGGTGAAAACCGGAACAAAAAAGACATTTAACACATCGTCCACTGCTGCATTTTTTTTTTTTATCATCTTTTCCTCCTCAGTGAGTAATGGGCCTACCCTGTCCTTGGTCTTCATAGACTCATAGAAGATCAGGGTTGGAAGGGACCTCAGGAGTATCTAGTCCCACCCCCTGCTCAAAGCAGGGCCAACCCCAACTAAATCATCCCAGCCAAGGCTTTGTCAAGCTGGGCCTTAAAAACCTCTAAGGGTGGAGGTCCCACCACCTCCCTAGGGAACCCATTCCAGTGCTTCACCACCCTCCTAGGGAAATAGTGTTTCCTAATATCCAGCCTAGGGCTCCCCCACTGCAACTTGAGACCATCGCTCCTTGTTCTGTCATCTGCCACCACTGAGAACAGCCGAGCTCCAGCCTCTTTGGAACCCCCTTCAGGTAGTTGAAAGCAGCTATCAAATCCCCCCTCACTCTTCTCTTCTGCAGACTAAACAATCCCAGTTCCCTCAGCCTCTCCTCGTAAGTCATGTGCTCCAGCCCCCTCATCATTTTTGTTGCCCTCCGCTGGACTCTCTCCAATTTGTCCCCATGCCTTGTAGTGTGGGGCCCAAAACTGGACCCAGTCTCCAGATGAGGCCTCACCAATGTCGAATAGAGGGGAATGATCCCGTCCCTCGATCTGCTGGCAATGCCCCTACTTATACTGCCCAAAATGCCGTTAGCCTTCTTGGCAACAAGGGCCCACTGCTGACTCAGATCCAGCTTCTCGCGCACTGTAACCCCCAGGTCCTTTTCTGCAGAACTGCTGCCCAGTCACTCGATCCCTAGTCTGTAGCGGTGCCTGGGATTTTTCCGTCCCAAGTGCAGGAAGACCTTTTGCTTGTAATGTAGTTGTAAAATGTGTTCTTGTTACCCTTCATTTCCCTAGCTAGTCGAGTCTCCTTTTGTGCCTTTCTCATTTTGTCCCTACATTTAAATAATCATCCTTGTTAATTGGCCGAGTTTCCGCTTTCTGTAGGACTTTTTTTTTTTTGAGTTACACCCCACCCTCTGGGCCAAGACAGGGCTGGTGGTGTGTACAATGAAGCAATCTACTGCAGGGCCCAGTTGATTAAGTGGTGGGAATCCAAACGAATTTGTGAGATGGGATGAATTCCACGGGGGTGGATGCAGGGAAGTGGGGCCGAAGACGTCTGTGTTACTTCAGTCCTCAGCCACAGGACAGCTACATAAGAGGCATCTCCCACAACACAGCAGCTAAAAGAGACGGGAACACGTCCACAGCGCATGAGCCATTGGCAGAGATGGTTCTGCTTGACTTTCAGCGTGGCCGTGGGAATCATGCTGGCAGCCATGACAAAGGGAGCGGACGGACAGCCACGGAGCCGAGGAAGCGGCCGTCTGAGATATTCGACAAGCTGCAACCGAAAGAACGGCAAACCCTGGCACTGGCCCAGACACCAACCAGGGGAATCTAGCCACATCGGCCGCGGGGTCACCTGAAAGCAGCAGGAAGTCACCAGACGCTGCAAAGGACGGAGGCCGACCTCTCTGCGCCCAGAAAATGGCCTCGCCTCAACTCGTTTGGGAATCGCAGCAAGAGCATCGGATGAAAGCTGCGGCAGCCGGCACAAGCGATCAGGAGCCAAGCTGCCGGTAGTGCCAGGCCAGAGCTGTGGAGATCCAGGGTCCGGCCCCCGGCCCCTCTCCAGCTTGGAGGGCTCTCGAAGCCAGACCCAAACGAGCCCCCTGCCGTCTGGCTTCGAGAGCAGAAGGAAAACAGCCGTGCCCTGGGGTCTTTAGCTGAAGGGCTCTGGCCAAGCAGAGAAATCGGTGTTTTATAACTGGGTGGGGCTGGGGTGGGGACTTATGCGCTGAACTTCGTAAAAGAAACAGAAACACTTTCCCCTCGTCAGGCCGTTCTGCAAAGGGTGACGTCGGATGCGGGACAAACACGCTCAGGTCCCCCTGCGCCGAGACCACCGACCTGTCAGCAAGCGGGGCTAGACGCTGGCTCGGCTCACAATTAACCGCTGGTTCTCCGAGTCACGGCCCTGTCCGGGGTTCGAGGAGCTGGGGGGCGAACCGCCGGAGGCAGGAGGGCAGACGTTTCCTGGCCCTCTCCCCAGCGGGTTTCCCATATGAAGCCTGGCGGCTGCTTGCGAGCAGGAAGGAAACCCGGGGGGTGCAGGGGGAGCGGGTTGCGGCCCCAGATACCGGGAAGGAAGAGGTAGGAAAAAGCCCCTAGGAACCGAGGATGCTGGCAGATGGGTGACATAGGTCTGCACCCCAAACTCACCCTGCAGGGCCCACACAGCCCCCAGACCTGCCCCATGGCCCTCCCAAGATCTGCCCCTCTGGAACTGCAACCAGCAGGTCCTGTCAAAATCCTGCCAGCCTGAATCCTCCCCCTGCCTGAATCTCCCAGGGTCCCTGAGACCCTAAGTCATGCAGATCCCCCCACAGCCTCCCTCCCCCACACGCCTCAGGGTGTCAACCGCCCCCCCACCCCGGGTCTCACTTGTTCTCCAGAACGATGTCCGGCAGCCAGACCATGTCAGAGGGGACCCGCAGGGCGCGGATCCCTGCGAACTCACTGTTGCTATAATTCAGCCGATAGTCCACCCATTCCTGGGGGCAGAGAGATGGGGTGAGGCTGGGGGACCCCCTGCACCCCCCGCCACAGAGCTGTGTGTGAGGAGCCCAGGGCTGGGGGGGCAGGGGCTGTGGGTTGGGAGTAAGGGGCATCGCAGGGCTGGGGGGGGGCGGGGGATAGTAGCTGCCCCCCTGCAGGACAAGGTCGTTCGCTGGGGCAGGGGTTCTACTCACAATTTTTAGCCAGACATTGGTGGTCAGAGTCTCCTCCTTTTCTTTCTGCAACAGGATGGAGGCCATCAGCGTGGTTTTGGGGGCGGCAGGGTGGGAGCGGGGGGAACCGGCCGGCACGGGGGTGGCAGGAGTTGGCAGCAGCAGGGCAGGAGCGGGGGGTGCTGGCCAGGGGGGCACCAGCCCGGCCAAGGACAGTGGGGTGGGAGCTGGGGATGGTGGGGTGGGAGGCAGCAGAGTGGGGGTGGCGGGGCATTATTGGGGGGTGGCGGTTGGGCTGGGGGCAGCGGGGCAGGAGCGGGGGGCGCCGGCCGGGGTGGGCACAGGGGGCGTCTCACCAGGGAGATGAGGTTGGTCAGCGTGAGCATTATCTGCACCGGCACCGTGTCGTCGGGGTGTCTCGCCGGCCGCGTGTTCTTGTCGTAGTTGGCGAAGAGTTTCTCATACAGCCGCAGCTCCTCGTTCCCGCCCGAGGCCACTTGTGGGGCAGGCAGGGGTCAGGCCTGGATGTGTGGGGCACAGCCTCCCACCACCTTTGTGCCCCCCACTCTGCCCCAGTCCTGTTTCAACCCCTCCCGATTATCCCCGTCCCCACCCCACTGGCTCAGATGCCCCCAAAACACCTCTGCTCCCCACCAGTCAGGGGAACCAGGGCCTGGTGTCATCAGTCCCCCTACAGGTCAGGGACCCCAGAGGGCTCAGGTTTCCGCCCCTCAACTTACCACTGCCCCCCCGCCAGAGGAGGGCGCAGAACAGCAGCCCCAGTCCCTGCATCGCGGCTGAATCCCCCTCCTGGCCGCCGCTGATTAAATCGGGGCGAGTTATTTTGAGGTTGAGTCTGGCTTCCGGGGTGGGACGGACACTGGATCTCCCCCACAATCCATCAGCATCGAGTCACTTTCACCCCCCCTGCACCTGTTCCTCCCCATCCCAGGGCCTGGCAGGCCAGAGACTGTTAGAGAGACTGACCCACCAGCCCTCACTCTTCCCAGAGCCGGGGAGAGAACCCAGGAGTCCTGGCTCCCAGACCCCCTGCTCTAACCTACCAGCCCCCACTCCCCTCCCAGAGCCGGGAAGAGAACCCAGGAGTCCTGGCTCCCAGTCCCCCTGCTCTAACCTACCAGCCCCCACTCCCCTCCCAAAGCCGGGGAGCACCCAGGAGTCCTGGCTCCCAGCCCCCCTGCTCTGACCCACCAGCCCCCACTCTTCCCAGAGCCGGGGAGAGAACCCAGGAGTCCTGGCTCCCAGCCCCACCGGCTCTAACCCACCAGCCCCCACTCTTCCCAGAGCCGGGGAGAGAACCCAGGAGTCCTGGCTCCCAGCCCCCCCTGCTCTAACCCACTAGCCCCCACTCCCCTCCCAGAGCTGGGGAGAGAACCCAGGAGTCCTGGCTCCCAGTCCCCCCTGCTCTAACCCACCAGCCCCGACCCGCCCCCAGAGCCGGGGAGAGAACCCAGGAGAGACCCCCCCGGCCCGCATACGGCTGACACGCTTCGTTCCTTGTCGTGTACAGTGACCTGTAGCCGTGTTCCAACCAAGGCATTGGGTTGTGATCCACAATGCTCTGAACCGGGGCCCCAGCCCCTTCCCTAATTCCCACTCCCTCAATTGTTGGGTCACCTGCAAAGTATCGGGGTGATTTTATGGTTTTCCCCCCAGATCATCGGTGAAGCCGTTAAGCAGCAGTTCGCAGACCCGAGCCCTGCGGGACAGCAGTGGAAAGCGCGGTGCTCGCTGACAATGCTGCGTTTCCAGGTACACTTGAGAGCCGTCGGTTGGTTCGTTGAATACGGGCCGCAGGACCTTTCTGTCGGCAGAGTCCCGGTCTGGCCCGTCACCCTGGCACCCAGCGAGCAGGTTGGCTGGGGCGGTTCTGGCTGCCGCAGTCCCACGCCGATTTGTGTTAATTCTGCGTGAAGCTAGTCCCGTGTCAAGCCGCTCCAATATCTCACCTGGGATCGACGTCAGGCTGACAGGGCTGGAAATACTCGGGTCGGCCCGTGGGCCCTTTTTAAACATCGGCACGATGGGGGGTTTCTTCCCGGCGCCAGGAGTGGCTGAAAACGCACCCAAAGGGCTCAGTGAGCTCCCCTACAACTCTTGGCGGCGTGTCAGATGAGGCGGGGGTTACGGGTGGGAAGGCCGAGCTTTGCGCCCCCCAGGGCCTTTCTGCAGGCTGGGAGAGGGGCTCAGCCCCACAGCTGAACACACGTTTCGGGTGAAGTGGTCATGGGGGCCGGGGGGGCACGGGGATGTTCTTAGGGTCACCGTGTCGTTAAATCGGTAGAACTCAGCCTCGATGGGGACCACGTTCTGGAAAAAAATCTTCCCTGAACCCCCTTTTCTGGCCTTTAACACCCCCACCTGAACCTCTCCAGACTCATCGGGCACCAGCGCCCCACAGACCAGCACCCACCAACTCCAAGCGGCGCCAGCCCCTGCCGGAATAAGGGGCACAAACCACCCCTTTCATTTCCAGATCCAGGGGTCCCACGCCCGCTTGAGGTACAGCCTTCAGGGCACTAAATACCCCCCCAGCCATTACATGGGGGGAACCAGCCCATCGCCCCCAGGACTGGCCTCACGCAGGAAAACAATAAAAGACAAATCGCCCCGTCACCAGTGGGTGAACCCTTCTCACAAAGCGATCGCTCCCCGTCTGGTCCGCAAAGGAAACCTGCCCCCCGCCTCCCAGAGACGAGCCGGGGAGCTGAAACTCATCGCTCTGCCAGACACCAAGAACCAAGACATGCTGGATTGGCGGCTTAGGACAGCAGTTCCCGTCCCTCTCCCGTGACCGCAAGGGTGTTAACGGGCCACTTCACCTCCAATGCTCCCTTGAAATGTGTGTGAACCCCGTGTCAGGCTTCGGTTTGTCCCCGATACAATGACAATGCGCTTTCCTGACTCCGCCGGCTGTCCAGGTCTCCCTCTGGCCTTTAGCTTTCCTCATCAGTGCCCTACAGTTCTGGTTTACACTCGTCACAACTTCCCCCTTTCCGGTGGTCGTACACTCAGCGCTGCTTTCACCTCCCCTGAATGCCAGGCTGGCTTCTTAACCTCTTTCCTGGGGACTCTGGGGGATTTTCTTAAACAATCCCCACTTACCGCCAACACTGTTCTGCCAAAACTCTCTGCGGCACCGGCCACGGTCTCTGGGTGACTGGTCTGCAGGTTAATGGGGGAATGAGGAAGGGGGTTCACTCAGGGGCCTGACGTAGTTGCAACACCTTCTGGGATAGTGTGGACAGGCCCCACTCCCTGGCCGTTTCCCCCTGGCCTGAGCCACACCAGCTGCCCGAGATGAACCGGCTCCACCCAGGGACACCGGCTTCCTGCTGTTCGGTGCCAACCCCCGGCTGCCCCCTGCCCGCCCCCAGAGGGGTAAAGGACGCCGGACTACGCAGGCAAAGTCATAGAATTTGGTTTTTTATTAACAGATGAAATTTCAAGGCCACGGCGCAGGGGGTGTTTGATAGACAGATGCAAGCAACGTACAGAGAAAACTGAATACTGGGGGGGTCCCATAAACTCCATAACCCCCCCCACTCCATATGGCTCTTGGGGGGCCCCCAGGCAGCACCCCTCAGCTGCAGGCAGCGTCAGAGGGGCAGGGAGGGGAATCTGCATGCTGGCTCTGCGTGCCCCCCCCCCATTAACCCTTGCACTGCTGCTGCAGCCGGGCTCCCATGGGGCCGGGTGGGAGCCGGCGCCCCCTAGAGGGGACAGACCCCAGCCCCATTCCCTGCCCCCTGAGCCAGCCAGTCCCTGCCCTGGGGCCGGGTGGGAGCTGGCGCCCCCTAGAGGGGACAGGGCCCTGCCCCATTCCCCACCCCCTGAGCCAGCCAGTCCCTGCCCTGGGGCCGGTGGGAGCCGGCGCCCCCTAGAGGGGACAGGCCCCTGCCCCATTCCCTGCCCCCCTGAGCCAGCCAGTCCCTGGGACCGGGTGGGAGCTGGCGCCCCCTAGAGGGGACAGACCCCTGCCCCATTCCCCACCCCCCTGAGACAGCCAGTCTCCATCTAAGACCAAGTCTCCTGGGTCAGTTCGAGAATAACCCCAAATCTGCCCTGGGGGGCGTTCCTGGCCCCCCATAAGACGCAATCGGGGCTTTAAAGTGCTTTGTTAATGAATCCTTGTTACAAAATAAAAATAATTAAAGCAAAATATACACAGAGCCCGGAGGGACCAGGCCCCCCCATATCCCCCTGTACATTCGCCCTCCCCAGACGCCTGCGGCGGGTCGCCACATCTGCCCGGTCCAGGGGAGGAGTTCTGGGGGCGCACGAGGCAGTTGGGGGGGTGCTCTGGGAGTTCCCCACCACCGTGGCTCCCACCCGGGGGAATGAAAAGGCCCCAGCCCCGCCCCACACCTCCACCTTTAAGCAAAGCGAACTTGGCACAAAGCAATGGGTCTGCGCCCCCTTGCCGTTCCGAGTCCCCACCACAGGGGCCATGATCGGTGCAGCGACCCACAGCGACAGCACTGGGTGCTCCCAGCCTAGGCCTCCGGCCACCTCCCTCCTTGTGTTTCACAGGGAAGTTTACCTGTCACCCCACGCATGCCTAGGACCCCTTGCCCGGCACGGAGACGCGCCCACCTCTGGGGCGGGGCGGCCGGTTACCCAGGGACCCCTCGCCTGGCGCGGAGATGCGCCCACCTCTGGGGCGGGGCGGCCGGTTACCCAGGGACCCCTCGCCTGGCGCGGAGATGCGCCCACCTCTGGGGCGGGGCGGCCGGTTACCCAGGGACCCCTCGCCCAGCGCGGAGATGCGCCCACCTCTGGGGCGGGGTGGCTGGTTAGTCGGGGTCCCCTGGCCCAGCGCTGAGATGCGCCCACCTCTGGGGCAGGGCGGCTGGTTACCCAGGGTCCCCTGGCCTGGTGCTGAGATGCACCCACCTCTGGGGCGGGGTGGCTGGTTACCCGGGGTCCCCTGGCCCGGCGCTGAGATGTGCCCACCTCTGGGGCGGGGTGGCTGGTTAGTCGGGGTCCCCTGGCCTGGCGCTGAGATGCGCCCACCTCTGGGGCAGGGCGGCCGGTTACCTGGGGTCCCCTGGCCCGGTGCTGAGATGCGCCCACCTCTGGGGCGGGGCGGCTGGTTACTCGGGGTCCCCTGGCCTGGTATGGAGATTTCGGTCAGGCTATGAACAGAGCAGGCCCCACGGAGTCAGGGGAGCGGCGAGCGAAGCGGGGGGGCAGTCAGTCAGTCAGTTGTCAGTCAAAGGTGGGGGGCACACTGTCACCATGGAGATCCCCCCCGCCCCAAGCAGCATCAGACACAGGTGAGGAGGAAGGTGGTCAAGGCATCGGTTCTGCTGATTGGTCGGTCCTGATCCTCGCTGGCTGTGGGGGCGGAGTCTCTGGCATAGGGATCCACTGTCTGAGGCGGCCCCGCCCCTTCCCTCCAGAGGTGGGGCCAGCACTGGGGGCGGGGCCAGCGCTGGGGGCGGGGCCTTACCAGTTCATGATACAGTTTCTGTTGAGTGTCATGAAGTAAACCTGGCTGCTGCCCCCCGAGCGGACGGAGGCGAAGAAAACCTGGGGGGGGGCAGAGGAGGAGTAAGTCTGGCATGCGCCCACCTCTGGGGTGGAGATTCCCCGCCCGGTGCTGAGATGAGCCCACCTCTGGACTGGAGACTCCCCGCCTGGCGCTGAGACGCGCCCACCTCTGGGGTGGAGATTCCCCGCCCGGTGCTGAGATGAGCCCACCTCTGGGGTGGAGACTCCCCACCTGGCGCTGAGACGCGCCCACCTCTGGGGTGGAGATTCCCCGCCCGGTGCTGAGATAAGCCCACCTCTGGGGTGGACACTCCCTGCCCGGTGCTGAGACGCGCCCCCCTCTGGGGCGGGGCCAGAACTAGCTATGGGGAGAGGCCCCCCCACCCCCCGCAGCCGGCGCCCCCTACTGCCCACCTTGTCGTTGCGCTCGCACAGGAACTTGAGGCGCTGGGCTCGCTTGTGCATGAAAACCCCGTCCAGGTGCCCCGTCTCCACGGAGCGGATCTCGATGGCCTTCTCACCCCAGCCCATGATCTGGTTGGAGCAGATGTACGCTGGGGGGGGGCAGGGGGGGTGAGAGAGTCAAGGGGGGAGACCCTTCCTCGACGGACCCAGGAGTCCTGGCTCCCAGCCCCCCTGCTCTAACCCACCAGCCCCCACTCCCCTCCCAGAGCCGGGGAGAGAACCCAGGAGTCCTGGCTCCCAGCCCCCCTGCTCTGACCCACCAGCCCCCACTCCCCTCCCAGAGCCAGGGAGAGAACCCAGGAGTCCTGGCTCCCAGCCCTCCTGCTCTGACCCACCAGCCCCCACTCCCCTCCCAGAGCCAGGGAGAGAACCCAGGAGTCCTGGCTCCCAGCCCTCCTGCTCTAACCCAGCAGCCCCCACTCCCCTCCCAGAGCTGGGGAGAGAACCCAGGAGTCCTGGCTTCCAGCCCCCCTGCTCTAACCACCAGCCCCCACTCCCCTCCCAGAGCCGGGGAGAGAACCCAGGAGTCCTGGCTCCCAGCCCTCCTGCTCTGACCCACCAGCCCCCACTCCCCTCCCAGAGCCGGGGAGAGAACCCAGGAGTCCTGGTTCCCAGCCCCCCCTGCTCTGACCCACCAGCCCCCACTTTCCTCCCAGAGCTGGGGAGAGAACCCAGGCGTCCGGGGTCCCAGCCCCCCAGCGCCGGGGGGGACCCAGGCATCCGGGCTCACCAACGGAAGTGGGCATCTCCCCCCACTGCAGCACCACGTCCTTGATGATGCGCCCGTAGGTGTTGACATAGACGCCCTCGTCCTCGTAGCAGAGCAGCATCTCCATCCCCTCCGTGTGGGGCAGGAAGATGATGGCGTGGGGCGTGACCTGCGTCTGGATCTGCCGGCAGAGGACAAAGGTCATCCCGCCCGCCCATCTGCCCCATGGCCTGTGACCCCCAGCTCCCACGGGAAGGCCTGACGCCCCGCCCCCAGGGGCTCCGTGTGACTCCGCCTCCAGTGCCCCACTCCCAGCATTTCCGTGTGACTCCACCCCCAGCGCCCCGCCCCCCAGGGGCTCTGTGTGACTCCGCCTCCAGCGCCCCACCCCCAAAGGGCTCCCTGTGACTCCGCCCCCCAGCACCCTGCCCCAAGGGGCTCCCTGTGACTCCGCTCCCCAGGGGCTCCGTGTGACTCCACCTCCAGTGCCCCACTCCCGCATTTCCGTGTGACTCCACCCCCAGCGCCCCGCCCCCTAGGGGCTCTGTGTGACTCCGCCTCCAGCGCCCCACCCCCAAAGGGCTCCCTGTGACTCCGCCCCCCAGCACCCTGCCCCAAGAGGTTCCCTGTGACTCCGCTCCCCAGGGGCTCCGTGTGACTCCGCCTCCAGTGCCCCACTCCCAGCATTTCCGTGTGACTCCACCCCCAGCGCCCCGCCCCCCAGGGGCTCTGTGTGACTCCGCCTCCAGCGCCCCACCCCCAAAGGGCTCCCTGTGACTCCGCCCCCCAGCACCCTGCCCCAAGGGGCTCCCTGTGACTCCGCTCCCCAGGGGCTCCGTGTGGCCCCACCCCCCAGCCTGCCCACTCACGTGCACGGGGATGTAGATGTCGTAGTTGTTGCCTGAGTCCACGTCAATGGCATGGAATCCAGCGCATGACCCGTAAATGACCTTTAACCTCTGACCCTCCTCCACTGTCAGCTCCACCAGCAGTGGCCGGTGTGGCAGGTCTGCGAAGGACTGAAATGGGGTGGGGGGAGTCAGTGCTCAGGGTCCCCCGAAACCTGTCAGCCCCCCGTTCTGATCAGTGCACCCCACAGCTCTCCCTGCCCCCCACTCTAACCACTGCACTCCACAGCCCTCCCCGCTCTAACCACTGCACCCCATGGCCCTCCCCACCCACCGCTCTAACCACTGCACCCCACGGCCCTCCCAGCGCCGGGGAGAGAACCCAGGAGTCCTGGCTCCCAGCCCCCCTGCTCTAACCCACCAGCCCCCACTCCCCTCCCAGAGCCAGGGAGAGAACCCAGGAGTCCTGGCTCCCAGCCCTCCTGCTCTGACCCACCAGCCCCCACTGCCCTCCCAGAGCCAGGGAGAGAACCCAGGAGTCCTGGCTCCCAGCCCCCCTGCTCTAACCTACCAGCCCCCACTCCCCTCCCAGAGCCGGGGAGAGAACCCAGGCATCCTGGCCCCCAGCCCCCCTGCTCTAACCCACCAGCCCCCACTCCCCTCCCAGAGCCGGGGAGAGAACCCAGGTATCCGGGCCCCCAGCTCCCCCAGGTACCTTGAAGGCCATGAACTTGTGGTAGGGTTTGGGGGCCCAGGCGTAGACCTCAACCGAGTTCTTCAGGGCGATCACCAGGAACTTGATGCGCTCGTACTTCACTGCCGGGAGATACGGGGCCCAGTCACTCCCCAGCCACGGTGCCCAGCCGTGGGGCGAAGGGAGCGGAGATCTGGGGCCAGTGGGGCTGGGATGAGGTGCCTGCGGTGATGGGTTCTGGCTGAGCCACTGGGGCGGGTGGGGGGGTGGCTGCACAGTGGGGTACTCGGGGTGGGAGGGTGCTTGTCCTTCACTTTTTCTTGTTCTCTAATGGTTTCTCTCTGCTGGATAAGTAGCGTGGCCTGGGGTAAGTTCATTAGGGCGGTGCCATATGATTGGTTAGAGAATCAGGTAACACTAGGTTAGGATTGGTTAAGGGGCAAACAGGAAGGAAGTGGGGATTGGAGGAGAAGGAAGGTGGATTGGTCACCCCAATAACCACAGGGGGTATTGCTGCTCTCTGCTCAGCTGAGAAGCACCAGGGAATGGGGGGATCAGCCCTCTAACAGCCGTGGGGCTGGGGAGGGAGCGTGGCCAGGCTGGTTTTACAAAAGGTAGATCGCGCCAGACCAACTTGATCCCCTTCTGTGAGAAGGTAATGGAGTTTTTAGGGGATCTAATTTACCTCGATTTCAGGAAGGCACCTGACATGGTTCCACACAGGGAATCATCAGCTAACTTGGAAAAGTCGGGGATCAATCTGAAAACTGAAATGCGGGTGAGGAACCGGCTGCAGGGTCGTACTGAGCGGTGAACCGTCACGCTGGAGGGAGGCTGCTAGAGGAGTTCCTCACGGATCGGTCTGGGGCCCAATCTTTTTATTACTGACCTCGGCACAAAAAGTGGGAGGGTGCTGATAAAGGTTACGCGTGACAGAGGCTGGGGGGTATTGCTGACACAGAGGGACCCCGAGATCTTACAGGAAGATCCGGATGCCCTGGTAAACGGGAGGGATTGTAACAGTGAGAAGTGCAAGGTCACGCATTTAGGGATTAACAACAAGAACTATCGTTATAAGCCGCGGACGCATCAGTTGGAAGTAAGAGAGGAGGAGAAGGACCTTGGAGTATTGGTTGATCACAGGACGACTACGAGCCGCCAATGTGACGTGGCTGTGAAAAAAGCCAATGCGGTTTTAGGATGCAGCAGGCGAGGTATTTCCAGCAGAGATAAGGAGGTGTTAGCACTGGAGAGACCTCGTCTGGAATCCCGGGCGCAGTTCTGGTCTCCCGTGGTTAAGGATGAATTCAAACTGGAACAGGTGCAGAGATGGGCTGCTAGGATGATGCGAGGAACGGAAAACCTGCCTTATGAAAGAGCTCAGCTCGCTTAACCGAACCAAGCGAAGGCTGAGGGGGGATCTGATCGCTCTCTATAAACAGATCAGAGGGACAAACACCAGGCAGGGAGAGGAATTAGTTAAGCTCAGTACCAGCGTGGACACAAGAACAAATGGACGTAAACTGGCCATCAGGAAGTTCAGACTTGAAATTAGACGATGGTTTGTAACTACCCGAGGAGTGAAGCTCTGGAGCAGCCTCCCAAGGGGAACAGTGGGGGGAGGTGCCAAAGTGGGGGATTGTCTTGTTTCTCTGTGTTTTCCAGGGGGGTTGCATGCACAGGGGGTGGGACTCAGTGTCCCCGAGTGTTACTGGGTCAACGAGGGGAGGGCAGAGGGAGTTCGTTGGGACACAGGACTGGAGAGGGACTCGGGACCCTGGCCGATGGCCTGGAGGATGGAGACCCCAGAGACTGGTGACCTGGCGACCTGGAGACCCAGCTCAGGAGTCACAGTCGGTTCTGGCCAGTGGGGGACAATGGGCTGTGGGGAGAGGACCCCAGTGACCTGACCAGCCGGTTCCAGCCAAAGGGGGACAATAGGCTGCGGGGAGAGGGCCCCAGTGACCTGACCAGCTGGTTCCAGCCAGAGGGGGCTGAGAGGAGAGGAGACCCAGGCCACCCTGTTTCCCTGGAGAGAAGCCAGTGGACAGAGGGGGCTTGGGGCCGGGGATATCAGAGGCCCAGCTGGGAAGCAGGGGGCTCGGGGCTGGAGAGGGGGAGCAGGCAGAGCCCCTCTGGATGCAGGGGGACTGGGATGTGCTGGGCTGGGGGAGACCAGGCCTGAGCCCCGGAGAGTTTCCTGTGCTGAGTTCAACGCTCGATAAACCCTCCTGTGTTACGCTGGCGGAGAGTCGCTCCGGGCTAGAGAACAGGGGAGCGGAGGCCCTGGGGGGGCCCAGAGCGAGGGGACTCCCTGGGGGCCCACGGCAGAGACAGACGTGCTGAGGCTGAGAGAGGTGCGGCTCCAGGAGCTGGAGAAGCCTGACCCCAGGAGAGAGTGGCCCCCCGAGAAGGGCTGTCTCACTGAACGGGGCACCCCCCACGGGGCCATGCGTGGGCCCGACCTGTGAGTCGGTGACAGCAAAAGGCCCATCTGTCTTTGAGACTCAGCGCGAGAGGTTTCTGGTGCGATGGGACAGCCTGGTTTTGGCAATGAACCGGCCTTTGCTAAATACGCCCCTGGCCGGCGGTGGGATCTCAGCCGGGCCGGACTCCGAGTTACTGCAGAGGATCCTCTCCTGGGTGCCGGCTGGTGGGTCCTGCCCACATGCTCAGGGTTCAGCTGATTGGCAGATTTGTGGTTGGGAAGGAAGTTCCCTCCAGGGCAGATTGGCAGAGGCCCTGGGGGGTTTCGCCCTCCTCTGCAGCGTGGGGCATGGGTCGCCGGCTGGAGTCTCTAAGCCACAGGACATGGGGCTGTGACGGGGGGGCTGGGGCCTGCGTTGTGCAGCAGGTCAGACCAGACGATCGTAATGGTGCCTTCTGACCTTAAAGTCTGTGATTCGGGAGTGGCCATGGGGCCGGGAGAGGCATGGCCAGAGGGGGTGTGGCCAGGCCAGAGGGGGCGGTCCCTCATGCACAGTGGTGGGCGTGGCTGGGGGGCATGGCCAGGGAGCAGTCCCTCACCCATGCTGTAGTGGGAGTGGCCGTGGGGCAGAAGGGCATGGCTGCGCCAGGGGATGGTCCCTCGCCCACACGCTAGTGGGAGTGGCCGTGGGGCCAGAGGGGCGTGGCCAGGCAAGGGGCGCTCCCTCACCCACACAGTAGCGGGAGGGGCCGGAAGCCAGGACGGACGTGGCTAGGGAGAAGGGGTGTGGCCAGGGCGGGCGGGTCCCTCACCCATGCGGTACTGGAAGTGGCCATGGGGCTGGAGGAGTGTGGCCAGGCCAGGGGCGGTCCCTCACCCAAACAGTAGTGGGCGTGGTCAGCGGCCAGGAGGGGGCGTAACCAGCCCAGGGGCAGGCCCTCACCTACGTGGTAGTGGTAGTGGGAGTGGCTGTGGGGCCCGAGGGCCATGGCCAGGCCGGAGGAAGCGGTCCCTCATGCACAGTACTGGGAATGGCTGTGGGGCTGAAGGGGCGTGGACAGCGCTAGGGGGCGTGGCAGGCCCGGGGGCGGTCCCTCACTCACACAGTAGCGGGAGTGACCAGGGGCTGGGAGGGGTGTGGCCAGGCCAGGGGGCAGTCCCTCCCCCACGCGGTAGTGGGAGTGGCCAGGGGCTGCGAGGGGCATGGCCAGCCCTAGGGGAGGGGCGTGGCCAGGCCAGGGAGCAGTCCCTCACCCACACGGTAGTGGGAGTGGCTAGGGGATGGGAGGGGCATGGCCTGGCCAGGGGCGGTCCCTCAACCACGCAATAGTGGGAGTGGCTGTGGGGCTGGAGGGGCGTGGCCAGCCCTGGGGGAAGGGCGTGGCCAGGCTGGGGGCGGTCCCTCACCCATGCGGTAGTGGGAGTGGCTAGGGGCTGGGATTGGTGTGGCCAGGCCGGGGGGCGGTCCCTCACCCATGTAGTAGTGGGAGTGGCTGTGGGGCTGGAGGGGTGTGGCCAGCCCCGGGGGAAGGGCGTGGCCAGGCCGGGGGGCGGTCCCTCACCCACGCGGCAGTGGGAGTGGCTGTGGGGCTGGAGGGGTGTGGCCAGCCCCGGGGGAAGGGCGTGGCCAGGCCGGGGGGCGGTCCCTCACCCACGCGGTAGTGGGAGTGGCTAGGGGCTGGGATTGGTGTGGCCAGGCCGGGGGGCGGTCCCTCACCCACGCGGCAGTGGGAGTGGCTGTGGGGCTGGAGGGGCATGGCCAGGCCGGGGGGCAGTCCCTCACCCACGCGGCAGTGGGAGTGGCTGTGGGGCTGGAGGGGCATGGCCAGGCCGGGGGGCGGTCCCTCACCCACGCGGCAGTGGGAGTGGCTGTGGGGCTGGAGGGGCGTGGCCAGCCCCGGGGGAAGGGCGTGGCCAGGCCGGGGGGCGGTCCCTCACCCACGCGGCAGTGGGAGTGGCTGTGGGGCTGGAGGGGCATGGCCAGGCCGGGGGGCAGTCCCTCACCCACGCGGCAGTGGGAGTGGCTGTGGGGCTGGAGGGGCATGGCCAGGCCGGGGGGCGGTCCCTCACCCACGCGGCAGTGGGAGTGGCTGTGGGGCTGGAGGGGCGTGGCCAGCCCTGGGGGAAGGGCGTGGCCAGGCCGGGGGGCGGTCCCTCACCCACACGGCAGTGGGAGTGGCTGTGGGGCTGGAGGGGCATGGCCAGGCCGGGGGGCAGTCCCTCACCCACGCGGCAGTGGGAGTGGCTGTGGGGCTGGAGGGGCATGGCCAGGCCGGGGGGCGGTCCCTCACCCACGCGGCAGTGGGAGTGGCTGTGGGGCTGGAGGGGCATGGCCAGGCCGGGGGGCGGTCCCTCACCCACGCGGTAGTGGGAGTGGCTGTGGGGCTGGAGGGGCGTGGCCAGCCCTGGGGGAAGGGCGTGGCCAGGCCAGGGGCGGTCCCTCACCCACACGGCAGTGGGAGTGGCTGTGGCGCTGGAGGGGCGTGGCCAGCCCTGGGGGAAGGGCGTGGCCAGGCCGGGGGGCGGTCCCTCACCCACGCGGCAGTGGGAGTGGCTGTGGGGCTGGAGGGGCGTGGCCAGCCCCGGGGGAAGGGCGTGGCCAGGCCAGGGGCGGTCCCTCACCCACACGGCAGTGGGAGTGGCTGTGGCGCTGGAGGGGCGTGGCCAGCCCTGGGGGAAGGGCGTGGCCAGGCCGGGGGGTGGTCCCTCACCCACGCGGTAGTGGGAGTGGCTGTGGGGCTGGAGGGGCGTGGCCAGCCCCGGGGGAAGGGCGTGGCCAGGCCAGGGGCGGTCCCTCACCCACACGGCAGTGGGAGTGGCTGTGGGGCTGGAGGGGCGTGGCCAGGCCGGGGGGGCGGTCCCTCACCCACGCGGCAGTGGGAGTGGCTGTGGGGCTGGAGGGGCGTGGCCAGCCCCGGGGGAAGGGCGTGGCCAGGCCAGGGGCGGTCCCTCACCCACGCGGCAGTGGGAGTGGCTGTGGGGCTGGAGGGGCGTGGCCAGGCCAGGGGGCGGTCCCTCACCCACGCGGCAGTGGGAGTGGCTGTGGGGCTGGAGGGGCGTGGCCAGCCCCGGGGGAAGGGCGTGGCCAGGCCGGGGGGCGGTCCCTCACCCACGCGGCAGTGGGAGTGGCTGTGGGGCTGGAGGGGCGTGGCCAGGCCGGGGGGCGGTCCCTCACCCACGCGGCAGTGGGAGTGGCTGTGGGGCTGGAGGGGCGTGGCCAGCCCCGGGGGAAGGGCGTGGCCAGGCCGGGGGGCGGTCCCTCACCCACGCGGTAGTGGGAGTGGCTGTGGGGCTGGAGGGGCGTGGCCAGCCCCGGGGGAAGGGCGTGGCCAGGCCAGGGGCGGTCCCTCACCCACGCGGCAGTGGGAGTGGCTGTGGGGCTGGAGGGGCGTGGCCAGCCCTGGGGGAAGGGCGTGGCCAGGCCGGGGGGCGGTCCCTCACCCACGCGGTAGTGGGAGTGGCTGTGGGGCTGGAGGGGCGTGGCCAGCCCCGGGGGAAGGGCGTGGCCAGGCCAGGGGCGGTCCCTCACCCACGCGGCAGTGGGAGTGGCTGTGGGGCTGGAGGGGCGTGGCCAGCCCTGGGGGAAGGGCGTGGCCAGGCCGGGGGGCGGTCCCTCACCCACACGGCAGTGGGAGTGGCTGTGGGGCTGGAGGGGCATGGCCAGGCCAGGGGCGGTCCCTCACCCACGCGGCAGTGGGAGTGGCTGTGGTGCTGGAGGGGCGTGGCCAGCCCTGGGGGAAGGGCGTGGCCAGGCCAGGGGCGGTCCCTCACCCACACAGCAGTGGGAGTGGCTGTGGGGCTGGAGGGGCGTGGCCAGGCCGGGGGAAGGGCGTGGCCAGGCCGGGGGGCGGTCCCTCACCCACGCGGCAGTGGGAGTGGCTGTGGCGCTGGAGGGGCGTGGCCAGCCCCGGGGGAAGGGCGTGGCCAGGCCGGGGGGCGGTCCCTCACCCACGCGGCAGTGGGAGTGGCTGTGGCGCTGGAGGGGCGTGGCCAGCCCTGGGGGAAGGGCGTGGCCAGGCCGGGGGGCGGTCCCTCACCCACGCGGCAGTGGGAGTGGCTGTGGCGCTGGAGGGGCGTGGCCAGCCCCGGGGGAAGGGCGTGGCCAGGCCGGGGGGCGGTCCCTCACCCACGCGGCAGTGGGAGTGGCTGTGGCGCTGGAGGGGCGTGGCCAGCCCTGGGGGAAGGGCGTGGCCAGGCCGGGGGGCGGTCCCTCACCCACGCGGCAGTGGGAGTGGCTGTGGCGCTGGAGGGGCGTGGCCAGCCCCGGGGGAAGGGCGTGGCCAGGCCGGGGGGCGGTCCCTCACCCACGCGGTAGTGCACGCAGCCCTCCATGTCGCCCACGGTGGTCCAGCCCTGCTTCTTCTCCACCTCGGGGTCATTGTGCAGGATCTTGTTGCGCAGCCAGGACAGGTAATAGACCCGCAGCTTGTTCCTCTTCCCTGGGCGAGACGGGGGTAAGCTGGGGCGCCCCACGGCCGGGGGGCCCAAGGCAGAGCTGGCCGTGGGGCGCTGTGGGTCCCTCACCCAAGATAGTGGTGAGCAGGCTGAGCCCCGTGGGGGTCAGAGGGGCCATGGGGCGGCCGTGGGGCGCTTACCCGAGATGGTGGTGAGCAGGCTGAGCCCCGTGGGGGTCAGAGGGGCCGTGGGGCAGGCCGTGGGGCACTTACCCGAGATGGTGGTGAGCAGGCTGAGCCCCGTGGGGGTCAGAGGGGCCATGGGGCGGCCGTGGGGCGCTTACCCGAGATGGTGATGAGCAGGCTGAGCCCCGTGGGGGTCAGAGGGGCCATGGGGCGGCCGTGGGGCGCTTACCCGAGATGGTGATGAGCAGGTTGAGCCCCGTGGGGGTCAGAGGGGCCATGGGGCGGCCGTGGGGCGCTTACCCGAGATGGTGGTGAGCAGGCTGAGCCCCGTGGGGGTCAGAGGGGCCGTGGGGCAGGCCGTGGGGCACTTACCCGAGATGGTGGTGAGCAGGCTGATCCCTATGGGGATTAAAGGGGCCGTGGGGCAGGCCATGGGGCACTTACCCAAGATGGTGGTGAGCAGGCTGAGCCCCGTGGGGGTCAGAGGGGCCATGGGGCAGGCCACGGGGTGGCCGTGGGGCGCTTACCTGAGATGATGTTGAGCAGGTTGAGCCCCGTGGGGGTCAGAGGGGCCATGGGGCGGCCGTGGGGCGCTTACCCGAGATGGTGGTGAGCAGGTTGAGCCCCGTGGGGGTCAGAGGGGCCATGGGGCAGCCGTGGGGCGCTTACCCGAGATGGTGGTGAGCAGGTTGAGCCCCGTGGGGGTCAGAGGGGCCATGGGGCAGCCGTGGGGCGCTTACCCGAGATGGTGGTGAGCAGGTTGAGCCCCGTGGGGGTCAGAGGGGCCATGGGGCGGCCGTGGGGCGCTTACCCGAGATGGTGATGAGCAGGCTGAGCCCCGTGGGGGTCAGAGGGGCCATGGGGCGGCCGTGGGGCGCTTACCCGAGATGGTGATGAGCAGGTTGAGCCCCGTGGGGGTCAGAGGGGCCATGGGGCGGCCGTGGGGCGCTTACCCGAGATGGTGGTGAGCAGGTTGAGCCCCGTGGGGGTCAGAGGGGCCATGGGGCGGCCGTGGGGCGCTTACCCGAGATGGTGGTGAGCAGGTTGAGCCCCGTGGGGGTCAGAGGGGCCATGGGGCGGCCGTGGGGCGCTTACCCGAGATGGTGGTGAGCAGGTTGAGCCCCTCCAGCACGTCCATCTGCTGGAAGCGGCGGCGGCTGATGAGCCCGTAGACCCGGCCCTGCCCGCTGCGATCCAGCAGCATCAGCCCGTTCTCCGTCCCCACCAGCAGGTTCACCCCTAGGACGGGGGGCAGCGTGAGACCCGGCCCCCCACGACACCCCCTGCCTGCCCCACGGTGCCCCGCCTGGGACCACTGCCTCCTCCTCCCCACTGGGCCCCATGGAAACCCCTCTCCTCTCAGCCAGGCCCCACAGGGACCCCCCTCCTACCTGCCCACCCCACCTGGGACCACTGCCCTGTCCTCCCTGCTGGGCCCCACAGCAACCCCTCTTCCCCACCGGGCCCCACGGTGGCAGGGGTCGCCCCCATCCAGCCTGGGACCCCCCCCACCCCCACTCACCCCACAGGGCAGCGCACAGGATCTCCGAGTTGAAACGCTTCTTGTACTTGCGGATCTCGGGGGTGTCGCTGTGGGGCCGCGTGTTTGTGGGGTTCACGTTCACCACCGAGCCCTTGCGCACCTCCAGCTGCAGCTGCTCCAGCTGCCTGGGGTCGGCCCCCACCAGCGCTGGGAGGAGATGGGGGTCAGCAGTCGGGCCCTGCCCCCCGACCCGGAGCCCCCTGCTGAGTCCCTCTCCCAGCAGCCGGCACATCCTGCCCTCCCAGCACCTCCCTAAAACTCCCCCCAGCCCAGCGCTCTGCTCCCCGGTGATGGAGATGGTGTCCCCGCTGCCCAGCACCCCCCAGAACCCCCCCAGCCCGGCGCTCTGCTCACCGGTGATAGGGACGGTGTCCCTGCTGCCCAGCACCCCCCAGAACCCCCCCAGCCTGGCGCTCCGCTCACCGGTGATAGGGACGGTGTCCCTGCTGCCCAGACCCCCCCAGAACCGCCCCCAGCCCGGCGCTCCGCTCACCGGTGATAGGGACAGTGTCCCTGCTGCCCAGACCCCCCCAGAACCCCCCCAGCCCGGCGCTCCGCTCACCGGTGATAGGGACGGTGTCCCTGCTGCCCAGATCCCCCCAGAACCGCCCCCAGCCCGGCGCTCCGCTCACCGGTGATAGGGACGGTGTCCCTGCTGCCCAGACCCCCCCAGAACCACCCCCAGCCCGGCGCTCCGCTCACCGGTGATAGGGACGGTGTCCCTGCTGCCCAGCACCCCCCAGAACCCCCCCAGCCCGGCGCTCCGCTCACCGGTGATAGCGGTGATAGGGATGGTGTCCCCGCTGCCCAGCACCCCCCAGAACCCCCCCCAGCCCGGCGCTCTGCTCACTGGTGATAGGGATGGTGTCCCCACTGCCCAGCCCCTCCAGAACCGCCCCCAGCCCGGCGCTTCGCTCACCGGTGATAGGGACGGTGTCCCTGCTGCCCAACACCTCCCAGAACCCCCCCAGCCCGGCGCTCCGCTCACCGGTGATAGGGACGGTGTCCCTGCTGCCCAGCACCCCCCAGAACCCCCCCAGCCCAGCGCTCCGCTCACCAGTGATAGGGACGGTGTCCCTGCTGCCCAGACCCCCCCAGAACCACCCCCAGCCCGGCGCTCCACTCACCGGTGATAGGGACGGTGTCCCTGCTGCCCAGCACCCCCCAGAACCCCCCCCAGCCCGGCGCTCTGCTCACTGGTGATAGGGATGGTGTCCCCACTGCCCAGCCCCTCCAGAACCGCCCCCAGCCTGGCGCTCCGCTCACCGGTGATAGGGACGGTGTCCCTGCTGCCCAGCACCCCCCAGAACCCCCCCAGCCCGGCACTCCGCTCACTGGTGATAGGGACGGTGTCCCTGCTGCCCAGCACCCCCCAGAACCCCCCCAGCCCAGCGCTCCGCTCACCGGTGATAGGGACGGTGTCCCTGCTGCCCAGACCCCCCCAGAACCACCCCCAGCCCGGCGCTCCGCTCACCGGTGATAGGGACGGTGTCCCTGCTGCCCAGACCCCCCCAGAACCACCCCCAGCCCGGCGCTCCGCTCACCGGTGATAGGGACGGTGTCCCTGCTGCCCAGCACCCCCCAGAACCCCCCCAGCCCGGCGCTCCGCTCACCGGTGATAGCGGTGATAGGGATGGTGTCCCCGCTGCCCAGCACCCCCCAGAACCCCCCCCAGCCCGGCGCTCTGCTCACTGGTGATAGGGATGGTGTCCCCACTGCCCAGCCCCTCCAGAACCGCCCCCAGCCCGGCGCTTCGCTCACCGGTGATAGGGACGGTGTCCCTGCTGCCCAACACCTCCCAGAACCCCCCCAGCCCGGCGCTCCGCTCACCGGTGATAGGGACGGTGTCCCTGCTGCCCAGCACCCCCCAGAACCCCCCCAGCCCAGCGCTCCGCTCACCAGTGATAGGGACGGTGTCCCTGCTGCCCAGACCCCCCCAGAACCACCCCCAGCCCGGCGCTCCACTCACCGGTGATAGGGACGGTGTCCCTGCTGCCCAGCACCCCCCAGAACCCCCCCCAGCCCGGCGCTCTGCTCACTGGTGATAGGGATGGTGTCCCCATTGCCCAGCCCCTCCAGAACCGCCCCCAGCCTGGCGCTCCGCTCACCGGTGATAGGGATGGTGTCCCTGCTGCCCAGCACCCCCCAGAACCCCCCCAGCCCGGCACTCCGCTCACTGGTGATAGGGACGGTGTCCCTGCTGCCCAGCACCCCCCAGAACCCCCCCAGCCCAGCGCTCCGCTCACCGGTGATAGGGACGGTGTCCCTGCTGCCCAGACCCCCCCAGAACCACCCCCAGCCCGGCGCTCCGCTCACCGGTGATAGGGACGGTGTCCCTGCTGCCCAGACCCCCCCAGAACCGCCCCCAGCCCGGCGCTCCGCTCACCGGTGATAGGGACGGTGTCCCTGCTGCCCAGACCCCCCCAGAACCACCCCCAGCCCGGCGCTCCGCTCACCGGTGATAGGGACGGTATCCCTGCTGCCCAGCACCCCCCAGAACCCCCCCAGCCCGGCGCTCTGCTCACCGGTGATAGCGGTGATAGAGATGGTGTCCCCGCTGCCCAGCACCCCCCAGAACCCCCCCCAGCCCGGCGCTCTGCTCACCGGTGATAGCGGTGATAGGGATGGTGTCCCCGCTGCCCAGCACCCCCCAGAACCCCCCCCAGCCCGGCGCTCTGCTCACTGGTGATAGGGATGGTGTCCCCACTGCCCAGCCCCTCCAGAACCGCCCCCAGCCCGGCGCTCCACTCACCGGTGATGGGGACGGTGTCCCCGCTGCCCGTGGTCTGGTAGATGCCCAGGTCCACGAACATGGTGAAGGAGCTTTTGCCAGCGGCCTTGACCAGCCCCCGCGACTGGTACTGGGGAGGTGAGAAGGACAGGGTGAGAAACGGCCCCTCTGCCCTGCCAGCCCCCCATATCCCCTCCCCCTCTGCCCTGCCAGCCCCCTATATCCCCCCCCCTCCACTACCCCTCTGCCCCGCCAGCCCGCTCCCCCACCCCCGACAGCCTGGTTAGGGGCCCCCCCGCGCCCCGGGGGCTCACGTCGCCGGCGCTGTCCTTGGCGGGGGAGCCCTGGCCCTTGGGCTCGGTGGGCGAGTGGCTGGGCTGCACCACGTCCGGCAGGTTGGTGTAGCCGTTGCTGTCAGCATGGAGCCGGCTGCGCTCCTCCTCGGGGGTCTAAGGGGGGCAGGGAGGAGTCAGAGGGGGCACAGCGCCCAGCACTTCCCCCAGGGCCATCCCCGCCCCGCCTCTGGCACCCCCATCCTGCCCCCCAGCACAGGGCCATCTCTGCCCCGCCCCTGGGCACGGTGCTCCCATGCCACCTCCCAGGGCAGAGCACCCCCTCCCCTAATCTCCGCCCTCCGGGCACAACACCCCTCCTGCCCCCCAAATCCCCCCGCGCTCACCCGCTGCACCAGCATGGTGCCATCCCCGCCGTAGGAGCCGCTCTCCGACCCGCTGCCCGACGGCTCCTCCACCTCGTGCACCACCATGGTGCTGACACTGTCCGTGTCACCGTCCCCGTTTGGCCTGGGGGCGAGAGGCGTGGGTCAGTCCTGCTCCAGAGCCCCCCGCCCTGCCCCCCCATGCCCTACCTGGCCCCGACTTCAACCCCAGAGCCCCCGACCCTGGCCTGTAGAACTGATCAATGAAATTGTTTTTAATTGTTCACTTTATTAATGTAACTTCTGTTCACTGTTCACCATCCACTGCCCTCGTCTACATTGTACCTTCTGTTCCCTGTTCGCCATCCACTGCACTCGTCTACATTGTACCTTCTGTTCACCATCCACCGCCCTCGTCTACATTGTACCTTCTGTTCACCATCCACCGCCCTCGTCTACATTGTACCTTCTGTTCCCCGTTCTCCATCCACTGCCCTCGTCTACATTGTACCTTCTGTTCACCATCCACTGCCCTCGTCTACATTGTACCTTCTGTTCCCCGTTCTCCATCCACTGCCCTCGTCTACATTGTACCTTCTGTTCACCATCCACCGCCCTCGTCTACATTGTACCTTCTGTTCCCCGTTCTCCATCCACTGCCCTCGTCTACATTGTACCTTCTGTTCACCATCCACCGCCCTCGTCTACATTGTACCTTCTGTTCCCTGTTTGCCATCCACCGCCCTCGTCTACATTGTACCTTCTGTTCACCATCCACTGCCCTCGTCTACATTGTACCTTCTGTTCCCTGTTCGCCATCCACCGCCCTCGTCTACATTGTACCTTCTGTTCACCATCCACCGCCCTCGTCTACATTGTACCTTCTGTTCCCCGTTCTCCATCCACTGCCCTCGTCTACATTGTACCTTCTGTTCCCCGTTCTCCATCCACTGCCCTCGTCTACATTGTACCTTCTGTTCACCATCCACTGCCCTCGTCTACATTGTACCTTCTGTTCCCCGTTCTCCATCCACTGCCCTCGTCTACATTGTACCTTCTGTTCCCCATCCACTGCCCTCGTCTACATTGTACCTTCTGTTCCCTGTTCGCCATCCGCTGCCCTCGTCTACATTGTACCTTCTGTTCCCCATCCACTGCCCTCGTCTACATTGTACCTTCTGTTCCCCGTTCTCCATCCACCGCCCTCGTCTACATTGTACCTTCTGTTCCCCGTTCGCCATCCACCGCCCTCGTCTACATTGTACCTTCTGTTCCCTGTTCGCCATCCACTGCCCTCGTCTACATTGTACCTTCTGTTCCCCGTTCGCCATCCACTGCCCTCGTCTACATTGTACCTTCTGTTCCCCGTTCGCCACCCACTGCCCTCGTCTACATTGTACCTTCTGTTCCCCGTTCGCCATCCACCGCCCTCGTCTACATTGTACCTTCTGTTCCCCGTTCGCCATCCGCCGCCCTCGTCTACATTGTACCTTCTGTTCCCCGTTCGCCATCCGCCGCCCTCGTCTACATTGTACCTTCTGTTCCCCGTTCGCCATCCGCCGCCCTCGTCTACATTGTACCTTCTGTTCCCCGTTCGCCATCCACCGCCCTCGTCTACATTGTACCTTCTGTTCCCCGTTCGCCATCCACCGCCCTCGTCTACATTGTACCTTCTGTTCACCATCCACTGCACTCATCTACATTGTACCTTCTGTTCCCCGTTCGCCATCCACCGCCCTCGTCTACATTGTACTTTCTGTTCCCTGTTCGCCATCCACCACCCTCGTCTACATTGTACCTTCTGTTCACCGTTCGCCATCCACTGCCCTCGTCTACATTGTACCTTCTGTTCCCCGTTCGCCATCCACCGCCCTCGTCTACATTGTACCTTCTGTTCCCCGTTCGCCATCCACCGCCCTCGTCTACATTGTACCTTCTGTTCCCTGTTCGCCACCCTCTGCCCTCGTCTACATTGTACCTTCTGTTCCCCGTTCGCCATCCACTGCCCTCGTCTACATTGTACTTTCTGTTCCCCGTTCGCCATCCACCGCCCTCGTCTACATTGTACCTTCTGTTCCCTGTTCGCCATCCTCTGCCCTCGTCTACATTGTACCTTCTGTTCCCTGTTTGCCATCCACCACCCTCGTCTACATTGTACCTTCTGTTCACCATCCACTGCCCTCGTCTACATTGTACCTTCTGTTCCCTGTTCGCCATCCGCTGCCCTCGTCTACATTGTACCTTCTGTTCACCGTTCCCCACCCGCTGCCCTCGTCTACATTGTACCTTCTGTTCCCTGTTCGCCATCCACCGCCCTCGTCTACATTGTACCTTCTGTTCACCATCCACTGCCGTCGTCTACATTGTACCTTCTGTTCCCTGTTCGCCATCCACCGCCCTCGTCTACATTGTACCTTCTGTTCCCTGTTCGCCATCCACTGCACTTGCCTACATTGTATCTTCTGTTCAGTGTTCACCATTCACTGCACTTGCCTACATTGTACCTTCTGTTCACTGTTCACCATTCACTACCCTCATCTACATTGTACCTTCTGTTCACTGTTCACCATTCACTACCCTCATCTACATTGTACCTTCTGTTCACTGTTCACCATTCACTACCCTCATCTACATTGTACCTTCTGTTCACCATCCACTGCACTTGCCTATGTTGTACCTTTGGTTCACTATTTGACATATTGTAATTCAAACCCCGTTTTAAAACGCTCGCTCCATTTTGTAAAAGCTTCCTCCAAGCTCCGTTTGTGCAAACCCTGCTGTACTCTTATCAGTTAGTTTAGATGTGACTGAGGCATGGATGGATGAGGGGCTCAACCTCCAGCCCCAGCCGGTCCTGATGAAATGAAGTTCAAACCCCACCGGCTGAAGATGCAGACAGGAGCCCTAACTAAGTAAGCAGTGTCCACCCTAAACAGAAAAGGTGCAATAGAAGGAAGATTGAAGCCAGGTCCCAGGCTGAAAGTCGCCTGCAATTGACGGGTGATCAATCACCAAACCCAGAGGCAGTGACACAGGAAGACCTATAGACTCTGGATTCAAACTCAAGCCCACAAAAAGGAGGGTGAGATGGGAGACTTTGGGGGGTAACGTTCTGCTGCCAACATGGAAGGGCAGAGACCCAGCTCGGCCTTGTGCCCGGCTTTCCTGGCCAGTTACCGCCACGAGCTACGAACCCAAGCTGGGAAATCAAGCCACGAACTCGAGCTATGTCCAGACTGGGAACTATGCAGCAGCTGCAGAACGAACGAGTGTGTGTGTGTGTAGGTATTAGGTATAACTGTGTGCGTGTGTGTGTGTGTGTGTAGGTATTAGGTATAATGGGTGTGGGTGTGCGTGTGTAGGGATTGGGTATAATTGTGTGTGTGTATGTGTGCGTGTGTAGGGATTGGGTATAATTGTGTGTGTGTATGTGTGCGTGTGTGTCGGTATTGGGTATAATGGGTGTGTGTGTGTGTGTGTGTGGTGTAGGTATTAGGTATAATGGGTGTGTGTGTGTGTAGGTATTAGGTATAATGGGGGTGTGTGTGGGGGTGTGTAGGTATTAGGTATAATGGGTGTGTATAAGGATTAAGATATTAGTTATTGGTCAGAAATCAGATTGTTCTCATAATAAATGTGGGATTTTTGTCTTGCCTCCTGAAAAGATCCTGTGCAGTTTTGTCTGTACAACAGGCCCCCCACCTGCCCTGCCCGCCACCCCTCACCTGGCCCCGGCCCGCCACCCCCCACCTGGCCCCGGCCCCCCACCTGCCCTGCCCCCCACGCCCCACCTGGCCCCCAGCCCCCCACGCCCCACCTGGCCCCGGTCCCCCACCTGCCCTGCCCCCCACGTCCCACCTGGCCCCGGCCCCCCACCTGCCCTGCCCGCCACGCCCCACTTGGCCCCGACCCCCCACCTGCTCTGCCCGCCACGCCCCACCTGGCCCCGGCCCCCACCTCCCTGCCCCCCATGTCCTACCTGGCCCCAGCAGGCTCCCCTGCCCTGTCCTGCGGCTCCCCCTCAGCCTCGTCGTCGTCCTCCTCGCTGCTGTCCAGCTCCTCGCTGGAGGAGGAATAGTCCATGGCCTTCTTGGGGGGCTTGGGGGGCTCCTCAGGCCGCTCCTTCAGCAGCACAAAGTTCTGGGGGGCCGGGGGGGGTTAGTGCCACGTCCCCCGTGCCTGGCCAACATCCACACCGCACACAAGCAGCCAGCGGGGTCCGGCCCCCCAAAGCCCAGGTAAGAACAGGGGGGCTGGGAGCCAGGACTCCTGGGTTCTCTCCCCGGCTCTGGGAGGGGAGTGGGGTCTGGTGGGTTAGAGCAGGGGGGGCTGGGAGCCAGGACTCCTGGGTTCTCTCCCCGGCTCTGGGAGGGGAGTGGGGACTGGTGGGTCAGAGCAGGGGGGGCTGGGAGCCAGGACTCCTGGGTTCTCTCCCTGGCTCTGGGAGAGGTGTGGGGGAGTGGGGGCTCGTGGGTCAGAGCAGGGGGGGCTGGAAGCCAGGACTCCTGGGTTCTCTCCCCGGCTCTGGGAGGGGAGTGGGGGCTGGGGGGTTAGCGCAGGGGGGGCTGGGAGCCAGGACTCCTGGGTTCTCTCCCCGGCTTTGGGAGGGCAGTGGGGGCTGGTGGGTCGGAGTGGGGGCAGGGGTTGGAGCCCGGACTCCTGGGTTCTCTGATGGGAAGCACGGGGCAGACAGGACGGGCCGGGCACTGGCACAGACACACGGGCACTAACCTCGCCGATGGCGCGTTTATAGCTCTGGTGGCACGCGGGGAGCAGAGGGAAGAAGGGCGCAGATGTTAACGCAGTGCCAGCGAGACCCCCCCCGCCCTGCCAGCGCCCCCCCAGACACTCCACCCACAGCCAGGGGCCCGGACTCCTGGGTTCTCTCCCCAGGGCACAGGCTGAAAGCCTCTTCCCCATGGCCTGGCCCCCGAACACCAACGCCCCGGCCCCCCCAGGACAGTCAGCCTGCCCACAGACAGGCCCCCCACCCTAAACACTCTCCCACGGGGCGCCCCACGCTCGCCCCCCACACCAGGCCCTGCCCCCTGGACACTCACCGCGGGCCGGCCGGGGCGCGAGCGGTGATCCTCCACCTTGGGCTTGCTCACTGGGGGCAGGATGGGGGAGCTCTCCCTCTTGGACGTGGCTGTGGGGGGGAGAGCGGGTCAGTGCCGGGGGCGGCTCTGTGGGGCTGAGATTGAGGGGTCTATTCCCTTGGCATTTTGGGAATAGACCCCTCCCCCATCTGGGTCTGTTTCAGGGAGCCCCCAGTGCTCCCCATGCCCTGCCCCACAGCCCCGGTGCCCCCCCCATGCCCTTCCCCACACTCCCTGGTGCCCCCAAAGCCCTGCCCCAGTTCCTAGTGACCCCCGTGCCCTGCCCCACACTCTCTGGTGCCCCCAAAGCCCTGCCCAAGTTCGCCCAGGCCCTGCCCCACAGCCCCCGGTACCCCCAAAGCCCTGCCCCAGTTCCCAGTGCCCCCTCTTCTGCCTGGTTCTGCGCCAGCCCCCAGGCCGATCCCTACCCCCTATGCGGTTGCGCTCCAGGGAGCCGGCTTGGGGCAGGTTGGCGCTGCCCGCCTGCAGCAGGCTGTCGGCTCGCTCCCAGCCGGGGTCGCTGCGCCGCAGGTCCGGGTTGCTGCACGGCATGATGGGAAAGCAAAGCAGAGCAGAGCACATCAGGCGACGCCCACAGCCCCCACCCAGGCCCCCGAGTCCCGGCCCGTCACCAGCGCAGCAGCACCTTGTCCCAAGCAGAGCCACCACCGCGGGCCACGCTCCATTACCTACTGGTGCTCGGCATGGGGGCCGGGGCCCGGCGCTGCCCCCGCCTGGGCGGCTGGGGAGGGGGAGCCGTGGGCTGCACCCTCTCCGGCCGGCTGTGCATGTGGATGTGCCAGGCCGACTTGCTACGGGGTCTGTGGAGCGAAGATGAGGGTCATTGGGGTCTGGAGGGCAGCCGGAGGCAAGGGATCCCTGGGTAACCGGCCACCCCACCCCAGAGGTGGGCGCATCTCAGCACCGGGCGAGGAGTCCCTAGGTAAGTGGCCGCCCCGCCCCAGAGGTGGGCGCATCTCAGCGCTGGGCGAGGGGTCCCTGGGTGACCGGCCATCCCGCCCCTGAGGTGGCTGCATCTCAGCACCGGGCAAGCGGTTCCTGGGTAACCGGCCGCCCCGCCCCAGAGGTGGGCACATCTCAGCGTCAGGCGAGGAGTCCCTGGATAACTGGCCGCCCCGCCCCAGAGGTGGGTGCATCTCAGCGCCGGGTGAGGAGTCCCTAGGTAAGTGGCCGCCCCGCCCCAGAGGTGGCTGCATCTTGGCTCCAGCTAGCAGGACCAGCTGAAGTGGGACCAGGCCTGGGTGGCAGAGGCGAGGTGGGGCACTGCCCAGATGCAGAGCCAGAAGTCCTTGCCCCCCACAGCTCTGAAATGAACTGACAAGAGATGGGAGGGGAAACTGAGGCAGAGTGCAGCAGTACGACCTGCTGAAGGTGACCAGAAGGTCATTGGCAGAGCTGGGAATAGAACCCAGGTGTCCTGGCCACTAGAGTCTGTCAGACGCCTGATGGAAGAGAGGGACGGTGGGGTACTGGGGAGACCCCAGGGGATGGGTACCTGAGTGTGCTGGCCATGGACTCCAAGGGATTAAGAGGGCTGGAGTCCTGGTGGGGCTGGGCCCAGGGCCCGAGGGGGCAGGGTGACAGGGTGCCCAGGTGTTGGGGGGCTGGGCCCGGGGCCTGAGAAGTCTGGGTGATGGGGGCGCTGGGCCCGGGGGGGCAGGATGACAGGGTGCCCGGGGGGACAGGATAACAGGGTGCGAGGCCCGGGGGGACAGGGTGATGGGGGGGCTGAGCCTGGGGGCGCAGGGTGACAGGGTGTTGGGGTGCGAGGCCCGGGGGGGCAGGGTGATGGGGGCACCGGGCCCGGGGGGGTAGGGTTACTGGGGGGGCTGGGTCCGAGGGGGCAGGGTGACAGGGTGTCAGGGTGCGAGGCCCGAGGGGGGCAGGGTGATGGGGGCACCAGGCCCGGGGGGGCAGGGTTACTGGGGGGGCTGGGCCTGGGGCCCGAAGGGGCAGGGTGACAGGGTGTCGGGGTGTGAGGCCCGGGGGGGCAGGGTGATGGGGGGGGCTGGGCCCGGGGGGGCAGGGTGACAGGGTGTCGAGGTGCGAGGCCCGGGGGGGGGGGGCAGGGTGATGGGGGCACCGGGCCCGGGGAGGGCAGGGTTACTGGGGTGGCTGGGTCCGAGGGGGCAGGGTGACAGGGTGTCGGGGTGCGAGGCCCGGGGGGGGGGCAGGGTGATGCGGGCACTGGGCCTGGGGGGGGCAGGGTTACTGGGGGGGCTGGGCCCGGGGCCCGAGGGGGCAGGGTGACAGGATGTCGGGGTGCGAGGCCCGGGGGGGCAGGGTGATTGGGGAGGGCTGGGCCTGGGGGGGCAGGGTGACAGGGTGTCGGGGTGCGAGGCCCGGGGGGGCAGAGTGATGGGGGGGGCTGGGCCCGGGGGGGCAGGGTGACAGGGTGATGGGGGCACCAGGCCCGGGGCGGCAGGGTGACAGGGTGCGAGGCCCGGGGGGGCAGGGTGCCGGGGGGGGGCGCCTGGGGCCTTACCTGGCTCTCACGGCATGGCCCTGCCGGGCGCCTCCTCCAGCCCCGCTGGCGTTGAGCGTGGTGGCGATGGACGACGTTCGCTGGGGCACCTGGCAGTGGGGGGGGAGCAGAGCGGTGAGGGGGCGTCGGCCCAGGAACCCCCCACCTCCCCGGACGCCGAGGGGAAGCAGCTCAGGCCCCGTTACCTTGGGTGGGGCCTCGAGCTCGGTGCGGCCCCAGGGCCCCCGCAGGTCGGCGGGGCCGGGCCGGGGGGGTGGGGCGGGCGTCTCCGAGGTGGGGTCCGAGTTCTGGCGGATCATGGGGGCGCGGGGCGGCGCCGGGTCCTGCACCGGGAAAGCCGCCACATTCTTGGTGGGCTGGTCCTGCAGGGACTGGGAGCGCGGCACCGGCGCGGCGTAGGGCTTCAGCGGGACGCGGTGCGCCAGGTGGCTCTGCGGGGAGGGGAGCTGTCAGCGCCGGGCCCCTGCCGGAGCCCCCCCTGGGGCTCCCCACACCACCCGCCTCCCCTAGGGACCTGCCAGGAGTCCTGGCCCCCAGCCCCCGACGCCCCTGCCCCAGGTTCAAGAGGAGGGGGGCGGCTCACACGGTCCGTAGGGTGCATGCCCCCCCCCCACCTTGTGCTGCCCCTCCTGTGGCTCAACGGGGCGCTGCATGGGGGGGCTCTCAGCCGCGGGGCCGGAGCCCAGGGCCACGGACTCCGAGCGCGTCTGCAGGGCTGGGTCAGACGCGGTGCCGCCCAGCTTGGTCTGCGCCGCCGGCGAGTTCTGCTTATTCAGCCGCGTCCGCTCCTCCACCTGCAGGGGGCAGAGAGCATGGCAGGGAACCCAGGAGTCCTGGCCCCCAGCCCCCCTGCTCTGACCCACCAGCCCCCACTCCCCTCCCAGAGCCGGGGAGAGAACCCAGGAGTCCTGGCCCCCAGCCCCCCTGCTCTGACCCACCAGCCCCCACTCCCCTCCCAGAGCCGGGGAGAGAACCCAGGAGTCCTGGCTCCCAGCCCCCCCTGCTCTAACCCACCAGCCCCCACTCCCCTCCCAGAGCCGGGAGAGAACCCAGGAGTCCTGGCTCCCAGCCCCCCCTTGCTCTAACCCACCAGCCCCGACTCCCGTCCCAGAGCTGGGGAGAGAACCCAGGAGTCCTGGCTCCAGGCCCCCCTGCTCCAACCCACCAGCCCCCATGTGACGTTATTGACATAACCTGTGACCCTCTAGATCACTGTTGCAAGCGCTGTGGTGTATCTGCAGCAGGTGCTGCACAAAGGTTGTGGTGTGAGGTGTCTGTGGAGAGGCTGTGGTGCGCTGGGTGTGACTGTGCTGTCTCTGTGTGTGTGTCGGTTTTGTTGCTGATGTTAGGACTGTTGCTCTGTGCCTGCATCTCAAGGTGTGCGATTGTAGGTGCCTGCGGTGAGGCACTGGGGGGCAGTTCTCAGACGCGCCCCGTCGAGAGCCACTTAACGGACAACGGACCTTGGGGGACGCCAACCTGGGACAGTTCACACCAAGGCCTCGTGCCGGGACATGTGACTTGCCTGTGTGACTCCAGACTCCGTCTTGCTGCTGGGGTTCCCACAGTAAGAGCAGAGAGGCCCGGGCCTGGACTCCCCCCATCCTGTCGTCATCCTGCTTCTGGGAAAGTGGGGTGTCTGAGGGAATCGCTGGGGTGACGTGTGGTTACCCTCTCTGGCTGGCGGGTTTGGTTTGCCTCAGAGGTGGAGAAACCCTCAGTACCCAGCCCGCACCCTGTGCCTGCCCCCTGCCCCTCCCGTGCCCCACACCTGCCCCCTGTGCCCGCCCCTCGCACCTCCCGGGCCCAGGCGGGCTTGTCGGCGGTGTGGGCGCTGCTCCGGTTGTAGTGGTAGAGGGGTTTCTTCTCGCTCGCCGGTGCCCCCTGCTGCTGCTTCTGGAGCTGCTGCTGCTGCTGCAGGGACTTCAGGTAGGCGTGTTCCTGCTGCAGCTGGCGCTGGAGCCGCTCCGACTGCCGCTGCTCCTCCAGCTGCTTCCGCTTGTACTCCTGGGGGGGCGCAGGGTCAGGGGGCTCCCGAGGGCTGGGCATGGGACCCCGGTGTCCTGCCACGCCCAGACACACCCAGGGGAACCCGGGCACCTTGACACATGCAGGAAGGGGGAACCCAGGTGTCCTGGCACACCCGGACGCACCCAGGGGGAACCCAGGTGTCCTGACACACACAAGGAGTGGGAACCTGGGCGTCCTCACACGCCCTGACGCCCACAGGGGGAACCCGGGCGTCGTGACACAACCTAACGCACGCAGGGGAAACCCGGGTGTCCTGCCACGCCCGGATGCACCCGGGGGAACCCAGGCGTCCTGACACACGCAAGGAGGGGGAACCTGGGCGTTGTGACACAACCAAACGCAGGCAGGCGGAACCCAGACGTCTTGACACGCCAGTATGCAGGGGGGAACGTGGGGATCGTGCCACACCCAGCTGCACGCAGGGGGAACACAGGCGTCCTGACACACGTGCTCACATGCAGGGGGAACCCAGGCATCCTGACACACCCAAACGCACAGAGGGGGAACCCAGGCATCCTGACACACGCACACCCTGGAGATAGCCCCTGGGAGGAGGCAGGGCTAGGAGGGGTGAATCTCAGACCCTGCCCTCCCTGGGGGGGCCCACAGCAGCTCTTCCCACCCCCACCGGATGGGGGCAGCTATGGGCTGAGCGGGTACAGGCGGTAGGGGGTGGACCCTGCCCCCCTCAGAGCCCCCACCCATGCAGCCTGGCCAAGCACCACCCCCTGCCCCAGGCCAAACACCCCCGCCCCCCGTGGCCTGGCCCAGCCTTGGCGGTGCACTGCATTGTGGGTATTCTCCATGGCCGAGCGCAGCTCAGAGCAGCCCCCAGGCTGCTCCACCGGGGAATGCCCCAGCCCTGGGCGGGGCCAGGGCCCGGTTACCAGAAGCAGGGCCTGTTCCTGCAGTAGCTGCTGCTGGAGGATTTCTAGCTGCCTCTGCTCCTCCTCTAACTTGTGCCTGATATACTCCTGGAGAGGGACGGACAGACAGACAGAGAGAGACAGGTCACAGAGCAGGGGCCCGGGGCCCTGGAGACGAGAGGAGGGGGAGTGAGCCCAGCCCCCCTGGGGAGACCCGCCAGCCGGGGGGCCAGGGGAGATTTCAAGCTGTGGCCCAAGAGGCCCAGTGTGCTGACCGCGGGGGGGGAGGGAGGAGGAGAGAGGCTCCAAGGTCACAAGATCAGAAGTAGGAATAGAAGAGAACCCAGGAGTCCTGGCTCCCAACCCCTCCTGCTCTAACCACTAAACCCCACTCCCCTCACAGAGCCGGGGAGAGAACGCAGCCCCCTGCTCTAACCACTAGACCCCACTGCCCTCCCAGAGCTAGGCAGAGAACCCAGGCGTCCTGGCTCCCAGCCCCCCCACTGCTCCTGAGACTCAGTGCACTGCTAGGCCCCGCACTAAGACCCCCCTGTGACGAACTGGGAATGTTCTTAATGTTTGCTCTGAACACTGTGTTGGTGCCTCAGTGTCCCCTAGGCAGTTCTTAATATCTAGGTGGTGGGATAAGGGTGTGTGTTTGCTGCAGAGGAAGGGGCCAGTGCCCCTAAATGCCTGGCACTCTGTCTCCTAGCAACTGATGGCCTGGGCCCCCCCTCTGCAAAGGTGCCAACTGAAGGTGTTGGAGACAAAGGGATCAGGTGACCTCCTGGCCCGGGAAAGGAGCTGAGCAGAGAGGAGGGGCTGGAGGGGGTGGTGAGTCTGGAGCTGCCTGGGGACGAGGAGTGAAGGGCAGACCTAGGGGTCTGGCTCACTGCCCCCCAGAATGGACCCGGCCGAGGGGTCTGGTTCGCTGTATCTACAAGCTCTGTTTTAGACCCTGTTCCTGTCATCGAATAAACCTCTGTTTTGCTGGCTGAGTCACGTCTGACTGCAAAGTGGGGGTGCAGGACCCTGTGGCTTCCCCAGGACCCCGCCTGGGTGGGCTCGCTGTGGGAAGCACACGGAGGGGCAGAGGATGCTGAATGCTCCAAGGAGAGACCCAGGAGGTGAAGCCGTGTGAGCTTCTTGCCCTGAACAAGTCTGCTCCGAGGGAGAGGAGGCTCCCCAAAGTCCTGCCTGGCTTTGTGGGGAGCAGTTCCAGAGCATCGCCCGGGGACTCCGTGACACCCCCCATGAGCTGGCTCGGACGAGGGGCAAGGTGGATGCCAGGCACTGAGTCCCTGGGGCGATAGGCTCCCCAGGATGCAGTGGCGGCAGCAGGGACTCCCCAGGGTCGCAGCCCCCTGGCCCCGCCCCCCAAGCCCCATGGGGGGAGCTGGGGCTGAGCAAGGTCAGTACCTGCTCGCGTTCAGCCTGCCTCCGCTCCTCCTCCCGCCGCAGCACCTGCATGTCCTCCAGCCGCCGCTGCTCCTTCTCCTGCAGCTTCCGTTGCTCCCGCTCCCGTCGCTGCTGCTGTGGGGGGAGGGAGCCAGCGGGGGAGGTGGTACCGGCCATGGGTGGGGAGCCAGGGGGCCTGGCTCCAGCCCCCCTGCTCTGTCCACCTGCCCCACTCCCCTCCCAGAGCCGGGGAGAACCCAGGAGTCCTGGCTCTCAGCCCCCCCTGCTCTAACCACCAGCCCCCACTCCCGTCCCAGAGCTGGGGAGAGAACCCAGGAGTCCTGGCTCCCAGCCCCCCTGCTCTGACCCATCAGCCCCCACTCCCCTCCCAGCGCCGGGGGGAGAACCCAAGAGTCCTGGCTCCCAGCTCCCTCACTTGTACTGGAGCCCCTCCCCTCCGGTTACGGGACGAGGCTGGATGCAGGGAGGGGGGACCCAGGCGTCCGGGCGGCTCACCTCCTCCACACGCCGGCGCTCCTCCTTCTGCTCCTCGATGCGGCGCTGGCGCTCATGCAGCAGCTGTTTGATGTGGGCCTCGGAGTCACGGTGCTGGGCCGCCAGCTGCTGCTGGTGCTTCAGCGCCGCCTCCGAGTGGCTCTTGTTCTCCTGCTGCAGGCGCAGGAACTCCCGCCGCAGCGTCGACTCGCCTGGCACGTTCATGATGGAGCTGGCGGCCGGGGGGGTGTCACGGCAGGGCCTTGCCAGTGGGGCACGGACCTGCCCCCACCAATGCAGCCCCACCCACAGCCCCTCAGCTCCGCCCCAGCACAGAGCCCCGCCCCGGGCACATGGCCTCACCCCTGCCAATGCAGCCCCGCCCACAACCCCTCAGCTCCGCCTCAGCACAGAGCCCCGCCCCTGGCACATAGCCTCACCCCTGCCAATGCAGCCCCGCTCACAGCCCCTCAGCTCCGCCTCAGCACAGAGCCCCGCCCCGGGCACATGGCCCCACCTCCACCAGTGCAGCCCCGCCCACAGCCCCTCAGCTCCGCCTCAGCACAGAGCCCCGCCCCTGGCGCATGGCCCCGCCTCCACCAATGCAGCCCCGCCCACAGCCCCTTAGCTCCGCCTCAGCACAGAGCCCCGCCCCTGGCACATAGCCTCACCCCTGCCAATGCAGCCCCGCTCACAGCCCCTCAGCTCCGCCTCAGCACAGAGCCCCGCCTCTGGTGCATGGCCCTGCCTCCACCAATGCAGCCCCGCCCACAGCCCCTCAGCTCCGCCTCAGCACAGAGCCCCGCCCCTGGCGCATGGCCCCGCCTCCACCAATGCAGCCCCGCCCACAGCCCCTCAGCTCCGCCTCAGCACAGAGCCCCGCCCCTGGCACATAGCCTCACCCCTGCCAATGCAGCCCCGCTCACAGCCCCTCAGCTCCGCCTCAGCACAGAGCCCCGCCCCTGGCGCATGGCCCCACCTCCACCAATGCAGCCCCGCCCACAGCCCCTCAGCTCCGCCTCAGCACATGGCCCGACCCATGGCAGAATGGCCCTGCCCACAGCCCCTTGGCCCTGCCCCACCCACAGCACCTCAGCCACGCCCCATCCCCCTGCCCAGAGCCCCCTAGCCCTGCCCTGCACAGCCCCACCCCCACCCACATGGCCCCACCCACGGCAGAATGGCCTTGCCCCACCCACAGCACCTCAGCCCTGCCCCACCCACACAGCCCCACCCACATGCTCCTTCACAGCCACAGCCCCACCCCTATATAGTCAGGGCCCCGCTCACAGGCCCCACCCCACAGCAGTGCCCTACCAGCCCCACTCACCTGCCCTATGTCCACAGCCCCACATCCAATGCCCAGGCAGTCCTGCCGCACGCCAGCCCACATGGCCCCCTCCCATGTATCACCTGGGCATGCGGCCCCCTCCCTAGCAGCCATCCACCCCTCAGAGGCACCCCATAAGAGCCCTTCCCACACACCCCATGGCCCTGAGTTCAGGCCCCATAGCCTCCCCAACAACCGGGCCACGCTGCGCGGCTCATACACCCCAGGCGCCTCCCGCCCGTCCCGTACCTGGGCTCTCCTTCCTCCCCGTGGCTGTCCTCCTCCTCCTCGCTGCCGCTGTACTCGTACTCCGTCTCATCTGGGGGGCGAGAGACCCCGTTACACGGCCATGGGGGCTGGCACCCCACTCGCTCCGAGCTGGGCAGTGCCCTGCCCCACTGCCTCCCCTGAGCTGGGCAGTGCCCTGCCCTACTGCCCGCCAGTCCCAGCCCCACTCCCCGCCCCCTGAGCTGGCCAAGCCCCACCCCACTTCCTGCCCCCTGAGCTGGCCAGGCTCCACCCCCTCCCTGCCCCCTGAGCCAGCCAATCCCTGCCCTGGGGCCAGGTGGGAGCCGGTGCCCCCTAGAGGGGACAGGCCCCTGCCCCATTCCCCACCCCCTGAGCCAGCCAGTCCCTGCCCTGGGGCCGGGTGGGAGCCGGTGCCCCCTAGAGGGGACAGGCCCCTCCCCCATTCCTTGTCCCCCTGAGCCAGCCAGTCCCCGCCCTGGGGCCGGGTGGGAGCCAGCGCCCCCTAGAGGGGACAGGCCCCTGCCCCATTCCCTGCCCCCTGAGCCAGCCAGTCCCTGGGGCCGGGTCGGAGCCGGTGCCCCCTAGAGGGGACAGGCCCCTGCCCCATTCCCCACACCCGTGAGCCGCCAGTCCCTGCCCTGGGGCCGGTGGGAGCCAGTGCCCCCTAGAGGGAACAGGCCCCTGCCCCATTCCCTGCCCCCTGACCCAGCCAGTCCCTGCCCTGGGGCCAGGTGGGAGCCGGCAGCCCCTAGAGGGGACAGGCCCCTGCCCCATTCCTCACCCCTCTGAGCCAGCCAGTCCCTGCCCTGGGGCCAGGTGGGAGCTGGCGCCCCTAGAGGGGACAGGCCCCTGCCCCATTCCCTGCCCCCCAGAGCCAGCCAGTCCCTGCCCTGGGGCCGGGTGGGAGCCGGTGCCCCCTAGAGGGGACAGGGCCCTGCCCCATTCCCCACCTCTGAGTCAGCCGGTCCCCGCCCTGGGGCCGGGTGGGAGCCAGCACCCCCCAGAGGGGACAGGCCCCTGCCCCATTCCCCACCCCCCTGAGCCAGCCAGTCCCTGCCCTGGGGCCGGGTGGGAGCTGGCGCCCCCTAGAGGGGACAGGGCCCCTACCCCATTCCCCACCCCCCTGAGCCAGCCAGTCCCCGCCCTGGGGCCGGGTGGGAGCCAGTGCCCCCTCGAGGGGATAAGCCCCATCCCACCCCACTCACCCTTCTCTCCTCTCTTCTTCCGGGAGCGGTCGATGTGGTCCTTGAGCTGGATGCGGACCTGGCGCTCCGTGGGCTGGTCACGGATGAAGGGGAATTTCAGCAGCTGCTCCGTGGGCGGGCGGCTCATGTAGGCTTTGATCAGGCAGGTGTCTATGAAGTCGATGAATTTCTTGGACCTGGGGGAAGGGGGAGGACACGGGGTGAGCACCATGCTATGCAGCTGGGGCCCGACAGGCCAGCGACACTCATCCACAGCCACAGTCGCAGCCTAGGCAGGATCATCCAGGTCCTGGCTACACCCACTGGGGCGATCGGGGCCCACTGACCCGCACTGGGGGGATCCGGGCCCAGTGACCCCAAGCTGGGCTCTGGCTAGGCAGTGCGGGTGACAGGACGAGGCACTGAGCTTGCTGCGGAACGTACCATTTCTTGGACTTGAGCTTGGGCGGTGGGTTGCGGGGGATGAGGAAGAGCGCTCGCATCGGGTGCATGTCGCACAGAGCTGGGGAGAGACACAGTCACATGGGGGCTGCACCCCCTCACCTGCCCCATGCTCACAACGGTCATGGCCCCACGCAGATCCTTATACCCCCATCCCACCAGGACATTGGGGGGATGGAGGTCCCAGATGGCTAGTCCCCACTAGGGCTAGTGGGGATCGACCCAGGAGTCCTGGCTCCCAGCCCCCCTGCTCTGACCCACCAGCCCCCACTTCCCTCCCAGAGCCGGGGAGAGAACCCAGGAGTCCTGGCTCCCAGCCCCCCCTGCTCTGACCCACCAGCCCCCACTTCCCTCCCAGAGCCGGGGAGAGAACCCAGGAGTCCTGGCTCTCAGCCCCACTGCTCTAACCACCAGCTCCCACTCCCCTCCCAGAGCCGGGGAGAGAACCCAGGAGTCCTGGCTCCCAGCCCCCCCTGCTCTGACCCACCAGCCCCCACTCCCCTCCCAGAGCCGGGGAGAGAACCCAGGAGTCCTGGCTCCCAGCCCCTCTGCTCTGACCCACCAGCCCCCACTCCCCTCCCAGAGTCAGGGAGAGAACCCAGGAGAGCTAGCGCCTCCCCCCACTCCCCCCAGGTTTCAAGCTCCCCAAGGGGGGTGCGTGGCTGATCCGGGTGTAGCAGAGCCTGGCACTTACGTGGTGCTCCCTCGGCCATCTCGATAGCAGTGATGCCCAGGGACCAGATGTCACTCTGCAGAGAGAAAGGAGGGATGTGTTGGGAGTGGGGATCTCCCTGCACCCCTATGGCTCCAAGCTGCAGCTGGGGCGGAGGTGGGCAGCACCTTTGCCCGCAGGGGGGACGGGGCTGTGGGGGAGCGAGAGGCCAGAGTTGGGGGTACCCAGGGGCATCGGCGTGTGTCTGTGGGGATCGGGGGGGGAGGGATCAAAGTGGGTGGGGTGGGGATTGGGACGACTGCGATACGGAAAATCCAGAGGGGGTCAAAACTGGGGGAGGAAACAGGGGGATCAGAGTGGGGGGAGGACACAGGGGGGTGGGAGGGGTCCTAGAGGGGTTTGGATGTGGGGAACCAGGGTGATCAGAGTGGGGGGAGGACACTGGGGGATGCGGGTGGAGGGTCCCAGGGGGGCTGGGATGTGGGGAACCAGGAGGATCAGAGTGGGGGAGGGGTCCCAGGGGGGTTGGGATGTGGAGAACCAGGGGGATCAGACTGGGAGGACGACACTGGGGGGATGGGGGTCCCAGAGGGGTTCAGATGTGGGGAACCAGGGGGATCAGAGTGGGGGGAGAATACTGGGGGGATTGGGGGTCCCAGAGAGGTTTGGATGTGGGGAACCAGGGGGATCAGAGTAGAGGGAGGACACTGGGAGGATGGGGGGGTCCCAGAGAGGTTCGGATGTGGGGAACCAGGAGGATCAGAGTGGGGGGAGGACCCAGGGGGATGGGGTGGGGGGTCCCACAGGGGTTCAGATGTGGTGAACCAGGGGGACAGAGTGGAGGGGAGGACACTGTGGGGGTCGGGGGTCCCGTGAGACGATCCCCTATGCTGTGTCCCCCCTGCACGCCCTGGCGAAGGGCAGGGGCGTAGGGATTCAGTAGGTCCAGGGGTTCACCCTCTGGCTCTGACCTCCCGGAGGTTGGGGGAATCCCTGGGCTGGGGGAGACTCGGTGGGCGAGCCAGCGGAGGGCCCCCCAGGCCCAGCGAGAGGACAGGCGCAGCCCAGGGCCGAGATCTGTCGCTTCACAGCCCCGTCTCGGTGGGGAGCAGGGCAGGATTAGTGGGCAGGGGAGAGGACAGCGCTGACCCAAATGGGGCTGGTTCCCCCCGCAGCCAGACCCTGCGGCGGCTGTAGGGCACTCTGGAGCAGCTGGGCCAGGGTGTCCTGGATCCCACGGCCAAGGATCCCCGGCGAGCCCCCAATCCATGGGGCCTGCCCTACCCTGTAGTCATAGGTGGCGTCGGGGTTCTCATCACAGGCGATCACCTCGGGGGCCATCCAGTAGGGGGTGCCGATGAAGGTGTTCCTGCGCCCCACCGTCCGGTCCAGCTGGGCACTCACCCCAAAATCCACTGGGGAGGGAGGAGACGCAGCCGTCAGCACGTGGAGCCCCCCGCAGAGAGGCAGTGGCCTGGCCACCCTTCCTTCCCCAGCCAGAAGCTCCCCACCTCGGGGCACTGGCTCTCTGCAGACTCAGGCAGCGCCCCTGCGTCAGTCCCATCCCCCCCTCAGAGCGCTGGGCTCAGGTTCTCTGCAGACTCAGGCAGCGCCCCTGTGCCACTCTCATCCCCCCCTCGGAGCCACAGGCTCAGGCTCTCTGCAGACTCAGGCAGTGCTCCTGTGCCAGTCTCATTCACCCCTCGGCACGACGGACTCAGGCTCTCTGCAGACTCAGGCAGCTCCCCTGTGCCAGTCTCATTCACCCCTCGGTGCGACAGGCTCAGGCTCTCTGCAGACTCAGGCAGCTCCCCTGTGCCAGTCTCATTCATCCCTCGGCACGACGGGCTCAGGCTCTCTGCAGACTCAGGCAGCTCCCCTGTGCCAGTCTCATTCACCCCTCGGCACGACGGACTCAGGCTCTCTGCAGACTCAGGCAGCTCCCCTGTGCCAGTCTCATTCACCCCTCGGTGCGACAGGCTCAGGCTCTCTGCAGACTCAGGCAGCTCCCCTGTGCCAGTCTCATTCATCCCTCGGCACGACGGGCTCAGGCTCTCTGCAGACTCAGGCAGCTCCCCTGTGCCAGTCTCATCCCCCCCTCGGTACGACGGGCTCAGGCTCTCTGCAGACTCAGGCAGCGCCCCTGTGCCAGTCCCATCCCCCCACCTCGGTGCGACAGGCTCAGGCTCTCTGCAGACTCAGGCAGCTCCCCTGTGCCAGTCTCATTCACCCCTCGGCACGACGGGCTCAGGCTCTCTGCAGACTCAGGCAGCTCCCCTGTGCCAGTCTCATCCCCCCCTCGGTGCGACGGGCTCAGGCTCTCTGCAGACTCAGGCAGCGCCTCTGTGCCAGTCCCATCCCCCCACCTCGGAGTGACAGGCTTAGGCTCTCTGCAGACTCAGGCAGCTCCCCTGTGCCAGTCTCATCCCCCCCTTGGTGCGACGGGCTCAGGCTCTCTGTAGACTCAGGCAGCGCCCCTGTGCCAGTCCCATCCCCCCGACTCCCTCGGAGCGCCGGGCTCAGGCAGGTAGAAGTGGCCCATTATAAACCAGGCCAAGGAGATAATCTCTTCCATGGGTGGCTGGTGGAACTCCCTGCCACAGGATGTTGCTGGTCTTCACGGGATTCGAATCAGGACTGATGCTTATATGAGCTGCTGGAGATAGGAGTGAACAGCAGGGCCAGGGATGGAACCCAGGAGTCCGGGGCGAGAGTCCCTTCAGCAGGAAGGGGGGTCTGGGTGCTGCCCCCCACTTACCCAGCTTCACCTCGGCGTTCTCCGTCAGCAGCACGTTCTGCCCTTTGATGTCCCGGTGGATCACCTTGTGGGCGTGGAGGTGAGCCAGGCCCTAAGGGAGCAGGGAAAGGCTGGCTGGGACCCAGTCACAGGAACCCAGGAGTCCTGGCTCCCAGCCCCCCTGCTCTAACCACCAGCCCCCACTCCCCTTCTGGTGCCGGGGAGAGAACCCAGGAGTCCTGGCTCCCAGCCCCCTCTGCTCTGACCCACCAGCCCCTGCTCCCGTCCTGGAGCTGGGGAGAGAACCCAGGAGTCCTGGCTCCCAGCCTCCACTGCTCTGACCCACCAGCCCCACTCCCCTCCCAGAGCTGGGGAGAGAACCCAGGAGTCCTGGCTCCCAGCCCCCCGCTCTGACCCACCAGCCCCCACACCCCTCCCAGAGCCGGGGAGAGAACCCAGGAGTCCTGGCCCCCAGCCCCGCTGCTGTACCCCCCCAGCTGAGAACCCAAGAGTCCTGGCCCCCGGCCCCCCTGCTGTAACCCGCCAGCCGAGAACCCAGGAGTCCTGGCCCCCGGCCCCCCTGCTGCATCCCACCAGCCGAGAACCCAGGAGTCCTGGCCCCCGGCCCCCCTGCTGTAACCCTCCAGCTGAGAACCCAGGAGTCCTGGCCCCTGGCCCCCCGGCTGTAACCCCCCAGCCAAGAACCCAGGAGTCCTGGCCCCCGGCCCCCTGGCAGTGGGGCGCAGAGGGCAGGCCCAGCGTACCCGCAGGATCTCCCGGCATATGTAGGCGATGCAGTCCTCTTTCAGCGCGTTGCCCTTCGTGTTCTTGACCAGGTCCGTGACGGAGCCGGCCCCGCAGAACTCCATCACCAGCTGGGGGGAGCACAGAGTTATCGGCCCGGCCTGGCCCCCCTCCCGGCGCATGGAGGGGAGAGGTGGCCACAGGAGCTCAGTGCGGCACAGACAGTGCCTGAGCTCAGGGCTGCGCCGCACCAGGCGCTGCATGGAGCCAGAGAGCTTGTCTGGGAGAGGGTAGCCCCTGCAGCGGGCCACCCGGCAGCCAGGCGACCCAAGGGGCTGCCCGACCCGCCCCGCCCTGCCCCACGCACCCACAGCTGGTCGTCGTTCCCAGCCGGGCTCTTCTTGATAAAGGCGCCGTAGTAGGTGGCGATGTTGCGGTGGTGGGAGTATTTCTTCAGCATGTTGATCTCCTGCTTGATTTCCTCCTCCTCATCCTGGTGGGGCGGAAAGGACCCGGGTTACAGGGAGCCCCCCACACTGGGCTCCCCCACCCCCAGCTCTGGGGTGCCCTCACTCCCAACCCGCAGCCCCTGCTAGCCCAGTCCTGCCCCACCACAGTCCTGCTGGTGCCCCTCACTCCCGACCCACAGCCCCTGCTAGCCCAGCTTGGGAGAGGTGTGCCCGGGGCCAGAGGGGGGATGCCAGGCTGCTGGGAGATGGCAAGGTGGCTGGCAGAGCGAGGCTGGGATAAGCGCCCCAGGGGCAGGGGAGGGATGCCAGGCTGCTGGGGGGACGGCAAGGAGGCTGGCAGAGCGAGGCTGGGATAAGCACCCCGGGGGCAGAGGGGGGATGCCAGGCTGCTGGGGGGATGGCGAGGAGGCTGGCAGAGCGAGGCTGGGATAAGGGCCCCGGGGGCAAAGGGGGGATGCCAGGCTGCTGGGGGGATGGCGAGGCGGCTGGCAGAGCGAGGCTGGGATAAGCGCCCCAGGGGCAGGGGAGGGATGCCAGGCTGCTGGGGGGACGGCAAGGAGGCTGGCAGAGCGAGGCTGGGATAAGCGCCCCAGGGGCAGGGGAGGGATGCCAGGCTGCTGGGGGGATGGCGAGGCGGCTGGCAGAGCGAGGCTGGGATAGGCGCCCCGGGGGCAGAGGGCAGATGCCAGGCTGCTCGGGGATGGGAGGGCTGCAGAGCCCATAGGGCTGAGGGGGGAGGCAGGACACCGCCAGGGAAGGGCACGAGGCAGCCGCTGCACTGCCATACAGGCTAGGTCCCAGGAACTGATGTTGGGGCGCCCCCCACCCCGATCCTTCTTACCTCGGTGACGTCCATGACTTTGATGGCTGCCAGCTGCCCTGTCTTGACATGGCGGCCCTGGGGAGGCAAAGGCAGAGGGGGGGGGTCAGCCCTTGAGCATGGGGTGCAGGGAGGGTTAGGGGGGGCTCTGCAGGCACAGCACTCGGACCCAGCTCCGGGGGCCTGGCCGGTGGAACTGACCGCCACTGGATCTCCATGGCAATGGATACTAGCAGGCTCTGGGGCAGAGTTGACCCTCGACTAACAGGGAGTGGGGGAAATCCCCCCACCCTCCTGCACACCAAGGGGCTGGGGAACATGTGTGATTAACAAGCCCCCTGGAGATCGGGCCCCTGTTCTGCCGGGCGCTGCCCAGACTGCCCGCCCAGCCCCCAGCTGAGATCAGGCCCCCGTTCTGCCAGGTGCTGCCCAGATCGCTCGCCCCGCCCGCCCGCCCCCCAGCTGAGATCAGGCCCCCGTTCTGCCAGGCGCTGCCCAGACCGCTTGCCCGCCCCGCCCGCCCCCCAGCTGAGATCAGGCCCCGTTCTGCTAGGCGCTGCCCAGACTGCCCCCCACCTGAGATCAGGGCCCCGCTGTGCTGGGCTCCACACACGGTGCGGTACAGTCAGCAGAGGGCACCAGGCCCTCGGTCACGGTCTAGCAGAGCTGCCCAGCCCCACTCCCCACAGGGAAGGGAATGTCCTACTCCCCGAACGAGGGGCCCAGCACCAGAGATAGACCCCAGGTCTGCCAGCCCCCCTTCTACTCACCACCCCCACTCCCCTCCCGGCTTCTCTCCCCAGCTCTGGGTGGTTAGAGCGCGAGGGGACAGGGAGCCCGGACTCCTGGGTTCTCTCCCCAGCTCTGGGAGGGGAGTGGGGGCTGGTGGGTTAGAGCAGGGGGGCTGGGAGCCAGGACTCCTGGGTTCTCTCCCCGGCTCTGGGAGGGGAGTGGGGGCTGGTGGGTTAGAGCAGGGGGGCTGGGAGCCAGGACTCCTGGGTTCTCTCCCCGGCTCTGGGAAGGGAATGGGGGCTGGTGGGTTAGAGCAGGGGGGCTGGGAGCCAGGACTCCTGGGTTCTCTCTTTGGCTCTGGGAGGGGAGTGGTGGCTGGTGGGTTAGAGCGTGGGGGGACAGGGAGCCAGGACTCCTGGGTTCTCTCCCCGGCTCTGGGAGGGGAGGGGGGGCTGGTGGGTTAGAGCGTGGGGGGACAGGGAGCCAGGACTCCTGGGTTCTCTCTTGGCTCTGGGAGGGGAGTGGGGGCTGGTGGGTCAGAGCAGGGGGGACAGGGAGCCCGGACTCCTGGGTTCTCTCCCCGGCTCTGGGTGGTTAGAGCGCGAGGGGACAGGGAGCCCGGACTCCTGGGTTCTCTCCTGGCTCTGGGAGGGGAGTGGGGGCTGGTGGGTCAGAGCAGGGGGGACAGGGAGCCCGGACTCCTGGGTTCTCTCCCCGGCTCTGGGAGGGGAGTGGGGGCTGGTGGGTTAGAGCAGGGGAACTGGGAGCCAGGACTCCTGGGTTCTCTCTTTGGCTCTGGGAGGGGAGTGGGGGCTGGTGGGTTAGAGCGTGGGGGGACAGGGAGCCAGGACTCCTGGGTTCTCTCCCCAGCTCTGGGAGGGGAGCGGGGACTGGTGGGTTAGAGCGTGGGGGGACAGGGAGCCAGGACTCCTGGGTTCTCTCCTTGGCTCTGGGAGGGGAGTGGGGGCTGGTGGGTAGAGCAGGGGGGCTGGGAGCCAGGACAGCCGGATGCTAGCGCTGATCTCCCGCAGTATGAATCCTGGAGGAAGGAGCTGGGCTCCACCCCAGGCCGGCTGGCTGGGTGAGGACTCCTCACACCTGGCTCCAGGGCAGGCTGGAGTGTCTCAGACCCCCGGGGGGGTGAGGGGGATAAAGCAGCGCAGCCCTGAGGGGCTGGAGACCCCCTGGGTGGCTCCCCTTGACCCCTGCACAGCAGAGCCACAGCTCCAGCCCACCTAGGCGCCCCCTCAGCCCTCTGCCATGTGCCCGCATGGTGCCATGTGCCGGGGGCGTGGGCGGCCGTCGCCTAGCAACCGCCTCCTGCTCCTCTGGGCTGGGGATTGACGGGGGGGTGTGGGAGGCAGCCCCCTGCCCCCACAGGAGCCGCTTGCCGCTGCCGCCGGGGGGTGGGTGGGGGGATTTTCCTTCTCCTGTCTCCAGGGAGCTGCCCCCCGCGCCAGCCCAAGCAGGGGCAGGGGAACAGGGGACTCACGGCCCAAGGCTGGGGCCGGACGGGCATCTGCCATCCTGGGGGGCCCAACCCTGCACCCAGGAATCCGTAGGCCCCGTCTGGAGCAGCTTTGCTCCAGCACAAGTGCCTGGGCTTGGCGCGCACCCATCCCCCTAGCCTCTGGTCTGCCCCGCGGCAACCAGCCAGGCCCGTCGCTCCTTGCACTGCATAACGGGCTCGAGAGCCGCTGCCGAGGCCACCTGCGGCGCTGGCAGAGGGGCTGGCAGTTCCCGCCCTCTCCCTGCCTGGGCCACGGGGAGCCCCTCGTGCTGTGTCAGCTGGCTCAGGGTGCAGTTCTCCCCTTCTCCTGTGCCGTGGGTCGCCTGCTGGATCAGTGGGGCCTATCGCTTTCTGCCAGGACCCAGGCCAGCCCAGCCCTGAGGGCTGAAATGCTTCTGTCTGAGTCAGTGGGAGTCTCTGGCCTGTGCCACCTCAATGCCACGCTCCGGTGCCCCCCTGCAAAGGGGGTCTCAGCTCTTCCTGGCACGTGCTCGGCTGCCCCGGGAGCTCGCAGCGCAGTAGCGGGGCCCCTGGTTCGGGTTATTTTTACCCAGCCTGGATTCCAGAAGCAGGGGGACGTTCCAGAAAACAGAGCCGGGGTTTCCATGGGAACTCAGGCGCACCGACACAAAGCAGAGCAGAAGGAAAGCAATTTTCACCCCACATCGAACAGCGGGTCAGGGGGGTCTGGGCAGCACCTGGCACAGCTGGGGCCCCTGATCTCGGCTGGGGAGTCCACGCAGTGCCCCCAAACCTTACAAAAGGACCTTTTTCCAATCAGTCTCTCAGCGTTTCAGGCCCCGACTCCCAGGTTCTGAACACACGTTCCCAAGCGACCCCCCGACGTCTCAAGCCCAATTATCATGAGCCGGGCTCTCAAAAGCCATGAGATTCGCTTAAAAATCCATCTTCAAAACCCCCAAACCAGTTCTGCCACCTTCCTGCGCTCTGAGGGGCACCTGGGCTCTGCAGCCGCAGGGCTCGGAACGGGCGGGTTTTGTTTTAATGAAAAGTGGAGCTTCTCCCACCAGGCACAGCCCCTGAGGAGCAGGAACACTGCGAAATTAAAACACCACAATCACACACACACACCCTACGAACCCGGCCCTTTGCTTCTCCCACAGCAGCCTCCACCCCTGGCTGCAAACGCACCTCTGTCCTCAGTGGACCCGATCCTTAACCGGGCAGCGCCCGGCTGCTCCGGGGAGGAAAAGCTGCGCCCCCTCACCGACCGTCTCATACAGCCCGTCCCACGCTGCCTGGGGAGGTGAGGACGCTGGGCCTGCCTCTGCAGACAAAGCGCTGATCTGACCAGATAGTGCGGGTAGGGGGATGCCCCGCGGCTGTACCAGCCTGCCAAAGCAGAGAAGGAATCAGCCCTTGTGGGAGATTTTGGGGCAGACCCCAGGCAGAGCCGGGCTGGGGAGACTAGGAGAAAAGTGGGGGTTGGTTGGGTTTTTTTTTTTTTTAACCAGGTGGCAAAATTCTATTGTGACAAAGTAGAGATTTTGGTAGCGTTTTACATGAATAGCGTGTGCCTGCCTCAGTTTCCCTGAGTGCTGCATGTTTAATAAGGTGGCAGGAGAACAGGTGTGACCTCACCTGGCAGCCAGGAGCCCCGGACAACGGCCTGCCTGGAGATGGGGAACCCCAACTACTGGTGACCTGGAGACTAAGAGGCCCACCCCAGCTTGGCCTTCAGCCGGTTCTGGCCAGTGGGAGGACCAAGGACGGAAGGGAGAGGGCCCAGCGACCTGTTTCCCTGGGACAGAGAGGAGCTGCTGGGGCCGGTGAGATCAGATCGGCTGGAAGGAGGTGGCTGCTGGACTAGGAGCTGTCGCATTGAAGGGGGGTCCCCCAGGGACCCTATGGGGCCAAGAGTGGGCCCAACCTGTGAGTCCATGGCACCTGTATGTGCACCAGGCAGCTGGGGGAAGGCCAAGCGGTACCCGCCTCCTTTCCCCTAGTGTGGTGTGAGGAAGTGGGGGGGAGGGTTCTTGGGTTTTTGTGTGTTTTCCAGTGGGTTGCGGACAGAGGGGGAGCTTGGGGTATCAGATGCCCAGCAGGGGTTGCAGAGGGGGAGCAGGCAGAGCCCCCCTGGATGCAGGGGAGACTGGGATGTGCTGGGCTGGGGGAGGCCAGGCCTGAGCCCCGGAGAGTTTCCTGCGCTGGGTTCAAAACTCAATAACCCCTCCTGTGTTACGCTGGCGGAGAGTCGCTCCGGGCTAGAGAACAGGGGAGTGGAGGCCCTGGGGGGGCCCAGAGCGAGGGGACTCCCTGGGGGGGCCCACGGCAGAGACAGACGTGCTGAGGCTGAGAGAGGTGCGGCTCCGGGAGCTGGAGGGGCCTGACCCCAGGAGAGAGTGGCCCCCCGAGAAAGGCTGTTGCACTGAAGGGGCACCCCCATGGACCACATGGGGCCTGATCTGTGAGTCCGTGACACGTGGGCACACCCACACCCACAGGGCTCCACATCACACTCAATACGCTGGGTTCCATTCATCCCCTGGTCCCCAAGCACGGCTACTTGCAGTGCCCGTCTCATGCCGGCCAGCCCAGACATGACCCGATCCGGCCTGAGGGACTGGCTCAGTCCAGGAGGAGCAGAGTGAAACCCTCTGCCCGTGTCTTGCAGGGGTCGGACTAGATGATCTGGGGATCGGAGAGACACCACACGCTGGGCGGGCTGCTGGGGAGGTCAGCAGGTGGAAGCTGAGCCGGGCGGGAGCTGCATGCTGGCTGGAGAGTGGGAGGCTGCGGAGAGGCTGGGGTGCCGCGAGGAAAGGAGGGCAGAGGTGCTTTCAGGCCTGTACTCGGAACTGGAGCGACGGCAGAAGCGCATCTTGCAGCAGGACCCCTCTGCCGGGAACCAGCACAGCTAGGAACTGACCTACAACAGCTGGAGAGATTTCCCAGGGGTTCACCTCATCAGCCTGCAATTAGCTCAGCCAGCTCCTCTTGGGGGAAGGGCAGGCTGCCAAGGGCAGCGGTATAACGCTCAGCACACTTCTCACCACAAATTCTGCACTGAAGGGCAGTGAGGGCTAGTGGTCAGAGCGGAGGGAGGTGGGGAGCCAGGACGCCTGGGTTCTCTCCCCAGCGATGGGGGGAGTGGGGACTGGTGGGTTAGAGCAGGGGGGCTGGGAGCCAGGGCTCCTGGGTTCTCTCCCCGGCTCTGGGAGGGGAGTGGGGGCTGGTGGGTCAGAGCAGGGGGGCTGGGAGCCAGGACTCCTGGGTTCTCTCCCCGGCTCTGGGAAGGGAGTGGGGGCTAGTGGTTGGAGCAGGGGCCGGGGGAGCTGGAGATAGAACCTCTCTCCTCCTCCCCGGGTTCCGGTTACATGTGATTCACGGGTGCTCTAATACAGGACCCATCAGCCCACCTCTGCCAGGGCTGGGATGCTCGAGACACACATTCAGCATTAACCCCTGCAAAGCCAACCTTAACGAGAAGCAGGCCTGGTCTGCCCGCCAGCTGCTGCTCCCAGGGCACGGGCTGGCCCAGCTCAGCGTGAGCACTCACAGCAGGCTCAGAGGCAGTGATTGCTCGAGGATGGGGACCACCCCCGAGGAGATGACCCCCCAAACCAAACCGCTGGCCTATCTGGGGAGGGGACGGGAGAGGCGCTAGCTGGAGCACAGAGCCCGGGCTAACCTGGCGGTGAAGAGACCCCCAGTGAGAATCCAACCCCCCAGCCCAGTACTGCTAAAGCTCCGGCAGGACCCTCGAAATCCCATAACTCCACCGCACACATGCTGGGTTCTGGTTCCCATTCGCGTCCCAGTCTCAAGCTTTCTGCAGCCAGGACAGCTGGCAGCTTCCCCTGGCAAGGAAGGAGGCGGCAGGATTCCCCAGCACTACCAAGACTCCAGCAGCTGGGGCTTAAGGGAGTTGGCAACGCTGCTCTCGGTCTCCCTCGTACCAGGCCCCGCAGCAGAGACTGTCGGAAAACAGGGGTGCCCCCCCCACGCTAAGTCTCACAATTGTGGTGAAACAGTTGAAAATTTCCATTTGGGAGGCATCGTTCAGATGCAGCACACGCCCCTTGTTCACCTCCCTGGGCCCAGCTCTCTGCCTGGACTACATCTCTCAGGATGCACCGCGGGCATGTTTTCGGGGGAGCCACCGCTCTGCCTCATGGGATATGTATTCCACCCACAGAGACCACGGGCATGGGGCACCCAAACTACAACTCACACGACCCAATTGCGGGATGACAAACTGGGGAGACCTGGTTCGAGTCCCTGCTCGGCCAGACTTCCCGTGTGACCCTGCGGGAGTGATTTCGTGGCACCATGACTCAGTTTTCCCATCTGGGTTTGCGATGGTGAATCCAGTGAAACACTCGGCTATTGCAGCCACAGAGGCGTTATGGTAAAGATAACAAAGTGGAGTGACAGAGCAGGAAGTTAGTCACCGCCACGCTGCCCATCCCTTGTGCCGCGCCCGGACAGATGGATCTAGGATCCCGGCGGAGAGACTTCACCACAGTCACGGGGTCTGTCTCTTCCAGCCTCGTCTTGTCTCCCTCCCATTCATGGGGGAAATTAAGTCCCCCCTCCCCATCACCCTAGCACGCAAATAGCCAGGACTCGGATGGCAGTTCATTACCCTAACGAGCAGGGCCACAGACTCACTCACCGCGCGCTCACAGCTTGGGCCCCACCCCAGTCACCGCTCGTCTGCGCACACCCAGCTGGTGGGACAGTGAGGATCCTGCTCAAGGGGGGCTCACAGCTCCCCCCGAGCTCTCCCTGAAGGCCGAGCCCACGTGCCGCCTCCAGCTTGGGGGGTGGTGCTAGCTGGCTGGAGCCGAGGAGGCCGGCTCGCTGGGCCCACCGAACGGGGGCTGGCACAGTGCCAGGCCTGCAGAGCTGGGGGGAAGAATGACTGAGCATGTCAACTCTGGGAGCGACGCTTTGGGCTGTTTGCACAGCACCTAGCGCCACGGCGCCCTGGCCACCGCTACGCCCTGGCCACCGCCACGCCAACACTACCATAACACACCTAATAACGTACAGCACCCAGCGCCACGGGGCCCTGGCCACCGCCACGCCGACACTACCATAATACACCTAATAACGTACAGCGCCCAGCGCCACGGGGCCCTGGCCACGGCCACGCCAACCCTACCATAATACACCTAATAACGTACAGCACCCAGCGCCACGGGGCCCTGGCCACGGCCACGCCGTCACTACCATAATACACCTAATAACGTACAGCACCCAGCGCCACGGGGCCCTGGCCACGGCCACGCCGTCACTACCATAATACACCTAATAACGTACAGCACCCAGCGCCACGGGGCCCTGGCCACCGCCAAGCCAACACTACCATAATACACCTAATAACGTACAGCACCCAGCACCACGGGGCCCTGGCCACCGCCACACCAACACTACTATAATACACCTAATAACGTACAGCGCACAGCGCCACGGGGCCCTGGCCACGGCCACACCAACACTACCATAATACACCTAATAACGTACAGCGCCCAGCGCCACGGGGCCCTGGCCACCGCTACGCCCTGGTCACCGCCACGCCAACACTACCATAATACACCTAATAACGTACAGCGCCCAGTGCCACGGGGCCCTGGCCACGGCCACGCCGACACTACCATAATACACCTAATAACGTACAGCACCTAGTGCCACGGGGCCCTGGCCACGGCCACGCTAACGCTACCATAATACACCTAATAACGTATAGCACCCAGCGCCACGGGGCCCTGGCCACGGCCACGCTAACGCTACCATAATACACCTAATAACGTACAGCGCCCAGCGCCACGGGGCCCTGGCCACGGCCACGCTGACACTACCATAATACACCTAATAACGTACAGCGCCCAGCGCCACGGGGCCCTGGCCACGGCCACGCCAACACTACCAAAATACACCTAATAACGTACAGCACCCAGCGCCACGGGGCCCTGGCCACCGCCACGCCGACACTACCATAATACACCTAATAACGTACAGCACCCAGCGCCACGGGGCCTGGCCACGGCCACCACTACCATAATACACCTAATAACATACAGCACCCAGCGCCACGGGGCCCTGGCCACCACCACGCCAACACTACCATAATACACCTAATAACGTATAGCACCCAGCGCCACGGGGCCTGGCCACGGCCACGCCGACACTACCATAAAACACCTAATAACGTACAGCGCCCAGCGCCACGGGGCCTGGCCACGGCCACGCCGACACTACCATAATACACCTAATAACGTACAGCGCCCAGCGCCACGGGGCCCTGGCCACGGCCACGCCAACACTACCAAAATACACCTAATAACGTACAGCACCCAGCGCCACGGGGCCCTGGCCACCGCTACGCCTACACTACCATAATACACCTAATAACGTACAGCACCCAGCGCCACGGGGCCTGGCCACGGCCACCACTACCATAATACACCTAATAACGTACAGCACCTAGCGCCACGGGGCCCTGGCCACCACCACGCCAACACTACCATAATACACCTAATAACGTATAGCACCCAGCGCCACGGGGCCCTGGCCACGGCCACGCTAACACTACCATAATACACCTAATAACGTACAGCACCCAGCGCCACGGGGCCCTGGCCACCGCCACGCCGACACTACCATAATACACCTAATAACGTACAGCGCCCAGCGCCACGGGGCCCTGGCCACCGCCATGCCGACACTACCATAACACACCTAATAACGTACAGCACCCAGCGCCACGGGGCCCTGGCCACCGCCACGCCGACACTACCGTAATACACCTAATAACGTACAGCGCCCAGCGCCACGGGGCCCTGGCCACCGCCACGCCGACACTACCGTAATACACCTAATAACGTACAGCGCCCAGCGCCACGGGGCCTGGCCACGGCCACGCCGACACTACCATAATACACCTAATAACGTACAGCACCCAGCGCCACGGGGCCTGGCCACGGCCACGCCAACACTACCATAATACACCTAATAACGTACAGCGCCCAGCGCCACGGGGCCCTGGCCACGGCCACGCCGACACTACCGTAATACACCTAATAACGTACAGCGCCCAGCGCCACGGGGCCCTGGCCACGGCCACGCCGACACTACCGTAATACACCTAATAACGTACAGCGCCCAGCGCCACGGGGCCCTGGCCACCGCCACGCCGACACTACCGTAATACACCTAATAACGTACAGCGCCCAGCGCCACGGGGCCCTGGCCACCGCCACGCCAACACTACCATAATACACCTAACAACGTGCAGCGCCCAGTGCCACGGGGCCCTGGCCACGGCCACGCCGACACTACCATAATACACCTAATAACTTACAGCACCCAACGCCACGGGGCCTGGCCACGGCCACGCCAACACTACCATAATACACCTAATAACGTACAGCACCCAGTGCCACGGGGCCCTGGCCACCGCCAAGCCAACACTACCATAATACACCTAATAACGTACAGCGCCCAGCGCCACGGGGCCCTGGCCACGGCCACACCAACACTACCATAATACACCTAATAACGTACAGCGCCCAGCGCCACGGGGCCCTGGCCACCGCAACGCCCTGGCCACCGCCACGCCAACACTACCATAATACACCTAATAAAGTACAGCGCCCAGCACCACGGGGCACTGGCCATCGCCACGCCGACACTACCATAATACACCTAATAACGTACAGCGCCTAGTGCCACGGGGCCCTGGCCACGGCCACGCTAACGCTACCATAATACACCTAATAACGTATAGCACCCAGCGCCACGGGGCCCTGGCCACGGCCACGCCGACACTACCATAATACACCTAATAACGTACAGCGCCCAGCGCCACGGGGCCCTGGCCACGGCCACGCCAACACTACCAAAATACACCTAATAACGTACAGCACCCAGCGCCACAGGGCCCTGGCCACCGCTACGCCGACACTACCATAATACACCTAATAACGTACAGCACCCAGCGCCACGGGGCCTGGCAACGGCCACCACTACCATAATACACCTAATAACGTACAGCACCTAGCGCCACGGGGCCCTGGCCACCACCACGCCAACACTACCATAATACACCTAATAACGTATAGCACCCAGCGCCACGGGGCCCTGGCCACGGCCACGCCAACACTACCATAATACACCTAATAACGTACAGCGCCCAGCGCCACGGGGCCCTGGCCACGGCCACGCCGACACTACCATAATACACCTAATAATGTACAGCGCCCAGCGCTACGGGGCCCTGGCCACGCCGACACTACCATAATACACCTAATAACGTACAGCGCCCAGCGCTACGGGGCCCTGGCCACGGCCACGCCGACACTACCATAATACACCTAATAACGTACAGCACCCAGCACCACGGGGCCCTGGCCACGGCCACGCCGACACTACCATAATACACCTAATAACGTACAGCACCCAGCACCACGGGGCCCTGGCCACGGCCACGCCGACACTACCAAAATACACCTAATAACGTACAGCACCCAGCGCCACGGGGCCCTGGCCACGGCCACGCCAACACTACCATAATACACCTAATAACGTACAGCACCCAGCGCCACGGGGCCTGGCCACGGCCACGCCAACGCTACCGTAATACACCTAATAACGTACAGCGCCCAGCGCCACGGGGCCCTGGCCACGGCCACGCCAACGCTACCGTAATACACCTAATAACGTACAGCGCCCAGCGCCACGGGGCCTGGCCACGGCCACGCCAACGCTACCATAATACACCTAATAACGTACAGCGCCCAGCGCCACGGGGCCCTGGCCACCGCCACGCCGACACTACCGTAATACACCTAATAACGTACAGCGCCCAGCGCCACGGGGCCCTGGCCACCGCCACGCCGACACTACCATAATACACCTAATAACGTACAGCGCCCAGCGCCACAGGGCCTGGCCACCGCCACGCCGACACTACCATAATACACCTAATAACGTACAGCGCCCAGCGCCACGGGGCCTGGCCACGGCCACGCCGACACTACCATAATACACCTAATAACGTACAGCGCCCAGCGCCACGGGGCCTGGCCACGGCCACGCCGACACTACCGTAATACACCTAATAACGTACAGCACCTAGCGCCACGGGGCCCTGGCCACGGCCACGCCGACACTACCGTAATACACCTAATAACGTACAGCGCCCAGCGCCACGGGGCCCTGGCCACGGCCACGCCTACACTACCATAATACACCTAATAACGTATAGCACCCAGCGCCACGGGGCCCTGGCCACGGCCACGCCGACACTACCATAATACACCTAATAACGTACAGCACCCAGCGCCACGGGGCCCTGGCCACCGCCACGCCAACACTACCATAATACACCTAATAACGTACAGCGCCCAGCGCCACGGGGCCTGGCCACGGCTGGGCTCCCCTGACACTACCGTAATACACGTAATAAATAACACACACCCCCAGCACAATGACAGGGCTCTGAGGCAATACCGCTCTATTGCTCAGCACTGTTCTCACCACAGGAACACACGGTGAGCACATGGGACGCCGTGGAGTCCTAGACAACATGCGTGGGATTGGACTGGGGGCTCAGAACTCTGACTTCGGGGGATTTACTGCCCCGCTGCGTGTGTCTGTGCAGAATTCCCATCCTTCAGCTATTTATAGCCTGTCAGCACTGCGGGGCTGGGACCCAGGCTCAGCTGTGGGGGAGGCGTAAGGCTTCAGAGGGCCCCCATCTCGGCTCTGCAGCACCCAGCAAGGCAGTTCTCCCCTCCCTGCCCACCTTCCCCAGCAGCCAGGGGGCGCTTGTCATGGCACTGAACGATCACACGCACGAGACCTCTCCATCTTCAAGTGGGGCCCGCGTTCAAACTCCCCCCAGCCTGGGAATGTGGGACCGTCCCCTAGCAGGTGAGTGGCAGGGCAGGGCTCCTGTCTCCAGATGCTCAGGGTCACGGTGCGCTGGGCTTGCCGCAGAGGATTACCTCTGCCATTGGGTGGCTCTGGCTGGTGCCCGGGGACGGGGCAGATGAATGGTGTGGGCCGACCACGAACTCACCTTGTAGACCTGTCCATACGTCCCGTTCCCGACCACCTCCACCAGTTCGAATATGCCGGCAGGGTCCTGGGGGGGGGACAAAGAGACAACGTCAGGCGGGACCGTGTCACAAACAGACCCTCCCCGTGCCAGCCTGCCACGTCTTGCCCCTTACCTCCAGTCCCTGCCCCCCATGCTGGCCTGCCTTGGAGACCCCTCGTTCTCCCCCGCCACACACCAGCCCACCCTTCAATTCTACTTGGTGCTGGGCGGGGGCTCTGCAGCGGATCACACCGCAAAGCTATTAATACCATCGCCAGGGCCTGATGCAACATGGCCCCCTGGGCGCACAGCCCGCGCCAAGTGCTAACCTATATTGGAGTGGGAGGGACGAGCTCCAGACCAGAGGCAGCCGCATCCATACAGCCTTGCCCAGGCAGCAGCTCCTGCTGGCCGAGTAGTGCCTGGTCAGCCACACGGTTAGGCCCAGGCAGCCAGGTTAACAGCGCTGAGCATGGGGGCCTGACGCCCCACCCCTCTCTCTGTCCTCCTCCCACATGGATGTGACCCGTAGCAAGGCAGTATCTACAGAGCCCAGACCAAGATGGGAGACCCTGTCACGCTAGTGCCGGGAAAACCACTCCTGGACGGAGATCAGGGCCCCCGCAGCATCCGGCACTGTGCAGACCTCTCCCGGGAGGAGACGGGGGCCCCCGCAGGGTGCAGACTCCCTCCAAGATGGAGATCAGGGCCCCCGCAGCGTCCGGCACTGTGCAGACCCCTCCCGGGTGGAGACCGGGGCCCCCGCAGGGCGCAGACTCCCTCCAAGACAGAGATCAGGGCCCCCGCAGCGTCCGGCACTGTGCAGACCCCTCCCGGGAGGAGACCGGGGCCCCCGCAGGGCGCTGACTCCCTCCAAGACAGAGATCAGGACCCCCGCAGCGTCCGGCACTGTGCAGACCCCTCCCGGGTGGAGACCGGGGCCCCCGCAGGGCGCAGACTCCCTCCAAGACGGAGATCAGGACCCTGCAGCGTCCGGCACTGTGCAGACCCCTCCCGGGTGGAGACCGGGGCCCCCGCAGGGCGCAGACCCCTCCAAGACGGAGATCAGGGCCCCCGCAGCGTCCGGCACTGTGCAGACCCCTCCCGGGCGGAGACCGGGGCCCCCGCAGGGCGCAGACTCCCTCCAAGATGGAGATCAGGACCCCCGCAGCGTCCGGCACTGTGCAGACCCCTCCCGGGCGGAGACCGGGGCCCCCGCAGGGCGCAGACCCCTCCAAGACAGAGATCAGGACCCCCGCAGCGTCCGACACTGTGCAGACCCCTCCCGGGCGGAGACCGGGGCCCCCGCAGGGCGCTGACTCCCTCCAAGACAGAGATCAGGACCTCCGCAGCGTCCGGCACTGTGCAGACCCCTCCCGGGTGGAGACCGGGGCCCCCGCAGGGCGCAGACCCCTCCAAGACGGAGATCAGGGCCCCCGCAGCGTCCGGCACTGTGCAGACCCCTCCCGGGCGGAGACCGGGGCCCCCGCAGGGCGCAGACTCCCTCCAAGATGGAGATCAGGACCCCCGCAGCGTCCGGCACTGTGCAGACCCCTCCCGGGCGGAGACCGGGGCCCCCGCAGGGCGCAGACCCCTCCAAGACAGAGATCAGGACCCCCGCAGCGTCCGACACTGTGCAGACCCCTCCCGGGCGGAGACCGGGGCCCCCGCAGGGCGCTGACTCCCTCCAAGACAGAGATCAGGACCTCCGCAGCGTCCGGCACTGTGCAGACCCCTCCCGGGTGGAGACCGGGGCCCCCGCAGGGCGCAGACTCCCTCCAAGACGGAGATCAGGGCCCCCGCAGCGTCCGGCACTGTGCAGACCCCTCCCGGGCGGAGACCGGGGCCCCCGCAGGGCGCTGACTCCCTCCAAGACAGAGATCAGGACCCCCGCAGCGTCCGGCACTGTGCAGACCCCTCCCGGGAGGAGACCGGGGCCCCCGCAGGGTGCAGACTCCCTCCAAGACGGAGATCAGGACCCCCGCAGCGTCCGGCACTGTGCAGACCCCTCCCGGGAGGAGACCGGGGCCCCCGCAGGGCGCAGACTCCCTCCAAGACGGAGATCAGGGCCCCCGCAGCGTCCGGCACTGTGCAGACCCCTCCCGGGAGGAGACCGGGGCCCCCGCAGGGCGCTGACTCCCTCCAAGACGGAGATCAGGGCCCCCGCAGCGTCCGGCACTGTGCAGACCCCTCCCGGGTGGAGACCGGGGCCCCCGCAGGGCGCAGACTCCCTCCAAGATGGAGATCAGGGCCCCCGCAGCGTCCGGCACTGTGCAGACCCCTCCCGGGTGGAGACCGGGGCCCCCGCAGGGCGCAGACTCCCTCCAAGATGGAGATCAGGGCCCCCGCAGCGTCCAGCACTGTGCAGACCCCTCCCGGGTGGAGACCGGGGCCCCCGCAGGGCGCAGACTCCCTCCAAGACGGAGATCAGGGCCCCCGCAGCGTCCGGCACTGTGCAGACCCCTCCCGGACGGAGACCAGGGCCCCCGCAGGGCGCAGACCCCTCCAAGACGGAGATCAGGGCCCCCGCAGCGTCCGGCACTGTGCAGACCCCTCCCAGGCAGAGAGCAGGGCCCCCATAGTGTCTGATGGTGCACTGAACCCCCCCTCCCTGACTCAGATTGGGGTCCCCGTCACAGTGGGTGCCACACAGACACCCCCCCCGCCAAGATCAAGGCCCTCCATTGTTTCGGGTGCTGCATAGTCCCCCCCAGACCAAGGTTTTCCCCCCTGTTCTCCACTGGCTCAAACACCAACCCTTCAGTTTCTGGCTCCAGGCCCTCTGCTGCCCATCCCCACCCACCTGATCCTCTCTGGCGCTGCCGCCCCTCAGCTCCGAGCAGAGCCACCGTCCTCCATCGCCCACTGGCTCCGTTGTGAGCCCCATGGTGCCTTCTCCCATAGCCCCCTCCTCACATGCTCCTTTGCCACACTGCCTCTGACCCCGCCCACGGTTAGCCCCCCGCCCGGCCTCCCCAGGGCCGGGCATGCTGGCTCTCTCTCAGACTTCAGGGGAGGAGGGTTTCACCTCCACGCCGCTCTGTGGTTGCAGATCGGGGAACATGCCTTGTGCCCCAAGCCCTTCCACAGGCACTGCCGGGGTTATCGGCTTCAGAAGCATTTTGGGGCTGCGTCAGAGCTGCAGAGTGAGGCCATACAAGCCGGCCAGTCCTTCCCCACAGCCCTCCAGCTGCGGGGCACTCGCGGGCCCCTCTGGCCCCCTGCGCCGAGCAACTGACGTGATCCCCAGACACTGTTGGTCAAGTTAACGCAGGCCAGTCTGCAAAGAACACCCCAGCGCTGGGGCGGGAATTTTACAGAGGCTGCAGGGAGTGGGGTGAGAGAGGTGCAACAGACGTGATGCAGGGCTGGAGAAGCTGCCGTGCGGTGAGAATGAAGCTGAAACAGCTTGAGTCCTTAACCAAAGCTCACGTGGTGGCTTGTTGGCAGCATGGTAGCTCAGCCCCTCCACGGGGAGAAACTCCCAGGGACTGAAGGCCTCTTTGATCTGGCAGGGCAAGACCCAGCGGGGAAAACAAGGCCCCACTTTTTTACAGATGGGGTGATGAGCCATGAGACTCTCCTCCCCAAGGCAGTGGTGGCGCCATGTCTTCCTCTCTGCCCATCCAGCCTGGAAGCTGCTTTAGTGAGTGGGCTCAGCAAAGGGGGACGAGGGTGAGACCCTCTGTTCTGGGTTCCCCAGACAGTCTAGCAGCCCCATATATTAGACGGGTGTCTCGGCGGAGGAACTGCCACCAGGTACAACGAACAGCTCCAGAAGACTCGGAGAATGCGGGGCTCCTGCTGTGCGACTCGCTTTCCTCCTCTTCATTGATTTACTCAAGATCCTCATTAAACTAATTTCTCACAAGGGCACAGGAAGGCGACTGAAGGTTTCACATATTCAGCAGGGCAGGGACCAGACCTCACAATGTCACATTGCAGGAGTGTCCATTAGCGATTGGTTGTTCACTCTGGGTTGTGCGCCAGGCCGGGGCGCACAATAAACACCCTCTCGGGAGCTAGGACATTGTGAGGATCCCTAGGGGAATTCGCAGGCATCGCCCGCAGGTCAGGGGAGCCGATCAGCACAGGGCATCTTGGCTATCGGCTCCGTGAACCACTGGGCGTGTCCATGCAGCCCCCTGCACACTGCAGGGGTCCACGCTGCACTTAGCACCGTAGCCCCCCCCCCCCCCCCCCCCAATCTTAGCCCATGGGTCTGTACAGTGCCTGGCACAATGGGACCTTCGTACTGACCTTTTACTGCTCTAACCACCAGCCCCCACTCCCCTCCCAGAGCTGGGGAGAGAACCCAGGCGTCCTGGCTCCCAGCCCCCCCTGCTCTAACCACCAGCCCCCACTCCCCTCCCAGAGCTGGGGAGAGAACCCAGGAGTCCTGGCTCCCAGCCCTCCCCGCTCTAACCACCATTCCCCACTCCCCTCCCAGTGCCAGGGAGAGAACCCAGGAGTCCTGGCTCCCAGCCCCCCCGGCTCTAACCACCATTCCCCACTCCCCTCCCAGTGCCAGGGAGAGAACCCAGGAGTCCTGGCTCCCAGCCCCCCCTGCTCTAACCACCATTCCCCACTCCCCTCCCAGAGCTGGGGAGAGAACCCAGGAGTCCTGGCTCTCAGCCCCCCCCACTCTAACCACCATTCCCCACTCCCCTCCCAGTGCCAGGGAGAGAACCCAGGAGTCCTGGCTACCAGCCCTGCCCTGCCCCGGAACGGTTCAGTTGGTTGCAGATGGTGCAGCGCTCTCAGGGCCTGGCATTCACTGTCGCTCCCTCCTGGGCCTTATGCCACCCAAACAATGCCCCCTCCCCCCCGAGTGGAGCACAACAGAGCCCTCGGAGCAGCTGAGCCTGAGCCCTGGCACACAAAGGAACGAGCAGAAAAGCCAGGCTGGGATCAGTCACAAGGGGCCCGGGATAGAGGCCAGCAAACAGGGCTTTGTGCTCCCCTCTCCGGCCCAGACGCCAGGGTCCCTGCTGGCAGCTCAGCGTACGCCAGCCCCACCAGAGCCAAGTGACCCAGGTTACCCTGTGGGGAAGGCACCCAGGCGCCAGGGGGACTGGGAGGAACCTCTGCCCGGCACCTGGAAAATCCCGAGGGTCCTGGCGGGCTGAGGTGTAGAGACAGCACGGCCTAGTGGGTACCATCAGGCTGGAAGACCTCAGGCCTGTCCGTTCCCCGCCCCAGACCCCTGCTCCTTCCCCTCCGTCTCAGCTTGGGACAGGGACTGCCACGCAGCCGATCTGTGCCGCGCCCGGGGGCCTCGAGCTGCGTTTGCTGCGATGGGCCCTGATTTAGGTCAGGGGGGCTGTGCTGCAGCCGGCACAGCAGGGTCCCTAGATCTGAGGCAGGAACCTGTCCAGTGCCCAGCCTAACTGGCCCCCATTTCAACTGGGGAGGTGCTGGGCGCCACAGGGACCCCGACATGGGGCAGTGGCTCTGATGCCGGCTGGGCTCCGCTCAGCGGACTCCTGGAGAAGCAGCAGCATTGGCAGACAGGGAGCCCACGCGCAGCCCAGCCAGCCGGTGCGTTTCCAGGGGAAGAGATCGAGCGTGGGAGAGGAGCGCGGGGCTGAGGTGGGCAGCAGGGGGGAGGCAGTGCGGGGAAGTCAAGGAACCAGCATTTATCTTGGTGAAGGGGATTGGAGCTGGGGATTCTCGGGTCCTGCCCCTGCACTGCCGGGCCCAGCGAAAGCCGCCTTCCCCCCACCCGCCTTCCTGGCACAGCAGCCCAGGTCACACCTCCAGAGTCAACAGGACTTTGTACTGGGAGCGAGCGCCTGCTAGCTTCCCGCCCCGCCCGCATTCCCGTCTCAGAGAACAGCCTGACCTAGAGAGGAGAGCGGGCATGGGAAGAGATCCAAGTGCACGGCCCCCCTGCCCCAGAACCCACCCACTCCTAGAGCAGGGGAGAGAACCCAGGAGTCCTAGCTCCCAGCCCCACTGCTCTGACCCACCAGCCCCCACTGCCCTCCCAGAGCCGGGGAGAGAACTCAGGAGTCCTGGCTCCCAGCCCCCCTGCTCTAACCCACCAGCCCCCACTCCCCTCCCAGAGCCAGGGAGAGAACCCAGGAGTCCTGGCTCCCAGCCCCCCTGCTCTAACTCACCAGCCCCCACTGCCCTCCCAGAGCCCGAGAGAGAACCCAGGAGTCCTGGCTCCCTGCCCCCACTGCTCTGACCCAACAGCCCCCACTCCCCTCCCAGAGCCGGGGAGAGAACCCAGGAGTCCTGGCTCCCAGCCCCCCTGCTCTAACCACCAGCCCCCACTCCCCTCCCAGAGCTGGGGAGAGAACCCAGGAGTCCTGGCTCCCAGCCCCCCTGCTCTAACCCACCAGCCCCCACTCCCCTCCCAGAGCCGGGGAGAGAACCCAGGAGTCCTGGCTCCCAGCCCCCCTGCTCTAACTCACCAGCCCCCACTCCCCTCCCAGAGCCCGAGAGAGAACCCAGGAGTCCTGGCTCCCAGCCCCCCCGGCTCTAACCCACCAAGATAGGGGTGGGCCCATGCCAGGCATTGCACAGACACCCAGCCCCTAAGCTCAGGTGCCCCCCCGTCACGCCAGGCGCTGCACACAAGGCACCCAAGCTCCAGGGCTGCACAGCGCTTCCCGTCTAGGAGCCGGAGAAAGGCCCATGGCCCCCGCTGTGTTCAGCGAGGCCCCGGGAGTTGCAGCGCCTGGCGCAGGCTGGATCCCAGCCCAAGTGGTCTTGCCCCCTCCCAGAACACTGCCCTCACTGGGCACCTGCCCCAGCACCACGCCGGGCGTGCCAGCCTCCAAAGGGAGCCCTGGGCTGTCTCAAGCCCACTGGCGACAGCGCTCCCAGCTGCATGAGGGGAGCTGAGCACGGGGTTCCTCTCCTCCGGCGGGTGGGGGGGTCCCCAGCTCAGTGCCCTGCTCCCCTGCCCTGGAGACGTCCCCCAGTTCCCCTCAGTGACACCCCACCTCCACCCCAGGCAGCACGACACAGCCTTGGGCCGGCAGCGACACGCGGAAAGCCGACCTGAGCCTGAGATGGGCAGGCGGCGGAGAGGGACGAGGGGCTTGCACCAAAGAGCACTGGGCTGGGGTCACATCCTGGCCCCGGCGCCGACGCCCTGCGAGCACCACGTCCTTGGGCTGTCTGCACCCAGCAGCCGTAGGATGGAGTGAGGACAAGCCCCGCTGCCACCCACACACAAAGCCCTCCGAGGGTTTGTCCGACGCACATGGCTCGGCAGGACGACGAGAACCTTTCAAGCCCAGGCAATTCGCAAAACCCGCGTGTGAGGAAGTGGGGAGGTTTCTTGGTTTCCTGTGGGGCACTGTTTGCATGCCGAGGGGCTGGGACTCAGTATCCCCAGGTGTTACTGGTTCAACGAGGGGAGGGCAGAGAGAGTTCGTTGGGACACAGGACCGGAGAGGGAACGTGGGACCCTGGCCAATGGCCTGGAGAATGGAGACCCCAGCGACTGGCGACCCGGAGACCCAGCTCAGGAGTCACAGTCGGTTCTGGCCAGTGGGGGACAATGGGCTGCGGGGAGAGGACACCGGTGACCTGACCAGCCGGTTCCAGCCAGAGGGGCCAGAGGACAGAAGAGGCGAGAGGAGGCCCGGCCACCCTTTTTCCCTGGAGAGAAGCCAGTGGACAGAGGGGGCTTGAGGCCGGGGATATCAGAGGCCCAGCTGGGAAGCAGGGGGCTCGGGGCTGGAGAGGGGGATCAGGCAGAGCCCCCCTGGATGCAGGGAAGACTGGGATGTGCTGGGCTGGGGGAGACCAGGCCTGAGCCCCGGAGAGTTTCCTGTGCTGGGTTCAATGCTCGATAAACCCTCCTGTGTTACACTGAGAACAAGGGAGTGGAGGCCCCGGGGGGGCCCAGAGCGAGGGGACTCCCTGGGGGGCCCATGGCAGACACAGACCTGCTGATGCTCAGAGAGGTGCAGCTCCAGGAGGTGGAGGGACCTGACCCGGGAGCGAGTGGCGCCCCGTGAAGGGCTGTCGCACTGAAGGGGCACCTCCTTGGACCGCACGGGGCACGATCTGTGAGTCCGTGATACTGTGGAAGTCCCCAGGATGAGGTGGTGAAAGGACGTGGTGCCTGTTTCTGGGGGGGGGAAGGGGGAGGATGATTTGACCCGTGTAATCAATCTGTGGTTCCCACCACAGACTTTCACTCTTCAGTGTATTTGGTGTCATAGCTGGCATGGCAGGGAGCCCCATGGTACACATGGGGAAACTGAGGCACGGCACAGCTGAGCGACTGGCCCAGGGTCACACAAGAAGTCTGTGGCAGAGCAGGCAACTGAGCTTAGCTCTGGCACCTCCTAAGCTAGTGCCCCATCCACTGGGCCATGCTTCCCCTCGAACCCCTGAATTAGCCTGCAGAACTCATTGCCACAAGAGCGGTAGTCAGCGGCCAGCAGCCATTTCTCCAGCTAGCAGGGACCCCCGGGGCTGGGAGAGTGAGGGATTCAGAACACAATCAAGGGGGTGGCTGGGGGAATGCAGCCCCCACAGCCCTACTGCGCCCGCCGCAGGGATGCAGCAAGTCCTGGGTGGCCTGTTAGGGGGACCCAGGCTTCTCCCTTCGCAGAGCCATCACCCAGCCCCGGCTCCACAGGCTGCTGGCACAATGCAGGGCAGAGACCCCGGGGAACAGCCCATTCTGGAACACCACAACCCCTTCCCTGCCCCCCGGCCTTCTCCCCAGACAACGCACCTCCCATTGGCTCAGGCCTGGCCTGGAGTCTGCGGCGCAGGCAGGTTCAGACAGACCCAATCAGCCCTACCCGCTGCCAGCTGGCAACATGGCTGTCAGACAGCAGCCGGAGCCTGGGATTTGAGGAAGAGGCAGCTCTGGGGGGCTGGGAGCCAGGACTCCTGGGTTCTCGCCCCAGCTCTGGGAGGTGAGTGGGGGCTGGTGGGTTAGAGCAGGGGGGCTGGGAGCCAGGACTCCTGCCTGGCTCTGGGAGGGGAGTGGGGGCTGGTGGATTGGAGCGGGGCTGGAAGCCAGGACTCCTGGGTTCTCTCCAGAGCTCTGGGAGTTATCTATCTCGGTAGCACCCTGGAGGGCCCAGCCTAGATCCGAAGCTGCCGCACAGCACCGCAATCACGGTGCCCCACTGTGCCAGAGCCGCACAGACCGAGGTCGAGGTCTCCCCCACGTCAGGCCTTGTACAAACAGCCCCTCCCCCCAAGGATCTTTAAGGCCGTATGAAAATCGAGGGCCAAAATGTCCTCGAGTAACTTTTTATGTGCCCCAGAAGTCCCTGTGAGCCGTGCCGTGCTGGGCCAAAGCTGCCTGCAGGTGCAACGAGTCACAACCCCCGTTTCTGCAGGGCCTGAGCTGATCGCCCCAAACCATAACTTCAACACACCCCAGAGGCAACTTTTGAACTAAAATGTTTTAAAAAATCACAACTTTTTTCCAGCCTTAACAAAGTTACAGTCTAGGGGCCTGACCCAATCCGTTGCCAGGCGCCCTGAGTCCCAGCCTTAACCACGAATCCATCCTCCTCCAGCAACCTTTTTCAACCCGGGATCACGCACAAGGGGAATATCCAGCGGCCTTGGGCCCTTTGAGGCAAGGCTAACAGGCCAAACGATTCCTTGTTGCCCACGAGTCCCCATGCAGCAGTGATCCCCCCACCACCCAAAGACTAACGCTACCATGCGCTTTCCATCCACAGATCTCACAGCGCTTCACACTGGGGATCACTGTCCTCATTGCACAGATGGGGGAAACTGAGGAACGCGGCGGTGAAGGGACTCGCACAAGGGCACTCGGTGGCAGATCTGGGTCTCTTGCGTCACCCGCCACGTGGCCCTCAGTGAGCCTCTGACCACAGCTAGCTCACGCTGTCCCGGGAGAGCCACCGGCGGCTATTGATAACCACGAACGTACCCCGCTCCAGCCACCGGGAAATCGCCTGCCCCCCCTGTGCCCCCATCACAGGACTGTTCCTTCCCCTCCCAGACAACCAGGAGGTCACTGCCATTTCCATCCAAGGAACATCACTTATACGGCTAATTAGACAGCAGGTCTCGCTGCAGGGAGCTCCCCGCGCCACAAAGAAAAGGGATGGGGGGGTGGGGGGAAAGCAGGTGTGATGCAGCAGGCAGGAACCCCAAGTCTGGGGGTCTAAGATCCCTGCCCCCCAGAGGGACCTGCCTGAGAGGGCCTGGTTGTACTTACAAGCCCCACTTGGGACCGGGTTCCTGTCGGCTAATAAACCTTCTGTGTCACTGCCTGGCTGAGAGTCCCGGGGAATCGCAGAAGTGGGGGGTGCTGGGCCCGGACTCCCCCACGCTCCGTGACAGCAGGGCGTCAGAAAGGCCTCGATCCTGCTTTTTGCTGAGCTCCAGATTGATGCCTAAGGTTTCCAGCATCAAAGAAGAACTACAGAAGATCCCAGAGGACGGGCCCGTCGATGGCTACTAGCCAGGCTGGGCAGAGATGGTGTCCGTAGCCTCTGTTTGCCAGCACCTGGCAATGGGCGACAGGGGCTGGGTCACTCGGTGATTCCCTGCTCTGTTCATTCCCTCGGGGGCGCCTGGCAGTGGCCATGGTCGGCAGACAGGACACTGGGCTGGATGGGCCCTTGCTCTGACCCATAGGGCCGTTCCTCTGTCCAGCCAGCCCCCCGGCGCTGCTTTGTACCACGGCCCACTGCAGAGCAGGGAGAGAGCCAGTGCCTCCCTCCCTCAGCACCAAATCACAGCTTCGCTGCCCACCGCACAAGGGGCTGAGTCGCATTTCGCAGCAGGTGTAGGGGGGGAAAAGGGGATCAGGAGAGCGCAGCTAAATGAAGGGTTGTGCCGGAAGGCAGGCTTGGTCAGGCCCCACACCACAGAGGGAGGTCTGGGCCTCCCGAAAGCTGCCTGAAATCCATCCCGGACACCTGGGATATTCAGCTGTGCTCCAGACTGGCTGCGTGATCGGGGCGCAGCCCTCCGGCCTGTGATCACAACGGGCTCTGCTGGCCTGAATCCAGGGAGAACCCCAGGGGAGTCCCTGCATCTCCGGGCCTCAGTTCCCTTGTCTGTACAATGGGGCTAAGACGTCTGCCTCCAGGGCGGGCACTGCTGTACTCTGGCTGTGTAGTGCCTGGTGCCGTGGGGGCCACCACCTGGGGCCCTCCCCACAACCCTCCCCTGAGGCAGGGACCTGTCCAGGGCCCCAGCTCAGCACAGCAGCCACCGTTCTGCACAGAGCCTTTCACAGCCCAGGATCCGGGGGGCATGGAGCAGCCCCCATGGCACGAGACGCTGAGGCACGTGCCCCTGAGCCAACGCACCAAATCCAGCACTGGGCAGCTCCGAAAAGGGAGACGTTTGCTCAGCCGCTGACTCGGGGCGGGCTGGGACATGCCCAGCCCAGGCAGAGAGCCGAGAAGCACCCCACCCCGTTCGCACCAGAGAGGCAGGGCGGCCAGCTGGAATTCGCGATACCCCCAGCGGGCCTCCCTGCCAACCCCGAAGCACCCCCGCCCCACAACCCTGGGCCCCTCCGCCAAACCCCGACACACCCCCACCCCCAGCTCGCAACCCTGGGTCCCCCCCTGCGGCACCTCCGCCAACCCCCAACACACTTCTACCACAGCACCACACTGTGCCAGGCGCTGTACATTAGGGGTATTACGGCAGCCCCCAGGCGCCCCGTCAGGGCCCAGAACCCCACTATGCCAGGCGCAGTACGTTAGGGTGTGATGGAGTAGGGACTGTCTGTGTGGGGAACAGGAAAGCAGGGGATCTCTTTAGGTGAGGGACAGGTGATCAGCCTGTGTCCTGAGCCCGGCAAGGGGGAGGGGAGAGCTCCTGGGCAGAGAAGAAGGGGTCAAAGGACCCCGGCCGGGGGAGGAAAGGCAGGACAGTTTGGGTTTGGGGCTGTGGGGCGGAATTCAGGGTATCCTAGCTGGGATCCAAGCACCCTGAACCCCCAGAAGGACTGGATGGAGGAGTCCTGACTGTGCCTGCAAGCTCTGCTGTAACCTGTGTTCCTGTTGTCCAATAAACCTTCTGTTTTACTGGCTGGATAAAAGTCACTGTGGGGTCCAGGAAGAGGGGTGCAGGGCTGGAACCCCCAGACTCCGTAACATAGGGATACTGCGGCAGTCCTCAGATGCCCCATCAGGGCCCAGCACCCCACTGTGCCAGGCGCGTACGTTAGGGGTATAATCGCAGTCCCCAGGCGTCCCGTCAGAACCCAGGACCCCACTGTGCCAGGCGCTGTACGTTAGGGGTATAATGGCAGTCCCCAGACGCCCCGTCAGAACCCAGGACCCCACTGTGCCAGGCGCTGTACGTTAGGGGTATAATGGCAGTCCCCAGACGCCCCGTCAGAACCCAGGACCCCACTGTGCCAGGCGCTGTACGTTAGGGGTATAATGGCAGTCCCCAGGCGCCCCGTCAGAACCCAGGACCCCACTGTGCCAGGCGCTGTACGTTAGGGGTATAATGGCAGTCCCCAGACGCCCCGTCAGAACCCAGGACCCCACTGTGCCAGGCGCTGTATGTTAGGGGTATAATGGCAGTCCCCAGATGCCCCATCAGGGCCCAGCACCCCACTGTGCCAGGCACGTACGTTAGGGGTATAATGGCAGTCTCCAGGTGTCCCATCAGAACCCAGGACCCCACTGTGCCAGGCGCTGTACATTAGGGGTATTATGGCAGTCCCCAGGTGCCTCGTCAGGCCCCAGCACCCCACCCCAGAGGCGAAAGATGGTGCCGGTACCAGCCTCAGGCGGCTCATTTGCAGCTGTCTCTGTTCCCTGCTGAAGATCCCGCGGCGGCTCTCCAGGGATTGTTCCATGACAATGGGACTCAGCTCTGCCTCCGACCTGCCGGCAGACTTGGGCATGGCTCTTGCTATGGACCTGCACAGAGCCTGGCAGAGGCAAGGACCCTCCAATCTTGAGGGAGGTGCAGTGCTGGGCAGCGATCCCCCCCACAACCTTGGTCGGGGAGGGGGCAGGCAGCAGGCAGCGCCCCCCCCCACATCTCAGTCGTGGAGGGGGGAGGCGCCAGCCAGCGTCCCCCAATCTCGGTCGGGGGAGGGAGGGGCCTCCGGGTAGCACTCAGCACAGCCAGGGCCCCCCCAGTCTTGGTCGTGGAGGGGGGAGGCACCGGCCAGCGTCCCCCAATCTCGGTCGTGGAGGGGGGAGGCAACAGGCAGTGCTCCCCCAATCTCGGTCATGGAGGGGGGAGGCAGCAGGCAGTGCTCCCCCAATCTTGTTTGTAGAATGGGGAGGCACCAGGCAGCGCCCCCCAATTTCAGTCGGGGGAGGTGGAGGCCTCTGGATAGCGTTCAGCACAGCCAGGCCTCCCCAGTCTCGGTCGTGGAGGAGGGAGGCAGCAGGCAGTGCTCCCCCAATCTCGTTCGGGGAGTGGGGAGGCACCAGCCAGCGCCCCCCCATCTCAGTCAGGGGAGGTGGGGGCCTCCTGGTAGTGCTCCGCACGGCCAGGGCCCCCCCAGTCTCGGCCAGGACAAGGAGAATACAAAAGCTGTTTCTGAAGTGGATTTTTGGCAGCGCGGAGCCGTTGGAGCAGCAGGGGCCGGGCGTGTTTTCCGGGGTGCTCGTCAGGAACAGACATTAAAAGCCCTTATTAGCTCACTCTCTTCCTTCCCAGCAGCTGTGAGCAGGAGCCACGTGATGCCCGTTCAAGGACAGAAGCAACAAGAACACGAAGGTGTCGAACGCACAAGAAAAGAGCCTCCGATTCAAAGCCACATGCTGCAGTCAACAAGTCCTACCTAGCAACTGGTTCCGTTTGAACCCCGCAGGTGCACGGCCTGGAGCCGAGAGCTGACACAGGCGGAGGAACACGGAGCCAGCAGCTGCAGCACAGGGCCTTGGCTTTGTGTCACACTCAGCAGCCGCTCCCATCTGGGGGGCGATGCGGCTGCATCTGGGGCGGGGGCCAGTCTTCAAGCCACCTGCCCGCTGTCCTGGACACCGCACAGAGGCCATTCTTTCAGAGCGAGACTTGCATACCAAAGGACCACCCCCAAGCCTGTGCCCCCCTACCCCCGTGCCAGGCTCCGGATGGGCCTGCAAAGAGAGACAGCCCATCTCCAGAAGCTCACAAGCTAAATAGACAACAGACGTGTTCTTAGCCCCATGTTACAGGTGGGCAAGTCACTGAATCTCTCCAGGCCTCAGTTTCCCCATGGCGGAAGGGAAAGCCTGCCTTATGGGAGACGGCAGGAGCTCGCTCAAAGGGGCGACGGGGTAGCTTGATCACAGTCTATAAGCACCTAGATGGGGCACAAATGTTTACCAGCAGGCTCAGCAGTCTAGCAGCGCATGGTCTAACCGACCCACGCGCTGGAAACCAATGCGAGACGAAGGCATTACTGAGTGATCCAGCCAGTGCCAGCTTCTGGCCGTCGAAGCATGGGCAGAGGGGGTGGGAAGTTTTTCTAAGAGATCTGCTCCGTTCACACAGGGATCCGTTCAGGGCCTGCACTGTACAGGGGGTCAGACTAGACGGTCTCTCCATGAACCATGGAATCTCAGGGTTGGAAGGGACCTCAGGAGATATCTAGTAAACCCCCTGCTCAAAGCAGGACCAACCCCCAGACAGATTTTTGCCCCAGATCCCTAAATGGTCCCCTCAAGGATTGAACTCCCAACCCTGGACTTAGCAGGCCAATGCTCAAACCACGGAGCTGTCCCTCCCCCAGCTCTGGTCCCACTCAGAGAAGGCCTTTCCACCCAGGCCTCAGCCCCATATCTGCACTCCAGCTCTGAACATACCCATGGGAAGACTTCCTGGTGCGGCTGGGGCAGTCATTCCAGTTCGGGCAGCCAGACGGCTCCCAGCTGGGACACACATGGGTATTAGTTTCCCCCTCCACCCCTCCAATCCGAAGCTGCAAAGGTCATTGAGTCCAGCCCCTCTAGCAGGACCAAGTACTGATTTTGCCCCAGATCCCTAAGCAGCCCCCTCAAGGATTGAACTCACACCCCTCGGTTTAGCAGGCCAACACTCAAACCACTGAGCTATCCCACCCCCCCAGTCACCACTCAGACCAGTAAGGCAGAACCCAAGGAGCGAAATGAAGACCCTGTTCCCGCTGGCAGAGCGTGAACGTGGCCTTTTGGGAAACCCGGAGACGTCAGCCATGCGCTCCCAGTGTCCAGCGCTCGCATCCGCACGTTACACACGAGCTACGAGGAGGATTCCCGAGCTGGCAACCACAGCTCCCAAAGCAGCTCAAAGTATTCAGCTTACCAAAGACACTAACTGCGGTCAGTAAGTACCTCCATGGGAAGTAAACAGCTGGAGGCGAAAGCCATGCAAATTTCCATTAGAAATAAGGCATGCGCATGCCACAGCACCAGTGATTAACCATTGAAACAAAGCCCCCAGGGCAGGGGTGGATTTTCCTTCTCTTGACGCCTTCCCACCTCTCTGGAAGACGCTTTAGCCCAATACACGGGCGTCTGGGTGAAATTCTTGTGCCTGTAACGTACTAGATTATTAATAGCCTCTTCTGGCTTTCCTCTATGAATCTGGGCAAAGCAGATGGGACGAGCAGATTCTGTGCTTCGGCTGCCATTCAGCAAAGGCTGAGGCACAGCAGGGCTTTGCTCCAGAAATGGACCATGCCCAGGCCCTGCACTTCCAATCAGATAAGAAATTCGTCACTTCCTGTCCTAAAACACTGCAGTTGTTGCATTCACCCCACTGGCTCCGCAGTTTCTATCAGCATACCAGGGTCTGCTCAGCCCGGAGCCTGGTCTCCAACAGCTGTTACAAGAAACCCTGCAGCCATGGGATAACCTGCCTGTTACACAGAGGATGAGTTGTGCTTGCCCCCTGAAGAACGAGTCTAACTCTTGCCTTTCTTTCTAATCCTTACTAAAAAACGTCTGATCGTTTGTTTAAATCCCGCTAAACTCTTGGCCTCTTGTGGCACTGAACTCCACATGCTTTTAAAATGCAGTCCACAGCGTATTTCCTTTGGTCAGTTTTCAATGCGCAGACTTCCATTTTCATTCCATGTTGCCTCACTCGAAGGCTGTTTTGTTTGCTGCTTGTGCAGCACCTAGCACCCATCACAGGCTGGGAGGAACCATCAGCTCACTAGTCTGACTCCTGGATGGCACAAGCCAGAGAATTCCACACAGCTACCCGCTTTGAGCCCAACCGCTTGTAACACAGCTCATCCAGAAAGGCACGTGGGCTGGATCGGAAGCCATCAAGAGATGGAGAATCTACCACTGCTGTAGGCAGTTTGAGCCAATGGTTAGTCAGCCACATTGTACAAAACCTGTGCCTTATTTCTAGCGTGAACGTGTCTGGCTTTGCCTGCCAGCCACTGCCTTCCAGATAGATTAAAGAGTGCCCTGGTGCCAGGTATTTTCTCCCCATGGAGACACAGTGTGATCAGTGGGGTCCCTGACTACGACCATCTGAATAAATAACGCAGAGAGGCACTGGGGATCCTTTGGGAAGGACAGAGACTGAAGCAAGCTGGGAACAACTTCCACCCACCCACCAGCAATGACATCTGCACAGAGCCAGTGTTACGAAACCCGCCTCATCTGGGAGATAGAGGGTGGTTTGAAAAAAGATGTAATCACATTCCACAGCACTCCGGAGCTTGGATCCTGGAGCAGTTCTGCTGATGGAGGCGAGAATTCACAGCGCAGGCCAACCTGCAGCAGACATCTCGGGTTTGTGCCTATTAAATGCTGTTATAAACTATGATTTCTGTACAAAACAAAAAAAGGCTTTGCCAGGGACTTCGGGACTGCCACTGATTTTATACAGGCACCAGATCGAATTATACCAGTAGAAAAGCAGCGTTGCCTTGGATAGAGCACTGGGAGACCGTCTATTCCCAGCTCTGACACTGATCTGTTAGGTGACCTTTGATAAGCTGCATACCCACTCTCTGTCTCGGTTTCCTCATCTGTAAAATGGGGGTAATGATCGACGGATGAAAAGCCATAGCCGTCATTATTCTAGGTGATTACGCTGGTATAACTATATCGAGCTCAGGGCTACGCTACACTAGTACCACTTCTGCGTAGACACTGCCTACCCCGCCAGGAGGGGTTCTCCCATCGGTGTATGTAACCCCCTTCCCCAAGAGGTGGTAGGAAGGTCGAGGGAAGGAATGCTCCATTGCAGCAGCTCTGCCCTGCACCGCTGCATGAAACCCCTGGCACGACCAGCTAATCACTATTCACCAGCTCGCCTCAATCCCAAGCAGAGCCGCCGCTTTGCACTGCCAAGGCTTTGTGGCGATGGCCTAAAGAACGCCTGCTCGTTAGCATTAACGGAGCCGGGGACGTCAGAGTCACTGTTCCCACACACGGGCGCTGGCTATGTGGGGGGTTGGTAGAGGGTGGTTTACCACCAGCCCGGCACTGCAGAGGTTAATACGCCAAGACGGAGCCGGTTATTAAACATTTGAAAATCGGATTTGGGGTCTAGCAGGTTAACATAGGCCAGGACAGTGACCCCATGATCCATGCCCAAGCACCACTGATCATGCTCTGCTGTGAAGCACTGCAGGAACAGCTCCCCACTCTGCCCCCTGGGCCAGCTCCCTGCACCGGACCCTAATGCAGCGGCTGGGCACCGAGCGCTCGAGTGGTGAAACGGGAGAGACGAGGGAGGACAGAACAGGGTAACGCAGCAGCATCCTTGGGGAAGAGCGAGTGAGATCATTGCAGAGATGAGGGGACGCCAGTAGGGAGGAGAGCAAAGCAGGAGAACAAGGAGTCGGGGTCACCGCAGCCACGCTGAGTGGGGGGACCAGGGAATCAGGGCCACCGCAGCCACGCTGGGCTGGGGGGGGGACACCAGGGAATCAGGGTCACCGTAGCCACGCTGGGTGGGGCGACCAGGGTATCAGGGTCACCGCAGCCATGCTGGGCCGGGGGGGAGACCAGGGAATCAGGGTCACCGCAGCCATGCTGGCGGGGGCGGGAGACCAGGGAATCAGGGTCACCGCAGCCACGCTGGGTGGGGGGACCAGGGAATCAGGGTCACCGCAGCCATGCTGGGCCGGGGGGGGGGAGACCAGGGAATCAGGGTCACCGCAGCCACGCTGGGTGGGGGGACCAGGGAATCAGGGTCACCGCAGCCATGCTGGGCCGGGGGGGGGAGACCAGGGAATCAGGGTCACCGCAGCCACGCTGGGCCGGGGGGGGGAGACCAGGGAATCAGGGTCACCGCAGCCACGCTGGGTGGGGGGACCAGGGAATCAGGGTCACCGCAGCCACGCTGGGCCGGGGTGGCGGGGGGGGGCAGGGAATCAGGGTCACCGCAGCCATGCTTGGGGGGGGGACCAGGGAATCAGGGCCACCGCAGCCACGCTGGGGGGGGGTGGGGGGACCAGGGAATCAGCATCACGGCAGCGATGAAGGGGGAAAGCGGCGGTGGATTGGGGCGGCAGAGTCACTGCAGCGACACTGGGAGGACACAGTGAGTCAGGGGAAATGCAATGACCACGGGAGGGGGGTGGCGAACAGGGAGCGAGGGTCACTGCAGCGAGTGGGGGGGAGGATATAGGGCAGTGGACAGGTGCGGATGGGGGGCTGAGCCCAGTGGGCGAAGGGAAGCAGCAGGACCAGAGAAGGGGGACGACACAGACATTAGGTGAAAGGAATTTGGCTCCTGCAGCAGCCACAGGGGGTGGTGTGGGTGACTCGGGGTTTGTCCTGGGAGCGGCCCCCACCCCGACTCCATTTAACCATGGGGAGTGCCTGGGTCCTCCCCCTCCTCTGGGGGGGGAATGCCCCCGAGTCCCCCCCCCCAGCAGAGCGATACGGGGGGATCCCCCCGAGTCCCCCCCGGCAGAGCGATACGGGGGGTCCCCCCGAGCCCCCCCCCGGCAGAGCGATACGGGGGGATCGCCCCGAGCCCCCCTCCGCAGAGCGATACGGGGGGGTCCCCCCGAGCCCCCCCCGGCAGAGCGATACGGGGGGGTCCCCCCGAGCCCCCCCCCCGCGCAGAGCGATACGGGGGGATCCCCCGAGCCCCCCCCGGCAGAGCGATACGGGGGGATCGCCCCGAGCCCCCCTCCGCAGAGCGATACGGGGGGGTCCCCCCGAGCCCCCCCCGGCAGAGCGATACGGGGGGGTCCCCCCGAGCCCCCCCCCCGCGCAGAGCGATACGGGGGGGTCCCCCGAGCCCCTCCCCGGCAGAGCGATACGGGGGGTCCCCGGGTCCCCCCCCGCAGAGCGATACGGGGGGATCCCCCGAGCCCCCCCCGGCAGAGCGATACGGGGGGATCCCCCCGAGCCCCCCCCGGCAGAGCGATACGAGGGGGTCCCCCCGAGCCCCCCCCCCCGCAGAGCGATACGGGGGGATCCCCCGAGCCCCTCCCCGGCAGAGCGATACGGGGGGGCCCCCGAGTCCCCCCCCCGGCAGAGCGATACGAGGGGGTCCCCCCGAGCCCCCCCCCGGCAGAGCAATACGGGGGGGTCCCCGGGTCCCCCCCCCCGGCAGAGCGATACGGGGTGATCCCCCCGAGCCCCCCCCCGGCAGAGCGATACGGGGGGATCCCCCCGAGCCCCCCCCCCCGCCTGCCTGACCTTTGACCCCCGTTGCCCCCTCCCCCCTTACCCTGAGGGCGGAGAGGTCGATGTCATCCAGGCTGCGGGCGGGGGCCGGGTCGGCCATGTCCGGGGCGGGGCGGGGCCTGGCCGGCTCCTCACCGCGGCCTCATGGACCCGGCGCCGGGCTCCGCGGCACCGACTGACAGCGGCCGCCGAGCCCCGCCGCACTGCGCAGGCGCGGGCAGAGGGGGCGGTTGGGCGCGCGCCGCGCCTGCGCCCACCCCCGGCCAGGCGGCACGTGAGGCGAAGAAGGTCACGGGTCGGCGCATGCGCGGAGGGCGGACAGAGAGGCGCATCCCCGCGGCGCGCGCGTGCGTGGAGAGAGGAGGGGCGCGAGGGGGAAAGCGGCTTAAGGCGCGTGCGCGTCACCGCCGGTCGAGGAAAACGAGGCCCGCGCGTGCGTCTGGCAAAGAGGAAGGCCTGCGCATGCGCGAGGGAGGCGCCGACCGAGCTGGGCCGCCCTTCATTTTACGCATGCGCCGGGTGGGAGACGGGAGTGGGGGCGGGGCTGTGAAGGCGAACGGGGCTCGAGGCGGCTGGTCCCGCCTTTTTCACCTGCTGGGGGGCGGGGCCTCGCTGTAGAGCGGGGAGGGGCCTGTTTCTGAGGGGGAGGGGAGGTCTGAAGGGGCGGGGCCTGTTCTTGAGTGGGGGGCAGGAAAGGCGGGGGGGTCTCCCCACTAGGTTGAGGACTTCACAGGGGGGCAGGGACTGGCTGGCTCAGGGGGGCGGGGAATGGGGCAGGGGCCTGTCCCCTCTGGGGGGCGCCGGCTCCCACCGGCCCCAGGGCAGGGACTGGCTGGCTCAGGGGGGTGAGGAATGGGGCAGGGGCCTGTCCCCTCTGGGGGGCGCCGGCTCCCACCGGCCCCAGGGCAGGGACTGGCTGGCTCAGGGGGGCAGGGAATGGGGCAGGGGCCTGTCCCTTCTGGGGGGCGCCGGCTCCCACCGGCCCCAGGGCAGGGACTGGCTGGCTCAGGGGGGCAGGGAATGGGGCAGGGGCCTGTCCCCTCTGGGGGGCGCCGGCTCCCAGCGGCCCCAGGGCAGGGACTGGCTGGCTCAGGGGGGTGGGTAATGGGGCAGGGGCCTGTCCCCTCTAGGGGGCGCCAGCTCCCACTGGCCCCAGGGCGGGGACTGGCTGGCTCAGGGGGGCAGGGAATGGGGCAGGGGCCTGTCCCCTCTGGGGGGCGCCGGCTCCCACCGGCCCCAGGGCAGGGACTGGCTGGCTCAGGGGGGCGGGGAATGGGGCAGGGGCCTGTCCCCTCTAGGGGGCGCCAGCTCCCACTGGCCCCAGGACGGGGACTGGCTGGCTCAGGGGGGTGGGGAATGGGGCAGAGGCCTGTCCCCTTTTGGGGGCACCGGCTCCCACCCGGCCCCAGGGCGGGGACTGGCTGGCTCAGGGGGGTGGGGAATGGGGCAGGGGCCTGGCCCCACTGGCTCAGTTTTATTAGGCTGGGCATTGGGGTTGGCGTGTAGATTGGGCAGAGGGCCACGCAATGCCTGGGGTGGGGGGGAGTCTCCCATTTTTTTGTCAGCTAATGCGCATCCAACATAATTTTCATGCCAAGCAGAAAACATCCTGGCGCGAATGTGGAGCCCAGCGAGGAGCAGGACGTACCAGCCTGGCACCAGCCTGGCTCCTGTTAGCAGCTGCTGACCGGAGGGGGGTGAGTGCCCCCTGCAGAGCCCCACTTCCCTGCCCCGGGGTGGGGTGGGGGTCCTGTCTCTTGCAGGATCACACAGCAGCCAGGGCTGGAGCGTGGGGCTGCTCTGGGCAGGTGGCATCTCTGTAGTGCAGCACCCCCAGTGCCATGCGCTGACCGCAGGGGGCACATGCCCCCTATGGAGCCCCCTGCTACTGCACCCTCCCCACCCTAGTGCTGCCGGGGGGCAGCGGGGCCAGCATGGGCCCTGGCCTGCAGCATCAGCCTAGGGCCATTGTGCCGTGGACGGCACGGACCCTGGCCCGGGGGCGGCCGGCTTCCCTGTCCCCTCCCTGGGCTTGTTCCCTTTTCCCCGCCGGTCGGAGGCGACCGCTGCTTCCTCCTCCCGCGGCCACGTAATGCCATGTGCCCATGGCGCCCGTCTCCCTCACACCCCAGCCCTGAGCGCCTGAATCCGCGGCAGTCTCAGCTGTCCCTACCCGTGCCAGCCCGTCTCCTTCTCTCTCCCGGCTGTCGCCCCCATTCTCTGTACCCGGGCTGTCGGCCAGCCCCGAGCGAGGCTGATGCCAGCCGCCAGCTGGGTCCTGCCCAGCGCAGGGGGCCCCTGGCCACACGCTCCTCTGGGGCGAGGATGGAGGTCGCAAAACGAGGGGGCGGCTGCCTGGGACGGAGCCTTTTCATCTCACCCAGGGGGAAATGTGCCAGTGGGGGGCACTCAGAAAGTGGAGCCCCCTAGGGTGTGTATACACGCCCCCCCGCACAGTGCGTACACCTGTACCTGTACACCTACACAGACACACACACCTGTACACCTATACACCCCCCCACACACAGTGTACACCTATACACCTACACAGACACATACACAGTGTGCACACACCTACACCTGTACACCTACACAGACAGACACACACAATGTGTACACACACCTATACCTATATACCTACAGACACACACAGTGCGCACACACCTGTACCTGTACACCTACAGACACACACACAGTGTGCACACACACCTATAGCCCCCACAATGCACACACCTATACGCCTACACCCCCACACACCCTAGGGTGTGTATGTACACACACACACACACACACACCCCCTTATACACTGTGTACACCCCCCTACACACACACACATCCCCTAGGGTGTGTACACAGACACTAGAGTGTCCATACCCACCCCCCACCCCGACAGAGTGTGTACATACCCACACCCCCAACAGGATGTAAACACACAAACAGACACACACCCCAGAGTGTGCACACACACACACCCTAGGGAGCATATCCACCCAGCCACCCACCCAGCAGGAGCGTACATACCCCCACTAGGATGTGTAGATACACACCCACAGGGAGTGTACACACCCACCCCATAGTGTGTACACACTGTCACGGAGTGTGGGGGAGTCCGGCCCTGCACCCCTCTTCCTGGACCCCGCAGTGACTCTCAGCCAGCCAGTAAAACAGAAGGTTTATTGGACAACAGGAACGCAGGTTACAGCAGAGCTTGCAGGCACAGTCAGGACTCCTCCATCCAGTCCTTCTGGGGGTTCAGGGTGCTTGGATCCCAGCTAGGATACCCTGAATTCCGCCCCACAGGCCCAAACCCAAACTGAAAAACACTTCCCTCCTGCCAGCCCCTTCCTTTGTCTCCCTTCCCGGGCAAAGGTGTTGACCTTCCCCCCGCTTACCTAGCTCAGGTTACAGGCTCCGGTATCGTCCATCCCCTAAAGTCCTTCCCTGCTCTCCCATTCCCACACAGACAGCCCCTACTCCATCACACACACACACACACAGCAGGGGCTGTACATACTCATGCCCCGACACTCCCCTCTCGCTGCAGCATGCCCCTCCTGTGGGCACGGGACAGTGGTGCCAGACTTCCCCTATGTAGCCAGTCCCCTTGCACCTCCCACTGGCCTCTCCATGCCTCCACCAAGCCAGCGCCCACCTGGCACCCGCAGGGGCCGTCCCCCGGGAGCCCAGCGCCCCTTTCCCGGAGCGGAATAACCACAGAGACGGGCCGCGGTTTCAGAGTGTTTATGTAACAAACCAGCTCGGAAAAGCAGGTTACTAGCAGGCTGCGGAGCTGGTCCCGGTACAGGGGGATGGTGATGCCAGGCAGCGAACCCCCAGAGACTCCCCTCGCCGGCCCTGGGGGCCACCCTGCTGCCGGCAGGGTAGATCCCGGGGCGGGTGCGTGTCCCTCCTGTGCCCACCTCCGGCATCCCGGTGGGTAGCGGGAGGAACCCGGGGAGCGGTCGTGTTGTGTGGGTCTGGGCCCCGAGGGCTCCCGCTGGCCGGGCGGTGCCCATTGGGTGGGACTGGGGTGATACTCAGCGGTTAGTAGCAGCAGGGAGGGGGTGCGACGCCCCCCCCCGTGGGAAGTCGGCCTCTGGAATGTAGTGACGAGGGGAGGTGTGGGGCGACGGGGGCGGGCCGTCCGCCAGGGGTCAGCCCTTGGGGTCGGGGGGCAGGGAGAGGGGCTGAGCGGTAAAGCAGTTCAGCAGTACCCTGGGCAGGCAGAGAATTGGTCCCAGCCCCCCTCGCAGCCCGGAGGGGGTCTCTGGTCACCGCCGGGGGGTGCCCAGAGCTGGGAGGATGAAGCGGGCTTGCCCCAGGCAGGGAGAGGTCCCAGCCCCCCTCGCAGGCTGGAGGGGGTCTCTAGTCGCCGCTGGGGGGGTGCCCAGAGCGGGGGGGATGGAGCGGGCACACCCCAGGCAGGGAGAGGTCCCAGCCCCCCTCGCTGGCCAGAGGTGGGTCTCTGGTCACCGTCGGGGGGTGCCCAGAACAGGGGGGGGGGATGGAACAGGCACACCCCAGGCAGGGAGAGGTCCCAGCCCCCCTCGCTGGCCGGAGGGGGTCTCTGGTCACCGCCGGGGGGTGCCCAGAGCAGGGGGGGATGGAGCGGGCACACTCCAGGCAGGGAGAGGTCCCAGCCCCACGAGCCTCTAGGTCCACACCTCCACGGGGATCATGCCCTCCTTGCTGTTGAGCGGGGGCAGGAGGGACTCCTCGGCCAGGAACCGCAGGGGGAACTGCACCAGGTGGCCCCGCACCTGGGCCAGGTGTTGGCGGGCCAGGTCCGGGCTGACGCCGGCCAGGTTCTGCACCGCGGCGTACTTCCGCAGGGCCCGGAGCGACCGCACCGCGTTGCTGGGGAGGCAGCGGAACACCTGGGGGGGCGGGGCGTGGGTCAGAGCCAGGCGGGGCTGCAATCCACGCCCACGGTGCCCCTCACTCCCGACCCGCAGCCCCTACCAGGCCAGCCCCCTCACTCCCGACCCACAGCCCCTACCAAGCCAGCCCCCTCACTCCCGACCCACAGCCCCTACCAGGCCAGCCCCCTCACTCCCGACCCACAGCCCCTACCAGGCCAGCCCCCTCACTCCCGACCCACAGCCCCTACCAGGCCAGCCCTGCCGGTGCCCCTCACTCCCGACCCGCAGCCCCTACCAAGCCAGCCCTGCCGGTGCCCCTCACTCCCGACCCGCAGCCCCTACCAGGCCAGCCCTGCCGGTGCCCCTCACTCCCGACCCGCAGCCCCTAGCAGGCCAGCCCTGCCGGTGCCCCTCACTCCCGACCCGCAGCCCCTAGCAGGCCAGCCCTGCCGGTGCCCCTCACTCCCGACCCACAGCCCCTAGCAGGCCAGCCCTGCCGGTGCCCCTCACTCCCGACCCACAGCTCCCTGGGACTCCATCTCTGCCCTCCCGGCTCTGCTGGTGTCCCTCACTCCCAACCTGCAGCCCCCACAGCTCAGCCGGTGCCCCTCACTCCCGACCCGCAGCCCCTGCCAGCCCAGCCCTGCCCCCACCAGCCCTGCCGGTGCCCCTCACTCCCGACCTGCAGCCCCTGCCAGCCCAGGCCTGCTGGTGCCCCTCACTCCCGACCCACAGCTCCCTGGGACTCCATCTCTGCCCCCCCGGCTCTGCTGGTGCCCCTCACTCCCGACCCACAGCCCCTACCAGGCCGGCCCTGCCGGTGCCCCTCACTCCTGACTCGCAGCCCCCGCCAGCCCAGCCCTGCCCCCCTGAGCCCTGCCAGTGCCCCTCACTCCTATCTCGCAGCCCCCGCCAGCCCAGCCCTGCCCCCCCCAGCCCTCCCGGTGCCCCTCACTCCCGACCCGCAGCCCCTGCCAGCCCAGCCCTGCCCCCCTGAGCCCTGCCGGTGCCCTTCACTCCCGACCTGCAGCCCCTGCCAGCCCAGGCCTGCCCCCCGCCAGCCCTGCCGGTGCCCCTCACTCCCGACCCGCAGCCCCTGCCAGCCCAGCCCTGCCCCCCTGAGCCCTGCCGGTGCCCCTCACTCCCGACCCGCAGCCCCTGCCAGCCCAGCCCTGCCCCCCGCCAGCCCTGCCGGTGCCCCTCACTCCCGACCCGCAGCCCCTGCCAGCCCAGCCCTGCCCCCCGCCAGCCCTGCCGGTGCCCCTCACTCCCGACCTGCAGCCCCTGCTAGCCCAGCCCTGCCCGTGCCAGCCTAGCCCTGCCCCCCCAGCCCTGCCGGTGCCCCTCACTCCCGACCCGCAGCCCCTGCCAGCCCAGCCCTGCTGGTGCCCCTCATTCCCGACCCACAGCCCCTACCAGGCCAGCCCTGCCGGTCCCCCTCACTCCTGTCCCACATCCCCTGCCAGCCCAGCCCTGCCCCCGGCTCCCCACACACCTGATCGTAGATGTTGGCATTGGCCAGGGCAGTGGCTTTCCAGACCCCGTGGAAGAAGTCGTCGCTGACGGGATCCTGGACGTCGAGGCTGGAGGCGCCCGACACCCCCAGAAGCGACCTGCGGAGAAGGGCCCAGTGCTGGGATGAGGAGCCGGTGCCCAGGTAATGGCCCAGCGGGGGGCGTGGGATTGCACCCCAAGTCTGCAGGGCGAGGGGCACGCACAGAGCCGTGGGGGGGAGGGGAGGCGACTCGCATGCCCACCTGAAGCAGTCGAGGCGCAGGCTGAGTGCGAATTTCCCCGCCTGGTACGGCTGCCCGTCCATGACCGACGGGACCAGCTCCGTGTCCTCCACCAGCACGGCCAGCTCACTGTCCCGCCTGCCCAGCAGGCTGCGGTCGTTGATGTTGGCAGAGCCTGGGGGGGCAAGGGACGGGGCAGACCTCTGCCGGTGCCCCTCACTCCCGACCCACAGCCCCCCCAGCTCTGCCGGTGCCGCTCACTCCCGACCCACAACTCCCTGGGACTCCATCTCTGCCCCCCCGGCTCTGCTGGTGCCCCTCACTCCTGACCCGCTGCCCCCCCAGCTCTGCCGGTGCCCCTCACTCCCGACCCACAACTCCCTGGGACTTCATCTCTGCCCCCCGGCTCTGCTGGTGCCCCTCACTCCTGACCCGCAGCCCCCCCAGCTCTGCTGGTGCCACTCACTCCCGACCCACAACTCCCTGGGACTCCATCTCTGCCCCCCCGGCTCTGCTGGTGTCCCTCACTCCCGACCCGCAGCCCCTGCCCCCCGGTCCTGCCAGTGACCCTCACTCCTGACCTGCAGCCCCTGCCCCCTGGTCCTGCCAGTGCCCCTCACTCCCGACCCGCAGCCCCCGCTAGCCCAGCCCTGCCCCCCCAGCTCTGCCGGTGCCCCTCACTCCTGACCCACAACTCCCTGGGACTCCATCTCTGCCCCCCCGGCTCTGCTGGTGCCCCTCACTCCTGACCCGCAGCCCCCCCAGCTCTGCCGGTGCCGCTCACTCCCGACCCACAACTCCCTGGGACTCCATCTCTGCCCCCCCGGCTCTGCTAGTGTCCCTCACTCCCGACCCGCAGCCCCTGCCCCCTGGTCCTGCCAGTGCCCCTCACTCCTGACCCGCAGCCCCTGCCCCCTGGTCCTGCCAGTGCCCCTCACTCCCGACCCGCAGCCCCCGCTAGCCCAGCCTGCCCCCCCAGCTCTGCCGGTGCCCCTCACTCCCGACCCACAGCCCCTGCCAACCCTAGGCTCCCCCCAGCTCTGCCAATGCCCCTCAATCTTGACTCAGCTGGGAGCCAGGACTCCTGGGTTCTCTTCCTGGCTCTGGGAGGGGAGTGGGGGCTGGTGGGTCAGAGCGGGGGGCGGGGCTGGGAGCCAGAACTCCTGGGTTCTCTTCTTGGCTCTGGGAGGGGAGTGGGGGCTGGTGGTTAGAGCAGGGGGTCTGGGAGCCAGGACTCCTGGGTTCTCTCCCCAGCTCTGACAGGTGAGTGACCTTCTGTGGGTTAGCGGCGGAGGGAGGTGGGGGGCCAGGACTCCTGGGTTCGCGCTGGCTCTGGCAGGCGAGTGGCCGTTCGCGGGTTTGCGGTGGAGGAAGGTGGGGGGCCCGGACTCCTGGGTTCACGCCGGCTCTCACTCACCAATAAGCACCCGGCGGTCGTCAGCGATCAGCATCTTGCTGTGGATGTAGACCAGCTCGGTGAGCAGAGAGCCGCCCAGCTCCCCGTGGGTACGCAGCCCGCAGATGGAGATGTAGTTCTTCCACTCGTCCCCGACTGCCGGGGGTGGGGGGGGGAGAACGGGGGTTACTTGACGCCCCAGGGTGCCAGGGCTGGGGGTCCTGAGCTCATGGGGGGCTGGGGTCCTTCCCTGGCCAGGATACTGACCTCTGACATAGCCCTCAATGCGGGGTTCTCTCCCGGCTCAGGAAGCGGAGTGGGGGCTGGGGGCTTAGAGCGGGGGGGGCTTGGAGCCAGGACTCCTGGGTTCTCTCCCGGCTCGAGAAGCGGAGTGGGGGCTGGTGGGTCAGAGCAGGGGGGGCTGGGAGCCAGGACTCCTGGGTTCTCTCCCCAGCTCTGGGAGGGCAGTGGGGGCTGGTGGGTTAGAGCGGGGGGGGCTGGGAGCCAGGACTCCTGGGTTCTCTCCCCGGCTCTGGGAGGGCAGTGGGGGCTGGTGGTCAGAGCAGGGGGGGCTGGGTGCCGGGACTCCTGGGTTCTCTCCTGGCTCTGGGTGGGGAGTTGGGGCTGGTGGGTTAGAGCAGGGGGGGCTGGGAGCCAGGACTCCTGGGTTCTCTCCCCAGCTCGGGGGGGGGGGGGGGCAGTGGGGGCTGGTGGGTCAGAGCAGGGGGGGCTGGGTGCCGGGACTCCTGGGTTCTCTCCTGGCTCTGGGTGGGGAGTTGGGGCTGGTGGGTTAGAGCAGGGGGGGCTGGGAGCCAGGACTCCTGGGTTCTCTCCCCAGCTCGGGGGGGGGGGGCAGTGGGGGCTGGTGGGTCAGAGCAGGGGGGCTGGGAGCCAGGACTCCTGGGTTCTCCCCCCGGCACTGGGAGGGCAGTGGGGGGTCAGAGCGGAGCCCTCCCGTGCCCCCCCCCCGACACTCACTGGCAGCTTTCAGGCGGCACAGGATGGAGGACTCGCCCCGGCAGAGCGTCCTGGGGAACAAAGAAGGAGGCAACCAATGAGTGGGACCCCTCTGCCCCCCTAGTTCACCCTGTCCTGGGCCCCCTCCCCCATTACACTAGTTCTGGGCCCCCCTCCCCCACCCCCGGTGGTTCCCCCCATACCGGTAGGTGAAGTGCAGGATGGCCTGGATAGAGTTCCCCCCCCCCTCGGCGATGACCCCCTCAAAGCCGGGCAGCAGGGGCAGCAGCACGAAGACCCGGAACCGTGTCTTCTCTCTGGGGGGGACGGGGAGACGTTAACCCCCCCACACCCACAGGGACAGCCCCTCTCCCGCGGGGGCTGGGGTCCCAGAGTTAGTCCTGCCCCCCCGCGCAACATGAGGTGCGTCCCCCTCCCCAGGGCCGGTCCTGGGGTCCCCCCCGTCCCAGTGCCGATCCGCCCCCCCCCTCGCAGCCCACCACAATGGGACCCTGCCTCCTCCCCCCACACAGGGCGTGACAGACACTGGGATCCCCCCCGGGGCTTGACAGATGCCAGGTTCCCCCCCCCACCCTGGGGCCTGACAGACGCTGGGTTCCGCCCCCCCAGAGTGTGACAGATGCCGGGTTCCCCCCCGCAGGGCGTGACAGATGCCGGGTCGTGTCCCCCCCGGGGCCTGACAAACGCCAAGGTCCCGTCCTGCCCCGGCATCGGGGTGACCTGTGGGCCCGCAGGATGCGGCCGACGATGGCGTCCCCCACCGTGTTGAGCACCGCCTGCCCGTCCGCGCAGCTGATGAAGAACTGGTTCTGGGGGGAGATGAGGGGTGAGACCCGGGCAGAGTGACCCCCCCCAGCCAGCCCCCCGCCCCCCCCCGGCCCGGCCCCACCTCGATGTAGACGTAATGCTGGCTGCTCTCGATCACGCTCAGGTAGGCGTTGTAGATGGAGCACTCGTGGGTCCCGACCGACCAGCGATCCACCGAGCGCAGCACCTGGGGGGCGATGGGGGGCAGGCTGAGGGGGGGACCCCACAACTGCATGTCCCCCACCCCGAGATCCCTAATGCCCTGGGCCCAGAGGGTGACCCCCTGGGAGCTTTCACTCCCTGGGCCCATACAGTGATTCCCTTCCCCACCCCCCCATTCCCTGGGCCCATAGGGTGATTCCCCCCCACTTCCCTGGGCCCATAGGGTGACCTATGCCCGTTTGGTGCCCCTCAGGACACCCACTGACCTGCACGTCGGCGGGCTGGGTGCCGGCGAGGGTGCCGGGCAGGCGGTGGGCGGCGCTGAGCGACTTGGGGAGGAGGTAGGGGTACTCCGGACCCCGGTACTTGTTCTTCACCGTCTGCAATGGGACAGGAGGTGGGCGGTGGGAGCGACCGCAGGTACCACCCCCCCCTTCCTGGGACATGGGCCCGCCTCACTGGGACCCCCCCCGCCCCCCAGTCGGGCCCTGGACCTTGGTGAAATTCCAGCGCTGGATGAAGTGCCGGGCGACGTCGCGGGCAGCTCTGCTGTGCACGGCCACCCCCACGTCCCGCCAGGGCATCCGGGGCATCCGGGTCCTGTCGATGAAATCTGACCCCCAGCGGGAGCTGGTCAGCAGTGTCCAACGCCCCCCGGAACAGTCCCCAACCCCAATCCATCTGGGCCTGGGTCACCTTGGCTACAGGGTGGAGTCAGGGGTCGGACCCCACGCACTGGGGGAAGAGGGTGCTGTGTTGTGAAGGGGAGCGGGGAGGTCCACTAGGGCTCCTTCTATGGAAGGGCACAGTTAAGGAGATGTAACACTTTCACAGGAACACTTAAGGGGATGTAACGCTCGCAGGGGCACTGTTAAGGTGATGTCAAGCTCTCAAGGGCTCACTTACTGGGGTGTAATGCTCTCACAGGTACTGTTAAGGGGATGTAACACCCTAATGGGCACAGTTAAGGAGATGTAACATTTTCACAGGAACACTTAAGGGGATGTAACACTCTCAGGGGCACTGTTAAGGTGATGTCAAGCTCTCAAGGGCTCAATTACTGGGGTGTAATGCTCTCACAGGTACTGTTAAGGGGATGTAACACCCTAATGGGCACAGTTAAGGAGGTGTAACACTCTCAGGGATAGTTAAGAGGCTGTAATGCTCTCGGGCACAGTTAAGGGGATGTAATGCTTTCATGGGCATCATTAAGGAGATGTAATGCTCTAACAGGCACCGTTAAGGAGGTGTAATGCTCTCAGGGGCACAGTTAAGGGGGTGTAATGCTTTCATAGGCACAGTTAAGGGGATGTAACACTCGGGCACAGTTAAGGTGATGTCAAGCTCTCAAGGGCTCAGTTACTGAGGTGTAACGCTCTCAGGGGCACAGTGGAGGGGATGTAACGCTCTAACAGGCACCGTTAAGGAGGTGTAACAGTCTCAGGGGCACAGTTAAGGGGGTGTAACGCTCTAATAGGCACCATTAAGGAGGTGTAATGCTCTCAGGGGCACAGTGAAGGGGATGTAATGCTCTAACGGGCACTGTTAAGGGTGTGTAATGCTCTCGGGGCACAGTTAAGGGGGTGTAATGCTTTCATGGGCACCGTTAAGGGGATGTAACGCTCTCAGGGGCACTGTTAAGGAGGTGTAACGCTCTCAGGGGCACAGTGAAGGGGATGTAATGCTCTAATGGGCACTGTTAAGGGTATGTAATGCTCTCAGGGGCACAGTTAAGGGGGTGTAACGCTCTAATAGGCACCGTTAAGGAGGTGTAATGCTCTCAGGGGCGCAGTGAAGGGATGTAATGCTCTAACAGGCACTGTTAAGGGTATGTAATGCTCTCAGGGGCACAGTTAAGAGGGTGTAACGCTCTAATAGGCACCGTTAAGGAGGTGTAATGCTCTCAGAGGCACAGTGAAGGGGATGTAATGCTCTAACGGGCACTATTAAGGGTATGTAATGCCTTCATGGGCACAGTTAAGCGGGTGTAATGCTCTCACGGGCACAGTTAAGGGGATGTAACGCTCTCATACACACTCCAGGGGCAGAGTTAAAGGGAGGTAGTCCACAGTCAGCCCCTGGCATGCACTGGCTGCCACGCACACTGCCCAGCCCAGCCCCCCACCCCAGCCTAACGCCGGAGGGACCCCCCCATCCCCCGATCACCTTCGAAGGGCCGGTCGAGCTGCACCCAGTCCTTGGTGATGAGGTTGCTGTAGTCTTTGCCCAGCCAGAGTTGCTGGTTGGCAGCCAGGTCGACGGGCGGCTCTTCCCCCAGGAGGGCCCCGCTCTGAGGGAGACAGCGCCCAGTGTGGTGAGTGGGGTCACTGCCCAGGGAGAGAAGGGGGGAGGGCTGGGGCAGGCGGCTCCCCAGGGCAGGAGGGGGCTCTGACCTTGGTGTGGGGGGGCAGGTCGGTGAGCCGGTAGTGGTGGTCGTCCCAGCGCCCGTAGGCCAGATCCAGCCCCCCAAGAAAGGCCACGCTCTGGTCCACCACCACCAGCTTCTCGTGGTGAGCCCACAGGAACACGACGGAGGAGACGTGGTCGGGGTGGCGCATCACCTGGGCGGGGGGCGAGATGGCTCATAGACCCTTCGCCTGGGTCCAGTCTCCCCTCCCGGACGCCCGGGTCCCGTCTCCCCTCCCTGCGCCGCCATCATGGACGCCCGGGTCCCGTCTCCCCTCCCTGCGCCGCCGTCATGGATGCCCGGGTCCCGTCTCCCCTCCCTGGGCCGTCCTCCCGGACGCCGGGGTCCCGTCTCCCCTCCCGGATGCCCGGGTCCCGTCTCTCCTCCCTGGGTCGCCCTCCCGGACACCGGGGTCCCGTCTCCTCTTCCTGCGCCGCCCTCCCGGACGCTTGGGTCCCGTCTCCCCTCCCTGCGCCGCCATCATGGACGCCCGGGTCCCGTCTCCCTTCCCTGGGCCGCCCTCCCAGACGCCCGGGTCCCGTCTCCCCTCCCTGGGCCGCCCTCCCAGATGCCTGGGTCCCGTCTCCCCTCCCTGGGCCGCCCTCCCAGACGCCCGGGTCCCGTCTCCCCTCCCTGGGCCGCCCTCCCGGACGCCCGGGTCCCGTCTTCCCTCCCTGCGCAGCCCTCCCGAACGCCCGGGTCCCGTCTCCCCTCCCTGCACCGCCGTCACGGACGCACGGGTCCCGTCTCCCCTCCCTGTGCAGCCCTCCCGGACACCCGGGTCCGGTCTCCCCTCCCTGGGCTGCCCTCCCGGACGCCTGGGTCCCATCTCCCCTCCCTGCGCCGCCATCATGGACGCCCGGGTCCCATCTCCCTTCCCTGCGCCGCCCTCCCGGAAGCCTGGGTCCCGTCTCCCCTCCCTGCGCCGCCCTCTCGGACGCCCGGGTCCCGTCTCCCCTCCCCAGGGCCTGTTGGAGGCGAGCGCCCTGAGCTGCTGTCCCGGACGCCTGTGTCTCATTCTCAGGGGCGAGCACCCTGCGCCGCCGTCCCGGACGCCTGTGTCCCATTCTCAGAGGCGAGCACCCTGCGCCGCCATCCCGGACGCCTGGGTCCCACCTCCAGGCCCCCTGTTCTGCATCCCGGATGCCTGGGTCCCTACCTTGACGTTGGGGTGCAGCAGCATGAGGGCCCGCTTGCTGTAGTCACTGTTGATGCCCAGGGCCAGCTCCACCTCCTTGAAGAGCAGCACGCAGACCCGCACGCCCTCCTCCTGGGGGGCAGACAGGGCGTTAGGGGTTCAGGGGGGCTCCGGGGACCCCCGTGCCCTGGGGCACTCACCGCCTTGTGCTTTAGGAGGATGTCCAGGCGCCAGTCGTCCGTCTGCGCCGGGCGCTTCAGGTGCATCTCGGGGCTCAGCCTGTGGGCACAGAGGGGCCTAGATTGGGGCGGGTTCTGCCCCCTGCCCCCCCTCCGCCCAGCTCAGCGTGGGGGGCTGGACCCCTCAAGGTCCCACCCTGCCCGGTGCAACCCCCAAGCCGTGGGGCTGCAGCGTCCAGGATTTCCAGGCGGCGGATCAGTGGGATCCAGCGCACTCCCAGGAGGGGCGTGGGGCTGGGCCCCAGAGCGGGAGGCAAGGCCAAGGTTGGGGGGCTGGCAGGAAGGGTGTTTTGGGGGCAGGGCTGTAGAGCAGGGAGGGTGAACAGCACAAAGTCAGGACCTGGGGGTGGGCGCAGAGGGTGCGTGTGAGGGCCAGGGGGGCAGCAGGGGGGCGCTCACCACCAGTCAGTGATATAAATTTCCTCCTTCGCTTGCATCAGTGCATCGGCCACAGCCGCAAAGTACCCGGCGCCGTTCACGAACCTGCCACGGGGGCGGGAGAGAGACTGGAACCTCGGGGGGCTGGTGACCCCCCCCATCCGCCCCCACTATCCCCTGATTCCCCGGCACCTGCCCCATCTCACTCCCCCCACCCCCTCCACGCAGGATCCCGGCCCCTCCCCGTGGGGACCAAGTGTCCCTGGCCCCCCCTCACCAGCGGGCCGGGGTGCCCTCGCGGACGGGCGCGAAGGCCTGGTGGCGATGCAGCTGCAGGAAATCCTTCCCCTGCTCCGCGGCGAGGTCCGTGATCTCCTGCCCCCACCAGCGCGCCTGCCGGTAGCTGCTGCACTTCAGTATCAGCGTCCTGCCGGGGGGCGGGGGGGGGATCACAAACCAGCCCCCACTCCCCTTCCACAGCCGAGGAGAGAACCCAGGAGTCCGGGCTCCCAGACCCCACTGCTCTGACCCACCAGCCCCCACTCCCCTCCCAGAGCCGGGGAGAGAACCCAGGAGTCCTGGCTCCCAGCCCACCTGCTCTAACCCACCAGCCCCCACTCCCCTCCCACAGCCGGGGAGAGAACCCAGGAGTCCTGGCTCCCAGCCCCCCCTGCTCTGACCCACCAGCCCCCACTCCCCTCCCCGAGCCGGGGAGAGAACCCAGGAGTCCTGGCTCCCAGACCCCACTGCTCTGACCCACCAGCCCCCACTCCCCTCCCAGAGCTGGGGAGAGAACCCAGAAGTCCTGGCTGCCAGCCCCCCCGCTCTAACCCCCAGCCCCCACTCCCCTCCCAGAGCCGGGGAGAGAACCCAGGAGTCCTGGCTCCCAGACCCCACTGCTCTGACCCACCAGCCCCCACTCCCCTCCCAGAGCCGGGGAGAGAACCCAGGAGTCCTGGCTCCCAGCCCCCCACTGTCACCCCCCCTTAGCGGGGTGGGACCCCCGGCGTCCGGACCTGGCGCTGTTCTCGATGCGGACCCCGTACTTGCTGTCGGTGGATTTCTTCCCCACCATGACGCTGAATCCCGGCTCGAAGAGCAGCACGAAGGAGACGACCCCCGATTCCGGCTTGAGGTACAGCAGGAAGGAATCCTTCACCACCAGCCACCTGGGGGGAGACAGGGGCCTGTGAGGGGGGAGGGGGCCACACAGACCCCAGCCCTGCCCTGGCCCCCCCAGCTCACCTCTTCGACCAGCGGTAGCAGATCTGGTGGCGCCCACAGCAGTTGAGCCCCTGGATTCGGTGCCCGCCGGAGCGTTTCAGGATCATGCCCTCCCTGCAGCAGGAGCCAGGTCAGTGGGGAGAGAACCCAGGAGTCCTGGCTCCCAGCCCCCTCTGCACTGACCCACCACCCCCACTCCCCTTCCAGAGCCGGGGAGAGAACCCAGCAGTTCTGGCTCCCAGCCCCCCTGCTCTAACCACCAGCCCCCACTCCCCTCCCAGAGCCGGGGAGAGAACCCAGGAGTCCTGGCTCCCAGCCCCTCCTGCTCCGACCCACCAGCCCCCACTCCCCTCCCAGAGCCGGGGAGAGAACCCAGGCAGAGAAAGTGAAGTGGACTCACAGTCCCTTGGGTCCCAGGTCAGGGATGAAGGAGAGCTGGCTGACATCCAGGAACTCCACCTGCAGGGGAGATCTTCTCAGAGTGGCAGGGGTGGGGAAACTGAGGCACAGAGGCAGGGCAGAGACTGGAAACCAGGAGGCCTGGCTCCCAGCCCCGCCTGCTCTAACCACCAGCCCCACTCCCCTCCCAGAGCCGGGGAGAGAACCCAGGAGTCCTGGCTCCCAGCGCCACCTGCTCTACCCCACCAGCCCCCACTGCCCTCCCAGCGCCGGGGAGAGAACCCAGGAGTCCTGGCTCCCAGCCCCCTCGCTCTGACCCACCAGACCCCACTCCCCTCCCAGAGCCGGGGAGAGAACGCAGGAGTCCTGGTTCCCAGCCCCCCCTGCTCTAACCACCAGCCCCACTCCGTTCCCAGAGTCGGGGAGAGAACCCAGGAGTCCTGGCTCCCAGCCCCCCCCTGCTCTAACCCACCAGCCCCTGCTCCCCTCCCAGAGCTGGGGAGAGAACCCAGGAGTCCTGGTTCCCAGACCCCCCTGCTCTAACCCACCAGCCCCTGCTCCCCTCCCAGACTGGGGAGAGAACCCAGGAGTCCTGGCTCCCAGCCCCCCCTGCTCTAACCCACCAGCCCCCACTCCCCTCCCAGAGCCGAGGAGAGAACCCAGGAGTCCAGGAAGTTGAAGGGGAGCTGTGGGGGGGCCGATACGTTACCATGGCATGGTAGTTGCGGTAGAAGGACATTGCCAGCAGGGAGTTCAGGTAGCTCTCGAGGTACTTCTGTGGGGAGCAAGGGAAGGCGTGAGAGCCCCCCACTGAGAGGGAGTTTGGGCTGGGTGCTGCCCCCGGCTGCCCCACACATCTCCTGCTGCCTTCAAGGGCGCCCCATCTCCCCGTCCCTCCGAAGGGCTCCCTCTGCCCTAAATCTCTGCTGCCCTCACCGGCACAGGGGATAAACCCCCCTGGGTTGTACGGAACCAGGTCGAGATCTACTAGCTCTAAAAGCTGCCAGGACCCAGGGACCGGACGCAACCAGTTGAGTTCCCTGGCACCAGATCCTGCTTCCCTTGGTCCGTGGCTCCTTTCTGAACACTGGACGGGCCAAGAACCCAGGTCTGACCAGGCCAGCGGGTTCAGGGCAGGTGCATTTGACTAATTAAAATGCTTTCACTTGACATGAATTCAGCTTTCCACCTGAGTGGGGCAGAGAATGGAACCCCCGAGTCCTGGCTCCCAGCCCCCTCTGTTCTGACCCACCAGCCCCCACTGCCCTCCCAGAGCCAGGGAAAGAACCCAGGAGTCCTAGCTCCCAGCACCCCCTGCTCTAACCCACCAGCCCCCACTCCCCTCCCAGAGCTGGGGAGAGAACCCAGGAGTCCTGGCTTCCAGCCCCCCCCCGCCCCCAGCTGTAACCCACAAGCCCCCAGAGCTGGGGAGAGACCCCAAAACGTGACTCATTCTCTCGGGAACCTCAGCTAACAGACGACAAGGCCGCCTCCGACAGTAATTTCAGACTCCGGAGGAAGCCAAGCCGGATGCCATCACTGGGGAAATGAGGGCGTGAAGCCAGAGCCTCGACTCCTGGCCAGCGCCGAGGGGCCCCGGCCGTGGTCACCGGCCGGCGAGAAAAGAGAAAACCCCACGTGCCAAATGTCTGTGATTTCGCACCGGGCGGTGGCTTGTGGTTTTCCTTCCATGTTAGAAACCAGGGATGTCTTGCTGTCCGGCCCACCTCCCGGGCTCCTCTCGGCTCCCCACGCTGCCCACAGCCCCTCCTAGTCCTGGAACCCAGAACCCTCCACCCTCCAGCATCCCACTCCCTGCCTCCTACCTGTTTGCTGGAGGGGCGTCTGGAAGTGCCATCACCCCCATGGGGCAGGGCAGGCATCTCCAGAGAGGTGGCCTCTACGCGCGACCCATGGACAGCAAACCTGGGAGGGGGGGTGGAATCAGAGATGGGGTGAGACTTAGTGGGGACAGGCCCCTGCCCCATTCCCCGCCCCCCGAGCCAGCCAGTCCCTGCCCCAGGAGGGTTATTCTAGGATGGTTTTGGGCAGCTAGTTGCTTTGGAGACCAATCTGGGGCCAGGCCGGGAGAACGTGGCTCAGGAGAAGGCAGCTGTCATGTGGGGAAGCAGGGACCGGGGCCCTCCCAGTGCTGGGGGGGGATTCCTGTGGCACAGGCCCCGCTGCAGGGGGATGGGGGTTCGGACCTGGAGAGGGGCAGGAAGCTCATGAAGATCTTGTGTCTCATCAGGTCGCGGTGCAGCTCCTGGAAGTGCTTGAACTTCTTCTTCATGGTCCAGGTGAAATCCCCGTGGGTCAGTCGCAGGGAGTACAGCGTGCTCGGCCGGATCTGTGGGGAGAGAACTCTGGAGTCTGGGCTCCCAGCCCCGCCGTTCTAATCCACCCGCCCCCACTCCCCTCCCAGAGCCGGGGAGAAAACCCAGGAGTCCTGGCTTCCAGCCCCCCTGCTCTAACCCAGCAGCCCCCACTCCCCTCCCAGAGCCGGGGAGAGAACCCAGGAGTCCTGGCTCCCAGCCCCCCCTGCTCTAAGCGACCAGCCCCCAACTCCCCTCCCAGAGCTGGGGAGAGAACCCAGGAGTCCTGGCTCCCAGCCCCCCCTGCTCTAACCCACCAGCCCCCACTCCCCTCCTAGAGCCAGGGAGAGAACCCAGGAGTCCTGGCTCCCAGCCCCCCCTGCTCTAACCCACCAGCCCCCACTCCCCTCCTAGAGCCGGGGAGAGAACCCAGGAGTCCTGGCTCCCAGCACCCCCCGTTCTAATCTACCAGCCCCCACTCCCCTCCCAGAGCCGGGGAGAGAACCCAGGAGTCCTGGCTCCCAGCCCCCCCCCCCCGTTCTAATCCACCAGCCCCCACTCCCCTCCTAGAGCTGAACAGAGAACCCAGGCGTCTGGGCCCGCAGCCCCCTGCCCCACTCACCTTGGAGCCGGTGGTGTACCGCTCGGTGCCCTCCACCCGGGCGGTGACGGGCACCCCCCTTGGCAAACACCGGCCCCTGCGATTTGAACGGCTTCAGGTCATAGACCACCAGGAAGGGGTAGAGCGGTCCCCCTGTGGGACGGACGGACGGGTCAGGGGGCGGACACACGGACCCCCCCCATCTCCCTCCCCCACATGCATGGAGGCGGCAAAGCCCCCTGCTGAGTGCTGGACACATGGACACACTGCCCAGCTCGAGTGTGCTGGGCACCAGGACGCCTGGGTTCCTGGGGAGGGTCCCAACACTCAGCCCTTGGCCGTGAGGTTTGGGCTGCCCTCCCTCCATGCCGTGCCAGGGAGCCCCCCCAACCTCGTGGTGCCTCCCCACTCACCTGCCTCCTCGCCCTCCCGCAGCCCCTCCACTTCGTCCCCGTCCACCTGCAGGTCCGAGGGGTCCAGCGAGGTGCCCCCTGCGAAGGGGCCAGCCAGGGTCTCCATGGTGCCGGCCTGTGCCCAGAGAGGAGCTGAGATGGGGAGGGGGAGAGAACCCAGGAGTCCTGGGCTCCCAGCCCCCCTGCTCTAACCCACCAGCCCCAACTCCCCACCCAGAGCTGGGGAGAGAACCCAGGAGTCCTGGCCCCCAGCCCCCCTGCTCTAACCCACCAGCCCCCACTCCCCTCCCAGAGCTGGGGAGAGAACCCAGGAGTCCTGGTTCCCAGCCCACCTGCTCTAACCACCAGCCCCCACTCCCCTCCCAGATCTGGGGCAAGAACCCAGGAGTCCTGGCTCCCAGCCCTGGCTCCCAGCCCTCCCTGCTCTAACCCACCAGCCCCCACTCCCCTCCCAGAGCTGGGGAGAGAACCCAGGAGTCCTGGCTCCCAGCCCCCCTGCTCTAACCCACCAGCCCCCACTCCCCTCCCAGAGCCAGGGAGAGAACCCAGGAGTCCTGGCTCCCAGCCCCCCTGCTCTGATCCACCAGCCCCCACTGCTCTGACCCACCAGCCCCTACTCCCCTCCCAGCCCCGCGGGGAAAACCCAGGAGTCCTGGCTCCCAGCCCCCCTGCTCTAACCCACCAGCCCCCACTCCCCTCCCAGCGCCGGGGGGAGAACCCAGGAGTCCTGGCTCCCAGCTCCCCACCAGCCCCCACTCCCCTCTGTTATGGAGTCTGGGGGTTCCAGCCCTGCACCCCTCTTCCTGGACCCCACAGTGACTTTTATCCAGCCAGTAAAACAGAAGGTTTATTGGACAACAGGAACACAGGTTACAGCAGAGCTTGCAGGCACAGTCAGGACTCCTCCATCCAGTCCTTCTGGGGGTTCAGGGTGCTTGGATCCCAGCTAGGATACCCTGAATTCCGCCCCACAGCCCCAAACCCAAACTGTCCTGCCTTTCCTCCCCCCCGGCCGGGGTCCTTTGTTCCCTTCTTCTCCACCCCAGAGCTCCCTCCTCCCCCTTGCCGGGCTCAGGTTACAGGCTGATCACCTGTCCCTCACCTAAAGAGATCCCCTGCTTTCCTGTTCCCCACACAGACAGTCCCTACTCCATCACACCCTCCAAAGCCGGGGAGAGAACCCAGGAGTCCTGGCTCCCAGCCCCCCTGCTCTAAGCCACCAGCCCCCACTCCCCTCCCAGAGCCGGGGAGAGAACCCAGGAGTCCTGGCTCCCAGCCCCACCTGCTCTAACCCACCAGCCCTGGCTCCCCTCCCAGAGCCGGGGAGAGAACCCAGGAGTCCTGGCTCCCAGCCCCCCTGCTCTAACCCACCAGCCCCCACTCCCCTCCCAGAGCTGGGGAGAGAACCCAGGAGTCCTGGCTCCCAGCCCCCCTGCTCTAACCCACCAGCCCCCACTCCCCTCCCAGAGCCGGGAGAGAACCCAGGAGTCCTGGCTCCCAGCCCCCCGTGCTTTGACCCACCAGCCTCCACTTCCCTCCCAGAGCCGGGGAGAGAACCCAGGAGTCCTGGCTCCCAGCCCCCCCTGCTCTAACCCACCAGCCCCCACTCCCCTCCCAGAGCCGGGGAGAGAACCCAGGAGTCCTGGCTCCCAGCCCCCCCTGCTCTCACCCACCAGCCCCCACTCCCCTCCCAGAGCTGGGGAGAGAACCCAGGAGTCCTGGCTCCCAGCCCCCCCTGCTTTGACCCACCAGCCCCCACTCCCCTCCCAGAGCCGGGGAGAGAACCCAGGAGTCCTGGCTCCCAGTCCCCCTGCTCTAACCCACCAGCCCCCACTCCCCTCCCAGAGCCGGGGAGAGAACCCAGGAGTCCTGGCTCCCAGCCCCCCTGCTCTAAGCCACCAGCCCCCACTCCCCTCCCAGAGCTGGGGAGAGAACCCAGGAGTCCTGGCTCCCAGCCCACTCTGCTGCTAACCACCAGCCCCCACTTCCCTCCCAGAGCCGGGGAAAGAACCCAGGAGTCCTGGCTCCCAACCCACCTGCTCTGACCCACCAGCCCCCACTCCCCTCCCAGAGCCGGGGAGAGAACCCAGGAGTCCTGGCTTCCAGCCCCCTGGCAATGGGAAATCCCTGGGGTGAGCGAGTTCCTCATGCAGCTGATGGGGGGACCCAGGAGTCCGAGAGGTAAGGATGGCGAGTGCAGCCAGGTCTCCAGCAGGTCATTGCTGGGGGGATGGGACCCAGGTGTCCGGGATGGCAGCACCGGGTGCTCACTCCTAGGGGCCCAGGGAGGAGGGGAGAGGGAACCCAGGCATCCGGGATGGCAGCGCAGAGTGCCAAGGGGGTGGGGTGGGGCTGGGTTTCCTGGGACAAATTCCTGGTGGGGGGTGTCAGGCCTGGCTCCCCCCCAATAATGTCCCCCCGGGGGAGTGGGGGATGACCCAGGTTGATCCATTGGTGATGGGGGGGGCCATTGTGGGGTTCATCGGGGGGAGCAGCCCCCCGGCAGTTTATGTAACAGTGGCCTTTGGCCTGTGGCCCAGTCACTAGGGGGATGGGCAGGGCACCAGGGAGGGGGGTGCGCTAGCCCGGGGGGGGGGGGGGGGGGACACGGCCTTTGGCTGCAGCCTCCCCTCACCCCCCAGCTAGGCCGCGGGAGAGATCCTCACCCAACCCCACTGCGCTGCCAGATCCCTTTCCTCTGACCCCACAGGCCCCCCGCCCTTCCCCACCCATCATCCTACCCCACAGCCCCCTGCCAGACCCCCCAGTGCACCCCGCCCCACCTGTGGCCCCCAGTCCCACCAGCCTCAACCCACAGCCCTTGCCAACCCCCCAGTGCCCCTCAATCCTGCCCCACAGCCCTGCCAGTGCCCCTCACTCCAGAGTCGCAGCCCCTCCCCCCCACCCCCAGCTCTGGGGTGCTCCTCACTCCCGACCTGCAGCCCCCCCAGCTCTCGGGTGCCCCTCACTCCCGACCGCAGCCCCCCAGCCCAGCCCTTCCCCCCCAGCTCTCAGGTGCCCCACACTCCTGACCCGCAGCCCCCCAGCCCAGCCCTGCCCCCCCAGCTCTCAGGTGCCCCTCACTCCCAACCGCAGCCCCCCAGCCCTGCCCCCCCAGCTCTCAGGTGCCCCACACTCCCGACCCGCAGCCCCCCAGCCCAGCCCTGCCCCCCCAGCTCTGGGATGCCCCGCCCAGGCTGCGGTTGTATTTAGCAAACAGAGATTTTGAGTCAGTTCCGAGTCACGTGTGGGGGGGGGTTGATGGAGGGAGGGGCAGAGAGCGGCTCTGTCCCCATAGCCCCCCGCCAACGTGGCTGCTTCTGGGGAGGGTCCCGTCGTCGGCGAGGAGCACGGGGCTGAGGTTGCTCCGGGTAACGAGGAGGGGGGAACGGGACCCTCCCCTTGTTATGGGGCGGGGACCAGGTCTTCTCCCCAGGGGAGGGACCAGCAGCATCAGCGACCCACAGCACGAGGAGCGTCCCGGGGGGGCACGAGGAGGGGGTCTAGGATCTGCTACCCCCCCGCGGGAAACCCCGACACTTACCCAGGGGTGTCCCCGCCCGGCCCCACGGCCTGGGGGTGCGCGGCTGGGTGGGTCCCGGCGGGGCTGGGCCGGGCCGGGAAGGGGAAGTTGTGGGGGGAGCTTGGAGCCAGTCCCGGGACAGCCCAGCTCGGCCTCCTCCGGCTGCCAGGGAGACACCCTGCCCCATAGACGGGAGGGGGCGGCCCGCGGCCTGGGGGGTCCCTATCGGGGGGAGCTGGTGCCAGTGATGGGACCCCTGCGATGGGGCTCCGGGGAGACCCTACAATAACAAACCCTCCTGCGCTGTCCTGGGCACCCCACAGCCACCACAAGTGTCCCTCACTCCCGGCCCGCAGCTCAGTCCCCGCCTGCCAAAGCCGGGGAGAGAACCCAGGAGTCCTGGCTCCCAGCCCCCCCTGCTCTAACCACCAGTCCCCACTCCCCTCCCAGTGCTGGGGAGAGAACCCAGGAGTCCTGGCTCCCAGTCCCCCTGCTCTAACCCACCAGCCCCCACTCCCCTCCCAGAGCCGGGGAGAGAACCCAGGAGTCCTGGCTCCCAGCCCCCCCTGCTCTAACCCACCAGCCCCCACTCCCCTCCCAGAGCCGGGGAGAGAACCCAGGAGTCCTGGCCCCCAGCCCCCCCTGCTCTAACCACCAGTCCCCACTCCCCTCCCAGAGCCGGGGAGAGAACCCAGGAGTCCTGGCTCCCAGCCCCCCCTGCTCCGACCCACCAGCCCCCACTCCCCTCCCAGAGCTGGGGAAAGAACCCAGGAATCCTGGGCTCCCAGCCCCCCCTGCTCTAACCTACCAGCCCCCACTCCCCTCCCAGAGCCAGGGAAAGAACCCAGGAGTCCTGGCTCCCAGCCCCCACTCCCCTCCCAGAACCAAGGAGAGAACCCAGGAGTCCTGGCCCCCAGCCCCCCCTGCTCTGACCCACCAGCCTCCATTCCCCTCCCAGAGCTGGGGAGAGAACCCAGGAGTCCTGGCTCCCAGCTCCCCCTGCTCTGACCCACCAGCCCCCACTCCCCTCCGAGACCTGGGGAGAGAACCCAGGAGTCCTGGCTCCCAGCCCCCCTGCTCCAACCCACCAGCCCCCACTCTCCTCCCAGAGCCAGGGGGAGAACCCAGGAGTCCTGGCTCCCAGCCCCCACTCTCCTCCCAGAGCCAGGGGGAGAACCCAGGAGTCCTGGCTCCCAGCCGCCCCGGCTCGGACCCCCCATCCCTGCTGGTGCCCCTCACTCCCTACCCGCAGCCCGTTAGCTCAGCCCCTGGCGGGGGGGGGGCAGTATTTGCCAAGGGGGGGGCGAGCCCCAGCCAGTCCCAGGCCGCTCCCGGCAGACACGCCCCAGAGCCAGCTGCAGCGAGGGGGGAGCTGAGCAGCCGGACGCCTCGCGCTGGGGCAGCCCCAGAGCCGAGAGCAGGGGGGGCCGGAGGGGACCCTCCCAGCCAGAGACCTCCAGGTAAGGGGTGGCTGGAGGCCCAGAGCGGGGGGGGCGGGTGGCCAGGTCGTTGGGGGGGAGGACAGGGTTGGGGGGCACAGCACGAGGTGTAGGGGGACCCCCAGGGAAGAGGGGTGCAGCAGGGGGGCCTTGGCAAAGAGCCCGGGAGGGGGGAGGTCTGAAGGTGCAGGGGGTCTGCAAGGCACAAGACGGGGTGGGTCATGGGGGTCTGTGCCCCACTGATTGGGGGATGCTCTGGGCTCCCAGCCTGTCTGGTATTGGGCCATGGCAGCCGGGGGTGGGTGTCAGCTCCCACCCCAGTGACATGGGGGCAGAGTCCCTGTGCCCCCCGTCAGGGCCCTGCCTGACCCCCTGCTCTGCCCCACAGACCCCCGGCAGGATGGGGGCGAGGCTCCTGCGCTGCTTTTCCTGGGCCGGGCGCTGGAAACGCCGCAGGAAAGGGGCCCCCAGCCCCCCAGGTGAGAGCACCCCCCACAGCCTCCTCCCTGCCCCACTTCCCCTCCCTGTCCACCCCTACGTCCTTCCTGCCCCCTGGGATCTACCCCCTATTCCTCTCCATGGGCGCCCCCCACCAGATCTGTCCTGCCCCCTACATCCTCCTCCCTGCTCACCCCCATATCCCCTTCCCTGCCCCCCAGATCTGCCCCATTTCCTGGATCCTGCTGATTCCCCACCCTCCTGCGCCCCCTTTCCCATTCGGGCCCCACTCCCTGAGGCCCCCCGACATCCTGTTCTCAGCTCCCTCCCTCCCCCTTCTCTGCCCCCCAGGTTCGCCTGCCCGCCCCACGGAGGGGGCCCCAGTGCCCCGTGCCCGCTCCACGCCCTCCACCAGCAGCGAGCCGGACGGGGCCTTCTTCACCGGGAAGGCGCGAGTCTCCTTCCGCCACCAGCTGGGCTCCGCCACCACGGCCATCAACTCCACCGGCTGACGGGGGGCCGCCCCATGGCACCAGCCACCCCCCACGGCCTCGCCTCCACTGGCTGACAGGGGGCAGCCCCACGGCACCTGCCAGCCCCCCACAGCCTCGCCTCCACCGGCTGACGGGGGGGGCCACCCCACGGCGCCTGCCAGCCCCCCACGGCCTTGCCTCCACCGGCTGACGGGGGGCCGCCCCGTGGCACCAGCCAGCCCCCCGCGGCATCGACTCCACTGCCTGAGGAGGCGGCCGCCCCACGGCACCCACCAGCCCCCCACGGCATCGACTCCACCGGCTGACGGGGGGCTGCCCCACAGCACCCACCAGCCCCCCACGGCATCGACTCTTAATGCCTGAGGGGGCTGCACCACGGCACCTGCCAGCCCCCTGTGGCATCGCCTCCACCGGCTGATGGGGGGCCGCCCTATGGTGCCCGCCAGCCCCCTGTGGTATCGCTTCCACCAGCTGACAGGAGGGCCGCCCCATGGCACCTGCCAGCCCCCCACAGCATCGACTCCAATACCTGACAAGGGGGCTGCCCCACGGCACCCGCCAGCCCCCCGCAGCATCACCTCCACCAGCTGACGGGGGCTGGGACCCCCAGCATCAACTGGCCCGCACGCCACCGAAGCCGGCAAGTGGGATTCCTCCACTCCCGCTGAGGACCCTGCAGCCGCCCGCCAGCCCTGCAGAGGTGCTCACCTGGGGGGCGATATGGGGCTGGACTCGGGGGGGGGGCGGTTGTGGGGTGGCTCCTGCTGAGGGTGTCGCACTGAGCGTGTATGTGTGTGTGTGTGTGTGGGGGGGGTATTTCACCAGCATTTCCATAAAGGAGGGTTGAGATTCAGTGGGGTTTGGTGTCTGACCGGAGGATCCAGGTCCGTCCCCCACGGCTGAGCTGGAGCTGAGATCCGGCGCCGCCGGCTGGGAACAGCCCCCGGCCTGGCACCCGGCCTGGCTGCACACGGAGCCGGTTGGGGAGGGAGCGGGGGGGTGATAAGGGCGACGCCGGCGCTGGGCAGCAGCTTCCTGCCTTACCCCCGGCAGGGCCAGGGTGGGGCCAGCGGCCAAATCCAGCCCCCGCCCCAGGCCCAGCCTGTTTGCTCAGCTCAGTGCTGCTCGGGAACCAGCAGGGCAGCCCCTCCCGCCCTGCCCCCCAGCACAGGGGCTGGAAACGGGGAACGGCCTGCCCCACAGGAACCCAGGAGTCCTGGCTCCCAGTCCCCACTCCCCCGCCAGAGCTGGGGAAAGAACCCAGGAGTCCTGGCTCCCAGCCCCCCCTGCTCTAACCCACCAGCCCCCACTCCCCTCCCAGAGCCGGGGAAAGAACCCAGGAGTCCTGGCTCCCAGCCCCCCCTGCTCCGACCCACCAGCCCCCACTCCCCTCCCAGAGCCGGGGAGAGAACCCAGGAGTCCTGGCTCCCAGCCCCCCCTCCCCTCCCAGAGCCGGGGAGAGAACCCAGGAGTCCTGGCTCCCAGCCCCCCCTGCTCTAACCCACCAGCCCCCACTCCCCTCCCAGCGCCAGGGAGAGAACCCAGGAGTCCTGGCTCCCAGTCCCCACTCCCCCGCCAGAGCTGGGGAAAGAACCCAGGAGTCCTGGCTCCAGCCCCCCCTGCTCTGACCCACCAGCCCCCACTCCCGTCCCCGAGCCAGGGAGAGAACCCAGGAGTCCTGGCTCCCAGCCCCCCCGCTCTAACCCACCAGCCCCCACTCCCCTCCCAGCGCCGGGGAGAGAACCCAGGAGCCCTGGCTCCCAGCCCCCTCCCCTCCCCGGCAGGCAGAGAACCCAGGCGTCCTGCAGGAAGGATAGAGGCCGGGCGTGGGTTCCGATAGTTTAATCCGTGCGTTGCAGGGGGGTGTCGGGGCGGGGCGGGGCCCCCCTCAGGGGGAGGAGAAGCGCGGCAGCTGGTTGCCCAGGACGACCTGGCGCTCCACGCCCTGCTCCGTGATGGCGGCCAGCCGGATCACCCCGCCGCTGGAGCCGTCCCGCTCCATGGCCAGCGCCAGCGCTGCAAGGGGAGAGGAGAGCGCGTCAGGGGGAGGGGGGCGGCCCGGACTCCTGGGTCCCAGCCCCCCGCCGGGGAGGCCGCCAGCAGCGCAGGGAGCCGGGGGAGAGGACGTTACCATTGGCCGTGAAGCTCAGACACTCCTCCCGACTCATGCCCGGCTTGTAGGAGGCGTCGACGAAGCCGTAGATGTAGGAGCTGCCTGAGCCGCCCACCGAGAAGGGCTGGCGAACCATCATCCCGCCCATGGGCACCGCGAACACCTGGGGCAGAGAGCCAGAGAGCGCGCCCGGCGCTGAGATGCAGCCACCTCTGGGGCGGGGCACCTGGTTACCCAGGGACCCCTCACCTGGCGCCAAGATGCAGCCACCTCTGGGGCGGGGCACCTGGTTACCCAGGGACCCCTCACCCAGCGCTGAGATGCGGCCACCTCTGGGACGGGGCAGCTGGTTACCCAGGGACCCCTCACCTCGTGCTGAGATGCAGCCGGTTACCCTGGGACCCTTCACCCAGCGCCGAGATGCAGCCACCTCTGGGGCAGGGCGGCCGGTTACCCTGGGACCCCTCGCCCGGCGCCGAGATGCAGCCACCTCTGGGGCGGGGTGGCCCGTTATCCAGGGACCACTTCGTCAGTGCTGAGATGCAGCCACCTCTGGGGCAGGGCAGCCGGGGACCCAGGGACACCCCTGGTGCAGGACAGGGCGGCCGGGGACACCCCTCGGGTGGGACAGGGTGGTTGGGGACACCCCGGGGCAAGCGATTGTGTCAGACGCTGCACAGGGACAGGGACTGAAGGCCCCCGTATCTCAGGGACACGCTATGGGGCCAGACTGAAGCAGGTGGAAGGGAAGCACGCGGGGCACCGACTCCACAGCGCCCCTGGGGGCCGCTCACCTGCCCCCCCTTGCGCCTGTCCCAGCCGGCGACGATGATGCCGGCCATGAGTTCCTCGCGGTAGCGGTAACACATCTCCTTGAAGAGGCTGGCGGCCGTGTGCACCAGGGGCGGCTCGTCCAGCTCGATGCTGCGGGACAGGGAACGGGTCAGGGGCCCGTCGCGCTCCCCCCAGTCCCAGGGCAGGGAATGGAGCCAGGGGCAGGGAACGGGTCAGGGGCCCGTCGCGCTCCCCCCAGTCCTAGGGCAGGAAACGGGTCAGGGGCCTGTCCCGCTGCCCCCGGTACCAGGGCAGGGAATGGAGCCAGGGGCAGGGAACGGGTCAGGGGCCTGTCCCGCTCCCCCCAGTCCCAGGGCAGGGAATGGAGCCAGGGGCAGGGAACAGGTCAGGGGCCCGTCGCGCTCCCCCCAGTCCCAGGGCAGGGAATGGAGCCGGGGCAGGGAAGGGGTCAGGGGCCCGTCGCGCTGCCCCCGGTCCCAGTGCAGGGAATGGAGCCAGGGGCAGGGAACGGGTCAGGGGCCTGTCCCGCTCCCCCCAGTCCCAGGGCAGGGAATGGAGCCAGGGGCAGGGAACAGGTCAGGGGCCCGTCGCGCTCCCCCGAGACCCAGGGCAGGGAATGGAGCTGGGGCAGGGAAGGGGTCAGGGGCCCGTCGCGCTCCCCCTGGCACAAGGGCAGGGAATGGAGCCGGGGCACGGAACGGGTCAGGGGCCTGTCTCGCTGCCCCCAGTCCCAGGGCAGGGAATGGGGCCAGGGGGCGGGATCCAGGGCCAGCAGCTGTGGAAGTCCAGTTGATAGCCACAGCATCAGCAATGGCCTGAAGGCGGGGCTAGGGGCCCAGGGGTTGGGGCTAGGATCCAGGGGCCGGGCCAGTACCTGTGGAAGTCCACCCGATAGGCCACAGAGTCAGTGATGGCCTGGGGGCGGAGTTAGGATCCAGGGGTGCAGTTAGTGCCCAGGGGCAGGGCCAGGAGCCAAGGGGTGGAGTTAGGAGCCCAGGGGGCGGGGCTAATGCCCAGGGGGCAGGGCTAGGAGCCAGGGGGCGGAATTGGTACCTGTGGAAGCCCAGCTGATAGGCCAGAAAGTTGGTGATGGCCTGGGGGCGGGGCTAGGATCCAGGGGCGCAGTTAGTGCCCAGGGGCGGAGCTAGGAGCCAGTACCTGTGGAAGCCCAGCTGATAGGCCACAGCGTTGGCAATGGCCTGGGGGCGGGGCTAGGATCCAGGGGTGCAGTTAGTGCCTGGGGGCGGGGCCAGGAGGCATGGCTAGGAGCCCAGGGGGCGGGGCTAGGAGCCAATACCTGTGGAAGCCCAGCTGATAGGCCACGGCGTCGGCGATGGCCTGGGTGTCGGCGGCGGAGCCGGAGCGGCAGCAGAAGATGCGCTCGTGGATGGGTGTCAGTTTGTCCGTCACTCGATTAGCCACGTAGGAGCTGCGGGAGGCAGAACCGGAGCATCACAGACCCAGAGAATCCAGGGTTGGACGGGACCTCAGGGGGATCCAGTCCCACCCCCTGCTCAAAGCAGGAGCAGTCCCCAACTCAATCACCCCAGCCAGGCCTTTGTCAAGCCTGACCTTAAAAACCTCTAAGGGTGGAGATCCCCTCCCCTCCCTAGGGAACCCATTCCAGTGCTTCACCACCCTCCTAGGGAAATAGTGTTTCCTAATATCCAGCCTAGACCTGCCCCACTGCAACTTGAGACCATCGCTCCTTGTTCTGTCATCTGCCACCACTGAGAACAGCCGAGCTCCAGCCTCTTTGGAACCCCCTTCAGGTAGTTGAAAGCAGCTATCAAATCCCCCCTCACTCTTCTCTTCTGCAGACTAAACAATCCCAGTTCCCTCAGCCTCTCCTCGTACGTCATGTGCTCCAGCCCCCTAGTCATTTTTGTTGCCCTCCGCTGGACTCCCTCCAGTTTGTCCACATCCTTCTTATAGTGTGGGGCCCAAAACTGGACCCAGTCTGCAGATGAGACCTCACCAATGTCAAATAGAGGGGAATGATCCATCCCTCGATCTGCTGGCAATGCCCCTACTTATACAGCCCAAAATGCCGTTAGCCTTCTTGGCAACAAGGCCACTGCTGACTCAGATCCAGCTTCTCGCCCACTGTGACCCCCAGGTCCTTTTCTGCAGAACTGCTGCCCAGTCACTCGGTCCCTAGTCTGTAGCGGTGCCTGGGATTCTTCCGTCCTAAGGGCAGGACTCTGCACTTGTCCGTGCTGAACCTCATCAGGTTTCTTTTGGCCCAGTCCTCTAATTTGTCTAGGTCACCCTGAGCCTCCCCCCACCCCCGGAGACCCTACCAAAACACTGCACCCCCCAGAGACCCTTTCGTAACAACGCCCCCCCACCCCTGGACAGTGAGAAACAGCCGTGGATGGGAGCTCAACTGCCCTTCGTCCACCCCCTCCCATAACAACCACCCCGTGGGGCGCCCGGGAGACCCTACCATAACACAGCAGCACGTTCCCCCCTCCCCCGCCCCCAGTGAGCCCCCTTGTAACAGCCGGGGGCTGGTCCCAGAGCGACCCAAACCCATCGATGGAGGGGGGGTGGGGAGCAGCATGCGCCCCCCCCGCTCACCCCGTGGTTGTCCGCGAGTCGGCGCCAATCACGACCCCCCCATCGAACTCCACCGCGATGATGGTTGTCTGGGGGGAGAGGGAGAGTCAGCACAGCGCCCCCCCCGTGCCTGGGACCCCCCCCACCCCGACCTTTCCCCCCTCGTGCCTCCCCCCCGTACCCCCCTCCCTGCCCCTGCCCCTCCCCCACGTGCCTGGGACCCCCCCACCCCGACCCTTCCCCCCTCGTGCCTCCCCCCCGGTACCCCCCTCCCTGCCCCTCCCCCCGTGCCTGGGACCCCCCCACCCCGACCCTTCCCCCCTCGTGCCTCCCCCCCCGGTACCCCCCTCCCTGCCCCTCCCCCCCGTGCCTGGGACCCCCCCCACCCCGACCCTTCCCCCCCTGTGCCTCCCCCCTGTACCCCCCTCCCTGCCCCTCCCCCCCGTGCCTGGGACCCCCCCACCCCGACCCTTCCCCCCTCGTGCCTCCCCCCCCGGTACCCCCCTCCCTGCCCCTCCCCCCCACGCCTGGGCCCCCCCGCTCACCCCGGTGCTCAGGGGCCGCCCCGCCCAGTCCGGGGCCCCCCCCGCCGGCCCGACCCGGAGCCCGGACACCGCCAGCGCCGCCATCGTTCCCCGGCGCCGCGCGACACTGTCGTAAAACCGGGCCGCCCCGCGAGGGGATGGCGAGGCAGTTTTACGGCACCTCCTTCGCCGTCGCCCCCCCCACCGCACCGCGCTTTACGGCAAGGTGAGGCGGCGGTTTCTGTGCGCGGCGGGGGGGAGGGGGCTGCGACGCTTTACGGCCACGCTCAGGCCTCGCGGGTGGCGGTTTTACGGCAACCGCCCGCGTCGCGCTTTACGGCGGTGTGGCGAATTCCGCCCCCCCCCCCGGCCCTTTGCTCCACTGCGGCCCTTTTGCCTTTACGACACACGAGGCGGTATCGCTTTACGGCGGCGCGGCCGCCCGCCCGCTTGCGACGTGCTCCGGCCTTGTTTTACGGCAGCGGGTCCAATTCCCCTTTGCGACGCCCGCAGGGTCAGCTTTACGGCAGAGTGGCCACCGCGCGAGCCCCGCGCACCGTTGTCACTCGATCTGACGTCATCGTTCGAATACCTGACGTCACCAGACCATGGCTACGTCACCAAAACGTCTCCATGTGTCACAGTGACATCACATATCGCGTGTGATGTCACGGGGGTCACTAGGGAGCAGGGTGACATCACCCCCTGTGCCTGGTGTGGCCGTGATGTCACTGGCTGTGGCTATGATGTCAGCAGGGCCGCATGTGACATCATCACATCACGTGTGATGTCACCGCCTGCCTCCCTGGCCCCCTCCACTCTGTGTCCCCCCCCAGCCCTGCCCCATGGCCCTGCCCCCACCCCTCTCCTGTGTCCCCCCAGCCCTGACCCACAGTCCCGCCCCAGCCCCGCCCTCTATCCCCCACCCCTCCCGTGTCCCCTCCAGCCCTGCCCCATGGCCTTGCCCCCACCCCCGCCCTCTGTCCCCCCCAGCCCTGACCCACAGTCCCTCCCCAGCCCTGCCCTGCCCACACCGTGCCCCCTAGAGAGGAGCTGCCCACAGGGGTCACACGGCTGCACTGAGACCCACCCCATGCACCCCCGGCAGGGGTCAGGCAGTGGCCTGGAGGGGCTGCCCCACATTTCCGTTGGGGTGGGGAGCGACCCCTGTGGGATCCTCCCACCGAGGAGGCCCAGAGACCAGCCTGGCGAGGCGGCGAAACGCGTCTTGCGACAAAACACTCCGGCGACCACGTCGAGCTTGGGGTGTCTCTTTACTTGGCCACGTTTCTGGAGCCGCTGGTTCACAACCGCGCCTGACGCCCTGCCCTAGAGGGGACAGGCCCCTGCCCCATTCCCAGCCCCCTTGAGCCAGCCAGTCCCCGCCCTGGGGCCGGTGGGAGCAGGCGGCCCCTAGAGAGGACAGGCCCCTGCCCCATTCCCTGCCCCCTGAGCCAGCCAGTCCCTGCCCTGAGGCCGGTGGGAGCCAGCAGCCCCTAGAGGGGACAGGCCCCTGCCCCATTCCCCGCCCCCCAGAGCCAGCCAGTCCCTGCCCTGAGGCCGGTGGGAGCCGGCAGCCCCTAGAGGGGACAGGCCCCTGCCCCATTCCCTGCCCCCCAGAGCCAGCCAGTCCTTGCCCTGAGGCCGGTGGGAGCCGGCAGCCCCCTAGAGGGTACAGGCCCCTGCCCCATTCCCTGCCCCCCTGAGCCAGCCAGTCCCTGCCCTGGGGCCGGGTGGGAGCCGGCGCCCCCTAGAGGGGACAGGCCCCTGCCCCATTCCCTGCCCCCCAGAGCCAGCCAGTCCCTGCCCTGGGGCCGGTGGGAGCCGGCAGCCCCCTAGAGGGGACAGGCCCCTGCCCCATTCCTCACCCCCCTGAGCCAGCCAGTCCCTGCCCTGGGGCCGGTGGGAGCCGGCACCCCCTAGAGGGGACAGGCCCCTGCCCCATTCCCAGCCCCCTTGAGCCAGCCAGTCCCTGCCCTGGGGCCGGTGGGAGCAGGCGGCCCCTAGAGAGGACAGGCCCCTGCCCCATTCCCTGCCCCCTGAGCCAGCCAGTCCCTGCCCTGGGGCCGGGTGGGAGCCGGCGCCCCCCAGAGGGGACAGGCCCCTGCCCCATTCCCCGCCCTCCTGAGCCAGGCAGTCCCTGCCCTGGGGCCGGGTGGGAGCCGGCGCCCCCCAGAGGGGACAGGCCCCTGCCCCATTCCCTGCCCCCTGAGCCAGCCAGTCCCTGCCCTGGGGCCGGGTGGGAGCCGGTGCCCCCCAGAGGGGACAGGCCCCTGTCCCATTCCCTGCCCCCCTGAGCCAGCCAGTCCCTGCCCTGGGGCCGGGTGGGAGCCAGCCCCCCCCAGAGGGGACAGGCCCCTGCCCCATTCCCCGCCCCCCTGAGCCAGCCAGTCCCTGCCCTGGGGCCGGGTGGGAGCCGGCGCCCCCCAGAGGGGACAGGCCCCTGCCCCATTCCCCGACCCCCTGAGCCAGCCAGTCCCTGCCCTGGGGCCGGTGGGAGCCGGCGCCCCCTAGAGGGGACAGGCCCCTGCCCCATTCCCTGGCCCCCTGAGCCAGCCAGTCCCTGCCCTGGGGCCAGATGGGAGCCGGCGCCCCCTAGAGGGGACAGGCCCCTGTCCCCCTATTCCCTGCCCCCCTGAGCCAGCCAGTCCCTGTCCTAAGGCTGAACAGACCCGGCACCCCCGGTGCCCCCCAACTTGTCCTCTCCGGCACCCCCCGGCGGCCACTCAGGGCAGCTCCAACAGGCCGCGGGTGGCGTACAGCTGCTGAGTGACGTTATACACCCCGGCTATGGTGCCGACGGCCTCCAGCAGCACGGCCTGGGCCTCCCGCTCCCCCTCGGCGCAGACGAGCCCGTACAGCTCCCGGCGTGAAGGCAGGGCCAGGAAAGCCAGCCCGGCCGCCTGCTGCACCCACCAGCTGTGGTACCGGGCCAGGGCTGCCTCATAGGCCTCGGCACACAGCTGGGAGGGGTCGTCCTCTGCCCCACTGCGGCCCAGCTTCCCCAGAAACAGCTCCAGCCACTTGAGGGCCCGGTGGAGGCGCAGCAGGGTCCGGCTCCCCGAGGGCGGCTGGTCCGGGGGCAGCACCCGGAGCCCCACCCGGCCCCGCTGCAGCTCGAAGGCCACCATGGCCTGCAGGGTGCGGTAGTGAGGGGCGTGCGGCCCCGAGCGGTGCCCCTCCAGGATTTCCATCTTCATCTGCGTCTCCCGGGCCAGGATCCCGAACGCGGCCCCCAGAGTGTTTATCAGTCTGCGGGGGAGAGAGAGAGGGGACAGCTGAGCCCTCACCCGGCACCGAGATGCGCCCACCTCTGGGACTGGGCGGCCAGTTAAACAGGGACCCCTTGCCCGGTGCTGAGATGCGCCCACCTCTGGGGTGGGGCAGCCAGTTAAACAGGGACCCCTCGCCTGGCGCTGAGATGCGCCCACCTCTGGGGCAGGGTGGCCAGTTACCCAGAACCCCTCGCCCGGCGCTGAGATGCGCCCACCTCTGGGGCGGGGCAGCCGGTTACCCAGGGACCCCTCACCCGGCGCTGAGATGCAGCCACCTCTGGGGCGGGGCGGCCGGTTACCCAGGGACCCCTCACCCAGCGCTGAGATGCAGCCACCTCTGGGGCGGGGCGGCCAGTTACCCAGGGACCCCTCACCCGGCGCTGAGATGCAGCCACCTCTGGGGCGGGGCGGCCGGTTACCCGGGGACCCCTCACCCGGTGCTGAGATGCAGCCACCTCTGGGGCGGGGCGGCCGGTTACCCGGGGACCCCTCACCCGGCGCTGAGATGCAGCCAGCTCTGGGGCGGGGCGGCCGGTTACCCGGGGACCCCTCACCCGGCGCTGAGATGCAGCCACCTCTGGGGCGGGGCGGCCGGTTACCCAGGGACCCCTCACCCAGCGCTGAGATGCAGCCACCTCTGGGGCGGGGCGGCCAGTTACCCAGGGACCCCTCGCCCGGCGCTGAGATGCGCCCACCTCTGGGGCGGGGCGGCCAGTGACACCGGGGTGGACTCACTTGATCAGTTCTTTCCAGCCGGCCAGATATTCCTGCAGCAAGATTTCTCCCTCTGGAGTCACGCAGGCCCTGAAGGCTGCCAGGAGGCGGCTGATCTGGAAGCCTTGGCCCGGGCAGCGGGGGACCCGGAGCGGAGGGGGGGTCCCATGCTTGGGAAGGGGCAGGTGGGAGCCGCTCATCGGGGAGAGATGGGGCGGCTGCAGAGGGGACACAGCAGACAGGTTCTCTATGGGGCGGCGAGGGGGGTCAGGATCAGGATGTGGGGCAGGTGGAACGGGGGTGTGGGGAGGCTTTGGGGTAGGGATGGGGGCAGAAGTCAGGGCTGGGAGGGGGGCGAGATTTGGGGCAGGCTTTGGAGGGGAGCACAAGGGGGGGTCTCACCTTCCCATCCTGTTCAGGGGGGGCCATCGCCCCTCTGCCCCCAAGCCAGCCGCAGGGCCACCCGCCCCGAATGCAGGCCGAGAGCTGCACCTCTGCTGTTCCGGGGGGTGGGGGAAGAACAGAGCTCAGACACAAGGACAGACGGACAGTTCCTCCCCCCTCACATTCCCAATGGTCTCCCCGGTTTGCACACGCTAACGACACGCATGATGCATACGGGGAAGTACTTGCACCGTCCCTGCAGGCCTCCGGCTTTGCACACACTAACAACAGACAAGCATTCAGCCAGTAATCTAGGCACAGGGGCAGGCTACACGCAAGTGACACGCTAAGAACATGCCTGGTACATGCAACAGCCCATGCAGGCCAGAGCACACACCCCCCGCTGTCCCACAGACCGACACAATCCGCCCCTCACCCCTTATTCATACAGAGCCCGGCACGCAGCGGGGTGGGGGGCAGCTGGCGGGCCCGGTGGGGGGGGGGGTGGCAGTGGGGGAGCAGGTCTGTGGAGCTGTCCTGCTCACTCCCGGGGCAGAGGCTGGCGTGGGTGCTAGGCGGGGGTCGCTGTGGGGGGGGGGGTGTCACCCAGTGGGGGAGCGTGAGGGAGCTGTGGGGAGTCCCATGGGGCCAGAGGGGGTGTATGGGGCACGTGGGGGGGGCTGAGGTCGTGCATGTCGGCTGGGGGGGTCACTCGTGGGGCCGGCAGCCGTGGGGAGATGCGGGGGGGGTCACTCACGGAGCCGGAGGCTGGAGAGGAAGAGGAGGACGAGGAAGGCCACCGCAGGGAGCAGGACACGCGGCAGCCGCCGGGGGCCCATCCCCACACGCCCCGGCCCCACAGCCTTGCCCCCTGCCCCTGCCTGGCCCAGCTGCTCACTGCAGATAAGGGCCTGTTATCTGGGGCGGGGCTCCCTTCCCCCCACCCCAGAGAGCCCCCCCACACATCCGCCCCCGAGGGGAAATGCCCCATGTCCTGTTCCGTGGCAGACACTGCGCTGGGGGCGGCTGGCTGCTCCCCCCACCCCATGGCTCAAACTCAGGGTGACTGGAGGTCAGATGGGGGGGCGGGGAGATGGTCAGGTTAAAAATTAACAGCGGAAGGGACTTTGCCCCACAGAGTGGAATGGGGGGGAACCTGAGGGCAGAAGAAGGCTGGAGTTTGGGGGTTCCCAGCCCCCCCATTCTAACCCACCAGCCCCCGCTCCCCTCCAAGGGCCGGAAAGAGAACCCAGGAGTCCTGGCTCCCAGCCCCCCCTTCTCTAACCACCAGCCCCCACTCCCCTTCCAGAGCCGGGAGAGAACCCAGGAGTCCTGGCTCCCAGCCCCCCTGCTCTAACCCACCAGCCCCTACTCCCCTCCCAGAGCCGGGGAGAGAACCCAGGAGTCTTGGCTCCCAGCCCCCCCTGCTCTAACCACCAGCCCCCACTCCCCTCCCAGACCCGGGGAGAGAACCCAGGAGTCCTGGCTCCCAGCCCCCCTGCTCTGACCCACCAGCCCCCACTCCCCTCCCAGAGCTGGGGAGAGAACCCAGGAGTCCTGGCTCCCAGCCCCCCTGCTCTAACCCACCAGCCCCCACTCCCCTCCCAGCGCCGGGGAGAGGACCCAGGAGTCCTGGCTCCCAGCCCCCCTGCTCTAACCCACCAGCCCCCACTCCCCTCCCAGCGCCGGGGAGAGGACCCAGGAGTCCCCGGTTGCACAGACTCAGCAGCTGTGGGGCAGCAGTGGGGCTGTGGGGGGCTGAGTTCCCCAGAGCACAGAGTCAGTCTCACAGGAGTTGTTTAAGGCTTTATTGACCAATAGCCATGCTCGGTGCGGGGGGGGTCAGAGATACGGGTGGGGGGCAGGATTAGCAGGGTCTGAGGGGTCACCACTGCAGCCGGCGTGGGACAGCTGGGGTGGGGGGCTGGAGGTTCTGGGCAGGGGCTGTGGGGGACCAGTTCAGGGGTGTTCCTGGTCCCCAGGCAAGGGTCACTGCGGGGGGGGGGCAGCGAGGTGCAGCGAAAGGGGGCCAGAAAATCTCATTTGAAGCGACGCTCCTTGCCAGCTCTCCGCCGGGCTCCCGGCGGGGGTGGGGGTGGCCCCGGACGCCTGGGTTCCCGCAGCCCCCGCAGCCCCACGAGGAGGGAGACCCCCAGGCCGTAGAGGCAGCTGGCAGCCAGCAACCCCAGGTAGCAGCACCAGGCCATCAGCAGGATCCGGCCCAGGCTCGGGGCCCCTGTGGGGGAGACGGGACAGTTAGGAGGGTGTGGCTGTGACCCCAAAGGGGGCCCAGGGGGAAGGTTGGGGGTCCCGTACCGGTGCTCTGGAGGGCGGTGGTCTCCGTGGTCCCGTTACCGAGAGGGTCGGGCGGCGGGACGGGATCTCTGGCGGATACCGAGCAGCCTGCGGGGGGTGGGGGGACAGACAAATTGGGGGGTGAGTTGCTGTGGGGGGGCGGGGGGAGATTGGGGGTTCAGGGGGGTCTCACCTCGGCGGCCGGCCCCCTTCACCTCGCCGCTGCTCTGCTGGCTCTGGGTCTCGTGTTCCACCCGGCAGGTCACGCGGGCCCCCTCCAGCCAGGCCTGGGGAGGGAGGCGGAGCAGGCTGGCCACCCCAGCCCCATCCCGGCCCTCTGCCGGCGGCGATGCCTCCCCGGGGCCCGGCTCCTGCCCGTCCACCTGCCAGCGCACCCGGATCGGCTCCGGGGAGAACCCCCAGGCCAGGCACAGGAAGGCCGGGCTGGGCGCCGGAGCCGGGCCCAACAGGGCCACCTGCGGCCGGCGCTTCTCCCTGGGGTCACCTGGAACCGGAGAGGGGAGAGGGTCAGGTCGGGGGGAGAGGAGGCTCGGTTCTAGGTGGGTCCTGGATCTAGATCACATCTAGGTGGGTGCTGGAGCGGTTCAGTCTGTGTTCTAGGCATTTAGGGGCTGGTTTTGTGGGGGGTTCTAGACTGGGTTCTGGGGTGGTCCTGGTGGTCTCCTGGGCTGGCTCTAGATGGGATCCAGTTGGGTTCTGGACCGGTCCTCGACTGGGTCAGAGAAAGGTTCTGGTTCTGGTTCTCCGCATGTTCCAGACATGGTGCTGATTGGCTGCGCATGGCTTCCCACACGTTTCTAGGGCTCTGACCCAGAATGCTTCGCCTCACAATCGAGATCACCGCCCTGCTGGTTCTAGATGTGCCCCAGCAGGTCCCTCTGGAACCACCCAGAATGGCTCAGCGTGTTATCTAGTTCGATTTGGGGGGGGTCTAGATCAGCCCTGTGTCTTTTCCTAGGCATAGCCCCAACTAACCCCCCGCAACTGATGGGCCAGCTCCAGAACATTTTTGTGGCTCTGATGTGGAAGGATTCTGGACACGTTCTAGAGTGATCCAGGGTGGGTTCTAGATCAGTTTCACGTATTCCCCCAGCACGGTCCCCACTAATCATGTGCCATCTCCAGAACATTTCTGTGGCTCTGATCTGGAAGGGTTCTGGGTACATCCTAAGTTGAGTCATGGTGGGTTCTAGATCGATCCAGTGTGGGTTCTAGATCAGCATTCAAACGGTCCCTGCTAATCAAGTGCCAGCTCCAGAACATTTCCACGGCTCTGATGCGGAAGGGTTCTGGGATGTTCTAGATTGATTTTTGGGGTGGGTTCTAGATTGGTTATCCATCTTTGTCTTCCAGTCGCAGCCCCAGCCAGCTCTGGCACCAGCCTGGCACGAGCCGCTCCAGAACCCGCTCCAGAACCCGCTCCACAATGCCCCACTGGGTTCTAGCCGTGCTCCAGGCCGGTTCCGGGTCCCCCCCATCCTCGGCGGCTCACCTCCCAGGATGAGGCGGGTGCCCTCTCCGAAGAGGTACTGGTTGGCATACCAGACGGCGCAGAAGTAGGTGCCGGCGTCGGCGGGTTTGACGTTGCCGATGGTGAGGCTGAAGGTGTTGGTGTCGCGCTCCAGGCTGGCGATGAAGCGCTCTGAGATGCCGACCCCGTACGCGGGTTTGCTGTCCCCGGCCCGGTGGCTCAGCAGGAAGACGGGGCCCTGATTGGGGGGCTGGTGGTACCAGGACAGGACGTGGGTGGTGATGTCGCTCCCTGACATCTGGCAGTAGAGCCGCGGGATCTTCTCATCCACCACGTGGGATGGAGACGTCTGGGTCAGCCGGGGCGGCCCAGCTAAGGCCCCTGCGGGGAGAACGGAGAGGGGTGAGGGGGTGGGCTGGGCCCTTGGGGGCGTGGGGCTCACACCCACACAGACCCCGACACCGGTGCACACAGCCACACACAAGTGGGGGTTGGGAGCCAGGACCCCTGGGTTCTCTCCCTGGCTCTGGGTGGGGTGGGCGGTTGGGAGCCAGGACTCCTGGGTTCTATTCCAGCCCCGGCAGGACTGTGGGAAATGCCATGACACCAGTTCTTGTGGCCGGGGATCCGGCCTGCAGGTGTTGCTTTCGGGGCCGTTTGCTGTGGCTCTGCCCTGGCGCAGTCCCGGTGGGGGCCCGAGGTGCCGTTCCACGGGGCGCCTGGTCAGGGCTGCTAAGCAAGTTCACTGCGTGGCCACCTAACCCCCCCCACCACCACATCCCCCCCCCACGAACCTACATCCACTGAGTCAGCACCTTCGCAAACCCCACTAGAGTCCAGCCAACCACGGGGGGGGGACAATTGGGGGGGGGCAAACATCTGGCAGCTCTGGCGCCTCCACAGATCACAGACAGAGGTGGGTAGATATCGCCTCTGTTAGCCAGCATCCGTCCCTGTGTCCCCCTAGCCGTCCATCCGTCCAGCCCCATGTACCCCCCGTCCCCTCATCCATCCATTCATCCATCCCTATGTACCCCTTTCTGTCCGTCCATCCATCCAGCCCTAGGTACCCCCGTCCATCCATTCATCCATCCAGCCATCTCTGTGTCCCCTCTAGCCATCCATCCATTCATCCATCCCTATGTACCCCCATCTGTCCTTCCATCCATCCAGCCCTGTGTCCCCCCATCCTTCCATCTGTCCCTATGTACCCCCGTCTGTCCATGCATCCATCCATCCATCCATCCATCCATCCCTATGTACCCCCATCCACCCATCCATTCATTCATCCATCCATCCATCTCTGTGTCCCCTCTAGCCATCCGTCCGTCTGTCCATCTATCCATCCATCCCTATGTACCCCCATCCATCTGTCCATCCATCCAGCCCTATGTACCCCCGTCCACCCATCCATCCAGTCATCTGTCCATCCATCCCTGTGTCCCCTCTAGCCATCCGTCCGTCTGTCTGTCCATCCATCCATCCAGCCTTATGTCCCCCCCGCCATCCATCCATCCAGCCCTATGTTCCCCCATCCATCCATCCATCCATCTGTCCCTATGTACCCCTGTCTGTCCGTCCATCCATCCATCCCTGTATCGCCTCTAGCCATCCGTCCATCTCTCCCTATGTACCCCCATCTGTCTGTCCATCCATCCAGCCCTATGTTCCCCCATCCATCCATCCATCTGTCCCTATGTACCCCTGTCTGTCCATCCATCCATCCATCCCTGTATCACCTCTAGCCATCTGTCCATCTCTCCCTATGTACCCCCATCTGTCTGTCCATCCATCCAGCCCTATGTTCCCCCATCCATCCATCCATCTGTCCCTATGTACCCCTGTCTGTCCGTCCATCCATCCATCCCTGTATTGCCTCTAGCCATCTGTCCATCTCTCCCTATGTACCCCATCCGTCTGTCCATCCATCCATCTATCCAGACCTATGTCTCCCCATCCATCCGTCCGTCCATCCCCATGCACCCCCCATCCATCCATTCCCATAACGCACCCATCCATCTATGGCTCACCATTTCCCTGCTGGGGGGGCCAACTCCATTTCTCCCATTCAGCTGCTCTCCATCCCTGGGCCCCCCGATTCCCCGGATTGGGGCTCCTCACCCCCCAGCCTGCGTGCCCCCCCTGCAGTGGACTCACCCCTGAAATGGAGAACGAGGAGAAAAAGCCCCATCAGAAGCTCCATGGCGCCACGGTCCCCGGGTGATTCTGTCTCTGTGATGGCGCTATGGGGCGGGACCCATTTCCTGACCCCCTCGGGGACGGGGTTGGGGGGGTGACGTCAGAAGCGGCAGCAGGGTGGACCCATTTCACACGCAGACACCTCCTTCCGGGTGCTTCTGCCGCATCCATCACCCTGGCCTCTGGGCCATGCAGTCCTGGGTGGGGCTCCGGGAAGGGGAAACTGAGGCATGGCAAGCTGCTGGAAGTGGCACGGGGTCACTGGGAACAGGACCCAGGCATCCTGCGCTCCAGCCTAGGTGTGTCAGGCTGTTGACAGGCAGATCACAGCTGGGTAGAAGGACGGCACAGACGCACACTCAGATGGCTACACCCCACCGTTCGATTGCCTGCAGCTGCATTGGGGTGACAGGGTCAGCAAGGTTGTCAGCATGTAAAAGAGACAAAGTCCCTTCACACACACGTGCAAACATGCACACTCGTGCAAGGAGATTAACATGTGCAAACACACTCGTGCAAGCAGATTCACACACACAGAGCCACCCATCACATGGACCCTCACATGCTCAGACTCCCCCCCTTCAAACTGCCTGGCACCCATCACGCTTGCAAAACAAGACCCAGGTGTGATCAGAGAGACCAAGTCCCCACTCCCCCCAACAGCCTGGGAGTGTGTAACCCCTGCCCCCAGGACCACAACTCCCCCAGCCCACTGCTGTCTGGGTCTGATCTGGGGAGGGCAGACCGGGGGGCTGGGCTGGGGGAGGGGAGGATACCAGGCTGGCAGGCCCATGGGGGTGATCCGGAGGGGAGCAGGAGTGGAAAGCTGCCTTTCCTCTCCGCAACAGTTAAGCCCCCAGAGAGATCCGGGCCCCGAATATCCCTTCCCTGCACCCACACACCCTGCGGCCCTTTGCCATTGGCTGAGCCCAGTACCGCCGTGTCCCCCCCTGGCTTGCTGGAGAAGGGCCGGGGCCAATGCTAACCCGATCAGCAGCCTCCTTGCCCATGATTCGCCCTTTGGCGTGCGATGGGGGCAGCTCATGGGGTCCCCCAGCCAGAGGATTTCACCCAGGCTAGAGCCCAGTGGCTTGTGCTTGGCCGGTGCCTCTCGCCCAGGAAGGGGATGGACGTGGCACTGTGGGGCTCATGGGCTGCCCTGCTACCGGGGTGCCCTGTGCACCATTAAATGGGGGGACGGCCCTGGAGCCCCGTCGGCGGGACGAGCAGCTGCTGTTTGGAATAGCGGCTGCTCCCTCCTGTTTCCAATCGGCCGAGTGTTCCCGGCCCGGTGTGTAGGGGGGGAGCTGCTGATCCGGGAGGGGCCGCTGATGGGGGGGGCAGCTGTGTCTTAGCAGCGCTAATGCACCAGTTACCACCTGGTTGCTTCTCTGTGGTTTCCTCCTGCCCGGGGTTTGCTGTCTGCTTGGCGGGGACGGGGGGAGCTGGCCGGGGAAGGCGCAGGGGGCGGGGAGGGGAAGTGGTTGGTGGCTGGGGCCACAGCACCTCGTTATCAGGAAACGAGCAAGGCTGAATCAACAGAGATAAGGAGGCCGAAATGTCTCTGTCTCCCCCTCCCACCTCTGTTGATGTGTGTCACCCTCCAGGTCCCTCCCCCCACACTGTGCACCCCGACTCCCCACCCCAGGACCCTCGGCCCTTCAACATCCCCAAGGCAATTCACCCTCCTCCCTCCCTATGGACCCCCACCCTTATTCACCTCATCCCCCACCTCCCCCTCCCCACTTCCCCCTCCCACACCTCAGCCCCTCTCAAGCGGAGATCCCAGCTATTCATCTCTGTTAGCCACTCGGGGCTCGTCTCTGGGCACCTGGTTCACGTGGGTTTAACCCCCATCTCTCAACCGGCAATCGCCCCATCTCACCCCCCCAGGAGTGTAACAACGGCCAGTGCAGCTCATATCAGATCCCATCTCCCAATCAGAACTACAGGCTTGTCCAGAACCACTGAGGCAGAGGGCTGCGGGTCAGGAGTGAGGGGCATCGGCAGAGCTGTGGGGGGCAGGGCTGGGCTAGCAGGGGCTGCGGGTTGGGAGTGAGGGGCACTGGCAGGGCTCAGGGGGGCAGGGCTGGGCTGGCAGGGGCTGCGGGTCGGGAGTGAGGGGCACCGGCAGGGCTCAGGGGGGCAGGGCTGGGCTGGCAGGGGCTGCGGGTCAGGAGTGAGGGGCACCGGCAGAGCTGTGGGGGGCAGGGCTGGGCTAGCAGGGGCTGCGGGTCGGGAGTGAGGGGCACTGGCAGGGCTGGAGGGGGGCAGGGCTGGGCTAGCAGGGGCTGCAGGTCAGGAGTGAGGGGCACCGGCAGAGCTGTGGGGGGCAGGGCTGGGCTAGCAGGGGCTGCTAGTCGGGAGTGAGGGGCACCCCAGCAGTGGGGACGCCGGGTCCGGAGTGCAAAGGGGGCGGGAGGGCCAGGCTGGCCTGGGGCATGGTGACCTCACCGCAGAAGATAAGGCCCTGTGTGCATTGGCAGGGGCCCAGGGACAAGCCGGGATACAAACTTCCCTGTGGGGCTCAGCCCCAGAGCCCGAGTCCGGCCACAGCCGCGATGCAGCTCGGTGCCCTGCTCTGCCTGCTGCTGGCTCCGGGGGCTGTGCTGGGGGGCCAGGCCAAGGTGCCCCCCTCCCGGCCCTACAACCAGGTCATTGTGGTGCCCAACGGGTCGACGCATGGGGTGTGGGGGCCCGTGGAGATGTGCCCTGAAGGCAGCTATGCCAATGGCTTCAATTTGAAGGTAGCAGCTTCCCCTCCCCACTTATACACCCCCCTTTATATCCTTCCCCCCTCTGACCCTTATCCCCTGCCCCCCACCAGCCCCATATCCTCCTTCCCCTCACATCCCCATTATCTCCCTGCCCCCTAGTCCCCTTTTCCCCCTGCCCCCCAACAGCCCCCTTCCCCCCGCCCCCCAACAGCCCCTTATCTCCCTGCCCCCCAACAGCCCCCTTATCTCCCACCCCCTTTTCCTCCTCCCATCCACCAACCCCCTCTCCCTGCCCCCTCTCTGACCCTCACCCCCCATCTCACCCCATCTCTGCCCCCCGCTCCCAGGGCAACGTGCCAGGGGAGGACAACACGGGGCTGAACGGGATCCGTCTGCATTGTTCCGACGGCACCACCATCCAGTCCAGCGTGGGAGCGTGAGTACCGGACGCCTGGGTCCCTCACAGCAGCCATGGGCCCACCCCACCTTGTGTCAGCCCCCAAGGGCTAGACCCTTTCTGAGCCCCCACGCAAGGACTCCCCCATCTGGAGAGGGAGGGATGCATAGACAGATCGGGATGTGGGGATGGACGTGGGGTGAGGAAGGGATAGGTGGATGTGGGAGGGGTGTATAGATGGATGGGGGTGTGGGGACGGACATGGGGGGAGGAAGGAGTGGGTGGATGGGGGTGGGATGTATAGACAGATGGGGTGTGAGGGGGTAGAGGGTTTGGTGGGTAGTGGGGGTGGGTGGATGGAGGGTTAGTTGGGTAGAGCAGTGGAAAGGTGGGTGGAGGGACAGATGAACAGACAGGTGGGTAGGTGGGTGGAGGGATGAACAGACAGGTGGGTAGGTGGGTGGATAGATGGATGGACAGGTGGAGGGACAGATGGACGGACGGGTGGAGGGGTGGATGGATGGGTGGATGGACAGCTGGGTGGATAGAGGGACAGATGGATGGGTGGGTGGGTAGATGGATGGACGGGTGGAGGGGTGGATGGACAGGTGGGCGGGTGGAGAGATAGATGGACGGACGGGTGGAGGGGTGGATGGATGGGTGGATGGACGGCTGGGTGGATAGAGGGACGGATGGATGGGTGGGTGGGTAGATGGATGGACAGGTGGAGGGGTGGATGGACAGGTGGGTGGGTGGAGAGATAGATGGATGGACGGGTGGAGGGATGGGTGGATGGACGGCTGGGTGGATAGAGGGACGGATGGATGGGTGGGTGGGTAGATGGATGGACGGGTGGAGGGGTGGATGGACAGGTGGGTACATGGGTGGAGGGATGGATGGACAGGTGGTTGGATAGAGGGACGGACGGGTGGAGGGATGGATAGACGGGTGGAAGGACAGATGGACGGGTGGGTAGGTGGGTGGGTGGATACATGGACGGATGGGTGGGTAGATGGGTGGATGGGTGGAGGGATGGACGGACGGGTGGGTAGGTGGGTGGATAGATGGACGGAAGGGTGGAGGAGTGGATGGACAGGTGGAAGGAGAGATGGACAGGTGGGTGGGTAGGTGGGTGAGTGGATGGGTGGACGGGTGGGTGGTTGGAGAGGCGGATGGACGGGTGGGTAGATGGGTGGAGGGAGGGATGGACGGATGGGTGGAGGGATGGACAGACAGACTGGTGGATGGGTGGAGGGGTGGATGGACAGGTGAGTACATGGGTGGTGGGATGGATGGACAGGTGGGCGGGTGGAGAGATAGATGGATGGATGGGTGGAGGGGTGGATGGATGGGTGGATGGATGGCTGGGTGGATAGAGGGATGGATGGATGGATGGGTGGGTGGGTATATGGATGGACGGGTGGAGGGGTGGATGGACAGGTGGGTACATGGGTGAAGGGATGGATGGACAGGTGGTTGGATAGAGAAACGGACGGGTGGAGGGATGGATAGACGGGTGGAAGGACAGATGGACGGGTGGGTAGGTGGGTGGAGGGACAGGGGTGGGTGGGTGAATAGATGGATGGACGGGTGGGTGGATGGATGGATAGAGAGGTGGCTAGGTGGGTGGGTAGATGGAAGGACGGGTGGGTGGAGGGAGGGATAGACAGACAGGTGGGCAAGTGGGTGGATGGGTCGGTAGGTGGGTGGATAGATGGGCGGATGAGTGGAGGGATGGATGGAAGGGTGGATGGAGAGACGGGTGGAGGAATGAATGGACAGGTGGAAGGACAGATGGACAGGTGAGTGGGTAGGTGGGTGAGTGGATGGGTGGAAGGATGGGTGGACGGGTGGGTGGGTGGAAAGGCGGATGGACGGGTGGGTAGATGGGTGGAGGGAGGGATGGATGGATGGGTGGAGGGACGGACAGACAGACTGGTGGATGGGTGGAAGGACGGACAGACAGGTGGGTGGATGAATGGATGGACAGGTGGATGGATGGGTGGAGAGACAAATGGACAGAGATGAACAGATGGGTGGAGGGACAGATGGACAGGGGGGTGGGGGCGTGGAGGGATGGACGGACAGGTGGGTAGGTGGGTGGGTGGAGGCACGGGTGGAGGGATGGACTGATGGGTGGGTGGAGAGATGGATGGGTGGGTGGATAGATGGGTGGAGGGATGGATGGCTGGATGGGTGGAGGGATGAACAGACGGGTCAGTGGGTGGACGGATGGACAGGTGGGTGGGCGGATAGGTGGAGGGATGGATAGACGCGTGGAGGGATGGATGGACGGGTGAGTAGCTGGGTCGAAAGATGGGTGGGTGGAGGGATGGGTGGAGGGACGGATGGATGGACGGGTGAGTAGCTGAGTCGGTAGAGGGGTGGGTGGATAGGTAGGTGGATAGATGGGTGGGTGGAGGGATGGACGGAGGGATGGGTGAGTAGCTGGGCGGATAGATGGGTGGGTGGAGGGATGGATGGATGGGTAGTGGAGGGATGGGTGGAGGGACGGATGGATGGACTGGTGAGTAGCTGGGTCGGTAGAAGGGTAGGTGGATAGATGGGTGGGTGGAGGGACGGATGGATGGGTGGTGGAAGAATGGGTGCAGGGACGGATGGATGGACAGGTGAGTAGCTGGGTCGGTAGATGTGTAGGTGGATAGATGGGTGGGTGGAGGGATGGATGGATGGGTGGTGGAGGGTTGAGTGGAGGGACGGATGGATGGACGGGTGAGTAGCTGGGTCGGTAGATGGGTGGGTGGATAGATGGGTGAGTGGAAGGATGGATGGATGGGTGGTGGAGGGATGGGTGGAGGGACGGATGGATGGATGGGTGAGTAGCTGGGTGGATAGATGGGTGGGTGGAGGGATGGGTGGATGGGTGGTGGAGGGATGGGTGGGGGGACGGATGGATGGATGGGTGAGTAGCTGGGTCGGTAGATGGGTAGGTGGATAGATGGGTGGGTGGAGGGATGGATGGATTGGGGGTGGAGGGATGAGTGGAGGGACGGATGGATGGACGGGTGAGTAGCTGGGTCGGTAGATGTGTAGGTGGATAGATGGGTGGGTGGAGGGATGGATGGATGGGTGGTGGAGGAATGGGTGGAGGGACGGATGGATGGACGGGCGGACAGGTGGGTGAACGGATAGATGAGTGGAGGGATGGAAGGACGGGTGAATAGCTGGGTGGATAGATGGGTGGGTGGAGGGATGGATGGAGGGACAGATGGATGGACGGGTGAGTAGCTGGGTCGGTAGATGGGTAGGTGGATAGATGGGTGGGTGGAGGGATGGATGCGTAGGTGGTGGAGGGATGGGTGGAGGGACGGATGGATGGACGGGTGAGGAGCTGGGTCGGTAGATGGGTAGGTGGATCGAGGGGTGGAGGGACGGATGGATGGGTGGTGGAGAGATGGGTGGAGGGACGGATGGATGGACGGGTGAGTAGCTGGGTCAGTAGATGGGTAGGTGGATAGACGGGTGGGTGGAGGGATGGATGGATGGGTGGTGGAGGGATGGGTGGAGGGACGGATGGATGGACGGGTGAGTAGCTGGGTCGGTAGATGGGTGGGTGGATAGATGGGTGGGTGGAAGGGTGGATGGATGGGTGGTGGAGAGATGGGTGGAGGGACGGATGGATGGACGGGTGAGTAGCTGGGTCGGTAGATGGGTAGGTGGATAGATGGGTGGGTGGAGGGATGGATGGATGGGTGAGTGGAGGGATGAGTGGAGGGACGGATGGATGGACGGGTGAGTAGCTGGGTCAGTAGATGGGTAGGTGGATAGATGGGTGGGTAGAAGGATGGATGGATGGGTGGTGGAGGGATGGGTGGAGGGATGGATGGACGGGTGAACAGCTGGGTGGATAGATGAGTGGGTGGAGGGACGGATGGATGGATGGATGGGTGGTGGAGGGATGGGTGGAGGGATGGATGGAGGGACGGGTGAGTAGCTGGGTCGGTAGATGGGTAGGTGGATAGATGGGTGGAGGGATGGATGGATGGATGGGTGAGTAGCTGGGTCGGTAGATGGGTGGGTGGAGGGATGGATGGATGGGTGGTGGAGGGATGGGTGGAGGGACGGATGGATGGACGGGTGAATAGCTGGGTCGGTAGATGGGTGGGTGGAGGGACGGATGGATGGGTGGTGGAGGGATGGGTGGAGGGACGGATGGATGGACGGGTGAGTAGCTGGGTCACTAGATGGGTGGGTGGATAGATGGGTGGGTGGAGGGATGGATGGATGGACGGGTGAGTAGCTGGGTCGGTAGATGGGTGGGTGGAGGGATGGATGGAGGGACAGAGGGTGGGTTGAGGGATGGGTGGATGGGTGGTGGAGGGATGGGTGGAGGGATGGATGGATGGACGAGTGAGTAGCTGGGTCGGTAGATCGGTAGGTGAATAGATGGGTGGGTGGAGGGATGGATGGATGGGTGGTGGAGGGATGAGTGGAGGGACGGATGGATGGATGGGTGAGTAGCTAGGTCGGTAGATGGGTAGGTGGATAGATGGGTGGGTGGAAGGATGGGTGGTGGAGGGATGGATGGAGGGACGGATGGATGGACGGGTGAGTAGCTGGGTCGGTAGATGGGTAGTTGGATAGATGGGTGGGTGGAAGGATGGATGGATGGACGGGTGAGTAGCTGGGTCGGTAGATGGGTGGGTGGAGGGATTGATGGATGGGTGGGTGGAGGGATGGATGGAGGGACGGATGGATGGACAGGTGAGTAGCTGGGTCGGTAGATGGGTAGGTGGATAGATGGGTGGGTGGAGGGATGGATGGATGGGTGGTGGAGAGATGGGTGGAGGGACGGATGGATGGACCGGTGAGTAGCTGGGTCGGTAGATGGTTGGGTGGATAGATGGGTGGGTGGAAGGATGGATGGATGGGTCGTGGAGAGATGGGTGGAGGGACGGATGGATGGACGAGTGAGTAGCTGGGTTGGTAGATGGGTGGGTGGATGGATGGATGGATGGGTGGTGGAGGGATGAGTGGAGGAACGGATGGATGGACGGGTGAGTAGCTGGGTCAGTAGATGGGTAGGTGGATAGATGGGTGGGTGGAAGGATGGATGGATGGGTGGTGGAGGGATGGGTGGAGGGATGGATGGACGGGTGAACAGCTGGGTGGATAGATGAGTGGGTGGAGGGACGGATGGATGGATGGGTGGGTGGAGGGATGGATGGATGGATGGGTGGTGGAGGGATGGGTGGAGGGATGGATGGAGGGATGGGTGAGTAGCTGGGTTGGTAGATGGGTAGGTGGATAGATGGGTGGAGGGATAGATGGATGGACGGGTGACTAGCTGGGTCGGTAGATGGGTGGGTGGAGGGATGGATGGATTGGTGGTGGAGGGATGGGTGGAGGATGGATGGACGGACGGGTGAGTAGCTGGGTCGGTAGATGGGTAGGTGGATAGATGGGTGGAGGGACGGATGGATAGATGGGTGGAGGGACGGATGGATGGGTGGTGGAGGGATGGGTGGAGGGACGGATGGATGGACGGGTAAGTAGCTGGGTCGGTAGATGGGTGGGTGGAGGGACGGATGGATGGGTGGTGGAGGGATGGGTGGAGGGACGGATGGATGGACGGGTGAGTAGCTGGGTCGGTAGATGGGTGGGTGGATAGATGGGTGGGTGGAGGGATGGATGGATGAATGGACGGGTGAGTAGCTGGGTCGGTAGATGGGTGGGTGGAGGGATGGATGGAGGGACGGAGGGTGAGTTGAGGGATGGGTGGATGGGTGGTGGAGGGATGAGTGGAGGGACGGATGGATGGATGGGTGAGTAGCTAGGTCGGTAGATGGGTAGGTGGATAGATGGGTGGATGGAAGGATGGGTGGTGGAGGGATGGATGGAGGGACGGATGGATGGACGGGTGAGTAGCTGGGTCGGTAGATGGGTAGGTGTATAGATGGGTGGGTGGAAGGATGGATGGATGGATGGACGGGTGAGTAGCTGGGTTGGTAGATGGGTGGGTGGAGGGATTGATGGATGGGTGGGTGGAGGGATGGATGGAGGGACAGATGGATGGACGGGTGAGTAGCTGGGTCGGTAGATGGGTAGGTGGATAGATGGGTGGGTGGAGGGATGGATGGATGGACGAGTGAGTAGCTGGGTCGGTAGATGAGTGGGTGGAGGGATGGGTGGATGGGTGGTGGAGGGATGAGCGGAGGGATGGATGGATGGACGGGTGAGTAGCTGGGTCGGTAGATGGGAAAGTGGATAGATGGGTGGGTGGAGGGATGGATGAATGAGGGGTGGAGGGACGGATGGATGGACGGGTCAGTAGCTGGATCGGTAGATGGGTAGGTGGATAGATGGGTGGAGGGACGGATGGATGGGTGGTGGAGGGATGGGTGGAGGGACAGATGGATGGACAGGTGAGTAGCTGAGTCGGTAGATGGGTGGGTGGAGAGATGGGTGGGTGGAAGGATGGATGGATGGATGGGTGGTAGAGGGATGGATCGATGGATGGTGGGGGGATGAGTGGAGGGACGGATGGATGGACGGGTGAGTAGCTGGGTCGGTAGATGGGTAGGTGGATAGATGGGTGGGTGGAAGGATGGATGGATGGGTGGTGGAGAGATGGGTGGAGGGATGGATGGATGGACGGGTGAGTAGCTGGGTCGGTAGATGGGTGGGTGGAGGGATGGATGAATGGGTGGTGGAGGGATGAGTGGAGGGACGGATGGATGGACAGGTGAGTAGCTGGGTCGGTAGATGGGTAGGTGGATAGATGGGTGGGTGGAAGGATGGATGGATGAGTGGTGGAGGGATGAGTGGAGGGACGGATGGATGGATGGGTGAGTAGCTGGGTCGGTAGATGGGTAGGTGGATAGATGGGTGGGTGGAAGGATGGATGGATGGGTGGTGGAGGGATGGGTGGAGGGATGGATGGACGGGTGAACAGCTGGGTGGATAGATGAGTGGGTGGAGGGACGGATGGATAGATGGATGGGTGGTGGAGGGATGGGTGGAGGGATGCATGGAGGGACGGGTGAGTAGCTGGGTCGGTAGATGGGTAGGTGGATAGATGGGTGGAGGGATGGATGGATGGATGGGTGAGTAGCTGGGTCGGTAGATGGGTGGGTGGAGGGATGGATGGATGGATGGGTGGTTGAGGGATGGATGGAGGGACGGATGGATGGACTGGTGAGTAGCTGGGTCGGTAGATGGGTAGGTGTATAGATGGGTGGAGGGACGGATGGATAGATGGGTGGAGGGACGGGTGGAGGGACGGATGGATGGACGGGTGAGTAGCTGGGTCAGTAGATGAGTAGGTGGATAGATGGGTGGGTGAAGGGTGGATGGATGGGTGGTGGAGGGATGAGTGGAGTGACGGATGAATGGACGGGTGAGTAGCTGGGTCGGTAGATGGGTGGGTGGATAGATGGGTGGGTGGAAGGATGGATGGATGAGTGGTGGAGGGATGGGTGGAGGGACGGATGGATGGACGGGTGAGTCGCTGGGTCGGTAGATGAGTGGGTGGAGGGATGGATGGATGGGTGGTGGAGGGATGGGTGTAGGGACAGATGGATGGACGTATGAGTAGCTGGGTGGATAGATGGGATGGGTGGAGGGACGGATGGATGGACGGTTGAGTAGCTGGGTCTGTAGATGGATGGGTGGATAGATGGGTGGGTGGAGGGATGGATGGATGGGTGGTGGAGGGATGGATGGAGGGACGGATGGGTGGATGGAGGGATGGGTGGATGGGTGGTGGAGGGATGGGTGGAGGGACGGATGGATGGACGAGTGAGTAGCTGGGTCTGTTAATGGGTAGGTGGATAGATGGGTGGGTGGAAGGATGGATGGATGGATGGGTGAGTAGCTGGGTCGGTAGATGGGTGGGTGGAGGGATGGATGGATGGGTGGTGGAGGGATGGGTGGAGGGACGAATGGATGGACGGGTGAATAGCTGGGTGGATAGTTGGGATGGGTGGAGGGACGGATGGATGGACGGGTGAGTAGCTGGGTCGGTAGATGGGTGGGTGGATAGATGGGTGGGTGGAGGGATGGATGGATGGACGGTTGAGTAGCTGGGTAGGTAGATGGATGGGTGGAGGGATGGGTGGGTGGAGAGATGGATGGACGGGTGAGTATCTGGGTCGGTAGATGGGTGGGTGGATAGTTGGGTGGGTGGAGGGACGGATGGATGGACGGTTGAGTAGCTGGGTAGGTAGATGGGTGGGTGGAGGGATGGATGGACGGGTGAGTAGCTGGGTCGGTAGATGGGTGGGTGGATAGATGGGTGGGTGGAGGGACGGATGGATGGACAGGTGAGTAGCTGGGTAGGTAGATGGATGGGTGGAGGGATGGATGGATGGACAGGTGAGTAGCTGGGTAGGTAGATGGATGGGTGGAGGGATGGATGGATGGACAGGTGAGTAGCTGGGTAGGTAGGTGGGTGGGTGGAGGGATGGATGGACGGGGGAGTAGCTGGGTGGATAGATGGGTGGGTGGAAGGATGGATGGATGGATGGGTGAGTAGCTGGGTCGGTAGATGGGTGGGTGGAGGGATGGATGGATGGGTGGTGGAGGGATGGGTGGAGGGACGAATGGATGGACGGGTGAATAGCTGGGTGGATAGTTGGGATGGGTGGAGGGACGGATGGATGGACGGGTGAGTAGCTGGGTCGGTAGATGGGTGGGTGGATAGATGGGTGGGTGGAGGGATGGATGGATGGACGGTTGAGTAGCTGGGTAGGTAGATGGATGGGTGGAGGGATGGGTGGGTGGAGAGATGGATGGACGGTTGAGTATCTGGGTCGGTAGATGGGTGGGTGGATAGTTGGGTGGGTGGAGGGACGGATGGATGGACGGTTGAGTAGCTGGGTAGGTAGATGGGTGGGTGGAGGGATGGATGGACGGGTGAGTAGCTGGGTCGGTAGATGGGTGGGTGGATAGATGGGTGGGTGGAGGGACGGATGGATGGACAGGTGAGTAGCTGGGTAGGTAGATGGATGGGTGGAGGGATGGATGGATGGACAGGTGAGTAGCTGGGTAGGTAGATGGATGGGTGGAGGGATGGATGGATGGACAGGTGAGTAGCTGGGTAGGTAGGTGGGTGGGTGGAGGGATGGATGGACGGGGGAGTATCTGGGTGGATAGATGGGTGGGTGGAAGGATGGATGGATGGATGGGTGAGTAGCTGGGTCGGTAGATGGGTGGGTGGAGGGATGGATGGATGGGTGGTGGAGGGATGGGTGGAGGGACGAATGGATGGACGGGTGAATAGCTGGGTGGATAGTTGGGATGGGTGGAGGGACGGATGGATGGACGGGTGAGTAGCTGGGTCGGTAGATGGGTGGGTGGATAGATGGGTGGGTGGAGGGATGGATGGATGGACGGTTGAGTAGCTGGGTAGGTAGATGGATGGGTGGAGGGATGGGTGGGTGGAGAGATGGATGGACGGGTGAGTATCTGGGTCGGTAGATGGGTGGGTGGATAGTTGGGTGGGTGGAGGGACGGATGGATGGACGGTTGAGTAGCTGGGTAGGTAGATGGGTGGGTGGAGGGATGGATGGACGGGTGAGTAGCTGGGTCGGTAGATGGGTGGGTGGATAGATGGGTGGGTGGAGGGATGGATGGATGGACAGGTGAGTAGCTGGGTAGGTAGATGGATGGGTGGAGGGATGGATGGATGGACAGGTGAGTAGCTGGGTAGGTAGGTGGGTGGGTGGAGGGATGGATGGACGGGGGAGTAGCTGGGTGGATAGATGGGTGGGTGGAGGGATGGACACGGGGGCAGGCTGACAGGTGGGTGGACGGATAGGTGGAGGGACGGACGGACAGACAAACACATCTAACCCGCTCTCCTCCCCTGGCTCAGGTGGGGCTGGTGGCAGAGGGCCCGGTACTGCCCCCGGGGCTACCTTCGTGCCTTCTCGCTGGGGGTGCAGCCGCGGCAGGACGCCAGGGACGACGTAGCCGCCACCGGCCTGCGCGTGGCCTGCTCCGACGGGGAGCTGCTGGCCGGCGACGCTGGGGACCGGGAGGGGCCCTGGAGCCACCCCTGCCTCTCCGGCTCCGTCTGCGGCCTCCAGACCCGGGTGGAGGAGCCGGGGGGCCAGCAGGAGGACAGCACGGCCCTCAACGACGTCCGTTTCTTTTGCTGCCCACCCTAGGGCCCCCCCCCGGGGGGCGCCTGCCCATTAAATCTGGCCCAGGGCCTCTTCCCAGCCGCCTCGTGTCTTTATTGGGGGCTGGGATTGGGGGGGGAACCCGGCCTCGGGGTCTGGGGGGACAGGCTCAGTGCACCCTGGAGGAGTGGGGGCAGGTCCTGGGTGGATTCGGGGTTCATTGTGGTTCCTGTGTCATGTTGGGTGGGGAGGATTCGGGGTTGGTAGAGGGGGAGCCAGGCAGGGGAGCCCGCTCAGCCCCCCCAGACCCTCTGCCGTCAATGCCCCAGCATGGGGGACCCCCACATCAGGCTGCCTGTCAGCCTGTCCTTTGGGGGGCACCATAGTCTCCCCCACTGCTCCTGCTGGCACCCTGGACCCAAACACAGCTCCGTGCGGGGTGGGGAGCATCCGGCTGGGATTCAACCGGGCAGCCTGCCTCAGTTTCCCAGAATGGCTCCCTTGTCTGACAGGACCCCTCCTTGGTGGGGCAGGCATGGGGAGGGGGGGTGCCGGGAGCCAGATTGTTACCAAGCCAGAGGGCAAAATAATCCCCCCCCATGTGGTCTCCCCCATGACATCTCATCCTCTGGCGCCCCATGCACTCCACTCCTGGGCTGTTGGTCCGCCCTCCAGCCCCCCAGGTTCCCCCTCCCCCGGCCTCACCCCGCCGTGACCCCCGCATCTTCCCACACCTGGCTTCACGGGGTCCCCATGCACAGGCCAGCCCTGTGTCTACCCTGGCTGGGTCGGGGTCTCTCCCGGGCCACCCCCTCACCGGGGCCAGGGTCTTACCTTGTTCCCTGATGCCTCCTGAGCTCCCCTCTTCTGGCCTCGCTAGGGAATTAACGGCTCCAGCCCAGGTGTGGCTCCTAGGTTGTTCCCCGGGGTACGGCCGGGGAGGGTGCAGCTTAGTCCCTTGCCTGGCACCATTTGCACGTCCGGCTTAGCCAAACCCAGGGGCATTTGTAACAGGAGATTACAAAATTCAGAGGAGGGGGTGTCACGGACCCACAGGTGCCCACACCGTGCGGTCCATGGGGGGTGCCCCGTTCAGTGCGACAGCCCTTCTCGGGGGGCCACTCTCTCCTGGGGTCAGGCCCCTCCAGCTCCCGGAGCCGCACCTCTCTGAGCCTCAGCACGTCTGTCTCTGCCGTGGGCCCCCCCAGGGAGTCCCCTCGCTCTGGGCCCCCCCAGGGCCTCCACTCCCCTGTTCTCTAGCCCGGAGCGACTCTACGCCAGCATAACACAGGAGGGGTTATCGAGCACAGGAAACTCTCCGGGGCTCAGGCCTGGTGCAGTTGTGAAGTTTTATGTTTGTATTTTATATCATGAGGGCAGGGGACTGGACTCGATGACCTCTCCAGGTCCCTTCCAGTCCTAGATGTGGTACGTATGAAAGGTATTGGGGTATACAGATCAAATATCATATATCCACAAACGGTCGAGGTATATGCACCCCCGGTCGTGGAAGTGCTGGGCCATTAGCGGGAGGATTAGAGTCCTCGCTCCGACCCGTCTGTTGGGGGGAAATTGCACAGGGGAATATACCTGCGGTCGTAGCAAGATTGAACCCAGATATTGGGGGCTTTGCATTCCCCACTCCATCTCTGTCAGGCAGAGCTGTTTTCAGTGGGTATAATGCAGGGTAGGCAACCTATGTCATGTGTCCCGATGGCGGCACATGAGCTGATTTTCAGTGGCACTGACATTGCCCATGTCCTGGCCACTGGCTCTGCATTTTAATTTAATTTTAAACAAAGCTTCTTAAACATTTTAAAACCCTTATTTACTCGAACATACAACAATAGTTGAGTTCTCCGTTACGGACTTAGAGAAAGAGACCTTCTAAAAACGTTCCAATGTTTTCCTGGCCCGGGAAGCCTGAGATGAGAGTGAATAAACGAAGGCTCGGCGCCTCGCTTCGGAAAGGTGGCCGACCCCTGGGATGGACGTTTGTGTAGCGTAAGTCCCAGCACGAGCGTGGGCATGGAAGAGTTGTGAAGATAAAGAGATGCAGAAAGAATCATGTTCGGGTGGGACTTTCTGCAGGACACCCAACGCTGAAGGATCTCGGAGTTTGGCAGTGTAGTATTTTCGGCGAGCGGCGTTGTGGTGATTTCACCATTTTCAAAGCAATGTTTAAGGGAAGGGGCCAGGAGGGGTGGGGGCTAGTTAAGGATCCCACCCTCCTCGGTAAATTGGTAGTGGGACGAAACCTGTGTCCGTGAAAAGGGACGACAGTTTGATGACGGACCCAGGGTTGGGACCAGACAAGCAGGCAGGCAACAGATACAAAAAAATTGGAAAACAGGTTGGAAGCCCTAAGGGCAGAGTGTCAGGAGTAAGAAAAAAAAATAAAACGTAAGCGCAGGCGTGGGGAATTCAGATCCCTGGGACAGTACTGGGAAGGGTGGAATCGGAGTAGACGAAGGCGTCTTCCGGGGAGAGACGCAAGTGATTTAAAGAGAGAGAGGGTGACGTTAGCTCTGCAGAGGCTGGAGGGAATGACGCAGTGAAAAGTTGGACCTTAACTGTGTACAGATGTCATCGGCGTACAGCTGTGTAAAACTGTACGCAACGTAAGAAATGGTAAAAACCAAAGAACACGAGTGAATAAATCGATCGTGTAAATCTGTGGAGCGTTTCGGACCTAAGGCAACAACCCGATTTGTAAAACTCTTGTTCTGTGGGTTGGAGCCAAATCGGTTTTGTGTTCACGTAACACCACTAGAATCCATCAAAATCTTCCCATTCGAAGTTGCAAAACTGAAAAAACACGTTTTGCCAGGCACAGGTAACACACTTTGTTTGGCGTTGAGATTTAACGTGTAACCCGGAAGGTAACTTAACGCTTTATACGTTGAATATCTTTTTTAAGCTGCAGCAGGGCAGTCAAACAGGGAGAAGGGGGAAAGATTCTGGAGCTGGTTTTTCAGTAACAAAATAGCAGTAGTGAAAGAGAGTGGCTCTGTGTAATCAAAGGTCCCGTTGCTAAGGATTCATGTAAATTCTGTGAGCACAAAAGAACCAGTTACCCCTTATGTAAAAATCGATATGGCTGACGTTATCGGTGTTAAACTATGGCAGGAATGTGCCTTTCCCCCTCCAGAACACGGGCCACGTATTACAGAAAGGGAACAAGAATTGATAACACCTGACAAACTTAGTCTGCTGCATAAAAGGGGGAAACCGAGGCACAGGCTCAAACACTAACGCTCAGTCAGGAACCGGGGTTCAAAGGAGCCGGAGGCAAGGGTCAGTTGGTGCTACCTCAGGTTACACACCTGGGTGCTGTCATGGGAGAAGAAGGGAGACAGGTAGGTCAGAGAAAGGTCAGGGGGCTACCGACGCTCACTCTTTAAGGGTACTGCTAGGAAGATTCAGTTTTCTTAGCCCACCCATTTATAAATATGCCAAATCCCTCACCCATTGTGGAAACTGCTAAAGAGAAAGGCAGGCAGGGAATGGGGAACAGAGCAGGACCCCGCTTTAACCCTGCCTGGTGTTCCCTTGCTGAATTACAGCCTTTTCTTATTCCTTTGGCAGCTAATGACCCGGCCTCGGCTGCCGCATGATTGCAAAATATTGAAAACGGGGACCAACATGAATGGCCAGAAGTCGCTCTGCAGCAAAGAATTGCCTTGGCAGAGGCACCTCCACTGTAAGAATCAGATCCCGTGGGCCAAGAAAAGCACGTCTGGTTGAATGATGGGAGTCAGGGCTGGCACCGGTGTTTTTGCTGCCCCAAGCGGCAAAAAAAAAAAGAAGAAGCCGCGATCATGATTGGCAGAAGCTCCACCGCGCAGCTTTCTTCTTCGGCGGCAATTTGGTGGCAGGTCCTTCCTGCCAAGCTAGTGCCCGGAGCTGGCCCTGACGGGAGGGCATGGTAGTACGAGGGAAAAGATGCGTAAAATACGCTGCCATTAACTTAGCAGGGGAAGTCATTCAGGGACGACTTAGACCACGGATCGGCTGGGCCTGCTGAGCGCCACAGAATTGATCAGGTTTTAAGGCAATGTGACCATTCCCCACGGCCCGTGTGTATTTCTGCCAATGGTGATTTCTGTGTAAAAAAAAAGACAGTTTTTAATACAGGATTGGTATAGGAACGGGACTAAAGCAGCAAATAACTATTGGACATTTACATACAAAGGAAAAGAACGTCTGTGCTAACCCAGCTAAAAAATGTCCCAGAGGGTAACAAAACCCCCATGTGCGACATGTGAGGCACACGGTAAGGGCATGGGTATGGAGACCACGGGAAATAACCGGGTAGGTACAAGGGCGTGACGTAGCCGTTGGAGCCAGACGTCAGAAAATGGACGTCTGTGCTGAGAACTGGCCCCACAGGTCGCCCATGCCCAGTTCCAGGAAAGACAGACAGCCGGGAGTTACTTAATGTAGCGCATCCGTTTGCCCATGGGGGCGCGGAAGGGATTTCAAGGCCAGAGCAGGCCGCAGAACGGAGGGGTATAAAAAACGATGTTACAACCTGGGTGCAAAATTGTATGCGGTGGGCTCGGGACAAGGCTTGTCCTCCGCACTGGTGACCCACGATCAAAGAATCATAGAACATCAGGTCGGAAGAGACCTCAGGAGGGATCTAGTCCAACCCCCTGCTCAAAGCAGGACCAACCCCAACTAAATCATCCCAGCCAGGCCTTTGTCAAGCTGGGCCTTAAAAACCTCTAAGGAAGGAGATTCCACCACCTCCCTAGGGAACCCATTCCAGTGCTTCACCACCCTACTAGGGAAATAGTGTTTCCTAATATCCAACCTAGACCTCCCCCACTGCAACTTGAGACCATTGCTCCTTGTTCTGTCATCTGCCACCACTGAGAACAGCCGAGCTCCATCCTCTTTGGAACCCCCTTCAGGTAGTTGAAAGCAGCTATCAAATCCCCCCTCACTCTTCTCTTCAGCAGACTAAACAATCCCAGTTCCCTCAGCCTCTCCTCATAAGTCATGTGCTCCAGCCCCCTAATCATTTTTGTTGCCCTCCGCTGGACTCTTTCCAATTTTCCCAAATCCTTCTTGTAGTGGGGGGCCCTAAACTGGACACAGTCTCCAGATGAGGCCTCACCAATGTCAAATAGAGGGGAATGATCCCGTCCCTCGATCTGCTGGCAATGCACCTACTTATACAGCCCAAGATGCCATTAGGCTTCTTGGCAACAAGAGCCCACTGCTGACGATGCACCAAGCACAGGGCACGGGGTTCAAACTGATTTTATTGCTAAATTGCCAAGGAGGAAGGAAGGAAGGAAGTTAGAGAGAAGCTCTGGCCTCAGGCCAAGTCGAACGCATGAACCGCATGGTTAAGGAAGCTCTCCAGAAGGTAGCAAAGCACACAGGGAAAGATTGGCTGGATAAACTGCCTCTGATTTTCTCTGCCATCCGCGGCAGTAACAGACTAAGAACAAACATATAACCCTATCGCCTTCTGTTTGGACATCCCGTGCTCCTAATGACTGAGCCTAGAACCTGAAATGGGTCCACGTTTCGCAAACTAAACCGCTGACGGAAATAACGACATTTGGATTCACTGCAGAACAGGACGTCCTGGAACCAGAGCGCAAAGCTGAAAATGAAACACCAGTGTAAGGTTTGAGTTTCACCTGCTCTTTGGGGGACGCTCAGGGCCTGGGTAATTAGAGCGATCCTGGGAGAAGATGCAGCCCTCCTTATACGCCAATATTTAAGGAATAATTCACTCCCCTCCAACCAATCACGGATTCCTGCCCATAATCCTGTGAGCCTCATAAAACGGTGTGATAAAAACAGTAACCAACTCTTAAAACCCTTAAAAAATACCGATATGTCTGCCTGGCCAAGGCAAGTGGGACTTAAAATTCACTTTATAAACACCACAGGAATATGAAACCACTGGGGAATAAAGGTTAAAACAGAGGGTCTCTATGGGGATACCACCTGGAGTTCCAGCTACCCACAATCACCAGATCAGTAAAATAAGCCTGTTAAGACAGGAACGATCCAGTGGAGAACTGTCCCAATACCCCATAGGAAATTGGAACTTAAATGTTCACTCCACCCCCTTCCTCTTATAACAGGCTGGTTTAAAAACACGTCAACTCTCCAATGGCCGAGGAATACGTCGGGCATGGGTCACTTGCTGGTGGATTCTCTGCTTGGGGTTTTTATAGAAGTGAATGGGTAGGGTTCTGTGGCCTGCTTTGTGCAGGAGGTCAGACTAGATGATCATATCGGTGCCTTCTGACCTATGAGTCTATGAGTCGACGCCAAATTAGGAGGAGGTCAATTTACAGCCGGAATTATAATCACTATAGACCTGGAAGTCATTAAAAATAAGTTCAGTTTCTTGTCACAGCCGCAAAATAGTCTCGGTCTCAAGCAGGCAAATAATATCGTAAATCTGGTACAAATAAAATTAAAAAATGAAACGGCCTTGGCCATAAAATGTGCTAAGAAGTTTAGCATCACTGGAACACGCAATGTTTTGGGTAATAGCTGGGACAGTTCAGGTATTAATGCATCTTTTAAGCCAACAAAAAAAGTCCTCAGTTTTTACAACGGACACAGAGGGATCCGGGTCGTTCATATGTCACGTGTGAATAAAGACACTCTACAGGTTGCTAGCTCTGGAAAAGAACTGACAGCTTATCACTGGTACGACATTGGTCCCCGACCTCTGTTCTCAATCATGTTCCACCCATGACTAGCTGTATTAATATTGTCCGGGGTTTGCTTGCTAGGAGTGTGTTGTATGCGCTGTTAAACGTAAAAAAAAAAGTTTGTTAAATTACAACCACAAGTTCAAATGGCCTCTCAGCATATTGCTGCGAAAGAATCGTATAAAATACGACACACACAGAATTGTTCTTGAGGCGTCAAAGGGGGACATGTGGTAGTCAAATGTGATGTTTGTATTTTATGTCATTTATGATAAAAATAATAACATAGCATGTATTAAACGTATCGGTGTATAACAGGGCTAGGCAACCTATGGCCCGCATGCCAGAGGCGGCACACGAGCTGATGTTCAGTGGCACTCACGCTTCCCGGATCCTGGCCACCGGTCCGGGGGGGCTCTGCATTTAAATTTAATTTTAAATTAAGTTTCTTAAACATTTTAAAAACCTTATTTACTTGACATACTACAATAGTTTAGTTCTATATTATAGACTTATAGAAAGAGACCTTCTAAAAGGGTTAAAATGTATGACCGGCACGTGAAACCTTAAATCAGAGTGAATAAAAGAAGACTCGGCACAGCACTGCTGAAAGGTTGCCAACCCCTTGTGTATAATTTGACCCGATCCTGCCAGTCACCATTTTAGAATAGCAGAAAGGACCATTTGGTAAAAATGCATCAGCTGGAATCTGTGCCTGGGCTGATTTCAAGGCAGTAACAGATCACTTCGTTGTACGTTTGGCATTTTAAAATAAGTTAAAAAAATGCCGTCATTGTTTTTCTTCTGCGTTGCCACGTGCTGTTCCCGTTTAAAATGTTGTGTGTCAATTAATTCTGTTTCGTGTGCGAATAAAAAAATGTATGTGTACAAAATTAAGTGTCATGGCTGTCGCTGAGCCAAATATACAAAAAAACAAAACAAACCCCAAAACCCAAAACCAAACGCAAAGGCGCCAGGAGGCTGCCACGTGCCCCTATTAAAATGTCAACCTGACAACTCTAAAGACGTGATGAACACCTGTCAGCGGGGACAGGAGAGCTGTGATAAAGGGTGAGAAAGACAATGTAAGAAAACCCTCATCAAACAACAATTGATCACAGCACGAGGGTGCAAAACTGATTGGTCCCAAGGAAGGAAGATCACTGTACATACACAGGGCCTCGTCGTGAAACTGAGGGTTCATCCTGGCCAAGACTTCCCCAGAGCATCGTGTTGCGACGGATGGAACCCGGCACCTCCCTACCCGCGATCAACCTCGCTGGCCGCTCGATTGATCCGGACTCTGGACTGGTAACTGTAACATTGGTTGGTGGGACTGTGTGTGTGTGTGTGTGTGTGTGTGTGTGTGCGTGTGTGTGTGTGTGTGACTGGATGAATCTGCTCATTGTCGTATCTCCAATAAACGCTGTGTGTTGCCTTTTCCCCTGAAAAAGATCCTATGTCCTTCTTACAAGCATAACACTGGCCTCCCTCAGTGCAAGACATCTGGTCTGTCCCACATCCAGCTGGGCTCTGCCTGCTCCCTCTCTGTCCAGTCCCACGGCCCCCACACCCCACACCCCTGCTTCCCAGCTGGGCATCGGATATCACCTGCCCCAAGCCCTGCCTCTGTCCATTGGCTTCTCTCCAGGGAAACAGGGTTGTCTGGGTCTTCTGTCCCCTCTCCTGTCCCCTGGCCCCTCTGGCTGGAACCGGCTGGTCAGGTCACCGGGGTCCTCTCCCCGCAGCCCATTGTCCCCCACTGGCCAGAACCGGCTGTGACTCCTGAGCTGGGTCTCTGGGTCACCAGTCGCTGGGGTCTCCATCCTCCAGGCCATCGGCTGGGGTCCCGAGTTCCCTCTCCAGTCCTGTGTCCCAACAAAGTCCCTCTCCTCTCTTGTTAAAGCAGTAACACCCGGGAACACTGAGTCCCACCCCCTGTGGATGCAACTGCCTGGAAAACACAGAAGAACAAGACAATCCTCCACTCCGTTACAGGGAGCTAGACACGGGAAAGTCAGGAAGTGGGGAGAGGAGTGGGATACCTGTGGGGTTACAGTGGACGAGAAGCTGGATCTGAGTCAGCAGTGGCCCTTGTTGCCGAGAAGGCTAATGGCATTTTGGGCAGTATAAGTAGGGGCATTGCCAGCAGATCGAGGGACGGGATCATTCCCCTCCATTCGACATTGGTGAGGCCTTATCTGGAGATTGGGTCCAGTTTTGGGCCCCACACTACAAGAAGGATGTGGACAAACTGGAGGGAGTCCAGTGGAGGGCAACAAAAATGATGAGGGGGCTGGAGCACATGACTTACGAGGAGAGGCTGAGGGAACTGGGATTGTTTAGTCTGCTGAAGAGAAGAGTGAGGGGGGATTTGATAGCTGCTTTCAACTACCTGAAGGGGGGTCCAAAGAGGCTGGAGCTCGGCTGTTCTCAGTGGTGGCAGATGACAGAACAAGGAGCGATGGTCTCAAGTTGCAGTGGGGGAGCCCTAGGCTGGATATTAGGAAACACTATTTCCCTAGGAGGGTGGTGAAGCACTGGAATGGGTTCCCTAGGGAGGGGATGGGATCTCCACCCTTAGAGGTTTTTAAGGCCCAGCTTGACAAAGCCCTGGCTGGGATGATTGAATTGGGGACTGGTCCTGCTTTGAGCAGGGGGTTGGACTAGATACTCCTGAGGTCCCTTCCAACCCTGATCTTCTATGATTCCATGATTTGTCAAGAACAAATCATGTCAAACCAACCTGATCCCTTTCTGTGGCAGGGTAACAAGCCTTGTGGATGGGGGGAAGGGGTAGACGTGGTATATCTTGACTTTAGTAAAGCGTTTGATACTGTCCTGTTCAACCTTCTCATTAACAAACTATGGAAATGCAACTTGGATGGAGCTACTATAAGGTGGGTGCAAAACTGGGTGGAAAACAATTCCCAGAGAGCAGTTATCAGTGGTTCACAGTCCTGCTAGAAGGGCATAATGAGTGGGGTCCCACAGGGATCAGTTCTGGGTCCGGTTCTGTTCAATATCTCCATCAATGATTTTGATAATGGCATAGAGAGGACACTTATAAAGTTTGTGGCCGATACCAAGCTGGGAGAGGTTGCGAGTACTTTGGAGGATAGGATTAAAATTCAGAATGATCTGGGCAAACTGGAGAAATGGTCTGAAGTAAATAGAATGAAATTCAATAAGGACAAACGCAAAGTTCTCCATTTAGGAAGGAACAATCAGTTGGGAAATGACTGCCTAGGAAGGAGCACTGCAGGAAGGGATCTGGGGGTCAGAGTGGATCACAAACTAAATAGGAGTCAACAGTGTGACGCTGTTGCAAAAAAAGGAAGCATCTTTCTGGGCTGTATTAGCAGGTGTGTTGTAAGCAAGACACAAGAAGTGCAGGGGACTGGACTAGAGACCTTGCGAGGTCCCATCCAGTCCTACGATTCTATGACTCTGGTTTGCCTCAGTTTCCCCATGGGGAGAATGGTGTCCCCCTCTTTGGTAAAATGCTCTGAGGTCAGGAGGGAGCGCTGGGCAGGTTCGATTTTGAAGGGTCTGATGATGCGTTGCGGATAAGCACAAGCAGGACCACGCAGAGGGCGAGACATTGCAGCGTTTGTGGACGGAGGTGCTAGGAAGAGGGTCGGAGACATAAGCTCTTGTATCAGAGCCCTGGCATGAGGCAGGACCTGCTCACCAAATTTGGCAAGAACAGGGCTGACACTTCAGGAATTCACATTCCTCGGAACTGCTGCTCATCGAGCGCTGACACAAACACCTCCCGATATCCAGTGGTACCGGAACTTCCTGATACCAAGGATGGGACAAAAACATTGCCCGGAGACAACAGGAACACACGATCTCTTCCTCAAAGATAAGGTCAGGACGACAGAACATAACAGAGATGTTTTGTTCGAACCAACATGGACAAGGTGATGGGTGATGACTGGCCACGTCGGGGGGAAGTAATGAACTGTGGCAGAGGCTGCATGTAACTTGTTTGTATCGGGGTACAAAGCTGTATCTTGGAGGGAGTGTCTTTGTCTGGCCTAGGGAGGAACAGAAAGTCTGGCCGTTCACTGAGCTGCTCACTGTTACAGGCACCCATGTATTAATGGTCCGGTAGTGTCTGCGGGATATTAGTACTATACTTCATCAACAATTAACCCGGCCAGGTGCCTTCATCCCTTAACGGATCTTGTGGTCACTGGGCGGTTCGCTTGATGTCTCTGCAGGGCTAGGCCGACACACACATGCAGCCCAACATCTATCAACCTCTAACCACACCCGCGAACCCAAACGCGCCGGTGAACAGAGTTGGCACAAAACTTGCACTAACCCAGATCAATTTAAGATCCAAATCAAAAACCTCATCCGAACACACCAAAGCCATGGGATAAAGCAATATGGCTGGCTCAGTGAGGGAGGGAATGGGGCATGGGGCCTCCCATCTGGCCCCAGACCAGGGCTGGATCGCTGCTGTCTCTACTGCTTCGCTGGCCTCGCATCTGGAACCCGGTCAGACCAGTCCCTGATCTTGTGCCAGGCCCTGCAGCTTCCCCAGGCTTGTTCCTTGCTGCGTTAATTAGCGGAGTGACTCCAGTTCCTGAAGGAAGCGTTGTCTCACCACTGGCTCAGGCCCGGGGCAGGATCATCGTCAGCCAGCCCCTAACGACGCCCGCCAGGCGGCCGACGTTAGTACCAGGGTGTCATGTGCATTCCAGGCATCCAGGGTGTCTCTCCCCATCGTGTGGTTTGCAGCTGCAATCCTCCTGGGCATCTCTCACAGCCTCTGCTCCAGCCTCGGCCCTGCTGGCGCCGGCCTCCCCAGCGCCTGGCCCTGAACATGGCCGGTCACGTTAACCGATCCCAGCACCAGTCCACCCCTTCCACGCCCGTCCCCCCGCAGCGCGGTCACCTGCCTGCCATCCATTCAGGGCGGCTCGAGGATGGGAGACGGGGGTTGGCTCACTGTGCCCGGTGCTGGCATCACCATCACTTCACTGCCCAGACTGATATGGTTTCAAGGCCACAGGGTGCAATGGTAGGAAAACTTGGAAAAATACCTGCATGGCATCAACCAGGCTGTTCCTCTGGGAAGTTCTTTTTGTGCGAGCGAGTGCTGAGGCTTGGGAGAAATGCTTCATGGATCTTAGTGAGGTTGGTGATGCAGATGCCTTTTGTGGGAAGCTGTTGCCACCAGGAGGTCAGATCTCTCCTCGGACCCGGGGCTGGGAGTTGAGTCGTTCCCCGGGCAGCGGTTGCTGGTGTCTGGGTGAGATTTCCAATGGAGGGGGATGGCGTCAGGTGCTGTTCAAGGGCTGGAGTCTAGAGCGTGAAATACAGAAAGGGGGTAATATTTGCTCCCTGCTCAGGTACTTACACACTGGGATCAAGCCTCCCCTCAGCCGTCTTTTTGTTATGGCGAGAGACGGTGGCCAGTGCCAGGCACCTCAGAGGGAATGAACAGAACAGGGAATCACCAAGTGACCCAGCCTCTGTCGCCCATTCCAAGGTGCTGGCAAACTGAGGCTACGGACCCCATCCCTGCCCAGCCTGGCCAGTAGCCATCGATGGTTTGTGATCCACGTCGCTCTGAACCAGTGCCCCGGCCTCTCCCTCATTCTCCACTGCCCTGATTCTTTGGGTCATCTGCAAACTTTCTCAGGGGTGGTTTTATGTTTTCTTCTGCTCTTCGATAAAACGGTTAACTAGCGTTGGGCCAGGAACCGAGCCCTGCGGGACCCCACTGGAAAGGGACTGGCTTGCTGACGACGTCCCATTTCCGATTAGTTTGGAGATCCATCAGTTAGCCAGTTTTGAATCCATTTCCTACGTTTATTCAAGGCCGTTTTAGTTTTTCAATCTGGATGCTGTGCAGCACGCAGTCAGACACCTCCCAGGCACCAGTGGTTGTTACAACAGCACTATTATCTTGATCAGTCAATTTTGTAATTGCTCTGACAAAAGGCCCAATTCTCCACCCAGCCCCGCTGAGCGGCATTTGTTGCATTACACTCTCTTAATTCCTTGTTAATTGACTCCCCCCATCAGCTGCTCCATTATCTCTCCCAGGATCTATGTCGGATGAACAGGCCTGTAATTATAAGGAATGACGCTGATATCTGTGGGTACTGGGTGTTTCCGAGAAACAGGAAGGTGGGGCAGCTGCCATCCAGAAGGGGAAATAATATGTCAGGAGTGGAGAATGCAGGCATTGTGGCAATCTCAGTGTGAACTAGTGGTGTGACTCAGTTTCCCCAATTAATTATGCATCGCCACCTGGTGGCTGCAAGGGAGGGAAATCCCTCCCCCTGGAGGTCACCCCTGATGGCTGCCTGGCTCTGAGAATGACCCCAGGGGTACAGAGACAATTAACTCATAATGAGCGGTAGGGACCGTGGGGCCGGGCGGGAGCAGATGGGCTTTGGAGCCCTGCTGGCGACCTGGGCGTGGCCACATTTTAACACTTGTCACTCATGGCAAATCCACCGCGACCCTGGGGACAAGCCCCCCTTCCCTGTTAGACCTTTTCCATCTTGTTTCCAGTCCGAATTCATCTGGTTCCAGCTCCGGGCCCTCGACCGGGTTTGACCTGCCTCTGCCAGTGAAACATTTGCTCCCCACGTCGGTACTTCCAGACTGGGGTCAGTCACCCCTTCGCCGCCTCTTCCCTAAGCTAACTGAGCTCCTGGAGTCTCTCACTTCTCCTGGCTCCTCTGCCCCATCTCCGATTGAATCGCCCCCGGCTGGCACTGCGGGCCCTGGCAGGGCCCGATCCGGCAGTGAAATCGCCTCTCTGCTCCTAGGCGAGATTCCCACTTACGCAGCCCGGGATGGCATTCGCCCTGTTGGTCACAGCGTCGCCCCGGGAGCTCACGGACAGCTGATCATCCACCCCGCCCCCTAAATCTGCTTCAGAGTCACTGCTCCGCAGGAGAGACTCCCCCGGCCCGTGTATGGTGACATTTAGCTACATTCAAGCCATCATACTGGGTTGTGAGCCACATCGCTCTGAACCTGGGACCCGGCCTCTTCCCTAGTTCCTACTCCTTATTTCCAGCTGAAGTGTTAACAGGGGGATGCTGGTGCTGTAAAGGCATAGTGGTGTCAGCGGTGGGATACTATGTCCCAAGAGGTAACAGTGGGATGCTGGTGCCGTAACAGCATAGTGGTGTTAGCGGTGGGATACTATGTCCCAAGAGGTAACGGTGGGATGCTGGTGCCATAACGGCATAGTGGTGTTAGCAGTGGGATAATATGTCCGAAGAGGTAACGGTGGGATGCTGGTGCCATAACGGCATAGTGGTGTTTGCAGTGGGATACTATGTCCCAAGAGGTAAAGGTGGGATGCTGGTGCCGTAACAGCATAGTGGTGTTAGCAGTGCGATACTATGTCTCAAGAGGTAAAGGTGGGATGCTGGTGCCGTAACAGCATAGTGGTGTTAGCAGTGCGATACTATGTCTCAAGAGGTAACAGTGGGATGCTGGTGCCGTAACAGCATAGTGGTGTTAGTAGTGGGATACTATGTCCCAAGAGGTAACGGTGGGATGCTGGTGCCATAACAGAATAGTGGTGTCAGCGGTGGGATATTATGTCCCAAGAGGTAACGGTGGGATGCTGGTGCCATAAAGGCACTCTGGTGTTGTGGGGGGAGGATGGTTGCATTGTTTGGCGTGAGGCCGGAGGTGTTGTCACATGACGTGTTTGCTCTGGGTGTTTCCGAGAGTCGGGCCGATGAGGCAGCAGAGCCCTGGGTGGTGGTGGCAGGAACCTTGCGCCATGCGCCCTGGAGCAGCCGGGGGCAGGATTAACCTAATTATAGTCCTGGCCTCGTGCCAAGAGAAGGTGAGACCAGCCCCTTTGCACTGCCCCCACAAGCCAGAAACCAGCCCAGCCCACCCTCCCCAGGTATAAAACACCCCTGCCCCGTGCCAGGAGCTGCACATTCGCTGCTGGCTCCCTCCGCTCGCCTACCCAGCCATGGACAGCTCCCTGCACGCCACGCTCGGCCTTGTGCTCGGCTGCTGCCTGTGGGGCGCGTGGGGCCAGGAAAAGATCGAAGTTAGCAATGGAGGGAAGTGGGGCACGTGGGGCCAGGAACAGTCCTGCCCCGGCAACAGCTTTGCCATTGGATTCTCCCTGAAGGTAAAGATTCACCCCCGCTAGCCTGGCTCCCCCCTGCCCCACTCCCTGCCCCCTTCCCCAGCCCGACTCCCCGCTGTCCCACTCCCTGCCCCCTTCCCCAGCCCGACTCCCCCCTGCCCCACTCCCTGCCCCCTTCCCCAGCCTGACTCCCCCCTGCCCCATTCCTTTAACCCTCCCCACATCCCCTGCCCCCTTCCCCAGCCCGACTCCCCCCTGCCCCATTCCCTTAACCCTCCCCACATCCCCTGCCCCCTTCCCCAGCCTGGCTCCCCCCACCCCACTCTCTGCCCCTTCTCCCTCCCCACATCCCCAGCCCCCTTCCCCAGCCCAGCTCCCCCCACCCCACTCCCTGCCCCCTTCACCCTCCCAACAGCCCCTGCCCCCTTCCCCAGCCCGACTCCTCCCTGCCCCATTCCCTGTCCCCTTCACCCTCCCCACACCCCCTGCCCCCTTCCCCAGCCCAGCTACCCCCTGCCGCACTGCCTGCCCCCTTCACCCTCCCCACAGCCCCTGCCCCTTTCTCCAGCCTGGCTTTCCCCTGCCCCACTCCTTGCCCCTCCTCCCTCCCCCTCCCCACTTCCCCTGCTCCCTTCCCCAGCCCTGCTCCTCCCTGCCCCACTCCCTGCCCCCTTCACCCTCCCCACAGCCCCTGCCTCCTTCCCCAACCCGGCTCCCCCCTGCCCCACTGCCTGCCCCCTCTCCCTCCCCACAGCCCCTGCCCCCTTCCCCAGCCCAGCTACCCCCTGCCCCACTGCCTGCCCCCTTCACCCTCCCCACAGCCCCTGCCCCCTTCCCCAGCCCAGCTTCCCCCTGCCCCACTCCTTGCCCCCCCTCCGTCCCCCTCCCCCTCCCCACTTCCCCTGCTCCCTTCCCCAGCCCTGCTCCTCCCTGCCCCACTCCCTGCCCCCTTCACTCTCCCCACAGCCCCTGCCTCCTTGCCCAACCCGGCTCCCCCCTGCCCCACTGCCTGCCCCCTCTCCCTCCCCACAGCCCCAGCCCCCTTCCCCAGCCCGGCTCCTCCCTGCCCCATTCCCTGTCCCCTTCACCCTCCCCACTGCCCCTGCCCCCTTCCCCAGCCCAGAGCCCCCTGCCCCACAGCCCTGAGCCCCTCTGCTCAATTTCCCCCTCCCCACACCTCTCTGCCCCCAGCTCCTTGTACTGAAGGGATGGGGGACCAGTCTCTAATGCCCAGGCTTGCTGCCCCCCACGCCCCATTGCAGGTGGAGCTGCCCCAGCTTGCCGGGGACGACACGGCGCTGAACGGCATCCGGCTGCTCTGCTCCAACGACAGCACCATCCAGTCCAACGTGGGGCCGTGAGTACAGTGGGGAGGGGCCCAACGGAGGGTGCGGGCAGGTGGCACAGGGGGCACCAGGCTCTGTGCGCACCGGTGAAATAGGGGTGTCACCAACAGAGCTGGGTCGGTGGGGGGTTAGCAGTGGCAGAGATGGGAGGGTGGCATCGATGGTGGGATGTCGGTGTCAGCAGTGGGTTAGTGGTGTCAGAGGTGGGATTGTGGTGGTGGTAGAGGTGGGATCGTGGTGGTGGCAGCGCTGGGATACCAGGGCAGCAGGCTCCCAGCCCAGAGCGGCACAGGGTGGGGGGAAGGCAGCACCCCCTGTGGGCCGTGCCCACCTGACTCGTTCTCTCCTCCCAGGTGGGGCTCGTGGGGCCTAGTGAAGAAATGCCCCTCGGGGCAGCGGCTGACCCAGTTCCGGCTGCGGGTGGAGCCGTGCCGGGGCCTCAAGGACGACACGGCCGCCAACAACATCGAGTTCATCTGCACGGGCGGGACGGAGCTGAGGGGGGACGGGCGGTGCTGGGGCAAGTGGGGCCCCCAGAGCCGCCCCTGCGGCCCACGGGGCATCTGCTCCATCGCCACCAAAGTGGAGGCCCCCCAGGGCAAAGGGGACGACACGGCCCTGAACGACGCCTACTTCAAATGCTGCAGGCCCGAAACCCTGACCCCCCCCACAAGCCAGCCCCCGTCTGAGGGGTCTGGTGGTGGGCTCTGACTGCTCCCCATTGCCCCCTAGTCCCCACTACTCCCACTCCCCACCTGCCTCGAACCCTGCTCTCAGCTGTTCCCCCCCAGCCCCCGTGCGTGTGACCCCCCAATAAAAGCCGCACTTTGGAGCTGAGCTGAATGGCCTCTTATTGCCTGGAGTCCACCCTGGCAATTGGGGGGGGTGTCGCTCCCCCCAGCTAAGGGGGGCAGAGTGTGGGGATTGGATGGGGGGGTTGGTCTCCAGACTGCCTGGCTTCGGGGGGGGGGCAGGGAATGGGGCTGTCCCCCCTCAGCTCTAAGCCCCTCCCCTGGGCCCCCCAGCCTCTTCCATAGGGCTCTACCCCCTTAGAATGGCTCCCACCATCCCCATCCCCAAATCTGTCCCTCCCACCTCCCCATCAGCCCCTCCTCCAAGAGCTGGGGGGGGCAGTCAGACACCCACCTGCAGCCCCCTTCCTCCCAACTGCCCTCCCCAAATCAGATTCCCCCCACCCCGCATCGCACTCCCAATGAAACCCACACACACCAGGCGGGAGCAGGGGGGCTCTTTAATCTGCTGGTGAGGCAGGAACAAGCTGCGGGGCTGGGGGGCAGCAGGGGGGTTGAGATCTTTAAACTGGGTATTTACCCAGCTCCTCAGATGCCCCCAAACTGGGTATTTATCCAGCTCCCCACGTGCCCTGTCACGGACTCGCAGATAGTGCCCACTCGTGCCCCGTATGGTCCGTGGGGGGTGCCCCGTTCAGTGCGACAGCCCTTCTCGGGGGGCCACTCTCTCCTGGGGTCAGGCTCCTCCAGCTCCTGGAGCCGCACCTCTCTGAGCTTCAGCACGTCTGTCTCTGCCGTGGGCCCCCCAGGGAGTCCCCTCGCTCTGGGCCCCCCCAGGGCCTCCACTCCCCTGTTCTGTAGCCCGGAGCGACTCTCCGCCAGCGTAACACAGGAGGGTTTATCGAGTGTTGAACCCAGCACAGGAAACTCTCCGGGGCTCAGGCCTGGCATCCCCCAGCCCAGCACATCCCAGTCCCCCTGCGTCCAGGGGGGCTCTGCCTGCTCCCCCTCTCCAGCCCCGAGCCCCCTGCTTCCCAGCTGGGCCTCTGATATCCCCGGCCTCAAGCCCCCTCTGTCCACTGGCTTCTCTCCAGGGAAAAAGGGTGGCCGGGCCTCCTCTCGCCTCTTCCGTCCTCTGGCCCCTCTGGCTGGAACTGGCTGGTCGGGTCACCGGCGTCCTCTCCCCGCAGCCCATTGTCCCCCACTGGCCAGAACCGACTGTGACTCCTGAGCTGGGTCTCCGGGTCGCCAGTCGCTGGGGTCTCCATTCTCCAGGCCATCATCTGGGGTCCCGAGTCCCTCTCCAGTCCTGTGTCCAAACGAACTCCTTCTCCCCTCCCCTCGTTGAACCACTAACACCCAGGGACACTGAGTCCCCCTCCTTCTGCATGCAACCCCCTGGAAAACACAGAAAACCCCAAGAAAACCCTCCACCTTGTCACATCTCTCCCCCCTTCATGGCTGAATGGAGCAGGGTCTCTTAGCCAGTGACCTGGGGAAGTTCAGGGCCCCCGCCCTGTGACAAAGCATCGGCTATAACATTGGCACCACCCTCACATGAACCACCTCCATGTCGTACCCCTGGAGGAGCAGGCTCCATCTCAGTGGCTTGGCATTGGCCCCTTTCATTTGATGTAGCCACGTCAGGGGTGAGTGGTCCATGTACACGGTGAAGCGCCGCCCAAATAGATACGGCTGCAGTTTTTTGGGGGCCCACCTCATGGCCAGGCCTCCCTTCTCTACAGCCGCAAAGTGCTGCTCCCGGGGCAGCAGCTTCTTGCTCAGGTACACAATGGGGTGTCTCTGCCCCTTAGCATCCGTTTGCATTAACACCGCCCCCAGCCCTGTGTCCGAGGCACCGGTGAACACCAGGAAGGGTTTGCTAAAATGTGGGTTTACCAGCACCGGGCCCTGGATAAGTGCCTCCTTCAGCGCACAGAGAGCCCTCTGGCTCTGCTCAGTCCAGACCACCTTGTCCGGCTTTCCCTTCCTACACAGCTCCGTGAGGGGAGCCGCCAGGGAGCTCAAGTGGGGCACAAACCTCCGGTAATACCCCACCATCCCAATGAAACCATGGAGCTGCTTCTTAGTCTGGGGAGCGGGTCAGTCCTGGATCTCCTCCACCTTGGCCGGCTCCAGCTTCAGGTGGCCGCCCCCCACCTTGTGGCCCAGGTATGGCACCTCAGCCATCCCCACCTTGCACTTTTCAGCTTTCATGGTCAGTCCTGCATCCTGGAGGTGACCCAGCACCCTCTTCACCTGGGACACATTCCTCCCAGGTCTGGCTGAAGACGCAGATGTCGTCAATATACGCCACGGCAAAACTCTCCATCCCCCTCAGTAGCTGATCCACCAGGCGCTGGAAGGTGGCTGGCGCTCCCTTGAGGCCAAAGGGCAGGGTCAGAAAGTCGTAGAGCCCCAGAGGGGTGATAAAGGCTGATTTCAGCCTGGCATCTGCGTCCAGAGGCACTTGCCAGTAGCCCTTGGTAAGATCCATGGTGGTGAGGTACCGAGCGCCTCCCAGCTTGTCTAGGAGCTCGTCAGGCCTGGGCATGCGGTAGGCATTGGACACGGTGATGGCACTGAGCTTTTGATAGTCCACACAGAACCAGATCGACCCGTCCTTCTTGGGGACCAGCACCACTGGCGAGGGGCTGGCGGACAGCTGGATCACCCCCAAACCAGCATATTCCCGACCTCTCTCTCCAGGTCCTGGGCTGGTTTCCCAGTGACCCCGAATGTGGAACACCTGATGGGAGGGTTGGTTCCCGTCTCCACCTGGTGGACAGCCAGGTTAGTGAGCCCAGGCTGGGTGGAGAACAGCTGCCGGTATGAAAGCAGCACCTCTCAGATCTCTGCCTTCTAGGCCGGGGTTTGCTGGTCTGAGAGGGGTGTATCCCTTCTGCCCATCTGAGTTGGCAGCAACAAGGGCCGGGTGCAGTATCCAGGGGTCCCGTTTTAATAACGCAATGCAAAACCGGCTCTAACCCCCACCCAGTGACCTGGGACAATTACATACCACCTCCCCAGGCGCCTCTAAGAGGCAACACTTCCCCTCTCGCAAGCACAGAGTCTGAGTGTAGCAAAATCCTTTTAATAAAGAAGGGAAACAAAGCGGCATTACGTTGGGGAAACACCACATACAGGATTCCTAACACAAACCATGAACAAAAGACCCACCCCCAAGTAAGTTGTGCAGTGTCCTTCTCCCCTTAGGATCTTAAGTCCAGCAACTCAAAAAATCATCCAAAGTCCCAAAAGTCCAACACCCCAAATGTCTCTTGACTCCAGCAACCCTAAGATCACCAAAACAACCCAAAAGTCTCTGTCCCTGGTCAGTGCAGCCCCACAGTTCATAAATTGATCTGCAGCGTTTTACCTCCCAGCCTGGGGGTGGGGGCGGGGTGCAGCGGTGTTAAGGGGCAACTTACGCGGTCCGAGGCCGACTGCCCCACCTCTCCATGGGGTTCTGCTGCAGCCGCTCCGCTCCGCCAGACATCCCGTGAGCCGCTCCAGACGTTCCTCAAACTGCTGTGCTCTGCCAGCTGCTCCACTCCACCAGCTGTCCCGCGAGCTGCAAACTGCTCCGCCAGCCGCTCAGCAGCATATCTTCAGCCCCTCGCCCAGCACTCAGTGATTTCAGCTTGCAGTGGGGGAGCCTCAGGCACAATGGGAATTTCAGGTCCTCAAAAGGGGCCAGGGCCGGCCTATCAGGCACAAACATCTGTCTCCCGCCTTTCTCAGTTCACTAGGTTGTGGAACCCACGTCCCTTGTCTAACAAGTGCTATTTAGTTGATGGCGAGTCCCTCTGTCATGAAACAGTTCCATTGTCCTTGATTTACATAATCAGGGTAACAGCTCTTTATTCTTCCTGCCCCAATAACAGAGAAACTGGGGATCCCACACCAGCACAAGTGACCATTTGGGCGGCTGTGGGCTCATGCTAGGCAGAGTGTGTGTGGTGTGCCTATGCAAACAAGATCAGCCCCTGAAGTTCTTTTCCACAACTTGCCACAATTCACCACCGGATGTCAGGGGAGAGCTCATCCTGACTCTGCTTACACAGGCAAACTCATAGACTCACTAGATAAAAGGTCAGAAGCCTTCTCCTTTCCTTCACCACACGCACGCTCAGGAATCTTTTCCTTCTTGCCACAAGTTTTTGCACCATCAGTAGGTAACACAATCAAATCACCCTTCTGCTCTCCTCGTGCCCTGGCTAGGGTATCACCCTGACCAGACAGAGCTGCTACACCTTTTTCCAACCACACATTAGCAACAGGCAAAATACAAGCACCAGAATTGTCTGGTCTGTGGGACTTTGCTAAGACAGTAACGGGACACAGCCTAGTCACAGGGCCTTTCTCCCCAGCAGACACAGACTTAGGACCATTCTCTTCCTGGGCTTAAGTTGAATCCAGAACCAACTCTGAGACAACTGCACTGTTCTCAACCCTCACGGGCTGAAAGGCACCTTCTGTCTGCTCCACAGACACAGAAGAGCCTGAGACACATTCTCCTTCCCCAGACACACAGCTTGGGATCTCATTTCCCTTGTCTCAGTGTGACAATTCGGTTCTGGCGGGATCCAACTGAGAGTCCCAATTCAGAACCAATTGCTCAGACTGGGGAGTCACAGCCCAAGGCTGGGGTTTTTCCACCTCTAAGGCAAACCAAACCAGCCAGACAAAGAGGACTCTGGTTTCACCCCACTGGCTAATCACAAGTCACACAAACAATTTCCTTAGACGCTCCAGTCTCCCAGGATCACCACCAGTCCCAGTCATCCTGGGGATGAACGGTTATGAAAACCAACACCCCAACAGAAGAAAACGGTTCTATCAATCCCAAAGGATCAAGCCCCAGACCCAGGTCAATATACGCATCAGATCTTACCCATAAATCACGCTGTTGCCAATCCTTTAGAATCTAAAATCTAAAGGTTTATCCTTAAAAGGAAAAAGGTAGAGATGAGAGCTAGAATTGGATAAATAGAAGCAATTCCATACAGTGATGGCAAAGTTCTTAGTTCAGGTTTGTAGCAGCGATGGAGTAAACTGCAGGTTCAAATCAAGTCTCTGGAGAACATCCACAGCTTGGATGGGTCATTCAGTCCTTTGTCCAGAGCTTCAGTTTGTAGCAAAGTCCCTCCAGAGATAAGAAGCAGGACTGAAGAACAGACGGAGATGAGGCATCAGCCTTTTATAGACTTTTCCAGGTGTAACAACCTCTTTGTCCTTACTGTGGAAAGTTACAGCAAAATGGAGTCTGGAGTCACATGGGCAAGTCCCTGCATATTGTGCTGAGTTACAAGGCAAATGTGCCTTCTCTCAATCGGTTAATTGTGTAGCTGATGGTCCTTAATGGGCCATCAGGCAGGCTAGTCAGAGCTGACACCAATTTGTCTGGCGAGTTTAAAATTTAAAATACAGACAGTATAGAGCCATTACAATTTAAAATTCAGACAATATAGAACCATTACTCATAACTTCAATTATAACGTGATACCTACATATAGACACCATAATTTTGACTCGCCACCCATAATCTGGTCTTAGACACCCTATGTGATTCTCTTTGCACAATATATGGTGCCAGATTATATCCATAATGTCACACCCAGCACACAGGGCTGTTCACAGACAACTGCTTGCAGACCGAGGAAGCTTGCTCCATAGGCACGTAAATACCCCTGACAGACACAGGCACATTCCCTCCACTGTCACATTTCTCCACACAGGTAACAGGTAAGGGATAGGGACATTCACCTTCCACTATCCTTGTCTTCCCAAGCTGCTGACTAGACAGCTCTTCTCCTCTGTCATAACTATAAAGGGAAGGGAACAGCCCTCCTGTGTACACTATAAAATCCCTCATGGCCAGAGACACCAAAATCCTTTTACCTGTGAAGGCTTAAAAAGTTCAGGTAACCTGGCTGACACCTGACCCAAAGGACCAATAAGGGGACAAGATACTTTCAAGTCTTGGTGCGGGGAAGGCTTTTGTTTGTGCTCTTTGTTTTGGGGGTTGTTTGCTCTTGGGACTAAGAGGGACCAGATGTCAATCCAGGCTCTCCAAATCTTTCTGAACCAGTCTCTCATGGTTCAAACTTGTAAGTAACAGCCAGGCAAGGCGTCTTAGTTTGATCTTTGTTTTCTCAACTTGTAAATATTCATTTTTGCTGAGAGGATTTTACCTCTGTGCTGTAACTTTGAACCTAAGGCTACAGGGGGTTTCCTCTGGGCTCTATGAATCTGATTACCCTGTAAAGTATTTTCCATGCTGATTTTACAGAGATGATTTTGACCTTTCTTTCTTTAATTAAAAGCTTTCTTTTTAAGAACCTGATTGATTTTTCCTTGTTTTAAGATCCAAGGGGATTGGATCTGGACTCACCAGGAACTGGTGAGGGAAAGAAGGAGGGATGGTTAAATTCTCCTTGTGTTAAGACCCAAGGGGTTGGATCGGTGTTCACCAGGAACTTGGTGAAAAAGTCTCGCAAGGCTACCCAGGGAGGGGAAGGTTTTGGGGGGAAAGGGGGTGTTCCAGAATCTGGATGGTGGCAGCGAAACCAGATCTAAGCTGGAAGTTAAGCTTAGAAATGTTTATGCAGGTCCCCACATCTGTACCCTAAAGTTCAGAGTGGGGGAGGAACCTTGACATCCTCGGACAAACCTTTGGAGACACCTTCCCCAGGCAAATCATTGCTCATAAGAGGCACAGGGTTAAGATCATTCCTTTCCTGCGTCTGGCTACCTGGACTGAACAAAGCTTCAGTATCTTTCCCCAATCAAAAGATCCTTAGCAATAACCCCCTTACCCCAGCTGTAACCTCATGCTGAGCCCGTCCATTCCAGGTGGATTCTGGCTAAAGGCACGTACCGTAAACTCACAGAGGATTACAACATTCCCACTCGGATTTGGTAAATAATCTTCCTCTTTGACCAGATCTGCTTTAACAAGAGTGACGTTAGAAGCCATCATTTGCCATAAAGAGCTTTCTCCGGTGACTTTTACATGATCTCTGAATTTTCCATGACCACTTGTATACTGAGCATTGGCCCAGCTTGTGGGGTCCATTCGGTTACACCCGGACAACTGCTCAGAGTTAGACAAAATACCAACATTGTTAGACGGGGGACTTTCAAGAGGATACAATTTCTGCTGTTCTTCCTTTGCTTTTTCGGACTTCTGACAAGTGTGAAATACAGACAGTACAGAGCCAAAATTCATAACTTCAACTACAAAAATGACACATGCACTCAGACCCCATAATCATACCCAGCAACCCACAACCTGGTCCTAGACGCCTCACCTGACCCCCTTTATACAAGATTTGGTGCCACTACAGGACCTTGGTTGCAACAATGATCTATATGGTCCCAGTTGCATTACACCCTCTTAACTGAGTCTCCATATCAGCCACTCTATTATCTCGCCCTGCATCTGTTTCAGACAAACAGCCCTATAATTATAACGAGTGACACTGATATCTGGGTGTTTCCAAGAAATGGGAAGGTGGGGCAGCCGCCATCTAGAAGGGGAGAGAAAATGTTAGGTGTGGAGAACACAGGGATTGCAGACATTTCAGAGTGAACTAGTGGTGTGACTCAGTTTCCCTAATTTATTATGCATCGCCACCCGGTGGGTGCAAGGGAGTGAAGACCCCCCCTGAGAGGGAGGTCACCCCTGACGGCTGCCTGGCTCCGGGAATGACCCCAGGGGTACAGAGACAATTAACTCGTAATGAGCGGTAGGGACCGTGGGGCCGGGCGGGAGCAGACGGGCTTTGGAGACCTGCTGGCGACCTGGGCGTGGCCACATTTTAACACTTGTCACTGATGGCGAATCCGCTGCAACCCTGGGGACAAGCCCCCCTCCCCGTTAGACCTTTTCCATCTTGTTTCCAGTCCGAATTCGTCTGGTTCCAACTCCGGGTCCTCGACTGGGTTCAACCTGCCTCTGCCAGTGAAACATTCGCTCCCCACGTCAGTACTTCCAGACCAGGGTCAGTCACCCCTTCGCCGCCTCCTCCCTAAGCGTCTGGAGTCTCTCACTTCTCCTGGCTCTTTGCCCCCTCTCCGATTGAATCGCCCCCAGCTGGCACTGCGGGCCCTGGCAGGGCCCGATCCGGCAGTGAAATCGCCTCTCTGCCCCTACGCGAGATTCCCGATTACGCAGCCCGGGATGGCATTCGCCCTGTTGGTCACAGCGTCGCCCCGGGAGCTCACGGACAGCTGATCATCCACCCCGCCCCCTAAATCTGCTTCAGAGTCACTGCTCCGCAGGAGAGACTCCCCCGGCCTGTGTACGGCTGACACGCTTTGTTCCTCGTGTACGGTGACATTTAGACGCGTTCCAACCACGGCATTGGGTTGTGATCCACATTGCTCTGAACCGGGGCCCCGGCCTCTTCCCTTGTTCTCACTCCTTATTTCCCACTGAAGTGTTAATAGGGGGATCCTGGTGCTGTACCGGCATAGTGGTGTGAGCGGTGGGATACTATATCCGAAGTGGTAACAGTGGGATGCTGGCACTGTAAAGGCACCTGGTGTCGGCAGGGATGGTTGACTCGCTTGGCATGAGGCCGGAGGTGTTGTCACATGATGCGTTTGCTCCAGGTGTTTTGGGCTGATGAGGCAGCAAAGCCCTGGGTGGTGGTGGCAGGAACCTTGCGTCATGTGCCCCGGGGCAGCCGGGGACAGAATTAAGCTAATTATTGCCGTGCCCCCGTGCCAAGAGAAGGTGAGACCAGCCCCTTTGCACTGCCCCCACAAGCCAGAAACCAGCCCAGCCTGCCCTCCCCAGGTATAAAACACCCCTGCCCCGCGTCAGGAGCTGCACATTCGCTGCTGACTCCCTCCACTCGCCTACCCAGCCATGGACAGCTCCCTGCATGCCACGCTCGGCCTTGTGCTCGGCTGCTGCCTGTGGGGCGTGTGGGGCCAGGAAAAGATCCATGTTACCAGTGGGGGGATATGGGGCACGTGGGGCGAGGAACAGTCCTGCCCCGGCAACAGCTTTGCCATTGGATTCTCCCTGAAGGTAAAGATTCACCCCCGCTAGCCCGGCTCCCTCCTTCCCCACTCCCTGCCCCCTTCACCCTCCCCACAGCCCCTGCCCCCTTCCCCAACCCGGCTCCCCCTGCCCCACTCCCTGTCCCCTTTACCCTCCCCACATCCCCTGCCCCCTTCCCCAACCCGGCTCCCTCTGCCCCACTTCCTGCCCCCTTTACCCTCCCCACAGCCCCTGCCCCCTTCCCCAGCCCTGCTCCCCCTTCCCCTGCCCCTGCTCTCCACCCCAACCTGGATCCCCCTGCCCCAAAGCGCTGAGCCCCTCTGCTTAATTTCCCCCTCCCCACACCTCTCTGCCCCCAGCTCCTTGTACTGAAGGAATGGGGGAACCAGTCTCTAATGCCCAGGCTTGCTGCCCCCCACGCCCCATTGCAGGTGGAACTGCCCCAGCTTGCCGGGGACGACACGGCGCTGAACGGCATCCGGCTGCTCTGCTCCGACGACAGCACCATCCAGTCCAACGTGGGGCCGTGAGTACAGTGGGGAGGGGCCCAACGGAGGGTGCGGGCAGGTGGCACAGGGGGCACCAGGCTCTGTGCGCACCAGTGAAATAGGGGTGTCACCAACAGAGCTGGGTCAGTGGGGGGTTAGCAGTGGCAGAGATGGGAGGGTGGCATCGATGGTGGGATGTCGGTGTCAGCAGTGGGTTAGTGGTGTCAGAGGTGGGATTGTGGTGGTGGTAGAGGTGGGATCGTGGTGGTGGCAGCGCTGGGATACCAGGGCAGCAGGCTCCCAGCCCAGAGCGGCACAGGGTGGGGGGAAGGCAGCACCCCCTGTGGACCGTGCCCACCTGACTCGTTCTCTCCTCCCAGGTGGGGCTCGTGGGGCCTAGTGAAGAAATGCCCCTCGGGGCAGCGGCTGACCCAGTTCCGGCTGCGGGTGGAGCCGTGCCGGGGCCTCAAGGACGACACGGCCGCCAACAACATCGAGTTCATCTGCACGGGCGGGACGGAGCTGAGGGGGGACGGGCGGTGCTGGGGCAAGTGGGGCCCCCAGAGCCGCCCCTGCGGCCCACGGGGCATCTGCTCCATCGCCACCAAAGTGGAGGCCCCCCAGGGCAAAGGGGACGACACGGCCCTGAACGACGCCTACTTCAAATGCTGCAGGCCCGAAACCCTGACCCCCCCCACAAGCCAGCTCCTCACCACCTCAATGCAGCCCCCCCACCTCAACCGAGCCCCCCACCTCCACAACCCAGCCCCCCACCTCAACTGAGCCCCCCATCTCCACAACCTAGCCCCCCACCACCTCAACCGAGCCCCCCTCCACAACCCAGCCCCCCACCTGGACTGAGTCTCCCACCGCTATCAACCAGCCCCCCATCACCCCCACCCTGCCCCCCACCTCATCTGAGCCCCCCACCTCAACCCTGCCCCCATCACAACCGAGCTCCCCACTTCCACAACCCAGCCCCCCACCTCAACCGAACCCCCACCTCCACAACCCAACCCCCCACCAACTCAACCCTACCACTCCACAACCCAGCCCCCAACCTCAACTGAACCCCCACCTCCACAACCCAACCCCCCACCTCAACCGAGCCCGCCCATCTCCACAACCCAGCTCCCCACCTCAGCCGAGTCCCCCCCCGCCACCACCCAGCCCCACATTACCATCACCCTGCCCCCACCTCAGCCGAGCCCCCAACGTCCACAACCCAGACCCCCACCTCCACAACTTAGCCCCCCATCACCACAACCCAGACCCTCAACACAACCGAGCCCCTCACCTCCACAACCCAGCCCCCCACCACCTCAACCCTGCCCCCCTCCACTACCCAGCCCCCCAACACCTCAACCAAGCCCCCCACCTCCACAACCCAGCCCCCTACCTCCACAACCAAGACCCGACCCACCCCACCGCAGACCCCCCGGACCTCCCCCTGGACCCCTCACCTCACCGCAGACCCCCCCGCATCAGGCTGTCTGGTGGACACTGACCGCTCCTCACTGACCCCTGGTCCCCTAATCCCCGCTACTCCCACTCCCCACCCACCCCGAATCCTGCTCCGAGCTGCTCCCCCACCAGCCCCCGTGCGTGTGACCCCCCCCCAATAAACACCGCACTTTGGAGCTGAGCTGCATGGCTTCTTATTGGCTCGGCTCCAGTCTGGCAATGGGGGGGAGTCGCCTCCCCAGCTAAGGGGGGGGGAATTAGAGACCCAACCCCCCCATCCAATTCCCTCACCCCCCACCAGACAGAGTGCCTGGCTCAGGGGGGTGGGGAGCGGGGCTGGGGCCTGTCCCCTCTAGGGGGCGCCGGCTCCCATCCGGCCCCAGGGCAGGGACTGGCTGGCTCAGGGGGGTGGGGAATGGGGCAGGGGCCTGTCCCCTCTGGGGGGCGCCGGCTCCCACCGGCCCCAGGGCAGGGACTGGCTGGCTCAGGGGGGCAGGGAATGGGGCAGGGGCCTGTCCCCTCTAGGGGGCGCCGGCTCCCACTGGCCCCAGGGCAGGGACTGGCTGGCTCAGGGGGGCAGGGAATGGGGCAGGGGCCTGTCCCCTCTGGGGGGCGCTGGCTCCCCTCCGGCCCCAGGGCAGGGACTGGCTGGCTCAGGGGGGCAGGGAATGGGGCAAGGGCCTGTCCCCTCTAGGGGGCGCCGGCTCCCACTGGCCCCAGGGCAGGGACTGGCTGGCTCAGGGGGGCAGGGAATGGGGCAGGGGCCTGTCCCCTCTAGGGGGCGCCGGCTCCCACTGGCCCCAGGGCAGGGACTGGCTGGCTCAGGGGGGCAGGGAATGGGGCAGGGGCCTGTCCCCTCTAGGGGGCGCCGGCCCCCACGCGGCCCCAGGGCAGGGACTGGCTGGCTCAGGGGGGCAGGGAATGGGGCAGGGGCCTGTCCCCTCTAGGGGGCGCCGGCTCCCACTGGCCCCAGGGCAGGGACTGGCTGGCTCAGGGGGGCAGGGAATGGGGCAGGGGCCTGTCCCCTCTAGGGGGCGCCGGCTCCCACTGGCCCCAGGGCAGGGACTGGCTGGCTCAGGGGGGCAGGGAATGGGGCAGGGGCCTGTCCCCTCTGGGGGGCGCTGGCTCCCCTCCGGCCCCAGGGCAGGGACTGGCTGGCTCAGGGGGGCAGGGAATGGGGCAAGGGCCTGTCCCCTCTAGGGGGCGCCGGCTCCCACTGGCCCCAGGGCAGGGACTGGCTGGCTCAGGGGGGCAGGGAATGGGGCAGGGGCCTGTCCCCTCTAGGGGGCGCCGGCTCCCACTGGCCCCAGGGCAGGGACTGGCTGGCTCAGGGGGGCAGGGAATGGGGCAGGGGCCTGTCCCCTCTAGGGGGCGCCGGCCCCCACGCGGCCCCAGGGCAGGGACTGGCTGGCTCAGGGGGGCAGGGAATGGGGCAGGGGCCTGTCCCCTCTAGGGGGCGCTGGCCCCCACGCGGCCCCAGGGCAGGGACTGGCTGGCTCAGGAGGGTGGGGAGCGGGGCAGGGGCCTGTCCCCTCTAGGGGGCGCCGGCTCCCACCCGGCCCCAGGGCAGGGACTGGCTGGCTCAGGGGGGCAGGGAATGGGGCAGGGCCTGTCCCCTCTAGGGGGCGCCAGCTCCCACCCGGCCCCAGGGCAGGGACTGGCTGGCTTGGGGGGCAAGAGGGGGGCATGGGAGGCAGAGTTGCACCCCATGAAGGGCCCAGTGGGAGGCGTGGCTCCCTTCACTGAGCCCTCCAGCTCTGCCCCCTCCCCTGGGCCCCCCAGCCTCTTCCATAGGGCTCTGCCCCATAGAATGGCTCCCACCATCCCCCTCCCCAAATCTGTCTCTCCCACCTCCCCATCATCCCCTCCTCCAAGACCTGGGAGGGAAGTCAGACCCCCACGCGCAGTCCCCTTCCTCCCAACTGCCCCACCCGAAATCAGGTTCCCCCCTCCCACATTGTGCTCCCAAGGAAACCCACACGTGCCAGGTGGGAGCAGGGGGCTTTAATCTGCTTGGGGGGGCAGGAACAAGCTGGGAGGGCTGGGGGCAGTGGGGGGTGAGCATGGTCTCTGGGGGGGCCTGGCTGGAGCCCCCGCCATAAAGGGCCCAGGCATCTCACAGCCTCCTAGATGGACAGATGGCCGGGAGGGTGACAAGGAGTGAAAGATCTCCCAGAAACTGGGTTTTTGGGGTCCCTCAGCAGCTCAGAGACCTTCGTCCTGGGGGAGGGGAACCAGAGATGCAGGAAGTTAGTGACCAGGTATTTACACAGCTCCCCAGGTGCCCCCAAACCAGGTATTTACCCAGCTCCCGGGCTCTCCAAACCGGGTATTTACCCAGCTCCCCGGGATCCCCAAACTGGGTATTTACCCAGCTCCCTGGGTGCCCCCAAACCGAGTATTTACCCAGCTCCCCGGGTGCCCCCAAACCGCGTATTTACCCAGCTCCCAGAAGGCCCCCAAAAGCATATTTACCCAGCTCCCCTGGTGCCCACAAACCGGGTATTTACCCAGCTTCCCGGGTGCCCCCAAACCGAGTATCTACCCAGCTCCCCGGGTGCCCCCAAACCGGATATTTACCCAGCTCCCCGGGTACCCCAAACTGGGTATTTACCCAGCTCCCTGGGTGCCCCCAAACTGAGTATTTACCCAGCTCCCCGGGCTCCCCAAACAGGGTATTTACCCAGCTCCCTGGGCTCCCCAAACTGGGTATTTACCCAGCTCCCTGGGTGCCCCCAAACTGGGTATTTACCCAGCTCCCCGGGCTCCCCAAACAGGGTATTTACCCAGCTCCCCATTGCCCCCAAACTGGGTGTTTACCCAGCTCCCACGGGCCCCGAACAGGGTATTTGCCCAGCTCCCCTCGTGCCCTGACTGGGTATTTACCCAGCTCCCCGGGTGCTCCAGTCGGGTATTTATCCAGGTCCCCAGGCTCCCCAAACCACGTATTTACCCAGCTCCCGGGCGCCCCTAATTGGGTATTTATCCAGATCCACGTGTGCCCCTAACTAGGTATTTACCCAGCTCCCCATTGCCCCCGAACTGGGTGTTTACCCAGCTCCCTGCGTGCCCCGAATGGGTATTTACCCAGCTCCCCGGGTGCTCCGGTCGGGTATTTACGCAGCTCCCGGGCTCCCCAAACAGGGTATTTACCCAGCTCCCGGGTGCCCCTAATTGGGTATTTACCCAGCTCTAAGTGCGCCCCAAACTGGGTGTTTACCCAGCTCCCTGCGTGTCCCAACTGGGTATTTACCCAGCTCCCCGGGTGCTCCGGTCGGGTATTTACCCAGCTCCCCACGTGCCCCGACTCGGTATTTACCCAGCTCCCCGGGTGCTCTGGTTGGGTATTTACCCAGCTCCCCGCATGCCCCGACTGGGTATTTTTCCAGCTCCCCGGGTGCTCCGGTTGGGTATTTACCCAGCTCCCCACGTGTCCCAACTGGGTATTTACCCAGCTCCCCGGGTGCTCCGGTTGGGTATTTACCCAGCTCCCCACGTGCCCCGACTGGGTATTTACCCAGCTCCCCGGGTGCTCCGGTTGGGTATTTACCCAGCTCCCCGCATGCCCCGACTGGGTATTTTTCCAGCTCCCCGGGTGCTCCGGTCGGGTATTTACCCAGCTCCCCACGTGCCCCGACTGGGTATTTACCCAGCTCCCTGGGTGCTCCGGTCGGGTATTTACCCAGCTCCCCACGTGCCCCGACTGGGTATTTACCCAGCTCCCCGGGTGCTCTGGTTGGGTATTTACCCAGCTCCCCGCATGCCCTGACTGGGTATTTTCCCAGCTCCCCGGGTGCTCCGGTCGGGTATTTACCCAGATCCCCGGGTGCCCCAACTGGGTATTTACCCAGCTCCCCACGTGCCCCGACTGGGTATTTACCCAGCTCCCCGGGTGCTCCGGTCGGGTATTTACGCAGCTCCTGGGCTCTCCAAACAGGGTATTTACCCAGCTCCCGGGTGCCCCTAATTGGGTATTTACCCAGCTCTAAGTGCGCCCCAAACTGGGTGTTTACCCAGCTCCCTGCGTGCCCCAATTGGGTATTTACCCAGCTCCCCGGGTGCTCCGGTCGGGTATTTACCCAGCTCCTCGCATGCCCCGACTGGGTATTTTCCCAGCTCCCCGGGTGCTCCGGTCGGGTATTTACCCAGATCCCCGGGTGCCCCAACTGGGTATTTTCCCAGCTCCCCGGGTGCTCTGGTCGGGTATTTACGCAGCTCCCTGGGTGCCCCGACTGGGTATTTTCCCAGCTCCACGCTGGCTCCGGCTGGGTATTTACCCAGCTCCCCGCATGCCCCGGCCGGGTAGTCCCCCGCCCCCAGCGTCTCTCACCTGGTGCTCGGCCGGCTTGCGGCAGTCCCCGCATACGGTGCCCAGCAGCCCGTTGACCACCTGCAGGGTGCACAGGCCCAGCTCCAGGGCTCCGAGCCCCAGGGTGACAGAGAACAGGACCACGTGCCACAGCACCGCCCGGGGCGGGGTCACGCAGAGCTCCCACAGCTTCCGGTTCACCAGGTAGTTCTCACTGCAGGGGATGGGGGGGAGTGTGATCCTGGGGGGCCAAGGTCAGGGAGGGGGACGGGGAGTGGAATTGGGATGGGGGGCAGGAATGGTGGGGGAAGGGCAAGGGAGCATGGAAGTTGGGGCACTATCTTTATGACCCCCTATACCTGCCTCGGTTTCCCCAGGGGGTTCCTGCTGCTTTGCCCTGGGGTGGGGTGGGAGTGAGGGAAGGGGCACTGCCAGGGGGAGGGGTAAGGCTGGAGACATTGTGGGGGGCAGGCATGGGTCCATGGGGTGGGGGGACCCGGATCGAGGAGGGGGGCAGGATTTCTAAGAGCTGTGGAAGGGGGAGGATTCAGATGCAGGTTATGGGCGGGTCAGGGTTGGAGTTGTAGGGGGGCTAGGGTTCTCAGGGGTCAGGCTGGGGGATCCCAGCTCCTGGGGCTCCCTAGGGTTATTATGGGATGGGGGCAGGGCCCCCGCCCCCTCACCTGATGTCCTGGAAGGGCGACCCCCATTTCCCCTCAGCATCCTGGCAGAGGGGCCCCTTGGCCAGGCTGGTGGTGGACACAACCAGGCAGTAAAGCGCCCCCAGGATGCCCCATAGCGAGCAGAACACGGAGCGCAGCATCTGTGTGGGGAAACGGGGGGGGGTGTGAGAGCAGGGAGTGGCCCCCCACCCCCCAAATCCCACCTCCAGCCTCCCCCACCTCGTCCCTTACAGTCCCCACGCTGCCCCCCAACTGCCCACCCACCCCAGGAAGGAGGATTTGAGGCAGGGGTGGGGGTGGGGTCCATACCCGGCACCGGTTCCCGCAGCATCCAACTCCGCAGCAGCCCTTCCCCCCGGCGCGGATGGCCGAGAGCCCGGGGCAGAGAACCTGAAATGGGGTGGGGGGGACACACACATCAAAAGAAGCAGCTCATAACCTTGCCCCACAAACAGTCCCCCAGGGCCATCCAGTGTCGGGCAGTTCCCCAGGCCCCTCCCGGGCGGCTGTGTCACCGGTACTGGCCACCAGGCCGATAAGGCCCCATTATCAGCCTCCGGGTATCGGCAGCATCAGGGCAAAGGGGGTGCACTCAACGGAAAAAGGAAGCTAGCCATGGGCAGGGGAGCACTGGCGTGGGGTCCTCCCCCAGCCCAGAGTAGGGACCGTCCCCTCCCCAGCACACACAGCCCCCCTCCAGTCCCGCCCACCCCCGCAATCAACATGATTCCCCGTGGGGAAGGGACCATGTGTGAGGAGGGTGGGAATCTGCGAGATATTATGCAGCCTAAGTGTGCCTCAGTTTCCCTCTGGGCTCTGCCTTGCTGTGCCCCGAGCATCCCAGGGGGGAGCAGAGGTGCCAGAAGAGACAAGGGACAGTGAACAGCATCAAGCCACCTGCTGCCAAGAGATTCCCCCTCCCCCATCATCACCCACCGCTCTGCAGGGAAACTGAGGAAAGGCCCCAAGCCAGACGACCGAAAGGCCAGGTGGCTGGGTTAAGAGGGGAGCTCCCCGGGGATGTCTACATGGCACGAGCGCTGACTCCGGTTTGAGACCTAGCTCCCCTGCTTCCATCCACACACAAATCTGGGGCAGCGAGCACTCTGGGCCTGGGTCCTGGGAGGGGGGTCCTGCTGAGATTTGGATTGGAGCCCAGTGGGTCCCAGCAGAGGGGGTCTGGCTCAGTGAGACGCACCAGGTCGAGCATGCAGAGGGTTGGGGGCTGGAGACTTGTGGGCTGACCCTGAAGGACGAACGGGACCGACCCAGCCTGGCACGCTGCCGGGTTCCTCTAAGGGGCAGTTTAAATGCCGGGCCGTAGTGCTGAGCCTGTGGATCCAGGACACCCCGTCAGCCGGGGTGTCATTACCGGTGACAAGGACTTGCCCAACGGGTACATGTCTGGCCGGTGACCAAGAGAACTGAGGTCGCTGGACGGAGCCATGGACCCCAGGGTGGCCGTGCCCAGGAAGGGGCAGGTCGGGACGCTGTTGGTGTAAGAAGTGGGATACAGACCCACAGCAGAAACCAGCCCAAGCAATGTTTCCACGCAAGGCCTCGGGGTGGGGATGTCTTTGAGTCCTCATCCAATGCCGTATCCCCGTCACCGATTCACAGGGTCTGTGCCATGCCCCGGCCTTTACCCAGTGTCCCAGGAGCAACACCGTGAGCGTGCCGGACCCCCCAGCACCTCATGCCTTCACGCGCCAGCTGGGGGCTGTCGCTTGGCCAATGCGGGGCGGCCGAAGGAGTCAAGGTTTGGTCCTCAAAGCTCCCGTTGGAGCTTTTCCGCGTCTCGGGCCCAGGTGTCCCCAGGAGGGAATCCAATGAGCGTGTCTCTCCCCACGGGTCGCACGTCCGTGTCCTACTGAGCCCTGCGGCACACAGGGCCACCGAACGATGCGTACCCCAGAGCAACCCCCAGCGATCACCGCATCTCCCCTCTCGCCCCACGCACCCCACACTGGCAGCACCCAAGGGAGGGGGGGCAGAGAGACCGGGTCGGGGGAGGACATGTCCAGAGATGAGGGCAAGGCAGACGAAGGGGTGGGAACATGGCATGCAGGGAGAGACAGACAGATGGGGGATGCAGCTCAGAGGGACGGGCAGATGGGGGGGACCAGGATAGACAGGGGGACAAGGTGCGAAGGGACGGGCAGACAGAGGGACAGATAGTCGGGGGGATGCAGGACAGATGGGGGGACAAGACGCGGAGGGACGGGCAGACGGGGGGACAGACAGATGGGGGGACAAGGCACAGAGAGACGGGCAGACGGGGGGACAGACAGACAGGGGGACAAGGCGTGGAGGGACGAGCAGATGGGGGGATGCAGGACAGATGGAAGGACAAGGCGTGGAGAGACGGGCAGACAGGGGACAGACAGACAGGGGGACAAGGCGTGGAGAGACGGGCAGACAGGGGACAGACAGATGGGGACAAGGCGCGGAGGGACGGGCAGACGGGGGGACAGACAGACGGGGACAAGGCGCGGAGGGACGGGCAGACGGGGGGACAGACAGACAGGGGGACAAGGCGTGGAGGGACGGGCAGACGGGGGGATGTGGGACGGTCGGGGGGACAAGGCGCAGAGAGATGGGCAGACGGGGGGATGCAGGACAGACGGAAGGACAAGGCGTGGAGAGACGGGCAGACGGAGGGACAGATAGTCGGGGGGACGCGGGACAGATGGGGGGACAAGGCGCAGAGAGATGGGCAGACGGGGGGATGCAGGACAGACGGAAGGACAAGGCGTGGAGAGACGGGCAGATGGAGGGACAGATAGTCGGGGGGACGCGGGACAGACGGAAGGACAAGGCGTGGAAAGACGGGCAGACGGAGGGACAGATAGTCAGGGGGACGCGGGACAGACGGGGGGACAAGCTGCAGAGGGACACATGGCCAGGTGTGCGCAGGGATGGCCGGTTGGCGCACACAGATTTGGGGGGACCCAGCGGCCTGGACAGACAGACAGAAAGCCCTGGGGTGGGCGGGAGCCAGGTGGGACAGGAGGACGGGCACGCCGAAGCTGAGGCCTGGGAGGGGGGTGTTGTTACAGCTCAAGGTCCTCTGTCCCCCCCCACGCTGCCCCACTCACCATGAGCCCCCCGCCGGCCAGGCCGCCCATCAGCCAGACCTGCAGGGCGAGGTGCTCGGTCCAGCCCGTCTCCCCGTTGGGGAACATCAGCAGGACGTTGGCCACGATGCATCCCAGCGCCATGGGCACCAGCGTCAGCCCCACCAGCCGCGAGCAGCGCCCCGTGCACATGGCTCGGAGAGGGGCGGGACGTCTCTGCCCGGAGCCGGGGGGAGATCGGGACAGCCGCTGCCCGGAGCTGGAGGATTTGGGGGGGCGACGCTCAGAGCCAGAGGATTTGGGGCATCTGATTCCTGGAGCCGGAGGATTTGTAGGGGCTGCTGCCCAGAGCTGGAGGATTTGGGGAACCTGATGCCTGGAGCTAGAGGATTTGGGGCACCAGGAGCCGGAGGATTTGGGGGGGGGGGCCGCTGCTCGGAGCCAGAGGATTTGGGGGGGGCTGCTGCCCGGAGCTGGAGGATTCCCAGCTGCGTCTCCCTGGCCTGGCTGTTTGCTCTACGATAAGCCGGGCAAAGGGCTGGTGCGGATGAGACATCACCGCCCCCCCGGTGCCAGGGAGAGAGTCGTGGCTCGGCCTTGAAGCGGGGGGGAGCTGGTGCCTGGCCCGGCTGGGACGGGAGGTGGGGTGACTGTGACGTTATTGATATAAACTGGGACCATATAGAACATGGGTTGCAACCACGGTTCTGTAGTGGCACCAAATCCTATGTAAAGGGGGTCATATAAGGTGTCTAAGACCAGGTTACGGGTTACTGGTTATGATTATGCTGTCTGTGTGTCTGTATCATTTTCGTAGTTGAAGTTATGAATATTGGCTGTGTACTGTCTGTATTTCAAATTGGTGCCGCAGTTCTGGGTGACACCCCAGACAAGTTGGTGTCAGCTCTGCTTAGCCTGCTTGATGGCCCATTAAGGACCATCAACTACACAATTGACCCATCGAGAGAAGGCGGATACGCCCTGTGACTCACTGGAGTGAGCAGAAACTGGCCCATGTGACTGCAAACTCCATTTTGCTGTAACTTTCCCCAGTAGGAACAAAGGAGTGTTCTTACACCTGGAAAAGTCTATATAAGGCGGAGGCCTCATCTCCATTTGGTCTTCAATCCTGCTTCTTACCTCTGGAGGGACTTTGCTACAAGCTGAAGCTCTACACAAAGGACTGAATGACCCATCCCAGTGGGGGATGTTCTCCAGAGACTTGATTTGAACCTGCAGTTTACTTCATCACTGCTACAAGCCAGAACTAAGGACTTTGCCATCACTGTATGTAATTGATTCAGTTTAACCAATTCTAGCTCTCACCTCTATCTTTTTCCTTTTATGAATAAACCTTTAGATTTTAGATTCTAAAGGATTGGCAACAGCGTGATTTGTGGGTAAGGTCTGAGGTGTATATTGACCTGGGTCTGGGGCTTGGTCCTTTGGGATCGAGAGAACCTTTTTCTTTTACTGGGGTGTTGGTTTTCATAACCATTCATCCCCAGGACGTGTGGGACTGGTGGTGATACTGGGAGACTGGAGTGTCTAAGGAAATTGCTTGTGTGACTTGAGGTTAGCCAAAGGGGTGACACCGAAGTCTTTTGTCTGGCTGGTTTGGTTTGCCTTAGAGGTGGATAAACCCCAGCCTAGGGCTGTGACTGCCCTGTTTGAGCAATTGGTCCTGATTTGGCACTCTCAGTTGGGTCCCGCCAGAACCACATCGTCACAGTGACATCAGTACTGGGACGGGGGGGCAGGACATGTGGCGGGGGCAGGTCCGGCTCATCCCCAGGGCCGGGAGGGGGGGCCCCCAAGTGGGACAGTAACAAGGCGCAGGATCCATTAGCCAGGGTGGGTTTATTAGCCCCCCCTCATTTGCGCCGGCGGCCGCTGCGGTTCTGCCGCTTCTCCTTCCGACGGGCGCGGCCTGGGCCCGGCTCCGGCCCCTGGCGGGCAGGGGTGGGGGTGGGGGGTGGGGGCGGCCCCGGGGGCTGCCGCGCCCCCCCTGTCCCCCCCTTGTACAGCAGGTGGAAGATGAAGGCGTTGGAGTACCTAGGGGGGAGGGGAAGATACAGGGGTCAGAGGTCACGACAATGGTGGGCAACGGGGGTCAGGGGTCACGGTTGAGGGGTCAGGGAGAGTCAAAATAGAGTGGTGAGGGTCAATAGGTCAGAGGTCATGTTATCGGGGGTTAAAGGTCATGGATAAGGGTGGAGGTCACAGGTCATTGCAATGGGCACAGCAGTGCCAGGGTCAGAGGTCACAACAAGGGGTGACAATTGTCACAGGGTCGGAGGTCACACAGGTGGCTGATGACCTGGGTCACAGGACATTCTGGCAAGGCCAAGGGAAGGGTTGCTGGTGTTGGGGGGTCAGAGGTCATTTCAATGAGAACACAGGGTCGGAGGTCATTCTAATGCATCACGGGGCTCTCCCCGCCACACTACTGGGGTCAGAGGTCATTCAGATTCAGAATGAAGCATGGGTCAAAGGTCAACTGATGAGGCAGCCCAGGGGTCAGAGTTCAACTGAATGGGGATAATGTTGGACAGGGTCAGAGGTCACACCAATGGGGGGGGGTCAGAGGTCACTTGTAATGCACAAGGGGTCATAGAGCCACTGGGTCAAAGGTCACATTAATGGGACTAATGCATGGGGGGGTCAGAGGTCACATCAAGGGTGAGGGTCAGAGGTCACCTTACGGCAACCACTGGGGTCAGAGGTCATTTTGCTGCCTGCCCCCTCCCCCCCCGATGCCCGGCGGCCCCCCGGCACCCACCAGGGCATGGCGTTGTCGACGCCGGCCTGGCGGAAGGGCGAGCGGAAGGGGTTGACGTGGGCCGGGCCCGCGCTGCCCCCCGTCGCCATGGAGACCGTGGCCTCATCCACCGCGCAGCTGTACTCGCTGCACTCCGTGAAGTAGGCCGGGACCCGGAGCGCCTGCGGGGGAGACGGAGACATGGGGACCCAGGAGTCTGGGGCCGGAGCCGCCGGGGGGCCAGGCATCTGGGGCCAGAGGTGCCAGGGACCCAGGCGTCCTGGGCTGGAGGTGTCAGGGACCCAGGCGTCCGGGGCCGGAGCTGCCAGGGCCCCAGGCGTCTGGGGCCAGAGTTGGGGTATACAGCAGGAAGAGAGGAGTTTGGGGTGCAGCGGGGGGGAGCTGGGGGAGCGAACTGGGGCGAGGGGAGCTGGGGGTTCAGAGGCAGGTGCTGTGGGGAAAGTGGAGCTGGGAGGGGCAAAGTGAGGGGAGTGGAGTTTGGGGGTTCAGAGGTGGGTGCTGCAGGCGAGGGGAGTTTGGGGGTTCAGGGGGTGCTGCGGGGTGAGGGGAGTTTGGGGGTTCAGAGGTGGGTGCTGCAGGCGAGGGGAGTTTGGGTGTTCAGGGGGTGCTGCGGGGCGAGGGGAGTTTGGGGGTTCAGAGGTGGGTGCTGCAGGCGAGGGGAGTTCGGGAGTTCAGAGGCAGGTGCTGCAGGCGAGGGGAGTTTGGGGGTTCAGGGGGTGCTGCGGGGTGAGGGGAGTTTGGGGGTTCAGAGGTGGGTGCTGCAGGCGAGGGGAGTTCAGGAGTTCAGAGGTGGGTGCTGCAGGCGAGGGGAGTTTGGGGGTTCAGAGGCGGGAGCTGCAGGCGAGGGGAGTTTGGGGGTTCAGAGGTGGGTGCTGCAGGCGAGGGGAGTTCAGGACTTCAGAGGCGGGTGCTGCAGGCGAGGGGAGTTTGGGGGTTCAGGGGGTGCTGCGGGGCGAGGGGAGTTTGGGGGTTCAGAGGCGGGTGCTGCAGACGAGGGGAGTTTGGGGGTTCAGGGGGTGCCGCGGGGCGAGGGGAGTTTGGGGGTTCAGAGGCGGGTGCTGCAGGTGAGGGGAATTTGGGGGTTCAGGGGGTGCTGCGGGGCGAGGGGAGTTTGGGGGTTCAGAGGCGGGTGCTGCAGACGAGGGGAGTTTGGGGGTTCAGGGGGTGCCGCGGGGCGAGGGGAGTTTGGGGGTTCAGAGGCGGGTGCTGCGGGGCGAGGGGAGGTTGGAGGAGAACCGGGGTTCGGGGGTACCCACCTGCAGGCGGGGCAGGGCACTGAGCCAGGTGTCCTTCAGTGCAAAGCCAGAATTGAACCCTGAGAAATAAGAGAGGTGGGGGTGGGAGGGGCTCAGGGGTCTGCCAAAAATGGGGAGACCCTCCAGGGAACCCCCCTCCTCCCACGTGTCCCCCCACTTAGACAGCTCCCTCTCCCCTTCCTGCCACACAGCCCCCCCAGGGCCCCCCTAGCTTGGGCCCCTCCCCTCCGACAGCCCCCCAGGTCCCCCCTCCCTGCCCTGGGCTGCTCCCCCCCAACAGCCCCCCAGGGTACCCCCTTCCTGCCCTGGGCCCTGCCCCCCTGGTCTCCCCCCCCCCCCCGCAGCCAGGACCCACCCTGGGGGACTCACCGATGACCAGGTCGGGTTTGGGGCCCGGCAGCAGGGGTGGGGCCTGGGCACAGAATTTCAGCTGCAGCCCCCCCCGCCCTCCCTTGGCTTTGGGGGCTGGGCCCGACCAGACGCGCACCCCCTGCGCCTCCTGGGGGGAGAGACGGGGGGGATCAGCCATGGGGGGGTGAGGTTCAGGGGTCCCCCTCCCCCCACCCGCATGGCCCCCCCTCACCGTTCTCTGCAGCAGGACCTGCTGCCCGTCGGCCTCGGGGGGCAACGTGCCCCCCACAAACAGCAGCTCCAGCGACACGTGGGGCAGCAGCACCGACAGCTCCTGGGGGTCCCAAAGGGTCGGGGATCACGGACAGGGCCTGCTCTGAACCTGCCCCGTGGGGGGGGGGTCGGCCACTGCCACCCCCATGTGCATGGTGAGCCCCACACAGCCCCATGGCGTCCCCCTAAACCCATCAGAGCCCAATCCTGCCTCACGCCCCCCCCCGCCCCCCTAAGTCCACCAGAGCCCAACACTGCCCCATGGCGCTGCCTGCCTCCCACATGGCCACCAGACCATAGCCCTGCCCCATAGGGCCCCCTGCTCCCCAAACCTATCAGAGCCCAGCCCTGCCCCATGGTGCCCGCTGCCCCCCATAACCACCAGAGCCCAGCCCTGCCCCACGACCCCCCTGCCCCCCTATAACCACCAGAGCCCAGCCCTGCCCCATGGCACTGCCTGCCCCCCCATACCCATCAGAACCCAGCCCTGCCCCCTGGTGCCCCCTGCGCACCCAGAAGAGGGGGGCCATGTCCGACTCCTTCCCCGTCTCCACGATGTGAATCCGCAGTGACTGTTTGTTCAGGATGTTCAGCTCCGGGACTGGTGGGGGGGCAGAGGAATAGGGGGCTCAGAAGAGGGCAGGGGATCCCCCAGTTCCCAGACCCCCCCAGGACTGGGGCTCCCCACCCCCGCCCAGACATTGACCCCAGCTTCCCAGCCCTCCCCCGCACCAGTCCCTGCCCCGCGGAGGGGCCCCCGCCTGCCCGCCCGGGGCCCCCACTCACAGTGCTGGGGGGCCAGCTGGGTGACGATGTAATAGACGCTTAGGGGGTAGCTGAGCAGCACGGCCAGGGGGGAGCCCAGCGGCAGCCCCCGCCACGCGTAGTACTCCTGCCACGAGCCTGGGGGGACACGGGGGTCAGCCCCCCGAGCTGGGGCTGGCCCCCCCTGCTGTCACTGGCCCCTCCCCCCAGCTGGGACTGGCTCCTCCCCCAGCGGGGGCTGACCCCTCCTCCTGTCGCTGGCCCCTCCCTCCAGCTGGGACTGGCCCCTCCCCCCAGCTGGGGCTGGCCCCTCCTCCTGTCTCTGGCCCCTCCCGCCAGCTGGGACTGGCTCCTCCCCCGAGCTGTCACTGGCCCCTCCCCCGAGCTGGTACTGGCCCCTCCCCCGAGCTGTCGCTGGCCCCTCCCCCGAGCTGGGACTGGCCCCTCCTCCCCCCTCCCCGACCTGGGGAGGCCCTGGACCCCCTCCAGCTGTCGTTGGCCCCTCCCTCCAGCTGGGACTGGCTCCTCCCTCATCTGACTGGCCCCGCCCCCCGCCTGTATCCTGCCCCTCCCCTGTCTCACTGAAATAGATCCTGGGTGCAGGGGGCTCCGGGGAGGTGGGGGGCAGAGCCGTGCCCCCCTCCGGCCTCAGCGCTTCGAAGGGGTTACCTGGGGGGGCAGAGAAAGGGGGCATTGGTGTGGGGACAGGAGCCGGAGCCCCCCAGAGGGCACAGGCCCTGGGCCCCCCATGCTCACCGCTCTGCAGGAGGCCGGGTTTCCAGTCAGTCCGGCCCCCCAGCCCCACACCGTAGTCGGGGGCGTGGACCAGCATGCTCTCGTGGGCCCAGTACCCCCCGGTCAGTCCCCGGGCCGCCAGGAACCCCTCCCTGTTGAACCCGTCGCTGGTCACCTCTGCAAGGGAAATGGGGGGGACCCCCCGATGAACCCCAGCTCTGTGCACCCCCCAATCTCCTGCCCAGAGCCCCCACTCCTGCGCCCCCTGCCTGGTGCCCCTTTCCCTGCCCAGCCCCCCCCCCCATGCACACTGGGCAACCCCTCACCCAGAACCCTCCTTCCCCTCCCCCAACACCCCCTGCCCGGTGCCCCCCTCCCCTCCCCAGTGCCCCCCTTCCCCTTCCCAGATCCCCCTGCCTAGCCCCCTCCATTCACACCTGGCCAACCCCCCCCGAACCCCCTTCCCTTCCTGCCATGCACCCTGCCCAGTACCCCCCTTTCCCTGCCCAGCCCCCCCATGCACTCTGGGCAACCCCCCACCCAGATCCCCCCTTCCCCTGCCCTCCCGCCCGGGGCTCACCGGCGGCGAAGGTGAAGGGCAGGTCGGCCAGCTGGCGGGCGCGGGCCATGTACCCGGCCATGCGGGGGCACCAGGCCCGGTGGGCCGCATCCTCGGGGCTGCGGGCCCAGTCGGCCGCCCGGCACCGCTCGGAGCAGTACAGCACGGCCCGGCACTGCTGGCTGCGGGGTGGGGGGGACAGGCTCAGAGCCAGCCTGGCCCCCCCCTCATCCCAGCCTGGGCGCAGGCCGGGGGGGGTGGGCGGAGGTGATCCCGGGGGGCTCCCGCCACCCTCCCCTTGCTCACCACGGCGCCAGCCGCCCCTGGAACGCGTGTCTCTTGCACACGTGACAGGCTCGCACACGCATGGAGGGGAAGGTGAAGGTGGGTTTTGGCCCCCAGCCCCGCATGGGGCCCGGGCTCAGCCTGACCCCCAGCCGAGGCAGCAGGGGCTCCAGCGACCTGCGGGGAGAGGCGGGGGGGGGATCAGCGGGGCAGAGGACGGGCATGGAGCCTCCCCCGCCCCGCCGCCCGTCCGCTCACACTCACTTGTGCAAGGCAGGGTCCCCCACGGCCAGCAGCCGGGGTCGGCGGGGCTCCCCCCCGCCCAGCGGGCAGGCCATGCTCTGGCACAGCAGGTTGAGGGCCAGCTGCTCCAGGGGGCGGGGGGCAGCCGGCTGGGGGGGGCCCCCGGCCCCCAGCTGGAAATCCAGGCCCATCACCGTGCCGTGCTCGTCTGTCACCAGCAGGAGGCGCTCCACGTGCACCAGGGCCTGGCCTGGGGGGAGAGGGGCGGAGGTGAGACCAGCGGGGGAGGTAGGAGCCCTAGGTGTGGGGCAGAGGATGGGGAGGGGCCCAGTGGGGGTGGGTAGTTAGGGGGATGGATGGGAGGTGTCTGGCAGAGTGGGGGGTGGGGGCCAGGCAGGGGAGCCCCACGGGGACAGGGGGGCTGGTGGTGGGTTGGAGGATGGGGGACCAGGCACGAAACCCCACAAGATGGGGGGCTAGGTAGGGAGGGGGGCAGACAGGGGAGCCCCACAGGGATGGGGCCTTGGAGGAGAAAGCCAGGGAGGGGAGCCCCATGGGGCCAGGGGGTCAGGCAGGGGAGGGGGGCAGATGGGGGAGCCCCATGGGGAAGGGGGGAGCCCCGAGGGGGGCAGGGGCTGGAGGGAGGGGGCCAGGCAGAGAAGGGGGGCAGACGGGGAGCCCCAAGAGGAGGGGGGCCGCGGGTACCTGTCTCCGGCCCCTCGTCCTCCTCGTCCAGGCGCAGGAAGGTGACCGCCCGCTGCAGGTCCCGCAGTTGCAGGGCGTCCTCCCCGCAGAGCCGCCCCCGGGGCTCCCCCCGGGCCCCCCCTGGCAGCGCCAGGCCCAGGCCCAGCCGGGGGTTGGGCAGCAGGTGCAGCAGCCAGAGGGCGGGGTCGGGGGGCAGGCGCCGGACGTGCCCCTCCTGGCGCCGCTGGCGCTGCCCGTCCCGGGGCCCCCCGGCCTGGCACCGGTGCCAGGCCAGCAGCAGCTCGGCCAGGTCCAGCACCTCAGCTCGGTACCCCCGTCACGAACTCCATCCTGGGGGGCAGGGGGGTTAGAGCAGGGACCCCTCAAACCTCCCCCCGGTACCCCCAAACCTCCCCCAGTACCCCGTCACGAACTCCATCCTGGGGGGGTGGGGGGGTTAGAGCAGGGACCCCCCAAACATCCCCTGGTACCCCCCAAACCTCCCCTGGTACCCCGTCACGAACTCCATCCTGGGGGGCAGGGGGGTTAGAGCAGGGACCCCCCAAACCTCCCCCCGGTACCCCGTCACGAACTCCATCCTGGGGGGGCGGCGGGGTTAGAGCAGGGACCCCCCAAACCTGCCCCCGGTACCCCCAAACCTCCCCCAGTACCCCGTCACGAACTCCATCCTGGGGGGGTGGGGGGGTTAGAGCAGGGACCCCCCAAACTTCCCCCGGTACCCTCAAACCTCCCCCGGTACCCCCGTCATGAACTCCATCCTGGGGGGCGGGGGGGATAGAGCAGGGATCCCCCAAACCTGCCCCCGGTACCCCCAAACCTCCCCCAGTACCCCGTCACGAACTCCATCCTGGGGGGTGGGGGGTTAGAGCAGGGACCCCCCCCAAACATCCCCCAGTACCCTCAAACCTCCCCCAGTACCCCGTCACGAACTCCATCCTGGGGGGTGGAGGGTTAGAGCAGGGACCCCCCCCCCAAACATCCCCACAGTACCCTCAAACCTCCCCCGGTACCCCGTCATGAACTCCATCCTGGGGGGCGGGGGGGTTAGAGCAGGGACCCCCCAAACCTGCCCCCGGTACCCCCAAACCTCCCCCGGTACCCCATCATGAACTCCATCCTGGGGGGCGGGGGGGTTAGAGCAGGGACCCCCCAAACCTGCCCCCAGTACCCCCAAACCTAACCCGGTACCCCCGTCACGAACTCCATCCTGGGGGGCAGGGGGGTTAGAGCAGGGACCCCCCAAACCTGCCCCCGGTACCCCCGTCACGAACTTCATCCTGGGGGGCGGGGGGGTTAGAGCAGGGACCCCCCAAACCTGCCCCCGGTACCCCCAAACTTCCCCCAGTACCCCGTCACGAACTCCATCCTGGGGGGCGGGGGGGTTAGAGCAGGGACCCCCCAAACCTGCCTCTGGTATCCCCAAACCTCCGCCCGGTACCCTCAAACCTAGCCCTGGTACCCCATCACGATCTCCATCCTGGGGGGTGGAGGGGCTAGAGCAGAGACCCCCCCAAACCTCCCCCCGGTACCCCATCACAAACTCCATCCTGAGGGGGGCAGAGTAGTTAGAGCAGGGAGCCCCCAAACCTCCACCCTGCACCCCCCCCATTGCCCGCCCAACTCAGTACCCAGTTCTGAATTCTTTCCTGGGGGGCTGAGACACCCCTAACCCCCCTGGCCTCCAGTCCACCTCCTGCGCCCCTCCATTTCCCTATCCTTGACCCCCATCCTAGCACCCCCTCCTGGCACCCCTGAGTAAAGTGCTCCCAGATTCCTGGACCCCAAACCCCTGGACCCCCAGAGCCACCCATCCCCGCCACTGATGTCCCCCACCCCTATAATAACCCCAATCCAGCACTGCCCCCCATCTCTCCAGCCCCCCCTCTGGTACCTGCTTCCTCCAGCTGATTTGAAGGTAAATACCCGGGCGCCCCGAGATTCCACTGTGACATCACGGGGTTCTGGCTCCCCGGGGAACCCCCTCCCCTGCCCTGCCCCAGCTCCCGCCACCCCGAGATCCTGCCCCATTCCCTCAGGCCGCCCAGGAGTGAGCGCCCTTCGCTGCCGTCCCGGACGCCTGGGTCCCATCTCCCCTCCCCAGCAGCGAGCATCCTGCCCTGCTCTCCCGGACGCCTGGGTCCCAGCTCCTCTCCCCAGGGGTGAGCGCCCTCCGCTGCCGTCCCGGACACCTGGGTCCCATCTCCCCTCCCCAGGGGCGAGCGTCCTGCCCTGCTCTCCCGGACGCCTGGGTCCCAGCTCCTCTCCCCAGGGGTAAGCGCCCTCCGCTGCCGTCCCGGACACCTGGGTCCCATCTCCCCTCCCCAGGGGCCAGCATCCTGCTCTGCTCTCCCGGATGCCTGGGTCCCATCTCCTCTCCCCAGGGGCGAGCGTCCTGCCCTGCTCTCCCGGACACCTGGGTCCCATCTCCCCTCCCCAGGGGCCAGCATCCTGCTCTGCTCTCCCGGACGCCTGGGTCCCATCTCCTCTCCCCAGGGGCGAGCGTCCTGCCCTGCTCTCCCGGACACCTGGGTCCCATCTCCCCTCCCTAGGGGCGAGCGTCCTGCCCTGCTCTCCCGGACGCCTGGGTCCCAGCTCCTCTCCCCAGGGGTAAGCGCCCTCCGCTGCCGTCCCGGACACCTGGGTCCCATCTCCCCTCCCCAGGGGCCAGCATCCTGCTCTGCTCTCCCGGATGCCTGGGTCCCATCTCCTCTCCCCAGGGGCGAGCGTCCTGCCCTGCTCTCCCGGACACCTGGGTCCCATCTCCCCTCCCCAGGGGCCAGCATCCTGCTCTGCTCTCCCGGACGCCTGGGTCCCATCTCCTCTCCCCAGGGGCGAGCGTCCTGCCCTGCTCTCCCGGACACCTGGGTCCCATCTCCCCTCCCCAGGGGCCAGCGTCCTGCTCTGCTCTCCCGGACACCTGGGTCCCATCTCCTCTCCCCAGGGGCGAGCGTCCTGCCCTGCTCTCCCGAACGCCTGGGTCCCATCTCCTCTCCCCAGGGGCGAGCGTCCTGCCCTGCTCTCCCGGACACCTGGGTCCCATCTCCCCTCCCCAGGGGCCAGCATCCTGCTCTGCTCTCCCGGACGCCTGGGTCCCATCTCCTCTCCCCAGGGGCGAGCGTCCTGCCCTGCTCTCCCGGACACCTGGGTCCCATCTCCCCTCCCCAGGGGCGAGCGTCCTGCCCTGCTCTCCCGGACACCTGGGTCCCATCTCCCCTCCCCAGGGGCCAGCGTCCTGCTCTGCTCTCCCGGACGCCTGGGTCCCATCTCCCCTCCCCAGGGGCAAGCATCCTGCTCTGCTCTCCTGGACGCCTGGGTCCCCTGCTCTCCTGGACGCCTGGGTCCCGTCTCACCTCCCCAGGGGCGAGCATCCTGCTCTGCTGTCCCGGACGCCTGAGTCCCCTGTTCCCAGTGAACAGTTCGCTCTCCGCTTCACCACATAATATTTAATGACCCTTCGCCCTCCTGCCCCTCCCTCCCGAAGTGCCGGCCAATCTCAGCGGCCAACATGGCCGTCCCCTCCCAGAATCCTTTGCAGCGGCAGCTCTGTCCTCTTCCCAGCATGCTTTGCGTCTCGCTCAGCCCAGCCACCTCCCCAGAGCCAGCCCCAGGGCGAGACCCAGGGGCCGCCCCGGGCAGGGGCGGGGGCCTCCGGCGACCTCCGGCTCCATCTTCTGGGGGGTGGAGCCCAGCCCAGTGGGCGTGGCCTTCTGGGGCCTCAGGGGTCTCCCCGCTGCGGCGGTGGCCTCGTCCATCCAGGACCGGTAGTTGGCCACGCGGGTGTAGACGCCCGGACGCTGGCGCCTCCCGCAGCCCCGGCCCCAGCTCACGACGCCCACTTGGTACCAGGGGGAGCCCTGGGGGGCCTGGCACTGCAGGGGCCCCCCGCTGTCACCCTGGAACGAAAGAACGAGTCAGCCAATGAAGGAGGAAATGAATCAACTCTTGAGCGAGAAAAACAGCAAATGAGGACGAGGCTCAATGAGCGAGAAAAGCAGGAAACAAACGAGAGAACGAGGCGACGAACGAGCAGACGAGTCGATTAACAAATTGACGAGGGGGAGGAAGGAGAAATTGAGTCAATGAATGAACGGGGGAGAAAACAAACCAATGAGAAAAACGAGGCCACCAACGAACCGACGAGAAAAGGAGTCGGGGACGGAAGGAGAAAACAAACGAAGAAACGAAGAAGAAAACGAGGCAATGAACGAGCATCGAAGGAGAAGGCGGGTCACAGAGAAAGCAAAGGAACGAGACGTGAGCTGAACGGACGAAGGAGAAAATGCGAGAACGCGCCAGCCAGAACCAACAAACCAACAAGGGAGGAAGTGAAGGAAGCGATGGAGGAAGGAGGAAGGAAGCGACGGAAGGAGGAAAGGAGAGACGCGGAGGAAGGAAGCGAGGGAGCAAGGAGGAAGGAAGTGATGGAAGGAGGAAGGAGGAGACACGCGGAGGAGGAAACGAGGGAGGAAGGAGGAAGGAAGCGATGGAAGGAGGAAGGAGGAGGAAAGGAGGAGAGACGCAGAGGAAGGAAGAAGGAAGCGAGAGAGGAAAGAAGCAACGGAGGAAGGACAGACACGGAGGAGGAAGTGAATGAAGGAAGTGAGGGAGGAAGGAGTGAGAGAGGAAGGACAGACGTGGAGGAGGCAGCGAATGAAGGAAGCGACGGAGGAAGGACAGACGCGGAGGAAGCAATGGAAGAAGGACAGACGTGGAGGAGGCAGCGAATGAAGGAAGCGATGGAGGAAGAAGCGAGGGAGGAAGGAAGCGACGGAGGAAGAAGCGAGGGAGGAAGGACAGACGCGGAGGAGGCAGCGAATGAAGGAAGCGATGGAGGAAGAACAGACGTGGAGGAAGCGAGGGAGGAACAACAGATGCGGAGGAAGCGACGGAGGAAGGACAGACGCGGAGGAGGCAGCGAATGAAGGAAGCGATGGAGGAAGAAGCAAGGGAGGAAGGAAGCGACGGAGGAAGAAGCGAGGGAGGAAGGACAGACGCGGAGGAGGCAGCGAATGAAGGAGGCAATGGTGGAAGGACAGATGTGGAGGAGGCAGTGAATGAAGGAAGCGACGGAGGAAGAACCAAGGGAGGAAGGACAGACCCAGAGGAAGTGACGGAGGAAGAACAGATGCGGAGGAGGCAGCGAATGAAGGAAGCGATGGAGGAAGAACAGACGCGGAGGAAGCGAGGGAGGAAGAACAGATGCGGAGGAAGCGACGGAGGAAGGACAGACGCGAAGGAGGCAGCGAATGAAGGAGGCAACGGTGGAAGGACAGATGTGGAGGAGGCAGTGAATGAAGGAAGCGACGGAGGAAGGACAGACGCGGAGGAAGCGATGGAAGAAGGACAGACGCGGAGGAGGCAGCGAATGAAGGAAGCGACGGAGGAAGGACAGATGTGGAGGAGGCAGCGAATGAAGGAAGCGACGGAGGAAGAAGCGACAGAAGAAGGACAGACGCGGAGGAGGCAGCGAATGAAGGAAGCGACGGAGGAAGGACAGACCCGGAGGAGGCAGTGAATGAAGGAAGCGACAGAGGAAGAAGCAAGGGAGGAAGGACAGACCCAGAGGAAGTGACGGAGGAAGAACAGATGCGGAGGAGGCAGCGAATGAAGGAAGCGATGGAGGAAGAACAGACGCGGAGGAAGCGAGGGAGGAAGAACAGATGCGGAGGAAGCGACGGAGGAAGGACAGACGCGGAGGAGGCAGCGAATGAAGGAAGCGACGGAGGAAGAAGTGAGGGAGGAAGCGACAGAAGAAGGACAGACGCGGAGGAGGCAGCGAATGAAGGAAGCGACGGAGGAAGGACAGATGTGGAGGAGGCAGCGAATGAAGGAAGCGACGGAGGAAGAAGCGACAGAGGAAGGACAGACGCGGAGGAGGCAGCGAATGAAGGAAGCGACGGAGGAAGGACAGACCCGGAGGAGGCAGTGAATGAAGGAAGCGACAGAGGAAGAAGCAAGGGAGGAAGGACAGACCCAGAGGAAGTGACGGAGGAAGAACAGATGCGGAGGAGGCAGCGAATGAAGGAAGCGATGGAGGAAGAACAGACGCGGAGGAAGCGAGGGAGGAAGAACAGATGCGGAGGAAGCGACGGAGGAAGGACAGACGCGGAGGAGGCAGCGAATGAAGGAAGCGACGGAGGAAGAAGTGAGGGAGGAAGCGACGGAAGAAGGACAGACGCGGAGGAGGCAGCGAATGAAGGAAGCGACGGAGGAAGGACAGATGTGGAGGAGGCAGCGAATGAAGGAAGCGACGGAGGAAGAAGCAACAGAGGAAGGACAGACGCGGAGGAGGCAGCGAATGAAGGAAGCGACGGAGGAAGGACAGACCCGGAGGAGGCAGTGAATGAAGGAAGTGACGGAGGAAGAAGCAAGGGAGGAAGGACAGACCCAGAGGAAGTGATGGAGGAAGAACAGATGCGGAGGAGGCAGTGAATGAAGGAAGCGATGGAGGAAGAATAGATGCGGAGGAAGCGAGGGAGGAAGGACAGACGCGAAGGAGGCAGCGAATGAAGGAAGCGACGGAGGAAGAAGTGAGGGAGGAAGCGACGGAAGAAGGACAGACGCGGAGGAGGCAGCAAATGAAGGAAGCGAGGGAGGAAGAAGCGATGGAGGAAGGACAGACCCGGAGGAGGCAGCGGACACATGACCCCACAGGAGGGCGCCAGGTGCGGGTGGGACAGGACGACCAGAAACCGCCGCAGGAAGGGGGCACGAAGGACGAAGCCACGCGGGGGTCCCCTGTCTGGGGCATGAGGGTTTCGGGGGACATTTGGGGGCCTTCATGGGGGGCCTGTGGGGGGTCCTGCTCCCTGGGGGTGGGTGGGGCAGAGGGGGGTGTTCAGGCTCAGGGGCCCTGGGTGGAGGAGGGGCTGGGGAGGGCCTTGGGGGGTCCCCACCTGGCAGGCGTCGCGTCCGCCCTCCTCGTGCCCAGCGCAGACCATGTTCTGGGTCAGGGCCCCCATCCACCACATGCAACGCAGCCAGTCGACGATCCGCACGCCAGCCTCCCGCAGCGCCCCTGACACCCGCTCCTGCCCTGCGAGAGACGGCGATGGAGCCCGGCTGGACCCCCCTGCCGGACCCCCCCGGAGAGACCCCCCCCACAGCGCCCCCGACACCCGCTCCTGCCCTGCGAGAGACGGCGATGGAGCCCGGCTGGACCCCCCTGCCGGACCCCCCCGGAGAGCCCCCCCCCACAGCGCCCCCGACACCCACTCCTGCCCTGCGAGAGACGGTGATGGAGCCCGGCTGGACCCCCACCCGGAGAGACCCCCCCAGAGAGACCCCCTCCACAGCGCCCCCGACACCCGCTCCTGCCCTGCGAGAGACGGCGATGGAGCCCAGATGGACCCCCCTGCCGGACCCCCCCCCCGGAGAGATCCCCCCCACAGTGCCCCCGACACCCGCTCCTGCCCTGTGAGAGATGGCGATGCAGCCCGGCTGGGCAGCCCGGCTGGACCCCCCTGCCGGACCCCCCCGGAGAGCCCCCCCCCCCCACAGTGCCCCCGACACCCGCTCCTGCCCTGCGAGAGACGGCGATGCAGCCCGGCTGGACCCCCCCCGGCCAGAACCCCCTAGAGAGACCCCCCCCACTCCTGCCCTGCGAGAGACGGTGCTGCAGCCCCGGCCAGACCCCACTGCCAGACCCCCGCAGCCAGACCCCCCCAGAGATACCCCCCAGCCATGGGCCCTGCCGCTTCCCTGGCCTGAGCCCCCCCAGCCAGCCAGCCACCACCCCAGAACGACCCCCACGTCGAGCCTCCCCGAGCCGAGCGCCCCCCCCGCTCCCCCCGGCCCCTCCCCGGTGTCCCCGCTCACCGTACTCCGTGGTGCCCCACCCGGCCACGTAGCAGCTGCCCCACTGCCCCTCGTCCTCGTCGTCCTGCTCCCCGGGGAGGCAGATGAGGCCGAGGCCCCGGCCGGGGGGCAGGGGGCGGCTCAGCAGCAGCAGGGCCAGGTCCGAGTCGTGGGTGCTGCGGCTGTAGCTGGGGTGGGACAGGATCCGCCGAACCCGCCGGGTGACGCCGCCGATGCCCAGGGTCACGCTGCCGGCTGCCACCGTCACGTCCTGGGGCCTGGGCACGGGCACAGGGATGGGGCCCCTCACTCCCGACCTGCAGCTCCTACCAGGTCAGCCCTGACCCCCAGCGCTGTCAGTGCCCCTCACTCCCGACCTGCAGCCCCCTCCAGCCCAGCCCTGCCCCCCCAGTCCTGCTGGTGCCCCTCACTCCCGACCCGCAGCCCCTGCCAGCCCAGGCCTGCCCCCCGCCAGCCCTGCCGGTGCCCCTCACTCCCGACCCGCAGCCCCTGCCAGCCCAGCCCTGCCCCCCTGAGCCCTGCCGGTGCCCCTCACTCCCGACCCGCAGCCCCTGCCAGCCCAGCCCTGCCCCCCGCCAGTCCTGCCGGTGCCCCTCACTCCCGACCCGCAGCCCCTGCCAGCCCAGCCCTGCCCCCCCAGTCCTGCTGGTGCCCCTCACTCCCGACCCGCAGCCCCTGCCAGCCCAGGCCTGCCCCCCGCCAGCCCTGCCGGTGCCCCTCACTCCCAACCTGCAGCCCCTGCCAGCCCAGCCCTGACCCCCAGCGCTGTCGGTGCCCCTCACTCCCGACCCGCAGCCCCTGCCAGCCCAGCCCTGCCCCCCCAGTCCTGCTGGTGCCCCTCACTCCCGACCCGCAGCCCCTGCCAGCCCAGCCCTGACCCCCAGCGCTGTTGGTGCCCCTCACTCCCAACCTGCAGCCCCTGCCAGCCCAGCCCTGCCCCCACCAGCCCTGTCGGTGCCCCTCACTCCCGACCTGCAGCTCCTGCCAGCCCAGCCCTGCCCCCCTGAGCCCTGCCGGTGCCCCTCACTCCCGACCCGCAGCTCCTGCCAGCCCAGCCCTGCCCCCACCAGCCCTCCCGGTGCCCCTCACTCCCGACCCGCAGCCCCTGCCAGCCCAGCCTTGCCCCCCTAGTCCTGCTGGTGCCCCTCACTCCCGACCCGCAGCCCCTGCCAGCCCAGCCTTGCCCCCCTAGTCCTGCTGGTGCCCCTCACTCCCGACCTGCAGCCCCTGCCAGCCCAGCCCCCCTGAGCCCTGCCGGTGCCCCTCACTCCCGACCCGCAGCCCCCTTACCGGGTGTCATGGAAGCAGTGGGCTGCGCTCAGCACCCACCAGGAGTGTATGACGCTCCCCCCACAGAAGTGGTGCCCTTGGGTCTGGAGACTCACAACCCAGGGCCATTCCCCAGGGCGGCTTTTCTGCCCCCCAATGATGCGGGGTGCGGGGGAGGGGCTGGGGCTGTTGTACCCCGGCCGGAAGCCACAGCCTGGGGAGACAGAGCCCCCGTTAGAGACATTCGCCCCCCTCCCCTCCCAGAGCCGGGGAGAGAACCCAGGAGTCCTGGCTCCCGGCCCCGCCCCTGCTCCAACCCACCAGCCCCCACTCCTCTCCCAGCGCTGGGGAGAGAACCCAGGAGTCCTGGCTCCCAGACCTCCTGCTCTAACCACCAGCCTCCACTCCCCTCCCCTCCCAGAGCTGGGGAGAGAACCCAGGAGTCCTGGCTCCCAGCCCCCCTGCTCTAACCACCAGCCCCCACTCCCCTCCCAGAGCCGGGGAGAGAACACAGGAGTCCTGGCTCCCTGCCCCCCCTGCTCTAACCCACCAGCCCCCACTCCCCTCCCAGAGCTGGGCAGAGAACCCAGGAGTCCTGGCTCCCAGCCCCCATTCCCGTTCACTGGATGACATCACAGCGCTGCATGTGTGACATCAGAGGCCGTCGTGACATCACACGTCGTCAAAGACTGGGAGGGGAAGGAGTTGCTCTGTCCAATTGACCAGAGGGACGGACCCGGCCTCTTTCTGGGGTGGGGGGGAGGGTACGATTGGGGGAGGGGCACCTGTCCCCCCTGCCCTGGCACCCACCTGTGGCCCAGATGCCCGTGGCCCCAAGGAGGAGGAGCTCCAGCAGCCGCCACGCTGCCATTGGCTGCCCCCCAGCAGCGGGAGAGGCAGTGGGTGGGCGCAGGGGGAGGAGCTGCCCGCCGTGACGTCACAGTAGCCCTGGCGATGACATCACACTGATATTTAAAGGGCCATGTGCATACATCCCCGGCCCCAGAGTGAGGGGGCCCCGGCTGCGGGGGGCTCAGAGGTGTGGGCCAGGCGACGCTGGGGATCAGGTCCCGCTCCCCATGGCTTCCGGGCATTAATGGTCGCTGCCCGGCCAGCTGACAGGTCTGCCCCACATCCCCAAGGCCATGTCGTTCCTCCGGGGACAGTTCACGGGAAGCTTTCCAGAAGTTCCACATTCTCCTGCTCGATTCCTCGTCCACCCCTGATCCTGCACCTGGGCGGGGGGGATCGGCTGAGTCCCAGGCGCGCAGGATGCTGTGTGACTCGGGGGGTCGTTCCCCGTGTTCTGCGGGATGCGAGTCTCACTGGTTTGTGTGCCTCAGTTTCCCTGCGTACTGCACCAGGTGGGGCTTGGGGGGGATGTGACCAAGTGATGCTTTGCCTGGGAAGCGAGACAAAGCCCAGAGGGAGGGAGCTGCCTGAGGCTGGGCTGCTGGTTTGGGACCCGGGGGGGCAAAGGCCAGGGCTCTGGGTGCCCCCCAGACGGACGCTGCTGCAGGCCCCTGCTCCTGCTAACGAGCTCTGTCCTACGCCGCCTTTCCCACGGCTCATAACTCAGCCCTTGGCAGCTTTCCAGAGCTTGGCATGTCTGGCCCAGCGTGACCGGAAACCACAAGGCTTCTGTTCCTCGCTTCGTTTTAACCCCCCCAGTACAACGCAGGCCTGGGCCCTCCCCCCTGTCTGCATCCCTCCCTCCCGGGCCTGGCTTTGGGGGGATGGGGGGCACAGACAGGGGTAAGAGGGGGGTAATGTGGCTGGTTCTGGTGGGACCCAACTGAGGACAAATTGCTGAGAGCAGGGCAGGCACGGCCCCAGGCTGGGGTTCTTTGCACACCCAGGCAAACCAAACCCACCAGCCAGAGAGGAGTTTGGTCTCACCCCCCCAGGTAACCACACGTCACCCCAGCGATTCCCTCAGACACCCCAGTTCCCCGTATCCCCCCGAGCGCCACTCGCTGGAGGGACAGATGGGTATGAAAAATGGTTATGTCAGCAAGTTTGCAGATGTCACTAAACTGGGAGGAGTGGTAGATATGCTGGAGGGTAGGGACAGGATACAGAGGGACCTAGACAAATTAGAGGATTGGGCCAAAAGAAACCTGATGAGGTTCAGCACGGACAAGTGCAGAGTCCTGCCCTTAGGACGGAAGAATCCCAGGCACCGCTACAGACTAGGGACCGAGTGACTGGGCAGCAGTTCTGCAGAAAAGGACCTGGGGGTCACAGTGGGCGAGAAGCTGGATCTGAGTCAGCAGTGGCCCTTGTTGCCAAGAAGGCTAACGGCATTTTGGGCAGTATAAGTAGGGGCATTGCCAGCAGATGGAGGGACGGGATCATTCCCCTCTATTCGACATTGGTGAGGCCTCATCTGGAGACTGGGTCCAGTTTTGGGCCCCACACTACAAGGAATGGGGACAAATTGGAGAGAGTCCAGCGGAGGGCAATGAAAATGGCTAGGGGGCTGGAGCACATGACTTACGAGGAGAGGCTGAGGGAACTGGGATTGTTTAGTCTGCAGAAGAGAAGAGCGAGGGGGGATTTGATAGCTGCTTTCAACTACCTGAAGGGGGGTCCAGAGAGGCTGGAGCTCGGCTGTTCTCAGTGGTGGCAGATGACAGAACAAGGAGCAATGGTCTCAAGTTGCAGTGGGGCAGGTCTAGGCTGGATATTAGGAAACACTATTTCCCTAGGAGGGTGGTGAAGCACTGGAATGGGTTCCCTAGGGAGGGGATGGGATCTCCACCCTTAGAGGTTTTTAAGGTTGGGCTTGACAAAGCCCTGGCTGGGATGATTTAGTTGGGGTTGGCCCTGCTTTGAGCAGGGGGTTGGACTAGATACCTCCTGAGGTCCCGTCCAATCCTGATCTTCTATGACCCTATGAAAACCAACATCCCAGTAAAAGAAACAAGGTTCTCCTGATCCCAAAGGACCAAGCCCCAGACCCAGGTCAATAGACAAGTCAGATCTTACCCACAAATCATGCTGTTGCCAACCCTTTAGAATCTACAACCGAAAGGTTTATTCATAAAAGGGAAAAGATACAGCCGAGGGCTAGAACTGGGGACATGGAATCGGTTACATACAGTGACGGCAAAGCTCTCGGTTCAGGCTTGTAGCCGGGCTGGGATAAGCTGCAGGACCCCGCTGGGCTGGGTCCTTGCGTGGGTCTGTAGCGAGGTCCCTCCCGAGGTGAGGAGCAGGAGTGAGACGGGATGGAGGAGGTGTGGCACCTTTTCTAGTCTCCTCCAGGGGTGAGGACCCCGCTTTATTCTTACTGTGGAAAACTACAGCAAAAGGGAGTCTGGAGTCACCTGGGCCAGTCACGTGTCCAGGCATGTGTGAGGGTGCTGCCCGTGGGAGCCAACTGAGGTCACTCAATCAGGGTGAACTGCAAACCAAACGGGGCAGACAAACCCCAAACGCTGGTGGTTATTCCAATACTTAGATTTACCAACAGCTTCTACAGCCCCTCACTGGTTCCTCAGAATCCAAACCCCGCAGGTCCCTTCAAGTGCCCAGCCTCAGGCCTCCGTCCACACACACACCTGTCAGATATGATGATGATTCCTGAAAATCTTCTCTCATCATATACAAGAAAAGGTTCTTCCAACCCCGAAGGATCAGCCTCATTCGCAGGTCCAATTATACCTTAGATCTGACCCAGAACACACACTTAGAGCCAATTCTTATTAGCTCAGCTAAAATGTATTTAAAAAGAAAAGAGAGAGAGTGTTGGTTAAAAGATCAATCTACAGACAGACCTGAATTCAATTCTTGAGGTTCAGACACGGCAGAGAGGAGCTTGTAGTTACCAAAAGTCCTTTTAGAAACAGCCCAGAGGTTCAATGTCCATATTCAGGGTGACTCCAGTCAGTGATGGGGGATCTCAATCCTTCTGGCTTAAGGTTTCCCCCTCTTGAAACCCAGAGCAGATCTGAGATGAAGCTGGATCGTGGTTTTTATACATTCCCAGCAGCCTTTTGGCCTGAGAAAACAACAGGCTGAACTCTCCTTCCAACCATCCTGGCAATCAGCCCAGGGGACTTTATCCATTGAACAGTTCAGATACAGGTTACCACAACAGTCAAAGAGACACACAGACAATAACCCCATTTCACTCCAGGATCTTCCCAAATGTTAATATTCTGTTTTTGACCTTTGACTCAAAGCCACAGCAACAGAGAAGCCTTGTTTGCTGCCACCCCAAGCCCTGAGCACACACCTCCCCTTCTGCCTCTACCAACGCAGCTGCATTTCCCAGCTCGGTTCGTTTCCAGATCTTCCTGACCCGTCTCTACAGCTGGGCCTGGGTCCGGTCAGTCCGGGAGGTAATTCGCTCTTTCTGGCCCTGGCCCCTTTCAGTGACAGATGAGATCAGACTCATAATGTGACTCAGTTTCTACAGGCGCCAGCAGCCATTGCGCACACGCCATCCTGAACGGCCGGAGGTAGATTTCTTATCCAGATTGAAGTCTCCCAAGATCCATGATCCGTTAAGTGTTTCTCGATTGGGCATTTCACTTGCAAATTCCGTTCCTGAGAAGCCGCCCCAATGCTTCCCTGAGGGTACTTAGAATCAGACACCTTGAGATACGAAACATTCCTACGTCAACTACGAAACCGACACACACACACAGACAGCACAATCACACCCAGCGCACCACAGCCTCTCCAGGGACATCTCACGCCACAGCCTTTGTAAACACCTGCTGCAAATACACCACAGCGCTTGCAACAACGATCTAGCCGGACACAGATTCTGTCAATGACGTCACAGGGGGCCGCAAGGTAAAAAAACCGTTCCCAGAGAGTCGTTATCAATGCTTCACAGTCATGCTGCAAGGGCAGCACCAGTGGGGTCCCGCAGGGATCTGTTCTGGGTCCAGTCCTGTTCAATATCTCCATCAATGATTTCGATAATGGCACAGAGAGGACACTGATAAAGTTTGTGGCCGATACCAAGCTGGGAGGGGTTGCAAGTGCTTTGGAGGATAGGATTAAAATTTAAACTGAGCTGGACAAATCGGAGAAATGGTCTGAAGTAAATAGGATGAAATTCAATAAGGACAAACGCAGTGAGCGCTACCCCTGCCTCCGGGTGTCACGGAGTCCCCGGGCGATGCTCTGGAACTGCTCCCCACAAAGCCAGGCAGGACTCTGGGGAGTCTCCTCTCCCTTGGAGCAGACTGTCTGCAGGACAAGAAGCTCCCACGGCTTCACCTCCTGGGCCTCTCCTTGGAGCATTCAGCATCCTCTGCCCCTCTGTGCGCTTCCCACAGCGAGCCCACCCAGCGGGGTCCTGGGGAAGCCACAGGGTTCTGCACCCCCACTTTGCAGTCAGACGTGACTCTCAGCCAGCCAGTAAAACAGAGGTTTATTCGATGACAGGAACACGGGTTAAAACAGAGCTTGTAGATACAGCGAACCGGACCCCTCAGCCGGGTCCATTCTAGGGGGCAGTGAGCCAGACCCCCACATCTGCACTTCACTCCTCGTCCCCAGCCAGCTCCAGACTGAATCCCCCCAGCCCCTCCTCTGCTCAGCCCCTTTCCCGGGCCAGGAGGCACCTGATCCCTTTGTCTCCAACACCTTTAGCCATCCCCTTGCAGGGGGGAAGGGCCTGGCCATTAGATGCCAGGAGACAGAGTGTCGGCCATTTATGTGCACTGGCCCTTTGCTCTGCAACAATCTCACCCCCTTATCCCACCACCCAGTGACTTAAGAACTGCATCGGGGAAACTGAGGCATCCACACAGTATTCAGAGGAAAGATTAAGAATAGTCCCACTTTGTCACAGACAATCAAAAGTTCTCCATTGAGGAAGGAACAGTCAGTTGCACACACACAAAATGGGAAACGAATGCGTAGGAAGGAGCACTGCAGAAAGGGACCTGGGGGTCAGAGTGGGTCACGAGATCAATGAGAGTCAACAATGTGACGCTGTTGCAAAAAAAGTCAACATCATTCTGGGCTGTATTAGCAGGCATGTTGTAAGAAAGACACAAGAAGTCATTCTTCTGCTCTGCTCCGTGCTGATTAGGCCTCAGCTGAGTTTGTGTCCAGATCTGGGTGCCACATTGCAGGAAAGATGTGGACAAATTGGAGAGTCCAGAGAAGAGCAACAAAAATGATGACAGATCTAGAAAACATGAGCTATGAGGGAGGATTGGAAAACTTGGGTTGGTATAGTCTGGAGAAGAGGAGACTGAGAGGGGACGTGAGAACAGTTTTCAAGTATGTAAAAGATTGTTAACAAGGAGGAGGGAGAAAAATTGTTGTTGTTAATCTCTGAGGACAGGACAAGGACAATGGGCTTAAACTGCAGCAAGGGCGGTTTAGGTTGGACATCAGCAAACACTTCCTGGCTGTCAGGGTGGTTAAGCACTGGAATAAATCGCCCAGGGAAGTTGGGGAATCTCTCTCATTGGGGATTTTTCAGAGCAGGCTGGACAAACACCTGTCAGGGGTGGTAATTGCCAATTTAAATGGCTTTTAAACCAACCCATCCTGCTCCCCTGGCCTGCAAACTCCCCGTAGGCTCCTGCCCCCCACCTGGGATGTCTCTACTAATCTGCCCCTGATCCCAGCCCCCTTCGCCCCCATCAGGGTCCCCCTCCACATACCAGGCAGAGAATCAGGCCTTGCTATGGGGCAAACAGGGGCGGTGCCAGCCCTGTCCTGGGGCAGGGGAAAGAGGGGGCTAGAGAGAAGATTGCAGGGGTCGCGCTGGACGTCTCGCAGGCCCAGCTGCCACGCTCCGAAGCCCACGCACCCAAGGGTGCGTTTTCTCTCCCCAGCCGGCCAACAACCACCTCCACATCCGGCTCTGGATGAATCACAGAAAAGCCCCAGGAAACAAAAACAAGAACATGCAAGGAAAACAACGCAAGGCCCCCCCCTCGCCCCCACTCCTTGAACTGAGACCAAGCCCTGGTTTTCCTGCCGTATCCCACACGGACCCAGCCAAATTCCCATGCTTTGCAAAGCCAAACTATTTTTAAATTGGGTTTTTTTTTGCGGGGGGGGGCGGGGTATTACTTCTCCTGTGACTTTTCTGCCCCCACCTGAGCCACAAAAAGCCATTTGGTTCTTAATGAACCCACTGGCCAGTTAACATGGCGCCACGGACACATAATGCCCCAAACCTGGCGAATGCCGAGGTGCAAAGACCCAGGTGGGGCAGGACCATGTCCCCCCACCGGCGAAAGGCGCCTGCTTCCCCGGGCCCTGCGCCGTGGGGCGGCCTGTCCCGGTGCCGACAACCCTGTTTTCGGTGGGGGTGGGGGCAGGCTAGCCTCACTCTTGGGTAACCCTGCCAAAGGGGGGCGGCTAAGACAAATTTTGGGGTGACTCTAGCCCCCTCCAGTGCCACCCTGATGGGGACACTCACAACACAATGGGGGAGGGGATGCTTGGAGTCCTGCCGGGGGGAGGGACTTGGGGAGGGGGGGTTGGCGGCATCCCTGGGATCTGCGGGGGACACAGATCTGCAGGGTAAAGGGGCAGTTGGGGGGGTAGTTGGGGGGTGTTCAGTGGGGCAGGAAGTTGGGGAGCAGAACACAGAGTGTGGAGGCAGCAAGGGCTATTCAGGGCGGTGGTATGTTGGGGCAGTCGCAGGGTGGGGGTGGTTGCAGGCAGCGTGGGGGGGCGGGCAGGCAGGGAGCCAGGGGGGTGCAGGGAGTGTGCGGGGGAAGCAGGGAGCAGTGGGGGGATTGGAGTCCGGGGGGAGTTGCAGGCAGCGTGGCGGGGGGGGCAAGCAGGGAGCCAGGGGGGTGCAGGCAGGGAGCCAGGGGGGTGCAGGCAGTGTGCGGGGGAAGCAGGGAGCAGTGGGGGGATTGGAGTCTGAGGGGAGTTGCAGGGAGCGTGGCGGGGGGGCAAGCAGGGAGCCAGGGGGTGGGGCAGGCAGGGAGCCAGGGGGGTGCAGGGAGTGTGCGGGGAAGCAGGGAGCAGTGGGGGGATTGGAGTCCGGGGGGGAGTTGCAGACAGCGTGGCGGGGGGGGCAAGCAGGGAGCCAGGGGGGCGGGCAGGCAGGGAGCCAGGGGGGTGCAGGGAGTGTGCGGGGGAAGCAGGGAGCAGTGGGGGGATTGGAGTCCGGGGGGAGTTGCAGGCAGCGTGGCGGGGGGGGCAAGCAGGGAGCCAGGGGGGCGGGCAGGCAGGGAGCCAGAGGGGTGCAGGGAGTGTGCGGGGAAGCAGGGAGCAGTGGGGGGATTGGAGTCTGGGGGGAGTTGCAGGGAGCGTGGCGGGGGGGGCAAGCAGAGAGCCAGGGGGGGTGCAGGGAGTGTGCGGGGAAGCAGGGAGCAGTGGGGGGATTGGAGTCTGGGGGGAGTTGCAGGGAGCGTGGCGGGGGGGGGGCAAGCAGGGAGCCAGGGGGGCGGGCAGGCAGGGAGCCAGGGGGGTGCAGGGAGTGTGCGGGGAAGCAGGGAGCAGTGGGGGGATTGGAGTCCGGGGGGAGTTGCAGACAGCGTGGTGGGGGGGCAGGTAGGGAGCTGGGGGGGGGCAGGCACGGAGCCGGGGGAGGGTTGCAGGGAGCGCAGGGGGAAGGCAGGGAGCAGCGGGGGGTTGCAGGCGGCGGGGGGTGGTGGTGGTGGCAGGGAGCCGGGGGGGGAGGGCTGCAGGGAGCGTGGGAGGGGCAGGGAGCCAGGAGGGTGGGGGGGGCAGGCAGGGTGGGGGATTTGCCAGCAGCGCAGGGCGGGGGTGGCAGACACGGAGCCGGGGTGGGGGGGTTTGCAGGCAGCGGGGGAGGGGGCAGGTAGGGAGCGGGGGGGAGGGGGAAGGCAGTGCGGGGAGAGGGCAGGCAGCGGGGGGAGGGGGTGGCAGACATGGAGCCGGGGGGGTTGCAGGTGGCAGGGGAGGCAGGCACGGAGCCGGGGGGGCAGGCAGGGGAGGGGGGGTAGCAGACAGGGAGCCGGGGGGGGTGCAGGTGGCAGGGGAGGCAGGCAGGGAGCCGGGGGGGCAGGCAGGGAGGGGGGGGTAGCAGACAGGGAGCCGGGGGGGTGCAGGTGGCAGGGGAGGCAGGCAGGGAGCCGGGGGGGGCAGGCAGGGAGGGGGGGTAGCAGACAGGGAGCCGGGGGGGGTGCAGGCAGCTGGGGGGTGCAGACAGGGAGCGGGGGGGTTCAGGGGGGCAGGCAGAGAGCTGGGGGGGGCAGGCAGGGAGCCGGCGGCAGACACGGAGCCGGACGCGCCGCCCCCTCCGCCCTCCCCGGAAAGTCCCGGGCGGCTCAAAACTTCCCAGTCCCGGGCGGGGCGGCCGCAGTTTCGGTTCGTGCCCGGCCCCATGGCAGCGCCCCCCCGCCTCGGAGCGACCCTCCTGCTGCTGCTCCTGCTGCGGGCCCCCCCGCCGGGTAAGGGCCCCCCCCCGGGCCCAGCTGCGCCCCGTGACCCCCCCGAGCCCGGCTCCATCTGCCCCGGGGTGGGGGGGGGGCACCAGGCTGAGACCGCCCCCCCGCCCGCTGGAGGTTCGGGGCTAATCCCCCCCACTGACCCCCTATATCCCCTCGCTGCCAGTGGGGGGGGTGTGACCCCCCACCCCTGCGGCCCATTACTTCCTCCAGCTGGGACCCCCCCCCAGATCTCTCCCCTGGGGGGCTGGGCTGGGACCCCCCCCCCAGATCTCTCCCCTGGGGGGCTGGGCTGGGACCCCCCCACAGATCTCTCCCCTGGGGGGCTGGGCGTACCCTATGCCCAGTGGCTGACCCCTAACCCCAGCTGCCCCCCCACAGGCTGGGGGAACGAGGGGGGCGCACTCGGGCTCTGCAAATGCCGGAGGCTGATGAGGCCCCCCGGGGACCGGCTCCAGGACCTCGCGGACAAGGTGAAGGGCTACCAGGCCTGCGGGGGGCACCTGATCCGGTATGTACCCCCGCTGCCCCCGCCAGCCCATAATACCCCCCGCTGCCCCCGCCAGCCCATAATACCCCCCGCTGCCCCCGCCAGCCCATAATACCCCCGCCGCCCCGAATGCCCCCGCCAGCCCATAATACCCCCCGCTGCCCCCGCCAGCCCATAATACCCCCGCCGCCCCGAATGCCCCCGCCAGCCCATAATACCCCCGCCAGCCCATAATACCCCCCGCCACCCTGAATACCCCCCACCAGCCCATAATACCCCCCGCCACCCCAAATGCCCCTGCCAGCCCATAATACCCCCCGCTGCCCCGAATGCCCCCGCCAGCCCATAATACCCCCACCACCCCGAATGCCCCTGCCAGCCCATAATACCCCCCGCCACCCTGAATACCCCCCACCAGCCCATAATACCCCCACCACCCGAATGCCCCCGCCAGCTCATAATACCCCCCACCAGCCCCATAATACCCCCACCACCCCGAATGCCCCCGCCAGCTCATAATACCCCCCCGCCAGCCCATAATACCCCCGCCAGCCCATAATACCCCCCGCCACCCTGAATACCCCCCACCAGCCCATAATACCCCCACCACCCCAAATGCCCTGCCAGCCCATAATACCCCCCGCTGCCCCGAATGCCCCCGCCAGCCCATAATACCCCCACCACCCCGAATGCCCCTGCCAGCCCATAATACCCCCCGCCACCCTGAATACCCCCCACCAGCCCATAATACCCCCCGCCACCCTGAATACCCCCCACCAGCCCATAATACCCCCACCACCCGAATGCCCCCGCCAGCCCATAATACCCCCCACCGCCCCGAATGCCCCCGCCAGCCCATAATATCCCCCACCGCCCCGAATGCCCCCGCCAGCCCATAATACCCCCCGCAGCACCAAATGCCCCCCCCAGCCCCTAACACCCCCTGCTGCCCCCTGCCAGCCCCTAACACCCCCTGCCAGCCCATAATACCCATCACTTCTCCCCCCAGCCCCTAACACCCCTACTTCCCCCCCCCAGCCCCTAACACACCGCTGCCCCCTGCTGGCCCATAACCCCCTGCCCCTGCCAGCCCCTAACACCCCTGCCAGCCCATAATACCCACCACTTCCCCCCCCAGCCCCTAACACCCCCTGCTGCCCCCTGCCGGCCCGTAGCCCCCCGCTGCCCCCCAGCCAGCCCCTAAACACCCCTACTTCCCCCCCCAGCCCCTAACACACCGCTGCCCCCTGCTGGCCCATAAACCCCCTGCCAGCCCCTAACACCCCCTGCCAGCCCATAATACCCACCACTTCCCCCCCAGCCCCTAACACCCTGCTGCCCCCTGCTGGCCCATAACCCCCTGCCCCTGCCAGCCCCTAACACCCCCTGCCAGCCCATAATACCCATCACTTCTCCCCCCAGCCCCTAACACCCCCTGCTGCCCCCTGCCGGCCCGTAGCCCCCCGCTGCCCCCCAGCCAGCCCCTAACACCCCTACTTCCCCCCCCAGCCCTAACACACCACTGCCCCCTGCTGGCCCATAACCCCCTGCCCCTGCCAGCCCCTAACACCCCCTGCCAGCCCATAATACCCACCACTTCCCCCCCAGCCCCTAACACCCTGCTGCCCCCTGCTGGCCCATAACCCCCTGCCCCTGCCAGCCCCTAACACCCCCTGCCAGCCCATAATACCCACCACTTCCCCCCCCAGCCCCTAACACCCTGCTGCCCCCTGCTGGCCCATAACCCCCTGCCCCTGCCAGCCCCTAACACCCCCTGCCAGCCCATAATACCCACCACTTCCCCCCCAGCCCATAGTCCCCCGCTGCCCCCCCCAGCCCCTAACACCCCCTGCTTCCCCCCCCCAGCCCATACTACGACCCCCCAGCTGATGACAAAGTTCTCAAAAAATTCCAGACACCCCCACTTCCTAGTGCTGCAAATTCCAGTCCCGGAGACGCCCCCGGACCCCCCGGCCAACCCCTCCCTCCGCATCCTCCCCACCAAACCCTCCCCCTGCCAGCCCCCCAACCCCCCCCAGCCAGCCTCCCCCACGCCACCATGGGCCCAGGCCAAATCCTTCCCCCCTCACCTCTGCCCCCTGCCCCCCAGGTTCGAGCTGCCCCGAATACAGATCTGTGGGCTGGCCAGTGCCGACTGGGTGACCGAGCTCCGCTGGCTCTGGGAGAAGAAAGGTGGGTCTGACCCCCAACTCCTCCCCCCCACCGCTGCCACCCCCTCCTGGATTTTGGGGGGCCTGCTGTCCCCCCTGCAAAAAGGGTCCCCATTCACTGCTCTGGGGCTGAGGGTGGGGGCCCCAGATCCTACGGGGGGGTGGGTCTCACGGGCACAGGGGGGCACACAGGGGAAGAGGGGGAGGCCCTGCGCTGGGTGGGGCGGGCAGGGCAGCATGGCAGTGGGGTGCTGGGGGGTGGAGGTGACACTGCTGGGGGGCAGAGGGGGTGAGGGCCCTCCCGTCTGGCCCAGCCAGGTCACCAACTTACCGTGTCCTGCAGAAGCCGGAAGGATTGATGCCAGCCAAGGGGGCAGGGGGCCGGCCCCGAACCCCCCCAAAGCGCCCCTGCCCCCCAACACCCACCCTCCCATGCTCAGCACGGCCAGACCCACAGAACCCCACGGACCCACAGACGGATCCCCGGAGCTGCCCACAGCCCCAGAGCCCCACAGACCCACGGCCAGCCCCATGGAGCCCCACGGACCCACGGCCAGATCCTCAGAGCCCCACGGACCCTCAGATGGACCCCCGGAGCCCCACGGGCCCACAGCCAGCCCCACGGATGAAGCCCTGACCACCGGTGAGCTCATAGCTGGGATCCCCCATGCGGGGGACTCTCCGTGGGGCTGGGATCCCCCAAGGGGGAGGGGATCCTTGCCCCCCCCGGTTTCTAACCCCCTCCCCCTTTGTCTTGCAGACCCCGGTGGGGGGCCCAGCCTGGCACCCCGGAAGGGGGGGGGGAGCAGGCGATGGGCCCCCCCCGGCGCAGCCCCGTCACTACCTCACGGCCGTGCCGGTGCTGCTGGGCATCATCCTGGTGCTGGTGGGGGGCCTGACCTACATGCTCTGCCGGAGGCGCCGACGGCCCCCCCAGGGACCCGGCCCCCCCCACAGAGACCCAGGTGAGTGGGGCAGCAGGGTTGGGGGGCCCTGCTTCCCTGGGGGGGACTATTTACCCCGGTCTATGCCCCCCTGCACCCCCCATGGCTGATCCACCCCCACCCTTGGTCTGTGACCCCCCTGCACCTCCCACAGCCGATCCACACCCCTCCCTAGTCTGTCCCCCATGTCCCCCCCCACGGCCGATCCACCCCCCCGATCTGTGCCCCCCACATTCCCCCCCAGATAATCTACCCCCACCCCCGATCTGTGCCCCCTGCCTAATCCACCCCCCATTCCTGATATGTGCCCCCTTGCGTTCCCATGGCTAATCCACCCCCATCCCTGATCTGTGCCCCCCACGTTCCCCCCCACAGCCGATCCACCCCCCCTCCCTGGTCTGTGCCCCACACATCCCCCCGACAGCTAATCCATCCCCCACCCCCAATCTGTGCCCCCCTGCACCTCCTATGGCCAATCCACCCCCATCCCTGGGCTCTGATCCCCTCCAGGTCATTTTCCTAGACACCCCCCCACTGTACCCCATCTGTGCCCAGTCTCGTCCCCCCACCACTGGGCCCCCCGACTAATCCCCCAGACCCAGGGCGTGGGGGTTGTTTCCCCTTCCGATTTACGCCCCCCCCCATGCCCGCTCTTCTGCTACCCGTGAAGAGCTCCCCGGAGCAGGGCCCTGGCCAGGCTGCGTTGGGGGGGTCCTTGGATTGCTCCTTACCCCCGTTTTATTGCCCCCCCCAGGCACCGGGACGCTGTACTACCCCTGCGAGCTGGGCTGACGGACGGCTACCCCCATGAACGGACCCCAGCACCCCAATCCCCACTGATCTCCTTGGGGGTGGGGGGGTGATGGTATGCAGGGGAGAGGGGAGGGGCTTTGGGGGTCTAACACCCAGCCCCCCCACTTGATGAAGGACCCTGGCTCTGGGGGGGTGGCCCCGCAGAGCTGCTCCCAGCACTAAGCTAATCTCTAACCATGGACGAGGTACGCTGGCTCTGGGGAGACGCACGCGTCCTGCCCCTGCCCCCCAGAGCCCCTACTAATTTATTCCCCTTGTACAGCGTGTCAGAGCTTTAATACAGAGGTTTGTAGGAGGCTGCGGCTGGTTATTCATGGGGGTGTGGGCATGGTTTTGGGGTGTCCCCCCCGGCAGCTCCCAGATCCCTGCATTTGTGCCGGGGGGGGGGGCTCTCCAAGACTCTCTCTGGGGGGAGGGGGCGGCACCTGGAACTGGCCTGAACCCCCACCATGCAAGGGGGGCCCCCCGAGACTGATGGGGGGGGCAACTCTGGAGAGAGAAAACCCCCCATCGCCCCTCCAGCTACCAAACACTTTCACTTCCTCTGTGCGAAGGCCGGAGCAGGGGCGGGATCCGTGTGGAACTGGGACACGTGTTGTGTGTGTGTGTGTGTGTGTGTGGGAGGGGGGTTGGGATTTATACTTGGGGGAGACCTACGTGGGGGGGCTCCCTGCTCCTGCACTTCCAGGCATGGGGCTGCCCCACTGCCAGCTCCTGCCCCATCCCGCCCCCCACAGAGGTACTCAGCGTGGGGCAATTTGGGTATTTTCCCCTTTTATTTAACACAGGCAGTAGAAAAAAACAGCCCCCGCCTGCCCCCGAGCTGAGAGTCGGTGACTGTGTGGGTCAGAGCATGTTCCCGCTATGCCTGGGGGGTGGGAGGGTGTGGTCACAGGGGGACACCGGTTCATATGTTGAAGTGTGGCCCAGCTGCCGGGTTGATCCCACGCCCACACCACGGCAGGCCTGAGATCCCGTGTCATCCCAGGGTGTGCTGCGGCGTGTCCCGGGGCCTCCTCACTGGTCACGGCTGTGGCAAATGGCAGAGCCGGTCCCGCCTGACGCGCAGAGCCAAGCGGCGATTCCGTGTCCTTGGCGTGTCCTTGGCGTGTGCCGAGCTCCCGGCAGCGCCCCCTACTGCTCCAGCATGTGCTCGCAGGTGCGCGCCAGCTCCACCAGCTTCACCCGGGCGTAGTCGACCCGGTTAAGCGCCATCTGGCAGCCCTTGCGGGCCGAGTAGCTGGAGCCTTCGTGGGGCTGCCCCGTGGCCACCTGTGCAGGGGGGAGACGGCAGAGAGATGGGGTGAGCCCAAGTGCCCCCGCGTCAGCACCGCCCCCCTGTGCCGGCCCCGCCCCCTCACCTGGGTGAGGTAGCGGATCTGCCCCGACAGCTCCGACTCCACCTTCTGCACGGAGGCGGTGAACTGGGCGGCCTGACGCTCCAGCAGCCGCTCGTTCGGCTTCTCCTTCGACAGCTCCAGGATCACGTTCCCTGGGGGGGGTGACGGGGCGCCCCGATAAGCCCCCCCTCCTGGACGGGGGGGGAGCCTCTTCCCAAAGCGCCCCCCTGTTCCGGGCCTGACGCGCCGGCTAGATCCTCCCCGGCACCCTGGTCTGTCCCAGGGGATCCCCTGGCTCCCCCTCCCCGCAGGGGAATTCCCTGGTTCCCCCCCGGGCTCCCCTGACTCCCCGTCCCCAACGGGAATTCCCTGGCTCCCCCCGGGGTCCCCCAGCTCCCTCGCCCCACCCCAGGGGCTCCCCCTCCCCCCTGGGGAAATTCCCTGGTTCCCCCCCGGGGGATCCCCCACCACCCCATGCCCTGCCCCAGGGGATCCCCCGGCTCCCCCTCCCGCTGGGGGAATTCCCTGGTCCCCCTCCCCCAGCTCCCCCACCCGCTGGGGGAATTCCCTGGTCCCCCCCCCCGGCTCCCCCTCCCGCTGGGGAATTCCCTGGCCCCCCCCCCCCCAGCTCCCCCACCCGCTGGGGAATTCCCTGGTCCCCCGGCTCCCCCTCCCGCTGGGGGAATTCCCTGGTCCCCCCCCCCGGCTCCCCCTCCCGCTGGGGGAATTCCCTGGTCCCCCCCCCGCTCCCCCTCCCGCTGGGGGAATTCCCTGGTCCCCCTCCCCAGCTCCCCCACCCGCTGGGGGAATTCCCTGGTCCCCCGGCTCCCCCTCCCGCTGGGGGAATTCCCTGGTCCCCCCCCCCGCTCCCCCTCCCGCTGGGGGAATTCCCTGGTCCCCCCCCCGGCGCCCCATCCCTGCAGCCCCTACCCTGCCCTTTAGCCACGCCCCCAGCTCTGCTGCCAGGACACGTCCCTGGCCTTTAGCCACGCCCACTCACTGCAGTCTGGCCCCGCCCCCACAATGTCCCAACTCCGCTGTACATAGAGGCCCCGCCCCCTGGCGCTGGCCCCGCCCCTTCCCTCGCTCCGCAGCCCCGCCCCCCGGCGCTGGCCCCGCCCCTACCCGCGCTCTGCAGCGAGGCGCCGATCTCGCGCTCCAGCTCCTCCAGGACCCGCAGCCGCTCGTTAGCGACGCTGTAAGTGGCCATGGCCCCGCGCGCGCCGGCCCCGCCCCGCCGCTCTCAGCGCATGCGCCGGACGGGCTCCGCCCTTCCCCTCCCCGGCGCTACATCTGCTGGCGCCGGCGCACGTGACCCGGAAGCGATGGAGGGGGCGGGGCCCGGCCCGGCCTGGAGGAGTCACGTGCGCCGGGAGCTGGAGCGGCGCGAGCGAGAGACGCGGCGGCTGCGGGGCCTCGTGCAGAGCCGTGAGCGGGGGGCGGGGCCAGATAGGGGGCGGGGCCTGGTGCAGAGCCGTGAGCGGGGGGCGGGGCCTGGTGCAGAGAGTCCGGCGGGGGGTGGTGCAGACCCTGGGGCGGGGCCTAGTGGCGAGCCGTGAGTGGGGGGGCGGGGCCAGGGCCTGGGCCATGGGTTGGGGGCACAGCAGAGTCCTGGCTCCCCGCCCCCGCTGCTCTGACCCACCAGCCCCCACTCCCCTCCCAGAGCCGGGAGAGAACCCAGGAGTCCTGGCTCCCAGCCCCCTCTGCTCCGACCCAGCAGCCCCCACTCCCCTCCCAGAACCGGGAGAGAACCCAGGAGTCCTGGCTCACAGCCCCCCTGCTCTAACCACCAGCCCCCCCTCCCCTCCCCTCCCCTCCCAGAACCAGGGAGAGAACCCAGGAGTCCTGGCTCCCAGCCCCCCCTGCTCTGACCACCAGCCCCCACTCCCCTCCCAGAGCTGGGGAGAGAACCCAGGAGTCCTGGCTCCCAGCCCCCCCTGCTCCGACCCAGCAGCCCCCACTCCCCTCCCAGTGCTGGGGAGAGAACCCAGGAGTCCTGGCTCCCAGCCCCCCCTGCTCTAACCCAGCAGCCCCCACTCCCCTCCCGGAGCCGGAGAGAGAACCCAGGAGTCCTGGCTCCCTGCCCCCCCTGCTCTAACCCAGCAGCCCCCACTCCCCTCCCAGCGCCGGGGAGAGAACCCAGGAGTCCTGGCTCCCAGCCCCCCCTGCTTTGACCCACCAGCCCCCACTCCCCTCCCAGAGCCGGGGAGAGAACCCAGGAGTCCTGGCTCCCAGCCCCCCTGCTCCGACCCAGCAGCCCCCACTCCCCTCCCAGAACCGGGAGAGAACCCAGGAGTCCCTGGCTCCCAGCCCCCCCTGCTCTGACCCACCAGCCCCCACTCCTCTCCCAGAGCCGGGGAGAGAACCCAGGAGTCCTGGCTCCCAGCCCCCCCTGCTCTAACCACCAGCCCCCACTCCCCTCCCAGTGCTGGGGAGAGAACCCAGGAGTCTGGCTCCCAGCCCCCCCTGCTCTAACCCAGCAGCCCCCACTCCCCTCCCGGAGCCGGGGAGAGAACCCAGGAGTCCTGGCTCCCTGCCCCCCCTGCTCTAACCCAGCAGCCCCCACTCCCCTCCCAGCGCCGGGGAGAGAACCCAGGAGTCCTGGCTCCCTGCCCCCCCCTGCTCTAACCACCAGCCCCCACTCCCCTTCCAGAGCCGGGAGAGAACCCAGGAGTCCTGGCTCCCAGCCCCCCCTGCTCTGACCCACCAGCCCCCACTCCCCTCCCAGCGCCAGGGAGAGAACCCAGGAGTCCTGGCTCCCAGCCCCCCCCTGCTCTAACCCACCAGCCCCCACTCCCATCCCAGAGCCAGGGTGAGAACCCAGGAGTCCTGGCTCCGAGCCCCTCCCCTTTCTTCACTTACAGATGAGAAACTCCTGGAGCGCAGGGACCTGGAGCGGCTGTTGGCAGAGAAGCTTCAGATGGAGCCTGGGACCCAGGAGTCCAGGTGAAGCTGGGACCGTAATCCTCTGTTCGGGGGCTGCGGGTCTGGAGTGAGGGGCACCGGCAGAGCTGGGGGGGGGGGCAGAGCTGGGGATGGGGGAGCTGCGGGTCTGGAGTGAGGGGCAACCGGCAGAGCTGGGGGGGGGGCAGGGCTGGGCTGGCAGGAGCTGCGGGTCTGGAGTGAGGGGCACCGGCAGAGCTGTGGGGGGGCAGGGCTGGGCTGGCAGGAGCTGCGGGTCTGGAGTGAGGGGCACCGGCAGAGCTGGGGAGGGGGGGGCAGAGCTGGGGAGGGGGGAGCTGCGGTCGGGAGTGAAGGGCACCGGCAGGGCTGGGGGGGGGCAGGGCTGGGCTGGCAGGAAGCTGCGGGTCGGGAGTGAGGGGCACTGGCAGAGCTGGGGGGGGGCAGGGCTGGGCTAGCAAGGGGCTGCGGGTCTGGAGTGAGGGGCACCGGCAGAGCTGGGGGGGGGGCAGGGCTGGGCTGGCAGGAGCTGTGGGTCTGGAGTGAGGGGCACCGGCAGAGCTGGGGGGGGCAGGGCTGGGCTGGCAGGGGCTGCAGGTCGGGAGTGAGGGGCACTGCAGAGCCGTGGGGGGGCTGTGACCCAGTCCCCCCTTTGTGCCCCCCAGGACTCCCCTGGAGCTGGCGGTGGAGCTGGCGGAGCTGCGGGCGGCTCAGGAGGAGGTGAGTCGGGGAGGTGCCATGGGGAGGGGGGGAGCAGTGTCCGTGGGACTAACCCCCCCACGTGTCTTCCCCCTGTAGCTGGCCCAGAGCGTGTCCCACCTGAGCGACGCCCTGAAATGTTGCGAGGCCGAATGCCAGGAGCAGCGGGCCAGTTAAGCCCCCGATTCCCCCCCCCCCCGTGTTCCCCATCTCCTGGCCCTGGGGGGCTCTAACCCACCGGTGTGTCTCCCCCCAGGGCGAGGCGCTGTGCCCGGGAGCTGGCGGGGCTCTCGGGGCACTGCCAGGAGCTGCAGGCCCAGCTGTGGGAGCGGGGCCAGGAGGCCGAGGGGCTGCGGGCAGCACTGGGGGTGGCGCTGCGGGCGCGGGACCAGCTCGAGGCCCGGTGGGTGCAGGAGAAGCAGCTGGAGGCACAGAGGGTGAATGAGGCCAACGCCCGGGAGGAAAGGTGAGTCCCACCCCCCCCATGGACACCAGCCCCCCTGGCATTGCCCCCCCAGTCAAAGCCCCCCATGGCTCCCCTAGACCAGGCACAGCTACCCCACGTGCCCTCCCTGCCTTGAGCACTGAGAGCCACTTCTCCATCCCATCCCCGTCCCCTCCCGCGCAGGGAAATGAGGGGTGAGCCCCTGTGCACCCCCCAGCTGGGAACCCCCTACCTGTCTGTCTGTGCCCCTGACAGGTACCAGGAACCAGGTGTCTCGGCTACACAAGAAGCTGGAGAGGCTGCGGCTGGGAGGAACGGCTGGGTAATGACCCCCACATATCCTGGCACGCCCCCCCCTTACCATGAACACCACATCTGTTCCTCAGATCCCGCCCCCATAACCTGCCCCCCGCCCTACCCAGCTGGTCTGGCGGCAGCCTGGACACCCCACCCCAGAGACAGCTGCATTTGGGGGCTTGGTGTGCAGTCCCCTCTCCTGTCCACGCCCAGGCTGGGAGGAAGGGGCAGGAGGTGCTGGGTGTGTACCCCCAAATTAACACCCTTCCCCCACCCAGACCCCCGTGGCTGGGCACGGAGCTGGTGATGAGTGAAAACACGTCCTGCGAGGAGCTGGTGAGAGGGGAGTGGGGGCTGGTGAGTTAGAGCAGGGGGGGTGGCTGGGAGCCAGGACTCCTGGGTTCTCTCCCCGGGGCTGGGAGGGGAGTGGGGGCTGGTGAGTTAGAGCAGGGGGGGTGGCTGGGAGCCAGGACTCCTGGGTTCTCTCCCCGGCTCTGGGAGGGAGTGGGGGCTAGGAGCCAGGACTCCTGGGTTCTCTCCCTGCTCTGGGGGGGGAGTGGGGGCTGGTGGGGTAGGACAGGGGGGCTGGGAGCCAGGACTCCTGGGTTCTCTCCCTGGCGCTGGGAGGGGAGTGGGAGCTGGGGGTGAGAGCAGGCGGGGGCTGGGAGCCAGGACTCCTGGGTTCTCTTCCCGGCGCTGGGAGGGGAGTGGGAGCTGGGGGGTGAGAGCGGGGGGGGGGGTAGGAGCCAGGACTCCTGGGTTGTGCCCAGTGTCAGGAGGATTGTCTTCCATCCCCCCCAGGCAGCAGTGCAGCTGGGTGGCGGGGGGCAGCTCATCCCCTGGGAGAGGAGGAGAAACGAATGGCGAGGGACCAGGTAAGAGGGGGAGACCAGTGAGCCCCCCCTGCCCCCCTTTCTCCCAGCTGGGTTTTCACTCCAATTGTCCCCCCACCCCTTTGTCGTTCCAGATCTGGTGCCCGGAGCTGCTGCTGAGCTGGACGGAGATGCCCCCTAAGTGGCTGCACCGGGGACCCCCCCTTCCTGGGAGCAATGGGGTGTCCCGTGTGTGTCGGGCTCCAGCTCTGCCCTGGCCCTTGTCTGCAAACGCTGCCTCCTGCTCATGTCTAGCTTTGAATATGCATTGTGCTCATTTGCATAAATGCTCCCCTTCCCCTGGAGATGCTGCCTGGTGTGTGGGCCTCCCGCTGCTGCTCTAGCCCTCCCCCGAGCCGCTCTCTATGGTTTTGGGGAACTGGCTTTGGCCCAGACCCCCCCTCCAACCATAGAGCTGAGGCCTAGCCAGGCACCTGCCTAAGGGCCGGGGCGTTGATGCTGTAGCCAACGTCTCTGTGGTCAGGGGGCTGGGAGCTATGCAGTCCTCCTGCCCTATTGCCATAGAGATGCAGGCCAGAGTGCCTCCTTGAGCAGCATCTCCACGGCGATGAGACAGTTCTAGCCCTGGCTGAGTCCTCCAGGACCACCACCATAGAGTCCCAGGCAGAGTGTCACCACCCACACCTGTTACCATAGAGATATGGGGGGGGGCACATGAGCCATGTCCAGACACAGGCTCTATGGCCGGTCCTAGAGTCCCCCTGGCCTCCACCCAGAGTGTGGCAGCCGGGGGGGGGGGGGGGGGGGGGCGCTGAAGCCAGGGCCGCTCTAGACGCAGTTGTTAGGACTCTATGGGTAGCACCATAGAGAGGAAGCCTTTGCCTTTCAGTGAGGGATACACTCTAGGCAGGGGGTGGTTAGTCCTCCAGGATGCAGGATGTAGCGATGACCTTAGAAACCCTCCCTCCCCCCTACCTCTGTGGCTGAGATGCGCCCACCTCGGGGGCAGGGCGGCCGGTTACCTGGGACCCCTCGCCCGGTGCTGAGATGCAGCCACTTCTGGGGTGGGGCGGCCGGTGACCTGGAGACCCCTCACCCGGCGCTGAGATGCACTCGCCTCTGAGGCGGGGCGGCCGGTTACCCAGGGACCCCTCGCCTAGCGCTGAGATGTGCCCACCTCTGGGGCGGGGCGGCCGGTTACCCAGGGACCCCTCGCCTAGGGCTGAGATGCGCCCACCTCTGGGATGGGGCGGCCAGTTACCCAGGGACCCCTCGCCCGGCGCTGAGATGCAGCCAGCTCTGAGGCGGGGCGGCCGGTTACCCGGGGACCCCTCGCCCGGCGCTGAGATGCAGCCACCTCTGGAGTGGGGCGGCCGGTTACCCAGGGACCCCTCGCCCGGCGCTGAGATGCAGCCAGCTCTGAGGCGGGGCGGCCGGTTACCCGGGGATCCTTCGCCCAGCGCTGAGATGCGCCCACCTCTGGAGTGGGGCGGCCGGTTACCTGGGGACCCCTCGCCCGGCGCTGAGATGCGGCCACCTCTGGGATGGGGCGGCCAGTTACCCAGGGACCCCTCGCCCGGCGCTGAGATGCAGCCACCTCTGGGGTGGGGCAGCTGGTTACCCAGGGACCCCTCACCCCGGTGCGGAGATGCGGCCACCTTTGGGGCGGCTGGTGCCGAGGTCTGACACAGGAACCACAGCCGACACCAGTTGATAGTTCCTTTACTTGTCCCCTGTGCTCAGTGAGAGTCGCCCGCCCCCCACCCACCCCACACACGGCTACAGCGCAACAGCCACAAAAAACCAAAATCCCTGACCCACAGCATGAGCATCTGCAGCCCCCCTCCAGGAGGGGGCACTAGGTCCTGACTCTACCCCCATCAGGCAGGGGCCCCTGGAGCAGACATGGGGGGCTGGGACACCCCCCGCTGAAAACAGCTTTAAAAATTCATGTCTAGATGAACAAGGGGCCACAGGCGCTGAAGCAGGAATAATGCCCAGAAAGGAATTCAGTGCTTTTCACTGGGGGGGTGGGTGAGTAGGAGCTGCCCCCCAGGAGCGGGGAGTTCCCCCTTCCAGAGCTCAGCAGGGGAGCCACAGTTAAAATTTCCGGGGGAGGAGAGAAGAGAAGGGGACCCCCGCCAAGTTAATGACATTTAAAAGCCAGACCCCAGTTCTGGGGCCCACCCTGTACAGCAGTGAGATGGGGGGGGCTTAGTGAGGCCCCCCCTCAGCGGGTAGGGGGGCAGCATTAAAAAGCCCAGAGAGATACAGTTAAAATCCACTGCCCCACACCAGGGGCCAGGTCCCAGCTCTGCTGCAGGGAGGGGGCGGCAGCCCAGCTCCCTCCCCCCGCCCTCAGAAACCATCATCATCCTGGTCATCCTTGACTCCCCCCTTGAGCCGCAGGCGGGCGAAATCCTCGAAGACGATGTCATCGTCCTGGCCGTAGCTGGGGTGGGGAGAGAGGGACAGACGTGGCATTAAGGAGGGGGGGCTACTCCGTGCCGCCCCCACCCCCCACCAGCCTGTGGTGGGCTGGTCCTTCTCCTAATCTAGGACCCTGCACTGGGGGGGTGGGGAGTCAGAAAGGAAAGCAGCCCCCCCCCACGGCTTTTAATCGGAGACCCCCAGTCCCCAAGGTGCACCCCCCCCGGGAGAGTCTCTGGTAACCCACTCACCCCCCCACAGATACAGCTAACTTAGTCCCTCCCCACGGGCCCCTCCCCGACACCGGTGTGCAGCTGGGCCCAGCTAGGGGGCATCCTGGGCACAGGGGAACATGGCGGGGCTCTTACTGGGTTTCAAATTCGATGAGGTTGGTGTCAACGGGGACATCCGCTTCAGGGACAACTGGAGAGAGGGGAGAAAAAAGCATTAATCCTCCAGACCGGGCAACCTGCGACCCCTCGCCCCGTGCTGAGATGCGCCCACCTCTGGGGTGGGGTGGCCGGTTACCCCTCACCTGGTACTGAGATGCAGCCACCTCTGGGGTGGGGCAGCCAGTTACCCCTTGTCTGGTACTGAGATGCAGCCACCTCTGGGGCGGGGCAGCCAGTTACACAGGGACCCCCTCGCCTGGCGCTGAGATGTGCCCACCTTTGGGGAGGGGCAGCCGGTTACACGGGGACCCCTTGTCCAAAGCTGAGAGGCGCCGACCTCTGGGGAGGGGCAGCCGGTGACCCAGGGGCTCTAACCCTTACCTGACTGGGGCCGAGCTGGTGCAAACGCCTCGGGGGGCTTGGGGTGCATTAGCACAAAGGGCAGCTCCACAGACACGTCGCTGTGGGAAGAGTGAAGGGGATAGTGAAGGGGGGGTAGGGAAGGGGGAACCGGGGGGGGGGGAGAACATGAGGCCAGGTACTTACCCTCCCCGCAATACAACCAGCTTCACCTTCACCCTGTACGAGACCAGAATCCCCAGCACCTCCTTGTTCGCCCCCCTCCTTGACTCTGAAACAGAGCGTGGGGTCAGCATGCGCCTGCTTCTGGGGCGGGGCGGCCGGTTATAGGGACCCCTCGCCCGGCACTGAGATGCGCCTGCTTCTGGGGCGGGGCGACCGGTTATAGGGACCCCTCGCCCGGCGCTGAGATGCGCCCGCTTCTGGGCGGGGCGGCCGGTTATAGGGACCCCTCGCCCGGCGCTGAGATGCGCCTGCTTCGGCGCTGAGATGCGCCTGCTTCTGGGGGCGGGGGCGGGCCGGTTATAGGGACCCCTTGCCCGGCGCTGAGATATGCCCATCTCTGGGGCGGGGGCAGCCGGGTTACCCCAGGGACCCATCGCCCGGCGCTGAGATGCGCCCACCTCTGGGGCGGGGCGATGGGTATAAAGCCCCCCCCCCCCCCCGGCCCCGCTCACATGGTGCTGGAGGCCAGGTTGGTGTCCTCGTGTTTGAGTTTCCCGTCCAGGGCCAGGCCCCGCTTCTCCCGGTTCTGGCTCAGCAGCGGCGTCAGGGGTGTAAACCTGGCAGAACGTGGAGCTGGGCGACACCTGGTCACTGGGTGCAGAGGAGGGGGGGGGTGAGGGGCTGGGTCCCCCCCTGCTCCCCGAGCCCCCTCCCTGCCCCCCCAGAGAACCCCGTTGCATCCCCCAGCCCCCTAAGCAAACCCGAGCCCCCTCCCTGTCCCCCCCAGCCAGGGACCCTCCCATGCACCCCCCAACCCACTCCCTGCCCCTCCCAGCGAGGGACCCCTCCCCTGCAGTCCTGGCCAGGGGACCCCCCCAATGCACTCCCCAGCCCCGCCCCCCCGTGGATCTCTGACACCGGGGGGGGGGGTCACTCACTCCTGCTCGGTCTGGGCCACCGGACACTTGTACTGGGCCGTGCTGAAGAGGCAGATGTCTGCGTATTGTCTCACTGCGGGGGGGATATGGGGGGGGGGGTCAGGCTCGGGGGGGGGGGCATGGGCAGCTCCCCCCACTTCCCCCCAGGGTCATTCGCATCCCCTGTGCTGGGGAGGTTATCCCCACCCCGGCACATGACCCACCCCAGCACACAGCCCCCCCCCATTCCCCCCAACACACAGCCTCCCCCTCCTCCCCCCAGCACGGCCCCTCCCAACACACAGCCCCCCCTCCCCCAACCACCTCCCCCTACTCCCCCCAGCACACCACGCCGCCCCCCAGGACCCACCTGAAACCTTGATCTTCTTCACGCTCTTGCTCGAGTTGTTCGTCCACGTGGACGTTCACGCTGATGGGCTCCCCGTGGTAATAGAGCTGGGGGGGGACACACGTCGGGGGGGGTCAGTGCGAGGCCCCCCCAGCCTCTCGCCCAATGACAGGGCCCCCAGCCTCCCCCAGGGGCCCCCCAGCTCTGCCACCCAGCCAGCACACACATCTCCCTCCCCTGGATCCAGCCCCCCCAGTGCTCCCCCATCCTCTCGCCCAACGACAGGGTCCCACAGCCTCCCCCGGGCCCCTAGCTCCACCCACCCACCCCTGCCCCACATCCCCTCCCCTGGATCCAGCCCCCAGCCCCCCTCCACCTCCTTTGTCCAGCGAGAGGCCTCCAGGTGAAGGGAGCGGTTCCGACATGAGGAAGTGCCGGGTGGTCTCGGCCATGGGCTGGGGGCCCGGCTTCTCGGGCGCGTACTGCACCTTCCGGATCACCAGCCGCACCGAGTTCCTGGGGTGGGGGGCGGAGGAGTCAGAGCCCGCCGGACGCCTGGGTTCTCTCCCCAGCTCTGGGAGGGGGAGAGGAGGCTGGCGGGGCAGAGCAGGGGGGGCCGGGAGCCAGGACGCCTGAGTTCTCTCCCCAGCTCTGGGAGGGGAGGGGGGGGCTAGTGGGCAGAGCAGGGGGGGCCGGGAGCCAGGACGCCTGGGTTCTCCCCCCGGCTCTGGAGGGCAGTGGGGGGCTGGGTGGGTTAGAAGCAGTGGGGGGCTGGGAGCCAGGACTCCTGGGTTCTCTCCTGGCTCTGGGAGGGGAGGGGGGGGCTGGAGGGCAGAGCAGGGGGGGGCCAGGAGACAGGAGGCCTGGGTTCTCTCCCCCGCCTCTGGGAGGGGAGTGGGGGCTGGTGGGTCAGAGCAGGGGGGCTGGGAGCCAGGACTCCCTGGGTTTTCCCCCTGGGCTCTGGGGAGGGGCAGTGGGGGCTAGTGGGTCAGAGCAGGGGGGCTGGGAGCCAGGACTCCTGGGTTCTCTCCCCAGCTCTGGGAGGGCAGTGGGGGCTGGTGGTTAGAGCAGGGGAGCTGGGAGCCAGGACTCCTGGGTTCTCTCCCCGGCTCTGGTAGGGGAGTGGGGGGGCCGGTGGGTCAGAGCAGTGGAGGCTGTGGGCACCAGGAACTCCTGGGTTCTCTCCCAGCTCTGGGAAGGGTGGAGGTCTCGCTCGCTGCCTGTCTGCAGCCTGCGCTGGGGGCTCACCCTGGGGTCTCCGGTACCTTTTGTGAATCTTTTCTTCCAGGGATTTGGCACAGAAAGCTCGGATCTCAAAATCGACCCCACAAGCTGAGATTGTGGGAAAAAACCCCATTAGCCTCGTGCCCCTCACTCCCAACCCGCAGCCCTGCCCCCACCCTCCCAGCTCTGCCAGTGCTGCTCACTCCCGACCCCCAGGCCTCTGCTAGCCCAGCCCTGCCCGCCCCCCCCAGCTCTGCCGGTGCCCTCTCCTGACCTGCCAGCCCCTGCCCCTTGCCCCCCAGCTCTGCTGGTGCCCCTCACTACCAACCTGCAGGCCCCTGCCCCCCCACCAGCCCTGCCGGTGCCCCTCACTTCTGACCCGCAGCCCCTGCCAGTCCAGCCCTGCCCCCCCCAGCCCTGCTGGTGCCCCTCACTCCCGACCCGCAGCCCCTGCCCCGCCCCCCCAGCTCTGCTGGGTGCTCCGCCCCCCAGCTCTGCCGGTGCCCCTCCTGACCTGCAGCCCCTGCCCCTTGCCCCCCCCAGCTCTGCCGGTGCCCCTCACTACCAACCTGCAGCCCCTGCCCCCCACCAGCCCTGCCGGTGTCCCTCACTTCTGACCCGCAGCCCCTGCCAGCCCAGCCCTGCCCCCCCTAGCCCTGCTGGTGCCCCTCACTCCCGACCCGCAGCCCCTGCCAGCCCCCCCCAGCCCTGCCGGTGCCCCTCATTCCCGACCCGCAGGCCCCCTGCTAGCCCAGCCCTGCCCCCCTCCAGCCCTGCCCGGTGCCCCTCACTCTCAACTTGCAGCCCCTGGGAGCCCAGCCCATGCCCCCCCCGAGCTCTGCCAGTGCCCCTCACTCCCGACCACCCCTAGTCTGTAACCTTGCCCGTGTCCTCTGGGCCGGGCTGTAGCGTCACGGAGCAGGGCAGGTTCTGTGGGATCTGAGACACAGGGTGCGTTACATGGGGTTCCCCCCGGGGGGGTGGGGGGGTGTCTCTCTTGGAAGATGAAGGGGGGGGCATTGGGGGGGGGTTCCTGGGGCTGTCCTCGCCGTGAAGGCAAAGGGGGGGGCGTTGGGGGGGGTTCCCGGGGCTGGTCTCGCCATGAAGGCGATGGGCGAACATTGGGGGGGGTAGGGGATCCGGGGGGACTCACCGTGACGGCAAAAGGGTGGGCATTGGGGGGGTTCCTGGGGCTGTCTCGCCGTGAAGGCAAAGGGGGGGCTATTGTGGGGGGTTCCTGGGGCTGTCTTGCCATGAAGGCGATGGGGGAACATTGGGGGGGGGTAGGGGATCTGGGGGGACTCACCGTGAAGGCAAAGGGGGGGGCGTTGGGGGGGTTCCCGGGGCTGTCTCGCCGTGCAGGCGATGGGGGAACATTGGGGGGGTAGGGGATCCAGGGGGGACTCACTGTGAAGGCAAAGGGATGGGCGTTGGGGGGGTTCCTGGGGCTGTCTCGCCGTAAAGGCAAAGGGGGGGCATTGGGGGGGTTCCTGTGGCTGTCTCGCCGTGCAGGCGATGGGGGAACGTTGGGGGGGTAGGGGATCCAGGGGGACTCACCGTGAAGGCAAAGGGGGTGGGCGTTGGCACCCAGTTTGCGCAGCAGCCGCTCCTGCAGTCGGGTGGGGGGGCGCCGCTCCTCGGGCAGGGGGGGGCACGGCTTGGCAGGTGGCCGAGAACAGGTCCCTTACGGAACGACAGGCCCAGCACGTCCAGGTCCTCGCGCCCATAGCGGAAGGCGCAGGTCAGCATCACAAACACTGGCGGAGGGGGGAGACAAAGTGGGGGTGAGGGGAGGGGCCTCAGCCAGCTCCGCCCCCACCTCCCCCAGGCTCTTCCATCTCTCCTAGGGAAGCCGTCCCAGGCCTTCCCTCCATTTGGTTGCCCTGTTTCCCGTGAGGGGGCGACCGGAGCTGCCCGCCCGGGTTCGAAGTGTGGGGAGTCCTCATGGATTTAGAGAGAGGGGACCGGATATTTCTACTCCTGGGGGATATTTCTCTCCTGCACAGAGTTCACGTCCCCCACAGATTTCTTTGCTTCCCCGCAGCAAAATGACTTCCTGATGGGGAAGAACACAAGAGTGGCCAGACCAGACTGGGTTCAGACTGAGGTGGGTCCCATCCCAGCCCCAGTGTCCTGCCCTGCCGACCGCGGCCAGTGCCAGGCGCCCCCGAGGGGAATGAACAGAGCAGGGAATCACCAGAGTGACCCAGCCTCTGTCGCCCATTGCCAGCTCTGGCAAACAGAGGCTACGGACACTGTCCCTCCACAGACTGGCTAGTAGCCATCGACGGGCCCGTCCTCCGGGATCTTCTCTATTCTTTCTTTGAACCGTGGTACGGTCTTGGCCTTCGCAACATCCCCTGGTGAGGAGTTTCCCTAGGTTCACTGTGCATCATGTGAAGAAACACTTCCTTTCGAAGAAATACTTCACGTGACTGCCCCCGCCCCCCCCAGCAGTATGTTTCGACAGGGCAGGTGGCAGACAGGCAACCACTGTGGGGCAGGAGGTGGGACTAGGGAAGACTCGGCTGGTGGCTCCTGCCTTGCGCCGGCTCAGCTGCTAGGCACAGCGGGCTGGGGACGACGGGACTTTCCTCTTCCCTTGCACGGCATCCGCGGCTGGGTCAGACCCACCCCAGATTTGTCCCCTCGGCAGCAGGAAGCTCTGCAACTCCCCACCCCCGACTTCCTGCACTTGGCACCACTCAGCTGTGGGGGGGGGAATCCCCTGCGCAGGGAGCTGCTCCCCCAGCCACCCCACCCCCATCTATATAGCCAGACCCTCCCGGTGAGCCTCACCCCACACCTAGACCACCCAATGAGCCACCCATACCCAGCTCCCCGCCCCACTAAGCCCCCCACACTCAAAAACCCTGCTGAGCTCTATCTCGCCCCCCACATATCCCAGAACCCCCACCACAAAAAGCCTCTGTGCATCCAGATCCCCTCCACATCCGGATCCCCCACTGAGCCACCGGCACCCAGATTGCCCCACACAGAACCCTCTCAACCCACATCTGGAGCCCCCCACACTGAGCCCTCCACACCTGGATCCTGCCTTGCTGAGCCTGCCTGCCCGCACCTGGTGCCCCTGGCACAGAGGGGCAGGGCCCTGGGGTGTTTCTGGGGCTGGCCCCGGTCCTTGCGCCAAGCCAGGGTTGGAGCCTCCACATTTTATCTGGCAAATCAACATGCCGAATTTTGCAGCGTTTTAAACCATTGCGCGCCTGAGTGCTCTTGCGGCTTCCCTGGAAAGTCCTTTTTCTGCGGGGAAGCAAAGAAAGTCTGCAGAGGACAGAAATTCTACGCAATGCGCAGTGGTGCACTATCCCCCCAGGAGTACATGTTTTCCCATGGGCGCCTGGCTCCTTTCCCACGGGACACTGACACTCCCACACTGGGGAGAACAGAAACGCAAGGGGTGGGCCTGAATGCTCAGCTCTGCCCCCCCCAGCCAGTCAGGGTCAAAGGAGGAAGTGGAGCCTAGAATTCCCCCTCGCCTCCTCTCACCTTTCCGATCCTTCAGGTACTCAGGGTCCACCAGCACCACGCCATCTGCACGGGAACCGGGGTGGAGGTGAGACTGAGGCAGGACCCCTCTGTCCTGTAGTAATCCCCAACTGCCACCCGCCCACCCCCCACTTTCTCCCTACACCCCCAGCCACCCCATAGCCATGCCCACCACCAGACGTCCACCGCCCCCAACCCCCAAAGTACCCCATAGCTATCCCCATCCCCAACGAGCCATCCCCACAGCCAGGCCTCCACCGCCCCCCAGAGCCACCCCAACCCCCCAAATCCCCCCACAACCACCCAGAACCAACCTGCCCCCTAAACCTCAGCCCCCCATTACTCCCCAGAGCCTCCCCCAGCGCCCTCCCCCGTGAATCCTTTCCCCAATTCTCATGGCCGGCTCCCTCCTCCCCTCCACCAGCCCTCCAACTCCCCCCCAAACTCACCCACGGGATCCACCCGGTCCAGGTGATCCACGAAGTCTCGCTTCCCCAGGTAGACGGTGAGCTGTGGGAACAGACAGACGCGGGGGTGGGAGTAGCGGGGGGGGGGGGCAGACGGCACCCAGGGAGGCTCCTCCGAAGCAGGTTGCCAGAGCCCACAATTAAACCTCCCCAGGCCCCTGCCCACCTCCCCCCCCCACCGGTTACCTGGGTCCCCAGGCGTTTTGTGAACACCCGGATGCCTCGGGGCACTTCGCAGCAAATCCCTGTCCAGCTCGAGGGGCTCCATTCCCCACACACCCCACGCCCCCTGCCCTCCTTCCAGCGCCGGCGTCTGTTTATCTGCCAGCTCCCAACTCCCCCGGACTCTACGGGGAGGGGGCCCCCAGGGATGGGGGAAGCCAATCAGGAGGTGGCAGGGGGGGGCAGGTTGTGTGGAGACCCAACGTAAACAAACCATCACTCTGGGGGTGGCGGGGGGGGGGGGGGGGAGTTTAAACCCTTGGCTACCTGGAGCCGGCAGGGCCCATCTCCCCACACCAGACCCTGACACGACCCCCACCCCCCCACCAATACCATGGAGAAGAGCCCCCCAGGACCCTCCCCTCACACTCTCTTGGCCCTGCCTCCATCCCACAGGCTCTGCCTCCGCCACCCCCAGGCTCTCTGTGCACAAGCCCTCCCGGCCAAGCCGTGCAAGGGACTGGGTGCTCACTTCGCGCGTGCAAAACCCATGCGACGGGAGGGGGAACAGGATCCTCGTCAGCGCCACGAGGGAGGAAACCAGGCAGGGGAGGAATCGCCACAGGAAACCAAAGTGGGGAGCGAGCATTTCTCACACACCAGCGCCCAAGGCTGGGGGGGCAGGGGCTGTGGGTCGGGAGTGAGGGGGCACCGGCAGAGCTGGGGGGCGGGGGGCTGGGCTGTCACTCACCTTGCAATTGGGACTTGATTTCTTGAAGACCCTGGAGGGGAATGGGGGGGAAGACATGGGTCAGAATTGACTGGTAGAACCCCCCCCCCCAAAAAAATCCAGCACCTCCCATCTATCTCTGGGTACCCCAGGCTGACCTTTGACCCCTTCCCCCCCAAAAAGCTCAGGCTTAGCTGGTTGCCATGGAAACAGGATCCAGACCAGTTGCCCTGGTGTAACCGTAGCAACGGGAACAGCTGGGGGGGGGAAGCCTAAGGGATCTTTGTTCCCATCCCACCAGGATGGGGGGGGGGCAGGAGCAACCCAGGTCCTGCCCCCACCTCACCCCTGAAAGGGGCCCCCACAGAATCCCTTACCCGGCCCTCCAGATACAGGCCTGACCCCACATGGCCTATTTCCCGGGCATAGGGGCAGGGAACCCCCCCCAGCTCCAGCCCAGGGGACGGCACCCCCCCATTTCTGCTCCCCCAATCTCCCTGGGAGGGGGATCCCCACGCCAGCCTGTTCTCAGCCGGGGGTGGGGGGGGACAGACAGAACAGGACCCAGGACTCTCCCCCCACACTTGAGCCTGTCAGGGGGATTCAAAGCTGGTCCCCCCACCCCACTGGCAACCCTCAGGTTGCTATGGAAACTGCCATGCCCCAAGCCCTATGCAGGGGGGAACAAACGGGCTGACGTTTGGGGGTCATGGCCCTCGCCCCCCCGCAGCTAAGCTGGGGGGAAGGGACCATGGGGCTGCCTCCCCTCCCCACCCGGAAGGCGCAGCAATTCGTAGTGCGGCCTCAGAGCCTTGGGGGGTGAGGGGCAGGGGGTGTGAATGGGGAACCAGCTCCTGGTAACAGAACCAGTGCAGGGGCTGTGGGTCGGGAGTGAGGGGCATCGGCAGAGCTGGGGTGTGGGGGGCCGGGCTGCCAGGGGCTGTGGGTCGGGAGTGAGGGGCACCGGCAGAGCTGGGGTGTGGGGGGCCAGGCTGCCAGGGGCTTGTGGTCGGGAGGTGAGGGGCATCGGCAGAGCTGGGGTGTGGGGGGCCGGGGCTGCCAGGGGGCTGTGGGTTGGGAGTGAGGGGCACCGGCAGAGCTGGGGTGTGGGGGGGCCAGGCTGCCAGGGGCTGTGGGTCGGGAGTGAGGGGCATCGGCAGAGCTGGGGTGTGGGGGGCCCGGGCTGCCAGGGGCTGTGGGTCGGGGAGTGAGGGGCACCGGCAGAGCTGGGGTGTGGGGGGCTGGGCTGCCAGGGGCTGTGGGTTGGGATGTGAGGGGCACCGGCAGAGCTGGGGTGTGGGGGGCGAGGCTGCCAGGGGCTGTGGGTCGGGAGTGAGGGGCCAGGGCTTGGTGGAGGGGGGGCTGGCACGAGCTGGGGACATGTCTCTGACAGGACGTGGCGTTTCCTGTTTTGTTTCCTAGGCAGGATATTGTGAGGAAGTCCCAGGGGGGGGACGGGACGGGGGTGACAGTTGTGGCGGGGAGGTGGGTGACAGTTGTGGGGCCTCCCTGCACCCCAGGATTCTGCTACTCGACCCCGATCCTGAGCCCGCTCCATGGCAACACCCTGGGGGATGTGACAGAGTCGGGGCCCCTTCCCTCCCCCGAGACAGGCCCCTGTACAGCCGCCCCACCCCAGAGGTGGCTGCATCTCCAGTCTGGGAGCTGTTTGGGGCTGGAACTGAGCCTTTTTTTGAAGCCAACTGGGGAGGGGGGCAACTGGGGTCCCCCCTCCCCATCATGGCCCCTTCCCCCCCACTTCTTCTCCACTCCACCACCCCCGGGGCCGTTACTGACATCCGACCGCTGAGCTCTGCGGCTTTCACTTCCTCTTTCTGACCCGCCCCGGAGCCAGGAGAGTCCCCACAGCTCCAACGGCCCCAAAGGCCAGGGCTGGGGGAGCAGGGGCTGCGGGTCGGGAGGTGAGGGGCACTGGCAGGGCTGGGGGGGGGGGGGCAGGGCTCCTGACCTCCAACCCCTTATCACTGGGCAATAAACCCCAAGCAATAAACGTCCTCACCAAACATCCCAGACAGGTGCCCTCCCGGTGCCAGCCCCAGACCTGGGGGGAGGGGGGCAGGAGGCACATACCATGGGCCAGGCCCCGGTAACCCCCTGTATCCCTAAGGGACCCAGGTGTCCTGGACCTAAGTGACACTCGCCCAAGATGCCCTGAGGAACCCAGGGTGTCCGGGGCATGGCCAGTGCCAGGGACCGATGTCACTGTAAATATGGTTCTTGCCCTGAGCTCCTGGCACAGCCGGATTAGCCGTGGGGTGGGGGGGGAGGTATCTGGGTCTTCCCGGGCCTGATCCACATCCTGGAACTCCTGGGTTCTCTCCCCAGCTCTGGGAGGGGAGTGGGGGCTGGTGGTCAGAGCAGGGGGGCTGGGAGCCAGGGACTCCTGGGTTCTCTCCCCGCTCTGGGAGGGGGAGTGGGGGCTGGTGGGTTAGAGCAGGGGGGGCTGGGAGCCAGGACTCCTGGGTTCTCTCCCCAGCTCTGGGAGAGGAGTGGGGGCTGGTGGGTCAGAGCAGGGGGGGCTTGGGGCCAGGACTCCTGGGTTCTCTCCCGGCTCTGGGAGGGGGAGTGGGGGCTGGTGGGTCAGAGGCAGGGGGGCTGGGAGCCAGGACTCCTGGGTTCTCTCCCCAGCTCTGGGAGGGGGAGTGGGGCTGATGGGTCAGAGCAGGGGGGGCTGGGAGCCAGGACTCCTGGGTTCTCTCCCCAGCTCTGGGAGAGGAGTGGGGGCTGGTGGGGTCAGAGCAGGGGGGGCTTGGGGCCAGGACTCCTGGGTTCTCTCCCGGCTCTGGGAGGGGGAGTGGGGGCTGGTGGGTCAGAGCAGGGGGGGCTGGGAGCCAGGACCTCCTGGGTTCTCTCCCCCAGCTCTGGGAGAGGAGTGGGGGCTGGTGGGTCAGAGCAGGGGGGGGCTTGGGGCCAGGACTCCTGGGTTCTCTCCCGGCTCTGGGAGGGGAGTGGGGGCTGGTGGGTCAGAGCAGGGGGGCTGGGAGCCAGGACTCCTGGGTTCTCTCCCCAGCTCTGGGAGGGGAGTGGGGGGCTGATGGGTCAGAGCAGGGGGGGGCTGGGAGCCAGGACTCCTGGGTTCTCTCCCAGCTCTGGGAGGGGAGTGGGGGCTGGTGGGTAGAGCAGGGGGGGGCTGGGAGCCCGGACGCCTGGGTTCTCTGCCCGGCTCTGGGAAGGGGGTGACCCCCCTGCACCCCCCGCCCCCCGGCCGGCCCCCCACCTGGTCCCCCGCCTTCTCCCCATGGTGGCTCCGGGCGCCGCACGCGCCGCGCTGGGCTCCGGGTGCGGGTGGCGGTGCGGGAGCAGGAGCGGACCCGAGTGAAACCATGGGCAGCCCCGGGGGGCCCGGGTCACGTGGGGGGGGTGGCGCAGCCAATCAGGGGGCGCGCCCGGGAGGAGGCGGATGGGAGGGAGGGGGGAAGAGACGTCAGGAAGGGGCTTGTTGCTGCAACCTTGTGGTGAGCGAGGGGAATGACCCCGCCGGGCCAGGCACCGCCCCCACTGCATGCACCGTGACCCCCCCCCGGGACAAGCACCGCCCCCCTGCATGCACCGTGACCCCCTCCCGGGACAAGCACCGCCCCCCCTGCATGCACCGTGACCCCCCCCCGGGACAAGCACCGCCCCCCTGCATGCACCGTGACCCCCCCCCCGCCCCTCAGGACAAGCACCGCTCCCCTGGCCTGCATGCACCGTGACCCCCGCCCCCCCCCCCCCGGACAAGCACCACCCCTCCTGCATGCACCGTGACCCCCACCCCCGGGACAAGCACCACCCCCCTGCATGCACCGTGACCCCCACCCCTGGGACAAGCACCGCTCCCCCGGCATGCATGCACCGTGACCCCCCTGTGCTTTGTGCCCAGTGTACCCCCCCCCAGCCCTGCATGCACCATGAACTTGCAGGGAGAAGCAGGCAGCCCTGCAGCGAAGCATCCATTGTGCACCCTCCCCAAGCCAGCCTGCTCCCCCAGCAGCACCCTCACAGCGTGCCATGCATGGACCTTGGCCCTGCCCCCAGCAGCAACACCCCTGTGCCATGCATGGATCCTGGCCTTGCCCCCTCCAGCCCCCCACCCCCCCCCGTGCTGTGCATGGATCCCCGGCCTTGCCCCCTCCAGCTTCCCCTCTGTGCCATGCATGGACCTTGGCCCCTGCCCCCAGCAGCAACACCCCTGTGCCATGCATGGATCCCGGCCTTGCCCCCCTCCAGCCCCCCACCCCCCCCGTGCTGTGCATGGACCCCGGCCCTGCCCCATCGCCTGGATAGTGGCCAGCTGCAGCCTGTCCCCCTGAAAGTGACCCTACTAGCCAAATACGAGAGCCAGGGCTGGGGCATCTGCTGAGGGCTTAGTGCTGGCCCCAGACATACCAGGCCTGTCCCCATTGGGGGGGGCAGGTGTGACTGGGCCCCCGGTGCTGCAAGACACCCGCCCCGGGGGGAAATTCTCCCTCTCTGGAGGCATCTCAGCTGGCTGAGCTCACTCAGAACGGGGGGGGGGGCTTAATTTATGCCCCCCCCAGGCATCCCCAGGTCCTGGCCATGGGGCGCTGCTCAGACCCATGGCTGCCCCCCCGCCCCTCAGTAAATGGTTCCCAAGCCCCCACCCCCCATCAGGAGAGATTTCCCCAGCCCCCCGCCCCGTGTGCAGGGCCCTTCCCCCGTTGTGCGGGGGGCACAGTGGTTTCTAGGCCCATCTGATTGAGACATGGGCTGAACAGTTTCCTGGTTCTCACCGCCCCCCACCCCCCGAAGCAGGCCCCTCCATTCAGGCAGCTGGTCATGGCAATTTCCAGTCCCCCCCACCCCACTGGGATAGTCACACATGGCGGTTTCTAGTCCCCCCGTTCGGCCAGTCACACATGGCGGTTTCCAGGCCCCTCCATTCAGGCAGCTGGTCATGGCAATTTCCAGTCCCCCCCACCCCACTGGGATAGTCACACATGGCGGTTTCTAGTCCCCCCCATTCGGCCGGTCACACATGGCGGTTTCCAGGCCCCTCCATTCAGGCAGCTGGTCATGGCAATTTCCAGTCCCCCCCCACCCCACTGGGATAGTCACACATGGCGGTTTCTAGTCCCCCCGTTCGGGCCGGTCACACATGGCGGTTTCCAGGCCCCCCCGAACGCGGCGCGATGACGCACGGCGAGCCGGCGGGCGCGCGCGGTTCCCAGGGCCCCCAGTGGCCAGGGAATAACGTCAGACGCGCGCGGCGCGGGCGGTTGGTTTCCAGGGCCCGCCGGCGCGTGGCGATGACGTAGAGGGCGGGGCGGAGCGGCGCGCGGGGCAGGCATGGCGGGCGGCGGCGGCGGCCTCGGGGCTGCCCGGGGCGGCTGGTGCTGGAGGCGCTGGGCGGGGCCCGGCCCCTGCCCGGCCTGGTGCGCGGCCTGCGGACCAGCGGCCAGGTGAGCGCCCCGGAGCCCCGCCCCCTCCGCCCTTCCCGGGAGCCCTGCAGCCCCCCGCCCCCTCCCCCGCTGCTGCTCCTCCTTCTGCCCCTGGTAGCCCCGCCCCCCTCCGAGAGCCCCGCCCCTCCTGGAGCCCCACCCCTCCTCCCCGGAGCCCCGCCCCCGGGAGCCCCGCCCTCTCCCTCCCCTGGGGAGCCCAGCCCCATCCCACCCTTCCCGGAGCCCCTCCCCCTCCCCCGCTGTCCCCTCCTTCTGCCCCCAGGAGTCCCGCCCCCTCTCGGGAGCCCCGCCCCTCCCTGCCTCCAAGAGTCCCGCCCCCTCCAAGATCCCCACTCCACCTCCCTGCCCCCCAGAGCCCCGCCCCCTCCCCGGGAGCCCCACCCCTCCGTCCCTCCCTGGGACTCCTGCCCCTGGGAGTCCCGCCCCCCTCCTGGGAGCCCACCCCAGCTGCCCCCCAGAGTCCCTCCCCTTTCTGGGAGCCCTGCCCCCTCCTTCCCTCCCTGTAGCCCCGCCCCCTCCCAGGAGCCCCGCCCCCCGTCCCCAGAGTCCTGCCAGCTCCCTGCCTGGGCCCCGCCCCTTTAGCCCTGCCACAGGGAGGAGCCCCCCCCCCTCCTCCAGCAACCCCCTGGCCCATTCTCCCCCCCCCCGCGAGTCTGACCCCCTTGGGCAGCAGGGCCCGATGAGGGCTGAGGTAGGGTAGGGTTGGGTGGGAGGCAGGCAGTGTGGGGAGGAGAAGGGTCTAGGGGGCAGAGTAGTCTAGGGGGCTCCCCCCTTTCTGCAGAGGTCTCCAGAGCATGTGCCCCACACTGCCCCCCATCTCAGGGCTGGGGGCGGGCCTGTACTGTCCGGGGTTCGTCGGTAACCCCCCCCTGCTTTGTGTTCCCAGAACCTGCAAGCCCTGGGGGGCCTGATCGGGGCCACCAACGCCCGGCTGGGCACCGTCAAGACACGGTGAGTGTCCCCCCCACACCGCACTGCACTGGGGGCAGAGGGGTCTGACCCATCCCCCCAAAGGGCCGGTCCCACTGGGCAGCTGGGAGTCCCCTGAAAACCCCTCCCTGGTTCCCTCTCACTGCGCCCCACAGGAAAACCCTGCCCAGCTTCCCTTATAGGGGATACCACAGCCCCCCCTCCCCCGGCTCCCCTGCGAACTCCCCCCCAGTTTCCCCTATAGGGTCAGGAGCTGCCTCCCCCCCAGGGACCCCCTAGAGGCATCCCTGGAGGCCACCTCCTCCCCTTGCTTTCCCAGCACGTGACACAACAGAGGGGGCTGTGGAGCAGAGGCTGGCTGACTCAGCCCCCCCCGCTGGGTGGGTGCCCCCCACTGATCTCCCTGTGCCCCCCAGGTTTGAGGGGCTGTGTCTGCTCTCCCTGCTGGTGAGTGAGAGCCCCACGGAGCCGTTCCAGCAGCACTGCCTGGGCTGGCTGCGTGCTCTGCAGCACCTGCTCCAGGTGAGGGGGGGGGCTGTGCCTGAACGGGGGCAGCGGCAGAATGAGAAGTGGGGGTGAGAGAGGAAAGGGAGGACAAAAGGGGTGTTTGAAAAAATGGGGACTCTGCGTTGAGCTGGGGATAGGGGGCGGAGCGAGAGGTGTGGGGCAGGGAGAGGTGAGGGATTAGTGCAGGAAACAGGGTGGGGCAGGCAGGGGGGAGCCATGTGGTGGGGGAAGGGGGCAGGGAGGGGCGAGGGAGTGGGGTATGGAGGGGCAGCAGGGGTGGCGCAGGCAGGGGGCAGCTGTGTGGTGGGGAAAGGGGGCAGGGAGGGGAGAGGGAGTGGGGTATGGAGGGGAAGCAGGCAGGAAGTGGGAGTGGCTGGGCTGACACCTGCCCCTCACCCCCCAGTCCCAGGACCCTGCCCCCACCATGGCGCTGGGGGTGGCTGTGCTGCGGGACCTGCTGCTCTACTCCTGCCAGCTGCCCGAGCTGGCGCGGGACATCGCCACCAACCACATCCCCGGGCTGCTCACCTCCCTGCTGGCCCTCAAACCCGAGGTGAGTGCCACCCCCCACAGCGCCTGCCCCGTTCCACCCCGGCCCCCCACATCCCCGGGCTGCTCACCTCCCTGCTGGTCCTCAAACCCGAGGTGAGTCCCCCGCCCACAGCGCCAGCCCCGTTCCCCTGTACCCGGGGCTGCTCACCTCCCTGCTGACCCTCAAACCCGAGGTGAGTGCCCCCCCACAGCGCCTGCCCCGTTCCCCTGTACCCGGGGCTGCTCACCTCCCTGCTGACCCTCAAACCCGAGGTGAGTGCCCCCCCCCACAGCGCCAGCCCCGTTCCCCTGTACCCGGGGCTGCTCACCTCCCTGCTGACCCTCAAACCCGAGGTGAGTGCCCCCCCCACAGCGCCTGCCCCGTTCCCCTGTACCCGGGGCTGCTCACCTCCCTGCTGACCCTCAAACCCGAGGGGAGTGCCCCTCCCACAGCGCCTGCCCCGTTCCCCTGTACCCGGGGCTGCTCACCTCCCTGCTGACCCTCAAACCCGAGGGGAGTGCCCCTCCCACAGCGCCTGCCCCGTTCCCCTGTACCCGGGGCTGCTCACCTCCCTGCTGGCCCTCAAACCCGAGGTGAGTGCCCCTCCCACAGCGCCAGCCCCGTTCCCCTGTACCCGGGGCTGCTCACCTCCCTGCTGACCCTCAAACCCGAGGTGAGTGCCCCTCCCACAGCGCCAGCCCCGTTCCCCTGTACCCGGGGCTGCTCACCTCCCTGCTGACCCTCAAACCCGAGGGGAGTGCCCCCCCCACAGCGCCTGCCCCGTTCCCCTGTACCCGGGGCTGCTCACCTCCCTGCTGACCCTCAAACCCGAGGTGAGTGCCCCCCCCACAGCGCCTGCCCCGTTCCCCTGTACCCGGGGCTGCTCACCTCCCTGCTGACCCTCAAACCCGAGGTGAGTGCCCCTCCCACAGCGCCTGCCCCGTTCCCCTGTATCCGGGGCTGCTCACCTCCCTGCTGACCCTCAAACCCGAGGTGAGTGCCCCTCCCACAGAGCCTGCCCCGTTCCCCTGTACCCGGGGCTGCTCACCTCCCTGCTGACCCTCAAACCCGAGGGGAGTGCCCCTCCCACAGCGCCTGCCCCGTTCCCCTGTACCCGGGGCTGCTCACCTCCCTGCTGACCCTCAAACCCGAGGGGAGTGCCCCTCCCACAGCGCCTGCCCCGTTCCCCTGTACCCGGGGCTGCTCACCTCCCTGCTGACCCTCAAACCCGAGGGGAGTGCCCCTCCTACAGCGCCAGCCCCGTTCCCCTGTACCCGGGGCTGCTCACCTCCCTGCTGACCCTCAAACCCGAGGTGAGTGCCCCTCCCACAGCGCCAGCCCCGTTCTCCCCTGCCCCGGGCTGCTCACCTCCCTGCTGACCCTCAAACCCGAGGTGAGTGCCCCCCCCCCACAGCGCCAGCCCCGTTCCCCTGTACCCGGGGCTGCTCACCTCCCTGCTGACCCTCAAACCCGAGGGGAGTGCCCCCCCCCACAGCACCAGCCCCGTTCCACCCCGGCCCCCCCACATCCCCGGGCTGCTCACCTCCCTGCTGGCCCTCAAACCCGAGGTGAGTGCCACCCCCACAGCGCCTGCCCCGTTCCCCTGTACCCGGGGCTGCTCACCTCCCTGCTGACCCTCAAACCCGAGGTGAGTGCCCCCCCCCACAGCACCAGCCCCGTTCCCCTGTACCCGGGGCTGCTCACCTCCCTGCTGACCCTCAAACCCGAGGTGAGTGCCCCTCCCACAGCGCCAGCCCCGTTCTCCCCCTGCCCCGGGCTGCTCACCTCCCTGCTGACCCTCAAACCCGAGGTGAGTGCCCCCCCCACAGCGCCTGCCCCGTTCCACCCCGCCCCCCCCACATCCCCGGGCTGCTCACCTCCCTGCTGGCCCTCAAACCCGAGGTGAGTGCCCCCCCACAGCGCCTGCCCCGTTCCCCTGTACCCAGGGCTGCTCACCTCCCTGCTGACCCTCAAACCCGAGGTGAGTGCCCCTCCCACAGCGCCAGCCCCGTTCTCCCCCTGCCCCGGGCTGCTCACCTCCCTGCTGACCCTCAAACCCGAGGTGAGTGCCCCCCCCACAGCGCCAGCCCCACTCCCCTGTACCCGGGGCTGCTCACCTCCCTGCTGACCCTCAAACCCGAGGTGAGTGCCCCTCCCACAGCGCCAGCCCCGTTCCCCTGTACCCGGGGCTGCTCACCTCCCTGCTGACCCTCAAACCCGAGGTGAGTGCCCCCCCCACAGCGCCAGCCCCATTCTCCCCTGTACCCGGGGCTGCTCACCTCCCTGCTGACCCTCAAACCCGAGGGGAGTGCCCCCCCCCCACAGCGCCAGCCCCGTTCCCCTGTACCCGGGGCTGCTCACCTCCCTGCTGACCCACAAACCCGAGGTGAGTGCCCCCCCCACAGCGCCAGCCCCATTCTCCCCTGTACACGGGGCTGCTCACCTCCCTGCTGACCCTCAAACCCGAGGGGAGTGCCCCTCCTACAGCGCCAGCCCCGTACCCCTGTACCCGGGGCTGCTCACCTCCCTGCTGACCCTCAAACCCGAGGGGAGTGCCCCCCCCCCACAGCGCCTGCCCCGTTCCCCTGTACCCGGGGCTGCTCACCTCCCTGCTGACCCTCAAACCCGAGGTGAGTGCCCCCCCCACAGCGCCTGCCCCGTTCTCCCCTGTACCCGGGGCTGCTCACCTCCCTGCTGACCCTCAAACCCGAGGGGAGTGCCCCTCCCACAGCGCCAGCCCTTTCCACCCCCGGCCCCCCACATCCCCGGGCTGCTCACCTCCCTGCTGGCCCTCAAACCCGAGGTGAGTGCCCCCCCCCCACAGCGCCTGCCCCGTTCCACCCCGTCCCCCCACATCCCCGGGCTGCTCACCTCCCTGCTGGCCCTCAAACCCGAGGTGAGTGCCCCCCCCACAGCGCCAGCCCCGTTCCCCTGTACCCGGGGCTGCTCACCTCCCTGCTGACCCTCAAACCCGAGGTGAGTGCCCCCCCCACAGCGCCAGCCCCATTCTCCCCTGTACCCGGGGCTGCTCACCTCCCTGCTGACCCTCAAACCCGAGGTGAGTGCCCCCCCCACAGCGCCTGCCCCGTTCTCCCCTGCCCCGGGCTGCTCACCTCCCTGCTGACCCTCAAACCCGAGGTGAGTGCCCCCCCCACAGCGCCTGCCCCGTTCCACCCCGTCCCCCCACATCCCCGGGCTGCTCACCTCCCTGCTGGCCCTCAAACCCGAGGTTAGTGCCCCCCCCACAGCGCCAGCCCCGTTCCCCTGTACCCGGGGCTGCTCACCTCCCTGCTGACCCTCAAACCCGAGGTGAGTGCCCCCCCCACAGCGCCTGCCCCGTTCCACCCCGTCCCCCCCACATCCCCGGGCTGCTCACCTCCCTGCTGGCCCTCAAACCCGAGGTTAGTGCCCCTCCTACAGCGCCAGCCCCGTTCCCCTGTACCCGGGGCTGCTCACCTCCCTGCTGGCCCTCAAACCCGAGGTGAGTGCCCCTCCCACAGCGCCTGCCCCGTTCCCCTGTACCCGGGGCTGCTCACCTCCCTGCTGACCCTCAAACCCGAGGTGAGTGCCCCCCCCACAGCGCCAGCCCCATTCTCCCCTGTACCCGGGGCTGCTCACGTCCCTGCTGACCCTCAAACCCGAGGGGAGTGCCCCCCCCACAGCGCCAGCCCCATTCTCCCCTGTACCCGGGGCTGCTCACCTCCCTGCTGACCCTCAAACCCGAGGTGAGTGCCCCTCCCACAGCGCCTGCCCCGTTCCACCCCCGGCCCCCCACATCCCCGGGCTGCTCACCTCCCTGCTGGCCCTCAAACCCGAGGTGAGTGCCCCCCCCCACAGCGCCTGCCCTGTTCCCCTGTACCCGGGGCTGCTCACCTCCCTGTTGGCCCTCAAACCCGAGGTGAGTGCCCCCCCCACAGCGCCTGCCCCGTTCCACCCCGGCCCCCCACATCCCCGGGCTGCTCACCTCCCTGCTGGCCCTCAAACCCGAGGTGAGCGCCCCCCCCCACAGCGCCTGCCCCGTTCCCCTGTACCCGGGGCTGCTCACCTCCCTGCTGACCCTCAAACCCGAGGTGAGTGCCCCCCCCACAGCGCCTGCCCCGTTCCCCTGTACCCGGGGCTGCTCACCTCCCTGCTGGCCCTCAAACCCGAGGGGAGTGCCCCTCCCACAGCGCCAGCCCCGTTCCCCTGTACCCGGGGCTGCTCACCTCCCTGCTGACTCTCAAACCCGAGGGGAGTGCCCCTCCTACAGCGCCAGCCCCGTTCCCCTGTACCCGGGGCTGCTCACCTCCCTGCTGACCCTCAAACCCGAGGGGAGTGCCCCTCCTACAGCGCCAGCCCTGTTCCCCCCCTGCCCCGGGCTGCTCACCTCCCTGCTGACCCTCAAACCCGAGGGGAGTGCCCCCCCCACAGCGCCAGCCCCATTCCCCTGCCCCGGGCTGCTCACCTCCCTGCTGGCCCTCAAACCCGAGGGGAGTGCCCCTCCCACAGCGCCAGCCCCGTTCCCCTGTACCTGGGGCTGCTCACCTCCCTGCTGACTCTCAAACCCGAGGGGAGTGCCCCTCCTACAGCGCCAGCCCCGTTCCCCTGTACCCGGGGCTGCTCACCTCCCTGCTGACCCTCAAACCCGAGGGGAGTGCCCCTCCCACAGCGCCAGCCCCGTTCCCCTGTACCCGGGGCTGCTCACCTCCCTGCTGGCCCTCAAACCCGAGGGGAGTGCCCCTCCCACAGCGCCAGCCCCGTTCCCCTGTACCCGGGGCTGCTCACCTCCCTGCTGACTCTCAAACCCGAGGGGAGTGCCCCTCCTACAGCTCCAGCCCCGTTCCCCTGTACCCGGGGCTGCTCACCTCCCTGCTGACTCTCAAACCCGAGGGGAGTGCCCCTCCTACAGCGCCAGCCCCGTTCCCCTGTACCCGGGGCTGCTCACCTCCCTGCTGACCCTCAAACCCGAGGGGAGTGCCCCTCCTACAGCGCCAGCCCTGTTCCCCCCTGCCCCGGGCTGCTCACCTCCCTGCTGACCCTCAAACCCGAGGGGAGTGCCCCCCCCACAGCGCCAGCCCCGTTCCCCCCCTGCCCCGGGCTGCTCACCTCCCTGCTGACCCTCAAACCCGAGGGGAGTGCCCCCCCCACAGCGCCTGCCCCGTTCCCCTGTACCCGGGGCTGCTCACCTCCCTGCTGGCCCTCAAACCCGAGGTGAGTGCCCCCCGCACAGCGCCAGCCCCGTTCCCCTGTACCCGGGGCTGCTCACCTCCCTGCTGACCCTCAAACCCGAGGGGAGTGCCCCCCCCACAGCGCCAGCCCCATTCTCCTGTACCCGGGGCTGCTCACCTCCCTGCTGACCCTCAAACCCGAGGGGAGTGCCCCCCCAGAGCCAGCCAGCCAGCCCCCCACCCCCACCCCCTCCCCTGACGGCGTCTCTGCTCTCTCCCCAGTGCCAGCTCTCAGCTCTGGAGGGCATCAAGGCCTGCATGACGTGTTACCCGCGGGCCTGCGGCTCCCTCCGGGTAAGTCTGTCTCCTCCTGTGGGACAGGGGAGGGGGGCGCCGTGGGGCTCAGTGCCCGGCTGCTTACCCACTTTCTCTCCTCACCCCCAGGGCAAACTAGCTGCCTATTTCTTGTCCCGAGTGGACGCTGAGTCACCCCAACTGCAGCAGGTACTGGGGGGGGCGCTGTGGGGGGAGAGCTCTGGGAGCTGGCCCGAGGCATGCTGGGAACACCCCCCCCCATGTAGTTCCCCTCACTCTTCAGATCGTTGTGGTTAAATCCATCTGCTTCCGGGGGGAGCTGGGCCTGGGGGGATCCTCACAGTGGGGCAGATTCCCCTGGGCTGGGAATGGAGCTGTGGCGGGGGGGTTGCTCCCCCAGGACGTGAGCAGGGAGGGGGGAAACAGGTGAGGGACTGCGGGGGGCAGGAGGGCAGCACTTGGGAGGAGCTGTCCTGCGACATGGAGGGCTGGGGATCAGCCCCCAGGGGCCCCACTTGGGAGCCGATGGGGGGCTCTCCCCTGGCCGGGGGGGTGCTGACACCGTCTCTCCCCCGCCCCCCGGCAGCTGGCGTGCGAATGCTACGCACTGCTGCCCTCGCTAGGCGCGGGCTTCACCCACGGGCTGAAGCACACGGAGTGCTGGGAGCAGGAGCTGCACGCGCTGCTGGCCACGCTGCATGGCCTGCTGGGAAACCTCTACGAGGGCGCCGAGACCGGTAAGGAGGGGCGGGGCTTACGGGAGGGGAACCCAGGCGTCCGGTGGGTCGAAGTCCCCTTCAGAGCTCCTAGCAGGGGCTGTGAACCAAGGCGTCCAGCAGATCAGAGCTCCCGGGGGGCAGACGCCAGTGGGGGTGGTGTATGTGAACCCAGGCGTCCGGCGGATCGGAGCCCCCATCAGAGCTCCCAGGGGGCAGACGCCAGTGGGGGTGGTGTGTGTGAGAACCCAGGCGTCCAGCGGATCGGAGCCCCCATCAGAGCTCCCAGGGGGCAGATGCCACTGGGGGTGTGTGTGTGAGAACCCAGGTGTCCAGCGGATCGGAGCCCCCATCAGAGCTCCCAGGGGGCAGACGCCAGTGGGGGTGGTGTGTGTGAGAACCCAGGCGTCCGGTGGGTTGGAGCCCCCATCAGAGCTCCTGGGGGGCAGACACCAGTGGGAGTGTGTGTGTGTGAGAACCCAGGCGTCTGGCGGGTTGGAGCCCCCATCAGAGCTCCTGGGGGGCAGACACCAGTGGGAGTGTGTGTGTGTGAGAACCCAGGCGTCCGGTGGATCAGAGCCCCCATCAGAGCTCCCTGGGGGCAGGCGCCAGTGGGGGTGTGTGTGTGTGAGAACCCAGGCGTCCGGCGGGTTGGAGCCCCCATCAGAGCTCCCAGGGGGCAGACGCCAGTGGGGGTGTGTGTGTGTGAGAACCCAGGCGTCCGGTGGATCAGAGCCCCCATCAGAGCTCCCTGGGGGCAGGCCCCAGTGGGGGTGTGTGTGTGTGAGAACCCAGGCGTCCAGCGGGTTGGAGCCCCCATCAGAGCTCCCAGGGGGCAGACGCCAGTGGGGGTGTGTGTGTGTGAGAACCCAGGCGTCCGGTGGATCAGAGCCCCCATCAGAGCTCCCAGGGGGCAGACGCCAGTGGGGGTGGTGGTGTGTGAACCCAGGCGTCCGGTGGATCGGAGCCCCCATCAGAGCTCCTGGGGGGCAGACACCAGTGAGCTGTGTGTGTATGAGAACCCAGGTGTCCAGCGGATTGGAGCCCCCATCAGAGCTCCCAGGGGGCAGACGCCAGTGGGGGTGGTGTGTGTGAACCCAGGTGTCCGGTGGATCGGAGCCCCCATCAGAGCTCCTGGGGGGCAGACACCAATGGGTGTGTGTGTGTGTGTGTGTGAGAACCCAGGCGTCCAGCGGATCAGAGCCCCCATCAGACCTCCCAGGGGGCAAACACCAGTGGGGGTGGTGTGTGTGAACCCAGGCGTCCGGTGGATCGGAGCCCCCATCAGAGCTCCTGGGGGGCAGACACCAGTGAGCTGTGTGTGTGTGAGAACCCAGGCGTCCAGCGGATCAGAGCCCCCATCAGAGCTCCCGGGGGGCAGACGCCAGTGGGGGTGGTATGTGAGAACCCAGGTGTCCGGCAGATCGGAGCCGCCATCAGAGCTCCCAGGGGGCAGACACCAGTGGGGGTGTGTGTGTGTGTGTGTGAACAGGCCTCCATTATACTAGGATGCTGCTGCCGGGGTGGTGGTGGGGACCCTGGCGTCCTGCTCAGCCCAGTGGAGGGCCGGGAACCCCCACCACCACTGACAGCCCCCCTTGATCCTCCCACAGACCCCCTGCCCTATGAGGGCCCAGGCGTGGAGCTGCTGCTGCCTCCGGCACCGCCCGATGGGGAGACCAACTTCATCCTGAACCTCTGCAACCGCTTCTCCGGCCTGGCCAAGTGCCTGCAGCTCCTGCTGAGGTACCCGCATACCACCCCCCGGGACACTGCCGGGGTTCCCCGTCCCCCCAGACTGCGCCGGGCTCTGCCGGCTGGCGATGGTCAGTGAACGCTGGGGTCAGGTGCAGTGTCTCTCCCCCGCCCCCCCCGGCAAACTTCCTCCCTGGGAGTGATCAGCCCCCCCGGCCCCCCCCAGACTGCGCCGGGCTCTGCCGGCTGGCGATGGTCAGTGAACGCCGGGGTCAGGTGCAGTGTCTCTCCCCCGCCCCCCCCGGCAAACTTCCTCCCTGGGAGTGATCAGCCCCCCCGGCCCCCCCAGACTGCGCCGGGCTCTGCCGGGCTGGCGATGGTCAGTGAACCCCGGGGTCAGGTGCAACGTCTCTCGCCCGCCCCCCTGGCAAACTTCCTCTCAGGGAGCGATCAGCCCCCCCGGCCCCCCCAGACTGCGCAGGGCTCTGCCGGCTGGCGATGGTCAGTGAACGTCGGGGTCAGGTGCATCGTCTCTCCCCCGCCCCCCGGCAAACTCCCTCCCTGGGAGCAATCAGCCCCCCTGCAGACTGCGCCGGGCTCTGCCGGCTGGCGATGGTCAGTGAACGCCGGGGTCAGGTGCAGCGTCTCTCCCCCGCCCCCCGGCAGACTCCCTCCCTGGGAGCGATCAGCCCCCCCGCCCCCCGCAGACTGCGCCGGGCTCTGCCGGCTGGCGATGGTCAGTGAACCCCGGGGTCAGGTGCAGCGTCTCTCCCCAGCCCCCCGGCAAACTCCCTCCCTGGGAGCGATCAGCCCCCCCGGCCCCCCCAGACTGCGCCGGGCTCTGCCGGCTGGCGATGGTCAGTGAACGCCAGGGTCAGGTGCAGCGTCTCTCCCCCCGCCCCCCGGCAAACTCCCTCCCTGGGAGCGATCAGCCCCCCCGGCCCCCCCCAGACTGCGCCGGGCTCTGCCGGCTGGCGATGGTCAGTGAACGCCAGGGTCAGGTGCAGCGTCTCTCCCCCGCCCCCCGGCAGACTCCCTCCCTGGGAGCGATCAGCCCCCCCGCCCCCCGCAGACTGTGCCGGGCTCTGCCGGCTGGCGATGGTCAGTGAACCCCGGGGTCAGGTGCAGCGTCTCTCCCCAGCCCCCCGGCAAACTCCCTCCCTGGGAGCGATCAGCCCCCCCGGCCCCCCCAGACTGCGCCGGGCTCTGCCGGCTGGCGATGGTCAGTGAACGCCGGGGTCAGGTGCAGCGTCTCTCCCCCCGCCCCCCGGCAAACTTCCTCCCTGGGAGCGATCAGCCCCCCCGGCCCCTCCCAGACTGCGCCGGGCTCTGCCGGCTGGCGATGGTCAGTGAACGCCAGGGTCAGGTGCAGCGTCTCTCCCCCGCCCCCCCGGCAAACTCCCTCCCTGGGAGCGATCAGCCCCCCCAGACTGCGCCGGGCTCTGCCGGCTGGCGATGGTCAGTGAATGCCGGGGTCAGGTGCAGCGTCTCTCCCCCGCCCCCCGGCAAACTTCCTCCCTGGGAGCGATCAGCCCCCCCGGCCCCTCCCAGACTGCGCCGGGCTCTGCCGGCTGGCGATGGTCAGTGAACGCCAGGGTCAGGTGCAGCGTCTCTCGCCCGCCCCCCGGCAAACTCCCTCCCTGGGAGCGATCAGCCCCCCCCAGACCCCCTGTGTGCTCCCCACAGCGATTCCCTCTGGATGGGGCCCCTGGGGACCCCTCTGACGCCCCCCCCACCCCGGCAGCCAGGACACAGCCGAGTTCTGAGCCGGGGGCAACGCGCCTAGGACCGAGGTCGTTAGCACCGGGAGCAGGGACCTGCAGCAACTTCTCTCCGGCGGGGGGACCTGAGTCCCAAGCCAGCAGGCCAAGTTCAGGCCCCTTCCTCAGCTACCCGCCCCCCCCCCACCTCCCGGCTTCCTCTCTCTCCCGGGGAAACCTGGACGCTTCATTCGCAGCCCCTCCGGCCCATCGGACTACAGCCCATGGTCCGGTCTCTGTGCCCCATTAGCCCGTCGCTGTCACACCTGCCCTGCACTGATCCTGCCCCCTAGATACGGGAGTGACACATGGGGAAACTGAGGCACACACACAGTCCTCAGAGAACGTGCCCATTTGGTCACTGCCCCCGGCTGGGGTCCCTGCCACAGCGCCCCCTAGTGCTGTGGGGGGGGGGGATTTGTGCTGACTCAAAGGGGAGAGCCCCCCCCAGCTAATGCCCCGTCCTCCCCACTCCGTCCCATTGCAGCAGTGAGTTTGTGGCTCCGGTGACGGTTCCAGTCCAGGATGTTCTGGATCTTGTGTGCCGGGCTCTGAACATCTCCATCAAGAACATCGTGAGTTGGGGGGCGGAGGAGATGGGGAGGGGGGATGTCCCGCCAGCCCCCCCCCCGCCCCCCCCCCCTGCATGGCTGGAAGGCCCATATAGCCCTGTAGGGCCCAGCCTGGCTGCTCTTAAAGGGCCAGTGCCCTGGCCCGCACTCGGGGAGCCATACGGTGCCCCTCCCCCATGCCCGGGTGTGCGGGGCTGGAGTCGCCCCCTTGTACCCCGGGGGGGGTGTTCTAGTCCCCCCTCGAGCTCCAAGGTGGGGGCTGGAGCCTGTCTGACCCCCCTCCCCTCGTCTCCCTTCCCCAGAGCTGGTTTGGCGATGGGCCCCTGAGGATGCTGCTGCTGCCATCTGTCCACCTGGAGATCCTGGATGTGCTGGCGGCCCTGATCCTGGCGTGAGTCCGCCGGGGCGGGGCTCGGCTGGGAGCGTGCTGACCCCTCTCCCCCCAAGTGTGGGGCGTGCTGGGGCAGAGTGGGGGGAGACAGGGGGTCCCTGCCTTGCCGCTCTGACCCCTCTCCCCCCGGGTGTGGGGCCCGGCTGGCACGCTGGGGCAGCATGGGGGGATACAGGGGGGTCCCTGCCTTGCCGCGCTGACCCCTCTCCTCCCAGGTGTGGGGCCCAGCGGGGGCAGCATGGGGGGATATGGGGAGATCCCTACCTCACCGCGCTGAGCCCTCTCCCCCCAGGTGTGGGGTGTGCTGGGGCAGCGTGGGGGGGTCCCTGCCTCACGCTGCTGACCCCTCTCCCCCCAGGTGTGGGGCCCGGCTGGTGCGCTGGGGCAGCATGGGGAGATACGGGGGGGTCCCTGCCTCACCCTGCTGACCGTTCTCCCCCCAGGTGTGGGGCCCGGCTGGCACGCTGGGGCAGCGTTCTGGGCCGGCTCTTCCCCCAGGTGCTGGGTGCCTGGAGCAGCAGCAGGGACTCGGTGCCGCTGGGCCAGGAGAAGCCCTACAGGTCAGGGGGGGCCGGGGAGGGGGGGATTGGTGAGGGGGGGGGGTCCCATTCTGCAGCCCTGCCCTGACCCCTCCTCTCTCTGCAGCGCCGTGCGCACCCGGCTGTACCAGGTCCTGGAACTGTGGGTGCAGGTGGGCGGGGCCGGCGCTGGGGTGCTGCAGGGCCCCCCCCACCGCAGCGAAGCCCTGCTGGCCCACCTGTTGAGCGACATCGCGCCCCCCACCGACAGCGTCAAGGTGAGCCCCCCTGGAGCCTCCCTGTATGCCGGGGAGAGTGCCCCCTGCTGATCCCCACTCCCTGCCCCACAGGGACCATAGCACCGCCCCGGGGCCAACCTTGCCTGCGGGGGGGGAGAGCGCCCCCTGCTGAGCCCCCGCCCCGCTCCCTGCCCCACAGCAACCCCTAGTGCCGCCCTGGGGTCAGCCCTGCCTGCTGGGGGAGAGCGCCCCCTGCTGAGCCCCCGCTCCGCTCCTTGCCCCACAGCGCCCCCTCGCACCACCCTGGGGCCAGCCCTGCCTGCTGCAGGAGAGCACCCCCTGCTGAGCCCCCGCTCCGCTCCTTGCCCCACAGCGCCCCCTCGCACCACCCTGGGGCCAGCCCTGCCTGCTGGGGGAGAGCACCCCCTGCTGAGCCCCCCCTCTTCCTGCCCCACAGCGCCCCCTCGCACCACCCTGGGGCCAGCCCTGCCTGCTGGGGGAGAGCGCCCCCTGCTGCGCCCCCACCCTGCTCCCTCCCTCACAGTGCCCCCTAGCACCTCGCTAACCGCTCCTGCCCCCCAGCTGAAAGTGGAGCGCCCTGGCTCAGAGGGGAAGCCCAGCGCCCCCAAGAAGCCGAAGCTCTCGGAGGGGGGAGACGCCCCCTCCCTGCACCGCAAGCAGGACCCCATGGCCAACAGCGATGTCTGCAAGGCGGCTCTGCAAGGTAAGGGGGCCCCCAGCGAGGACTGGGGGTGGGAGGCTGCATGGGGGGCACAGGTCCCTGTGGGATGTGGGACCCCTCGGCTTTTGCCTTTTCCCCCACCCCCATCGCCTGGGGGGCTCACCCCTTGTGAGGGGCTGAGGGTGACCAAGCTGCCCCCATGAAACCCTCCCATGTCTCTGCAGCGCTGAGCCGGGCCATCCTGCTGGGAGGAAGCCTGGTCAAGGAGGAGACCCACAGGGTGAGTGATGGGGGGCGGCGCAGGGGGGGTTAGATGGGGAAGGCACACGTGGCAGGGGGGTTGGAGCATAGGGTGGTGGGGTCGGAAGGCAGGGGATGGGGGATTAAAGGGGTGGAGGGCAAGTGGGGGGCTCCAGGTTATGGAGTGAGTGGGGGAGTTGCAGGGCGAGCGGGGGGGTTCTGGGTTGCGGGGAGAGTGACGGTTGCTGGGCAAGTGGGGGGCCCTGGGTTGCAGGGCGAGTAGGGGGGTTGTGGGTTGAATTGGGAGGCTCCGGGTTGTGGGGTGAATTGGAGGGCTCCAGGTTACGGGGCGAGTGGGGGAGTTGCAGAGTGAATAGGGGGCTCTGGGTTACGGGGCAAATTGGGGGAATTGCAGGGTGAAGGGGGGGGCTCTGGGTTCTGGGGTGACTGGGGAAGTTGCAGGGTGAGTGGGGGGTTGTGGGGTGAGTGGGGGGGGTTCCGGGTTGCGGGGCGAGTGAGGGAGTTGCGGGGCGAGTGGGGGAACTGCAAGGTGAATGGGGGGCTCTGGGTTACGGGGCGAGTGGGGAAATTGCAGGGTGAATGGGGGGCTCCTGGGTTACAGGGCGAGTGGGGGACTCTGGGTTCTGGGGCAAGTGGGGGAGTTGTGGGGCGAGTTGGGGGTTGCGGGGTGAATGGGGGGCTCCTGGGTTACAGGGGGAGTGGGGGACTCTGGGTTCTGGGGCCTGTGGGGGAGTTGCGGGGCGAGTTGGGGGTTGCGGGGTGAATGGGGGGCTCCTGGGTTACAGGGCGAGTGGGGGACTCTGGGTTCTGGGGCCAGTGGGGGAGTTGCGGGGCGAGTTGGGGGGTTGCGGGGTGAATGGGGGGGCTCCAGGTTATGGGGCGCCATCTCTAACCCCCCCGTCTCTCCCCCCAGAGGCTGCAGGAGCTGGTGGTGCCGCTGCTGCTCCGCCTGGCCCAGGGGGACGTCCCCCCCGGGAGCCCCTACGCCAGCCCGGCCTGTCGCCACCAGCTGTACCGCCTGCTGTTGGCCCTGCTCCTGGCACCCGCGCCTGCCTGCCCCCCACCCCTCCACTGCGCCCTGCGGGCCTTCGTCCAGGGCCAGCGGGACCCCAGCCTGCAGGTGAGACCCCACAGGGACAGCCCCGGCCTTCTCCTCTTCCCCCCCTCGACTCCAGCGCTCCCCCTCTCTCTCGTCCCCTGCAGGTGTCATCCTTCTGCGCCGAAGCCCTGGTGACCTGCAGCGCCCTGGCGCGCCCTCGGGTGCCCTCCCTGCAGCTCCCCTTCCCTGGCCCTGCCCCCTTGGCCGGCCCCGCCCCCGCAGACCTGGCCACCTCCCCCTTCCGCCAGGCCCCGCCCTTCCCCGCCCCGCCCCGCCCGCCCGCCCCTCGTCCGCCAACCACCTGGGGCTGGCGCCGCCCCGGCTGCCCCCTTCTGCCGCCCCCGGCCTGGCACTGGCAGAGGAGCCCGGAGAGGCGGGCGACCCCAGGCTGCTGGCCCCCGCCCTCGCCCGGGGGGCGCGGAGGAGGGGGGAGCGGGGCTGGGGGGCAAGCCCCGGCGCCCCGTCTACGTGCACTACGAGAAGGAGGAGGAGTCGGACGTGGAGATCTCCCTGGAGAGTGACTCTGACGACAGTGTGGTCATCGTCCCCAAGGGGCTGCTGCCCAAGCCCCCGCCACCGCCCCCCGCCGCCCCCTGCGCCCCCCTCCCCGCCCCCCACCCAGCCCCCCGAGGAGCCGCCCGCCGCCCCACTCCCGCCTGCTGCTGGCGAGGCGCTGCCCGGCCTGGGCGAGGAGAACCCGGCCGTGATCAACATCAACAGCAGCGAGGAGGAGGAGGAGGAGTTCCCGGAGGACGAGGAGGAGGAGGAGGAGGAGGAGGAGGAGGAGGAGGAGTACTTTGATGAGGAAGATGAGGACTTCGACGAGGAGGAGGAGGAGGAAGAGGAGGAATTCGAGGAAGAGGAAGAGCTGGGGGAGGAGGAAGAGGAGGAGGAGTACGAAGAGGAGGAAGGCCTATCTGAGGAAGAGGAAGAGGAGGAGGAGGAGGAGGGGGCCCTGTCGGAGGAAGAGCGGGCGCCTCCCGCCCCCCAGGAGCCGCCGGCCGCGCCCGGGGAGCCGGACGATCTCATCATGGAGGTAGAGGAGAGCCAGGCCCCCGGTCCGCTGCCCCCCGAGGAGGTGGAGGAGGAGGAGGTGGTGGTGATGAAGGCTAGTCCCCCGCCCGCCCCGCAGCTGCCATCGCAGGAGGAGGAGGAGCTGCCGCTGGCTCCGCCCACCCCACCCCAGCAAGCCAGCCCCCTTCAGGCCCCGCCTCCTGCCCCGGAGGAGATGGGGGAGGAGCCCCCACTGCTGGAAGCCCCGCCCCCTATCCTGGAGGAGGAGCGGCCCCCCAAGGAGGAGGGGGCACCCCCGGCGGGGGAGCAGGGAGATGGCGCCGGAGAGGAGGCGCAGCCCAGCCCTGAGCGGGAGCAGCCGGCCGTGAAGGCAGAGGTGAGATGGGGGGGTACGAGGAGGAGTGGAAGCAGGAGCAGCCGGCAGGTGAGATGGGGGGGTGAGGGGTGGGGCCCCCGGGGAGGGGCAGGGGTGAGGGGTGAGTCGGGGGCTGAGGGGAGAAGAAGAGATGAGATGAGGGGTGGAGATGGGGCCTCGGGGAGCGGGGGAGGTGCAAGGGCTGACACCCCTCCCACCATCTTCCCCCCCCAGGCAGAGGCAGACGAGACGGAGACCATGCTGGCTGACTTCATCGACTGTCCCCCGGACGACGAGAAGGAGCCCCCCGAACCCGGCCCCTAGAGGGTCCCCCTGATCCGCCTGGGAACCCCTGGGAACCCCCGCAACCAGGCCCCCCCCCACTATGTGTCCCAGATGGTTCAATAAACACCGCCCCCCCCACCAGCACCAGGCTGTGCCGTCTGTGTGGGGTGGGGAAAGAGGGGTGGGGTTACTGGGGGAGGCGACAGTTCAGGACAATTGCACCTGTATCCCCACCCCATGTTCAGCAGTCTCCCCCACCCCCCACTGTCCCCTCCCTCAGCACCCCCCAGCCTTTCTTCATGGGTGAGTTCTACTTCCGGGGGGGGTTCAGAGATTGGGGGAAGCCCCCGCGCCCCACCAGGAGCCTGGGGATCCCCTGGCCTCATGCCCCAGAGACCCGCCAGCTGCCCGGAGTGGGGACACGCGACTACCTGCACACACTGCGCCCCGTGGGGGGAGAGCCCTCTCCATATGGGGGAGTCTGACCCCCCAGAGGATGAGGTAACCCCCCATTACCTGACTGACCCAGCCGCCCCCTCCTTACGTCCCTGCACAGGGCTCGCCTCCTGTATGAGCCTCCACCTCCAGTGCCCCCGAGGTGGAGCTTGTTTGCAACAGCAGGGCTGGGGGGTGCCGGCCCATGTCGGGGGGTGACCCCGGACTGTGTATCAGGATAGCAGAGAGATGCTAGGGAGGAGCCACTAAGGGGGTGTGCAGGTTAGTAGCCCCCCCCACTCCATCCCTCCCCCCAGACCCACCTGTGCTGGCCTGGCTCTTTCGGGGTGCCCTGGGGGCTCAGGCACCGCCCCAGATGAACCTGGGCAGGACTCGGGTGCAGCGTCTCCCCCCACAGGCCGAGGAACCTGCCCGGATTCAGTGCCACCTGGGAGCGCTCAGCTCCTTGGACCCCCCGTGAGCTCCCTGCAGCGAGTCCCCCTGGGCGGGACCCCGGGGAGCCTGACCCCGTGACGATGTGGTTCTGGCGGGACCCAACTGAGAGTGTCAAATCAGGACCAATTTCTCAAACAGGGCAGTCACAGCCCTAGGCTGGGGTTTTTCCACCTCTAAGGCAAACCAAACCAGCCAGACAAAAGACTTCGGTGTCACCCCTCTGGCTAACCACACGTCACACAAGCAATTTCCTTAGACACTCCAGTCTCCCAGTATCACCACCAGTCCCACACGTCCTGGGGATGAATGGTTATAAAAACCAACACCCCAGTAAAAGAAAAAGGTTCTCTCGATCCCAAAGGACCAAGCCCCAGACCCAGGTCAATATACACATCAGCTTTTACCCACAAATCACGCTGTTGCCAATCCTTTAGAATCTAAAATCTAAAGGTTTATTCATAAAAGGAAAAAGGTAGAGATGAGAGCTAGAATTGGTTACATGGAATCAGTTACATACAGTGATGGCAAAGTTCTTAGTTCAGGCTTGTAGCAGTGATGGAGTAAACTGCAGGTTTAAATCCAGTCTCTGGAGAACATCCCCTGCTGGGATGGGTCATTCAGTCCTTTGTGCAGAGCTTCAGCTTGTAGCAAAGTCCCTCCAGAGGTAGGAAGCAGGATTGAAGACAAGATGGAGATGAGGCATCAGCCTTATATAGACTTTTCCAGGTGTAAGAACACTCCTTTGTTCCTACTGTGGAAAGTTACAGCAAAATGGAGTTTGCAGTTACATGGGCCAGTTTCTGCACACCCTGCTGAGTCACAGGGCGTATTCGCCTCCTCTCAATGGGTCAGTTGTGTAGGTGATGGTCCTTAATGGGCCATCAAGCAGGCTAAGCTGAGCTGACACCAGCTTGTCTGGGGTGTCACCCAGAACTGCAGCACCAATTTAAAATACAGACAGCACACAGCCAATATTCATAACTTCAACTACGAAAATGATACAGACATTCAGACAGCATAATCATAACCAGTAACCCGTAACCTGGTCTTAGACACCTTATCTGACCCCCTTTACATAGAATTTGGTGCCACTACAGGACCTTGGTTGCAACCCATGTTCTATATGGTCCCAGTTTATATCAATAACGTCACCCCCCCCCCCAAAGAGCCCTGCCCCCCACTCCAGTCACCTAGACCCTCTGTTCCTGGGCCCTCTGGCCGGCTCCTGGCAGGGGACGGGCCCCGGCCTACAGAATGTGGGCCACTCTGTGCCCCGTTAGTCCATCGCCATCACACCTGTCCTGCACCGATCCCGGCCCCAGAGCAGTGACACGTGGGGAAACTGAGGTGCGCACACAGTACTCAGATACGACATTAAGAACGGTCCTGCTTCGGCACAAGAAGAATCAAGTGCAGAATAATGGACAGACGTTTATGATTACGCTGCGAACTCCACAGTGAACATTCTCCGAGGGGAACAAAGCTTTTCTGCCCTTTTCTCAGCGCGCGCCCAAGTCTCGAGGAGAGCGCCACGACCGGGTTGAAAATACCGTGCGCTGAGAGCCCGTTGTTTGGTCACCAAAGGGATGGGCTTGAGAAGCATCTCCCGAAGCTGTGGAAGTGAGTGCTGAGCACAGAGGCGGCATCTGAAGCACGTCGTATAAAGGCCTCGCGCCAGTGCTGCATTTTCAAGGGTTGAAGAGAAAGGCCGGCCTATTTGAAGAGGACAAAGCCAAGCAGAAGCAGAAACTTCAAGAATTTGAGGGGGGAAAAACCCCAAATACCCACGTCCTGCCATACTGTCCATGTCATGGAGCAGTATCGTCGTGGACAAACCCGCATGGCGACACGAGCGAAATCAGTTGGAAGCGGTCGCAGAAAAAGCCAAACTACACGTTCGCGTCAGCTTTCAAAATGCTGCGTGCGAGGACCCGTCTCCAGCCTCCCTTAGCACTAAGAAGTTCTTCGTGGCCACCAGGCAGGGCGAATAAGGTAAGGTTCACCCATGCTGGCTACGAAGTATAATTAGTGTTAATGGAGCTTTGTCCTCATTACTAGAAGCAGTCCTGTTGATAAATGGAGTTCGCTCTGAAATGCACTCAAGCGCCCAAAGAACCGATGTCAGTCGGGTTTAGAAATATAGGACAGGAACCAGGTTCTCTCTGGCCTGGTCTCCGGGCAGCTGGCCTGGGCGGCATTGTTCCAGTCCCCGTACGCAGGCGGTGCGCTTCCCCCGTGCCACATTTCATATTGATACCGCGCTATCGCAAGTGACCCATCGCCTAGCCGCTTGGCCCAGTCCCCTCGCTGGGTTGGTCCCTGCCTTGCCTGGGGGTGTGGGGCCGGGCCGTGGACAGAACGAATCTGGCTCGAGTTCGAGCCGTTTCCTGTCGGCCTGGGCTTCAGTGGGTGCCGGGGGCGATGGGAGGGCGGCGGGGGAGCCGGCCCGGAAGGCGGGCTTCAGGGCGTTGGTGCAGATGAATGGAGGGGTGAGGTGCGGGGAATGCAGGGTCACAGGAGTGGGGTGTGGGCTGACGGGCGTGTGTCAGTCAAGGGGACCATGGACGTGTCCTCCATGCACTGGGGATGGCCACCCTGTCTTGCCTAGAGCCATGGCTCTGTCGCCATGTGGCCCTGCTCTGGTCCAGTCACGTGACCGTGTCCCCATGTGACCCTGACCTTGTCCAGTCATGTGACCCTGATCTTGTCCAGTCACGTGACCCTGGCCCCATGTGGCCCTGCCCTTCCTCAATAAAACCCTGTCATGTGGCAGCCCTCCCCCACCGACTCAGTTCTTTGGACTGTACCATTTGCACCAGGGGAAGGGGTTGTTTTTCATTCCCCTTATGTAAGTACCCCCTCCCGCAGCCTGTGGGGATTTTATCCCCCGCGCCTGAGGGGGATTTGGGGCTCTCGGAAATCCGCGTCTATAAATAGCCAGGATCCCGCCTCGCCTCCCCTCCCCTGGGAGAGAATGGAACGCTCTGGGGCCAGCTCGACCAATTGGAAGGCGGAGCTGGAAACGGCCTGACCGATTCCATTGCTCCACGAGGGGGACGTGCCCTGCTTCTGCGCCCCCCAACGGTCCTTGCAGGGTGGTTCCGCCCGTCACCTGACTCCTCCCTCCCTCCCGCGGCCGCGTTCAGTCTGCTGCGTCGGCCCGGCCAGCAGCAGCTCAGGGAGGAGGGTGGTCGCCGCCTGCCCGCTCCCCCGCCAGCCTCCCCCGCTCCGGCCCGGCCATGTCTTCCCTGCTTTGCTGCGGGCCCAAGCTGGCCGCCTGCGGCATCGTGCTCAGCGCCTGGGGCGTCATCATGCTGGTGAGCGGGGCCCTGGCCGGCTGGGGGGGGCAGGTTGGGGTGCATGGGGGAGGGGCAGGTTGGGGGGCAGCAGGGCTGTGGGGGGAGGGGCAGGTTGGGGTGCATGGGGGGAGGGGCAGGTTGGGGGGCAGCAGGGCTGTGGAGGGAGGGGCAGGTTGGGGGGCATGGGGGGAGGGGCAGGTTGGGGGGCACCAGGGCTGTGGGGGGAGGGGCAGGTTGGGGTGCATGGGGGGGAGGGGCAGGTTGAGGGGCACCAGGGCTGTGGGGGGGAGGGGCAGGTTGGGGAGCAGCAGGGCTGTGGGGGGAGGGGCAGGTTGGGGGGCGTGGGGGGAGGGGCACCAGGGCTGTGGGGGGAGGGGCAGGTTGAGGGGCACGGGGGGAGGGGCAGGTTGGGGGGCACCAGGGCTGTGGGGGGAGGGGCAGGGCTGCTGGGGGGACATGGGGAGGGTGACCTGGGTGTGTCTGGGGGTGGGGACTTGGGGGTAGAAGTGGGGGGAGGGGCATTTAAGAGGGCTGGGGTCTAGTGAGGCGGGAGAGGGCACTGTGTGATGGGAGGCTGGATCCAGCCTAGGCTGCAGTGGGGTGGGGGCACCTCACCCGCCAACTTCCTCAGTGACACTGACTTCCCCACATGAGCTGGAAAGGGTGACGGGGCAGCTCAGGCACTGGCTGTGTCACCCCTGGGTGCTGCTGGGGGTGGAGTGACGCTGGGGCTGTGTTGGGTGCCCCCTCTGAGTGAACCCCCCTTTCCTGGATCCCAGGGCTGTGTCCAGTGCCCCCTCGGTTTGTCCCCCCACTCCCGGGCCTGGTGCCCCTTGTATCCAAAGTGTTGGGAACCCGTAGAAAAGGGATAGATTAAGACAAAAAATATCATGTTGCTCCTCAATAAATCCATGGTACCCCCACCCCTTGAATACTGTGGGCAGATGTGGGCGCCCCATCGCAAAAGTTCTATTGGAATTGGAAAAGGTTCAGAAAGGGCAACAAAAATGATTAGGGGTCTGGAACGGCTGCCGTGTGAGGAGAGATTAATCAGACTGGGACTGTTCGGCTTGGAAAAGAGACGACTAAGGAGGGATATGATAGAGGTCTATGGCTGGTGTGCAATAAGTAGATAAAGGAGTGTTATTTACTGCCTCTCATAACACAAGAACTAGGGGTCACCCAATGAAATGAACAGGCAGCAGGTTTAAAACAAACAAAGACGTATTTCTTCACCCAACGCACTGTTAACCTGGGGAACTCCTCGCCAGGGTATGTTGTGAAGGCCAAGACTATACCGGGGTTCAAAGAAGAATTAGAGAAGTTCCTGGAGGACGGGTCCATCAATGGCTACTAGCCAGGCTGGGCAGGGACGGTGTCCGTAGCCACTGTTTGCCAGAAGCTGGGAATGGGTGACACGGGCTGGGTCACTCGGTGATTCCCTTTTCTGTTCACTCCCCCTGGAGCACCTGGCATTGGCCGCAGCCAGCAGACAGGACACTGGGCTGGATGGACCTTGCTCTGACCCAGTCTGGCTGCTCTGACCCAGTCTGGCTGCTCTTATGATCTGTCCCGGGCGTTGGCTGTCCGCTCCTGGGAAGGTCGTGTTCTCCCTCCTTGGCTGGTTCCATCCAACCCGGAGCTGGTTCAGCCCAGGAGCCAGCCGGGCACGGCAGGGACACTGGGGTGTCTGGTGTTGTGGAAACAGGCTCTGGGCTAGGTCCTGATTCCCTGCCAGGTCCCACTGCCCTGCTGCAGCTGACCCGAAACTGGGACTTGGGGGCTGCCCCATGGGGGATGGATCCTGCTGGGGGGCACCAGGTGTGTGTGCCCTGCCCATGGGGGGGTTTGCAGCGCTGGGATGGGGGGGATCCTTTCCCCTGCCCTGCTCCCACCTACCCACCCCGGATCTCTGGGCTCTCCCTATAGATTCTCCTGGGGATTTTCTTCAATGTGCACTCGGCTATTCTCATCGAAGACGTTCCCTTCACGGAGGAAGATTTCAAGGAGTAAGTGTTGTACTTAAAGTACTGCCTGGGATCTCTTGGGTGGGGGGGGTCTCAGGCAAAGCGCCACGTTTATCGGTAGTACGGGTATCAATCCACACTGTGTCACATGATATGACTGACACACACACACACACACACACACTCTCTCTCTCTCACACTCTGTCTTCTTGTTACCAAGTAGTTGCACCCCCTAAGTGCACTGGCCAGGTGAGTTAGCTGCAGGAGGGGGTGGAGCCGGGCTTCTGCCGATCCGGATCAATGCTCCCATGTTGACAAGACGAGACCCGGGGCCCTCTGCAAGACACCTCACCTTTATTGCAGCTTCCCTCTCATGCAAATCTCTGCCAGCTCCTAAATCTGTGTCTGGGTCTGCTGGCCATCTGTGCTGCTTCCTTCTGGGGGCTCGCTTCATTGATTTATTTTCCAAGAGGGTGTTTCCAGAAGAGGGTGCTGGCTTCTAACCCCCGAGGCTGTCAGCATGTCTGTTCTTCTTTAGTGAGACAAGTTTTACTCTTTTGGGGTCTGGCTTCCGCCCCCTCTCCGCGGGGTGCAGCTGACTGGAGATGCTGCCTTCCATGCCTTCCTCTTCCACCCCTCACTCATTCAACAGGGCAGTCGATTAAACCGGGGGAAGATCTTGTTCTGCTCCAAGCGAAAAGAGATTTTCCTTCTACCTTAACTATCCTTGGGGGCCCAGCTCAATACAGAGTTTCTGTCTAAGGAGTCGATTAAAAAGTTCCCATATCAAAGGACTTGACAGAAAGTTGCCTGAAAAGAGAGGTCACACGTGGATAGACCCAGTACAAGGTTAGAGGAAGAGGCACAACACAAAGTCAGATGAAAATGATGCACAGTTATGCCCAAGTACTTAATGCAGAGATTTATCTACATTGGGACATGTCCCCTCTAGGGGGTGCCGGCTCCCACCCGGCCCATGGTGGGGACTGGCTGGCTCGGGGGGGCAGGGAATGGGGGAGGGGCCTGTCCCCTCTAGGGGGCTCCGGTTCCCACCAGACCCCAGGCAGGGACTGGCTGGCTCAGGGGGCCAGGGAATGGGACAGGGGCCTGTCCCCTCTGGGGGGCGCTGGCTCCCACCAGACCCCAGGGCAGGACTGGCTGGCTCAGGGGGTGAGGAATGGGACAGGGGCCTGTCCCCTCTGGGGGGCGCTGGCTCCCACCCGGCCCCAGGGCAGGACTGGCTGGCTCAGGGGGTCAGGGAATGGGACAGGGGCCTGTCCCCTCTAGGGGGCGCTGGCTCCCACCCGGCCCCAGGGCAGGACTGGCTGGCTCGGGGGGCAGGGAATGGGACAGGGGCCTGTCCCTTCTAGGGGGCTCCTGCTCCCACCCAGCCCCAGGGCGGGGACTGGCTGGCTCGGGGGGCAGGGAATGGGGCAGGGGCCTGTCCCGTCTAGGGGGCGCCGGCTCCCATCTGGCCCCAGGGTGGGGACTGGCTGGCTCGGGGGGCAGGGAATGGGGCAGGGGCCTGTCCCCTCTAGGGGGCGCCGGCTCCCATCTGGCCCCAGGGTGGGGACTGGCTGGCTCGGGGGGCAGGGAATGGGGCAGGGGCCTGTCCCCTCTAGGGGGCGCCGGCTCCCATCTGGCCCCAGGGTGGGGACTGGCTGGCTCGGGGGGCGGGGAATGGGGCAAGGGCCTGTCCCCTGTAGGGGGTGCCACCTCCAGGACTGACCCCCCACTCTCTCTGACCCCCAGCGGCCCGGAGAGGATCTACCGTCTCTACGAGCAAGTCAGCTACAACTGCTTCATTGCAGCCGGGCTGTACCTGCTGCTCGGGGGCTTCTCCTTCTGCCAGGTCCGGCTGAACAAGCGCAAGGAGTACATGGTGCGCTAGGACCCCGCCGGGGACAGCCGCCCCCTCCCCGGACCCGCCGGGCCCCTCGGCTCATTCCAGCTCCTCCCTGGCGCCCCCTTTGCTTGGGACTCGCCCTGGTGGTGGGGGCACCCCCTGGGATGCTGCTGACCCCCGGTCTTAAGGGATTGTAAAGGTGTGGGGGGTTCTCCAGTTGTGGGGAGAGGGGGTTGTCAGTCTCCCTATGGTACTGTTGGGGCACAAGTGGGTGGTTGCCTGTGGGGCTGGCTCCCCCCCTCCTTGCGTGTGGCAGGCTCTGGGCTGGGGGATGTCATGTTCTGTGCTCCCCAGCTTGGATCCTCCCGTCGTCTCACTTTCCAAACGCACCCCGTGGTGTTGTCTGTCCCCCACATCCCTCCCCAGCCATGAGGGATTGGGGGTGGGGGGCTTGCCCTGTCCTGCTGAGACCCCCACCCCGGGTCTCGATCTGTGTCTGTTTGTGTCGACTCTGGAATTGGTTCCTGTGAAATAAAACACGTTGGATCCCCTGTCTGCAGCCACTGAGCCTTCCCTGCGGCATGGCCGGGGGTGGGGGTGTTAGGGGCATGTGGGGAGGAGTTGGTGGGTTGTGGGCAGGGGTGAGCTGGAGCCGGTTCCCAACCCGTTGTTAAATGCAGAAACCATTTTAGAAGCGGTTGTAAAGGTCTTTTAAATTTAACAAAAGCTCCAGCAGCTCCCGGCCCCGGCTCACCTGGCCCCAGCTCACCTGGCCCCAGCTCTGCCTCCTCCCCTGAAGGCTCCCCCTCCGGGCTTCCCGCCAATCAGCTGTTAGCGTGGGAAGCCTGGGAGGGCTGAGAAGGAAGCAGCAGCTTCCTGCAGGTGAGCTGGGGCGGGGGGCACGAGGAGGGCTGGTCCTGGCCCCCGATTTCAGGGTGGCCAGTGGCTCTGGCCCGGCCCCCAACTCCGGCCCCAGCCCCGACTCTGGGTGGCACGGCCCCCATCTCCAGGCAGCGCAGTAAGGGGGGCAGGGAACAGGGAGGGGGTGTTGGATAAAGGGTGGCGGGTGGATTAGGGTCAGGACTCAGGGCGGTCAGAGGGCAGGGAACAGGAGAATTGAATGGGGGCAGGGTCCCGGGGGGGCAGTCAGGAAGGAGCAGGGGTTGGATGGGGCGGTGGGAGGCAGTCAGGGGAAGGGGTTCCAGGGGCAGTGGGGACAGAGAGAAGGGTTGGTTGAATGGGGCAGGGGTCCCGGGGGGCCATCAGGAATAAGAGAAGGGGTTGGGTGGGGGGCAGGGGGCAGTTAGGGGACAGGGAAGGGGAGTGGTTGGGGCAGGTGTCCTGGGGGTGGGGGGTCAAGGAATGTGGGAAGTTGGATGGGGCATGACCCCCTCATGAGGTGAGGAGGAGGGAACCGGTTGTTAATATTTTGGCAGCTCATCACTGGTGGTGGGGGTGACAGGGAGCCAGGTGGTCTGGCGGAGGTGCAGGGTGGGCTGTGGGGGTGCCTGGGGGGCAGCTGGAGTTGCAAGGTGGGGGATGGCTGTGGGGGTGTGTGTGGAGGGTACCTGGGCAGCAGGTGGTTGTGGGGGGGTGGGGGGGCAGGATGAGAGGGTTTGGGGGGGCAGGGTGGGGGTACCAGGGGGGCTGGGCAGCAGGTGGATGTGTGGGGGGGGCCTGCAGGGTGTGGGGACAGCAGGTGGTTGGGGGGGCTGGGAGGGGTGGAGGGTGGGGGGCAGGATGAGAGGGTTTGGGGGCAGGGTGGGGGTACAAGGGGGGCTGGGCAGCAGGTGGATGTGGGGGGGCTGCAGGGTGTGTGGGGACAGCAGGTGGTTGGGGGGCTGGGAGGGGTGGGGGTACAAGGGGGGCTGGGCAGCAGGTGGATGTGTGGGGGGGCCTGCGGGGTGCGTGGGGACAGCAGGTGGTTGGGGGGGCTGGGAAGGGTGGGGGTACAAGGGGGGCTGGGCAGCAGGTGGATGTGTGGGGGGGCCTGCGGGGTGTGTGGGGACAGCAGGTGGTTGGGGGGCTGGGAGGGGTGGAGGGTGGGGGTACAAGGGGGCTGGGCAGCAGGTTGATGTGTGGAGGAAGTGGGGGGGGCTGCGGGGTGTGTGGGGACAGCAGGTGGTTGGGGGGGCTGGGAGGGGTGGAGGGTGGGGGGCAGGATGAGAGGGTTTTGGGGGGCAGGGTGGGGGTACAAGGCGGGCTGGGCAGCAGGTGGATGTGTGGGGGAAGTGGGGGGGCTGCGGGGTGTGTGGGGACAGCAGGTGGTTGGGCTGGGAGGGGTGGGGGTACAAGGGGGGCTGGGCACCAGGTGGATGTGTGGGGGGGCCTGCGGGGTGCGTGGGGACAGCAGGTGGTTGGGGGGGCTGGGAAGGGTGGGGGGGCAGGGTGGGGGTACAAGGCGGGCTGGGCAGCAGGTGGATGTGTGGGGGAAGTGGGGGGGCTGCGGGGTGTGGGGACAGCAGGTGGTTGGGGGGCAGGATGAGAGGGTTCGGGGCAAGGGGGGGGCTATGGGGTATGGGCAGCAGCCGGCTGGGGGGCAGGAGAGGGGGCGGAGCTATGTGGGGGGCGGAGCCGAGCTGGGCCGCCGGCAGGGAAGGGGTTAAGACCATAGAGCGCTCGGTCCTCCTGCATCCTAGCGCGGGGGGCAGCCGCGCCCCCCCTCCGGAAGCTGCTGTCAGCTGTTCCCGGATTCCACTCGCTCCGCCCCTTTCCCGCAATGCCCCGCGGCGCACGCGCGCAGCAGGAGGGGGGGGGGGCCAGCAGCTGGGGGCCGCGAGCGGCGGCGGCGCCGGCCAGAGAAACCCCCCGGGGCGGGGGCAGGAGCGGCCGGGGCGCCATGACGTCAGCGTCCACCAAGGTTCGGAGGGGGCGGGGCCGGGGCTGGGGGTCCCGCGGGGGGAGGTGGCTGCGAGGGGGCGGGGCTGGGTTTGGGGGGCCCCTCGGGGGAAGGGGGAAGCGAGGGGGCGGGTCTGGGTTTGGGGGGCCCCGTGGGGGGAGGGAGATGCGAGGGGGCTGGTCTGGGCTTGGGGGGCCCCGCGGGGGAAGGGGGAAGCGAGGGGGCTGGTCTGGGCTTGGGGGGCCCCGCGGGGGAAGGGGGAAGCGAGGGGGCTGGTCTGGGCTTGGGGGGCCCCACGGGGGGGCGGGGCTGGGTTTAGGGAGCCCCGTGGGGGAAGGGGGATGCGAGGGGGCGGGGCTGGCTTTAGGGGGCCCCGTGGGGGAAGGGGGATGCGAGGGGGTGGGTCTGGGTTTAGGGGGCCCCGTGGGGGAAGGGGGATGCGAGGGGGCGGGGCTGGGTTTAGGGGGCCCTGCGGGGGAAGGGGGATGTGAGGGGGCGGGGCTGGGTTTAGGGGGCCCCGTGGGGGAAGGGGGATGCGAGGGGGCGGGTCTGGGTTTAGGGGGCCCCGTGGGGGAAGGGGGATGCAAGGGGGCGGGTCTGGGTTTGGGGGCCCCGCGGGGGAAGGGGGATGCGAGGGGGCGGGTCTGGGTTTGGGGGGCCCCATGGGAGAAGGGGGATGCGAGGGGGCGGGGCTGGGTTTAGGGGGCCCCGCGGGGGAAGGGGGATGCGAGGGGGGCGGGGCTGGGTTTAGGGGGCCCCGCGGGGGAAGGGGGATGCGAGGGGGCGGGGCTGGGTTTAGGGGGCCCCGCGGGGGAAGGGGGATGCGAGGGGGCGGGGCTGGGTTTGGGGGGCCCCGCGGGGGAAGGGGGATGCGAGGGGGCGGGGCTGGGTTTGGGGGGACCCGCGGGGGAAGGGGGATGCGAGGGGGCGGGGCTGGGTTTAGGGGGACCCGCGGGGGGAAGGGGGATGCGAGGGGGTGGGTCTGGGTTTGGGGGGCCCCGTGGGAGAAGGGGGATGTGAGGGGGCGGGTCTGGGTTTAGGGGGCCCCGCGGGGGGGCTCCCTGACGCTCCCCCCCCCCCCCGCAGGTGGGCGAGATTTTCTCCGCGGCCGGCGCCGCCTTCACCAAGCTCGGAGAACTGACGATGCAGCTGCACCCCGTGGCCGACTCGTCCCCCGCTGGGTGAGCGGGGGGGGTCCCCTGGGCGGGGTTGGGGGGCTGGGCCCTGTGGGGGGGTGATGCAGCTGCCCCCCACTGGGGTTATGGCAGGGGCGGGCGGGGCTGGCGTGGGTGTGTTCACAGTGTGGGTGTTATTGTAGGGTCTCGGGGGGGCGGGGCAGAGCACGGGGAGGGGTGGCCCTGACCCGTGTGTCCCCCCCCCTCGCTTACCCCAGGGCCAAGTGGACAGAGACGGAGATCGAGATGCTGCGGGCGGCCGTCCGGCGCTTCGGGGACGACCTGAACCGGATCAGCGCCGTCATCAAGGAGCGGACGGTGTAAGGGGGGGGGTCTCTGCCGGGGGGCGGCACGGGGGGCAGTGGGGGGGGCAGAGCCGCTCCCCGTGACGCCCCCTTTTTTCTCCCTGCAGGGCGCAGATCAAAGCCACAGCCAAGCGCAAAGCCTACGAGGACAGCGGGGTGCCCCTGCCCGCTGACTCCCCCAAAAAGGGCCCCAAGAAGGCGCACGGGCTGGGGGGGGTGCCCCCCCCGGCCCTGCCCCCCCCCTGCCCAGGCCGGGGGCCCCGCCGGGCTGCAGGACACGCCCGCCCCACCCATGAAGAAGCAGAAGGCATCTGGTGAGCAGCACCGCTGGGCGGGGGCGGGGGGCCTGTCTTGGGGGGGGCTCGTGCCCTGAGGGGGGGCACGTCTGCAGGGGGGCTCTGTGCCTTGGGGTGGGTCAGAGTCTGATGAGGCTCATGTGCTCTGGGGGGGCTGGGTCATGGGGGGCGTCATGTACCCTGGGAGGGAAGCTGTGTTGGGGAGGGAGCTGTGTGCCCTGTGGGGGAGCAGTGTCTGGAGGGGGGGCTTATGTGCCCGGGGGAGGCTGTGTCTGGGGGGGTCATGTGCCCTGCAGCAGGGCTGTGTCTGGGGTGGGAACTGTGTCGGGGGGGGGCTCATGTGCCCTGGGGGGGAGCTGTGTCAGGGGGGCTATGTGCCTGGGGGGGCTGTGTCTGGAGGTGTAGTGTGCCCTGGGGGGGCTGTGTCGGGGCAGGGCCGTGTCTGGGGGGGCACTGTGTGTCCTGGGGGGGCTGTGTCGGGGGGGTCACACACCCTGGGGCACGGCCGTGTCTGGGGGGGGCGCTGTGTGCCCTGGGGTGCGGGAGGGGCCCGTCTCCCAGAGGATAGGGTGGGAGCAGTCTCGGGTGTGGGTCTATGAATGGGGGAGGCGTGTGGAGGTGTTGAGCTCTGGGGCCCTGGAGTGACCCCTCCCTCTCTCGCCCCCCCCCCGGCAGACGTCACACTCAGCGCCTTGAACGACTCCGACGCCAACAGCGACCTGGTCGACATTGAGGGGCTGGGGGACGCCCCCCCCGCCAAGAAACTCAACTTCGACCAGGGTATGAGCCGGGGAGGGGGGAGATGGACTCACACGCTGTGTGCTGGGGGTGGGGGTGGGGGGGCTGGCTGGGTGGACCCCCCAGGGAGACATGGGGGTTCAGGCCTGGCCCCGCCCTTTCCCCCTGTTCCATTGGCAAACATCCTCCCAACAAGTCGGGGGGTGTCGATGGGCTGTTCCCCCTCGAGGGCCCCTGGGGAGGGGGAAGTTCTTGGGAAAAGCCCGTCCCTGGGCGGCAGCAGCCAGGAAAGTTCTGCCCCCCCCCGGGCGGTCCCGTTAACCTGGGGAACTCCTCGCTGCAGGATGTTGTGAAGGCCCTGGCCATACCAGGGGCCGAACAGGAACTAGGACTTGTCTGTCGATGGCTACTAGCCAGGCTGGGCAGGGAGGGGGTCCCTAACCCGCCCCCTCTCCCCGGGTTTGTGTGAGGCCCCACCCCTGGGCACAGGCTCCGCCTCCCCCTCCCTCAGCCTCTCTTGTGATCTCTCTCCCTCTCTCAGACAGTCTGACCCTGGACCCCGGGCTCCTGATCACGCCTGGCGATCTGCCCCTGCTGTCCCGCTGAGCCCCCGGCCCCCCTGCTGCACACGGACCAACCCACGCCTGAGCCCTGCCCCTGTGGGGAGGAATCACCCCCTACGGAGGGGCTGATGGGAGGTGCCACTGGGCAGACCCCCCTCCATTGCCCCCCCCCCGCCTACAAGCTGTTTTCCCAGCCTTGTGTTTGTTTTTCATTTTAAATAAAAGTGACAACCCCCTCCTGCCCCCCAGGGGTGTCTGGTAATTGTCGGGGAGGCACTGGGGGGAGTGGGGCAGGGGGCCCGGGCAGAGTGAGAGCTGCCCTCCAGGGCAGCCAGACCCCAAAGGCGGATGGCCCCAGGTCCCCGGAGGGGATAGCGGCTGTGGGGCCGGGGTCCCTTCTCTGGTGGGGGATGGTTATTTTGGGGGGCTGGGTGCCCCTGTCCAGGGGCTGGGATATTTTGGGGGGCTGGGTGCCCCCCTCTAGTGGGGGCTGGGTTATTTGGGGGTCTGGGTGCCCCTGTCCAGGGGCTGCATTATTTGGGGGGCTGGGTGCCCCAGTCTAGGGGCTGGGATATTTTGGGGGGCTGGGTGCCCCTCTCTGGTGCCAGACTGGGTTATTTTGGGGGACTGGGTGCCCCTGTCCAGGGGCTGGGATATTTTGGGGAGCTTGGTTATTTGGGGGCTTGGGTGCCCCTGTCCAGGGGTGGGTTATTTTGGGGGTCTGGTTGCACCTGTCGAGGAGCTGGGTTACTTAGGGGGCTGGGTGCCCCTCTCTGGGGCCAGACTGGGTTATTTTGGGGGGCTGGGTGCCCCTGTCCGGGGGCTGGGATATTTTGGGGGGCTGGGTTCCCCTCTGTGGTGGGGGATGGTTATTTTGGGGGGCTGGGCACCCCTGTCCAGGGGCTGGGATAGTTTGGGGGGTTGGGTCTCTGAGCCATGCCCAGACGCGGACATGGAGCCCCGGGCTGGAGGGCTGCACCCTGGTGTTGACGCAAGCCCTGGGGGGCACCAGCCCCCCCATGGCCCCACTCTTCCTCCAGGGCCCAAGCCAGGTTCCCCAGGCCTGGGACACGCCGGGTTGGGCCCTGTGGCCGGGAGCCTCCCACTCAGTCCTGGCCTCCCCACACCCCGATTCCTCAGCGCCGGCAGCTCCTGTGAACCCCCTTTATCCCCTGCCACTCCCCGCCCGGCCGGTGCTCTCCAGCCATCACGGGGCGCCCCATGGCTCTCTCAGGGGGGTGGCTGCGGCTCGCTCCTTCATTCCTGTCCTGCACTGCCCCCCAGGGGTGACTTGGAGAAACTGAGGCACCGGGCGGTGTGGTACAGATCTCACCAGCTTTGTCATGGGAGCGGGTTTGAGGTGCTGTTGGGGGTAAACTGAGGCAGGAGAGACCCCTCTAAGGCTCCCCACAACTGTGGGTCTAGGTGAGGGAGGCGGAGGGAGCCCGCAGGGGAGACGTCTCTACCAGGGAGTCTGACTGTTGGGGGCCCTTGGAGAAAGCCCAGGACAGCCATGCAGGTGCTGCCGGTAGAGAGATCCCTTCCCGGCATGCAGCATTGGGCGCTCCACCCCAGAGGTGACCGCAGCTCTGCGCCGGGTGAGGGGTCCCTGGGTAACCGGCCGCCCCGCCCCAGAGGTGGCCGCATCTCAGCGGCGGGCGAGGGGTCCCCGGGTAACTGGCCGCACCGCCCCAGAGGTGGGCGCATCTCAGCGCCGGGCGAGGGGTATCCGGGTAACCGGCTGCCCCGCCCCAGAGGTGGCTGCATCACAGGCTGCAATGGACGAAGTCGCACGCAGGCTTCTCTTGCTTTCCCCCTTGGTCGTGTCGCTGCCCCACCCGCTCTGGCCGTGTGGGGCCCGGCCCCACTGGGGCAGCACAAGGAAATACTGGCCAGCAGGTGGGACGCTGCCAATATTTTTGTGCTGCTGGAGCGGGATGGGCAGGGCTAGGCCCGACGCCGGGGTAGATGGGCTGGGGGGATGGAGCCCGGCCGGAGTTCGTGGAGTGGAGGGGGCGGCTGGGTTGCTCCGTGGCTGCGGTCCCGGCCCGCGCGGTAACACCACAAAATGGTTTGTGTGTCCAGACCCTCAGACAAACCATGATGTGCTGCTGGGGCGAAGGCCAGGGTGGGGGGGCATCCGGGGGGGCCCCATGTCCAGGCCTCGGGAGGGGGGGTGTCTGCCCATCCGCGTAAGTGGGGGTCTGCAGCAGCGAGCGAAACGCAACCGGTTCTGGGTTGGGCGGGTTGTGGCGGGGGGAATCCAGAGTCAGACCAGATTTATTGGAGGGGGGCGTTTTGTCTACCACATAAGGGGAGCTGGGGGGGGGCAATTGCTAGAATGGGGGGGGTCTTCATCTGGGTGCTGGCCCCCAGACGCCTAAATGGGGGAGATCATTGCTGGGTCGTTCCCCCCCCCCCCCCGCGGCTGATCCCACCCAAACCAAAATGGAGACAGGCCCCAGGCAGAAAATGGAGTCTGTTTTTCCCAGCAGCCTCTGGGGCAGCAGCTGGCTCTTGACATAACACCCCCCGAGGAAAAAAATACTGGTTAATTAGGTCAGCCTCCCCATTAAAATGAGCCCCGAATGGAACCCCTGCCCGCCCCCCCCCAGTGCTGCATGGGGACCCCCCCGAAACAAGGACAGAAACTCCCCCCGCCCACAAGCTGGAAAGGTTTGTGGGGGTTAAACAGCTGGGGGGAGGTCGAGCCCCATAATGGCTCCCCTCAACCCCTCCCGCCTCCGTAAGTTGATTTGCTCCATAGATTGCACCCCCACTGCCCGGTCCTCCCCAGCTGGTATAAAATTGGGGAGAGGGTCACGGATGCCCCCACCCCAACATGCCCCCTTCCTCCCCCCCCCCACAACTGGTTCACAGCCTGGCTCAATGGTTCTGGGGGTGTGTGTGGGGGGACCAGCCCCACAACGACCCCCCCCAAACCTGGGGTGCTAGCGAGCCCCCCAACCTCGGCTCACGCGTGGGACCGATCCCCCCCTCCACGTACCCCCATGCGAAAACAACACACAGAGTCCCCCCCCCACACACACACACATACCCCCGGCACATGCAGTCCTGACTCATTCAGCCCCACGGCCCAGCACCACCTGGACCAGTGCCCCAAAGCCACGATTTCGGGGGGCCAGCTGAGCTGATGGGGGGATGCAGTCCAGTGTAAATCCGGGGGGGCTTTAGGCAGCAAGCTCCCTCTGCCTGCCCTGATCTGCCCCCCTGGGTGCAGGCTGGAGCTGCCGCGCCCTGGGGCAGGCCGGGGGGTGGCGTGGGGGTGACGCAGGCAGAAATGGCGAATTTGGACAAAGCCGCGGCCCCCCCAACGCACCCCAGATTGTGTGTGTGTGTGGGGTCAGTTGGTTTCAATCCTTCCTGAGCTTTTCGGGGTGATCTGGGGGGGAGTTTCGGGGGGAGCGTCTCTCATTTAACCTCCAGCCTCTGAAAACAGGGGGTCCCCCTATGCTTGGGGAGGGGGGGTTAGACGCATCAGCGCCATATTTGGGGTGCGCAGGAGTCGTTCTAGAGGGGAACCAAATCGCGTCCCCCCCGCCCGGGTTGGTTTTCGGGGTGTCTCGGACATTGCAGGGGGAGGCTGGGCAGGAGCTCAGGACGATTTGGGGCTCCCGGCTCTGGTGGGGTTTTTGCCCTGAATGATGATGATTTTCCAGTCGCCATTCGGGGTGAGGCTGGTTCCGGGGCCTCTCGGGGTGCCCCCGGCCGCGCTCTGCCCTCCCCCGGGCCCTTTTGGGGGGCGCCGATCCTGGGGGGGCCGGGGGTCCAGCTCCGGGAGGTTTCCCGAGGTTCGATTCTGGGTTTTTGCTGTCGTTTCGGGGGGCCGATCCTCCGTCTTTTCCAGCCATTCGCGTTGTGACGCCTCCGCCCCCCCCCCCCGCCCCGGCGCTTTGTTCGATTCCCGTTCACCCCCCACCAAAAAAATCGTTTTGTTGCTGAGGACTTTCCCCACGGCTGGATTTTTTTCACGTTTTTTTCCCCCTCCCCTTGCAAATAAAATTAAAAAAAAAAAAATACACCACCCAAAGCCCAGTGAGCGACGCAGCTGGGAACTCACTGGCGCCCACCCTGCGAGCAAAGCAGGACGTTCCCCCAGCTTGGGCTGCACCAGGCGGGGACCCCCAGCCCCCCGCTGCCCCCTGCCCCCCCACTTACCTGCCGCCAGGCCAGGGCCTGGGTTTTGTGCAAGCTCCTTCCTTAACCCTGACAAATATTCGGGGAGCTGGAGGGGGCGGATTCGCCCGCCGGGCGCCCCAGGACAAAGAAATCCAATGCGAAAAAATATTGGTATCCGTCCGGGGGAAAAGCAGCCCCCCCGCCTGGTCCTACCCCAGCCTGGGTGCCATGGGGCAGGTCCCGTTTCCAAAGCCGCCCCCCCGGCAGGGCTGCATCCCTGCTTGGTGGAGGGGGGATCCCGGCCCCCCGCTTGGAAAATGGGGGGATCCCTCCCCGGGTGCCCCCCCCCAAGAGCCGCAAGCCCTTTCGGTGCAATTGTGGAGAGGGAGGGGAAAAAAACCCGAGCCCGGGTGAGCAGCGAAGGTTCGGTCTTTTTCCCCCTGCACAACTTTCTACACTTGAATAAACCCCCTTGGGCGGGCGGGAAAAATCCGCCAAAATTCCCGGGCGTGGCCCCGGGCCCCCCCTGGGCGTGTGTGAAGTTTGGGGGCGATTGGCCCGGCGGGGGGCGGGGGAAAAATTCCCCTTTCTAGGGCTCCGGCCCGCGCCAACACGAACGTCCCTGGCTGACTTTGTCACGGTGCCAACTCCGAGCCACTTGGCAGGCTCGGGCGCTTTGCAAACGGCCGCTTTGTCTCCCGCGCCCCATGGCCCCCCCTGCCCCGCTGGGCGCCCCCACAGCATGGCCTCCAGCCCCCCCACTGCCCCTGGGGGGCCCCCTCTCCCCAGCTCTCTGGGAGCCCCGGGGGGGGCCGGGGGGGAGGGAAGGGTCTGATTTGTGCTGTTCACACTCTGGCTCACTCAGCCGCTGCGGCTTCGCACGCTCGAATCTGCTGGTGCCGACCCGCAGCCGGATTTACCAGGGCCCGGCGTGGCCCCCCCCTCGCCGTGGGGACAGGGACCCCCCCGTTTTCACATGCCCTGCCCCCCATCTCCTACTGTATTCAGCTCCCCCAGGGTGGGGTGTGTGCAGATGGGGAGGGGGAGCTAAGGGGAACCCCCCCCTGCAGGAAATCATAAGCCAGCCCCTTCCCCACCCCCAGGAACAGAGACTGCCCCCCCCCCAATATCCATGGGACAGTTCTGGGGAGCAGCTGACTGTGTAATGCCCCCCCCCCAGCAGGATCTTGGGGGCAGCTGTGGGGTTATTGGTAAATGAGTCTGTGAGATAAAAGGGGACAGACAGTATGTGGGGGGGAGGGCATGGAGAGAACCCAGGCGTCCTGGCTCTCGGCCCCCACCTGCTGTAACCCACCAGCCCCCACTCCCCTCCCAGAGCCGGGGAGAGAACCCAGGAGTCCTGGCTCCCAGCCCCCACTCCCCTCCCAGAGCCGGGGAGAGAACCCAGGAGTCCTGGCTCTCGGCCCCCACCTGCTGTAACCCACCAGCCCCCACTCCCCTCCCAGAGCCGGGGAGAGAACCCAGGAGTCCTGGCTCCCAGCCCCCCCTGCTCTGACCCACCAGCCCCCACTCCCCTCCTAGAGCTGGGGAGAGAACCCAGGAATCCTGGCCCCCAGCCCCCTCCGCTCTGCCCCAGTGGTGAATACTGAACTGTCAATCAATTATCTTGATTCTCCCAATCAGCAAAGGTCAAAGGGCAGCTGTAACCCGACCCCTCAATGACCTGAGCTGGGAGCCAACCTGCAGCGCCCCCCCACTGCCCCTCACTCCCGACCTGCAGCCCCTGCCAGCCCCTGGGCTCATTTTCTGGCTTCTGGGGCTGGGGCTCCTGGTTCTGCTCCTGGCCCCGTGCGGGGGGGTCGGGGGAGTCCCTGTGGCCCTGGGGTCACCCAGCCTGCGTCTGTGGGGCTGTGAGCTTGTGGGAGCCGGGAGAGCGTTGCCCTGGGTCCATGCAGCACCCAGCGCCATGGGGAGTGGGGTGGAGGGCTGATCTCAGTTGGGGGGTGTCCATGCAGCGGGGAGACACCCGGGGTTACTCTGCTGCCCAGAAACGGGGTCTGGGATAAGGCCCTGGGGAGAGCGGCCCCACAGGCTGAACAGGGGGCAGGGGGCTGTGGGGCTCCAGTGGGGGGGGGGCTCCAGAACCCCATGAAAAATGGGGATCGATTCCCCCCTACGTTTTTCAGGGCCCCACAACACACAAATGCTCAGGAATATGCCTGCCCCTCCCACCCCAGTCTGGGCAGAGCTGGGGGTACAGGAGTGTGAGGCGGGACCTGGATACCAACTGCCCCCCCCAAACACGGTCCCTGATTCTGAGCCGCACCCCGATTCCTTCTGGCTCCTCGGGGTCCCAGCAGGCGGACACCCCCAAATATCCCTGTTTCAGTGCATGGAGGGGTCCGGATTCGGGTCCCAGGCCAGCCAGGCAGGGGGGGAGGGGGCTGAGTGGATCCTGCCCAAGGGGGGCTGCAGTTGGTGAGGTGTGGGGAGAAAAGGGGAGAGTTAGAGGGGGTCTGAGCCCCCATACACCCCCCTGGAACAGAACTTCCCAGAACTGGGGACCCCCAGAGCATCCTGGACCCCAAACTGCCCCCATAGAGCCCCTCCAACACCTCAGAACCCCCAAACTGTCCTGCTGTTACGTGTGGGGCTGGGGGGCACCGAAGGGTCCTGAGACTCTGAGTGGCCGACTGGGACAGATGGACGGACCTGGCTGGGGTTAAATGTCACGGGGGGGCGGAGAACTGGGGGGGGACACCCCGGATCCCGAGAACCTGCCTCACCCCCCCACCTACCTGGGGAAGTGCTGGGCGAGGATCTGGGGGTCCCGCCCGAGCCAGGGGCAGTAACGGGGTGCAGTCAGGGGTCTCCTGCCCCCCCAGCTGCTGCCCCCACCCCCACAAACCCCTGCTCCCCAGCCCATTCCCACCTCCCCACCCACAGACTCTGCAGGCTTGGGGGGGCAGCTAGACCTTCCCCTTGGCCCCCCAAATAGCGGGATCCCGCCGGGTCCCTGCTCCACCCCACCCCCCGGGAGCCGCCCACACGCGACCGCGGCACCCACGCTGCAAAGTGGAGCTGGACCGGAGCCCCCTGGTGGCCACTAGGGGAACTGCAGGCCCCGCCCCCGCCCCACACGTGCCCCTCACTCCCGACCCGCAGCCCCCCATGCCAAGGCAGAGTCTGTGTCTTTGATTCCTTTATTGGTCGGTTCACACGGAGGTCGGGCCCGCAGGGCTGCGCGTGGTGGCCATGCAGGTTGTTGATGCAGCTTCCGGCTGAGGCTTCAGGGAAGGGGGGGGTCGTGGGCTGCTGGGGGAGCCCTGACATGGGGCAGGGGTGGGATTGAGGGGAGGTGGGGCAGGAGACTTGGGGGACACTCAGGGGAAGCAGCTCTAGGACCCAGCTAATATAGATGGGGAGCTGCAGGAGGGAACACTGGGGGGATGACGGGGTGTTTGGTGAGTTGGGGGTTCAGCGTGGAGAGGAGTTGGGCTGGGCACTGGGGGGTCAGTGTGGGGAGGGATTGGGAGTTGGGGGCAGTGTGGGGAGGCGTTGGGGGAGCTGGGAGTTGGGGGTCAGTGTGGGGAGGGGTTGCGGGCAGCACAGCTAGGAGTTGGGGGCTGGGCATTGGGGGTCAGTATGGGGAGGGGTTGGGGGCAGCACGGGTAGGAGTTGGGGGCTGGGCGTTGGGGGTCAGTATGGGGAGGGGTTGGGGGCTAGGAGTTGGGGGGTCAGTGTACGGAGGTGTTGGGGGGCTAGGCGTTGGGGGTCAGTATGGGGAGGGGTTGGGGGCTGGGAGTTGGGGGTCAGTGTGAGGAGGTGTTGGGGGTCTGGGAGTTGGGGGGGCAGTGTGGGGAGGGGTTGGGAGCAGCACGGCTAGAAGTTGGGGGCTGAGCATTGGGGGTCAGTATGGGGAGGTGTTGGGGGGCTGGGCATTGGGGGTCAGTATGGGGAAGGGTTGGGGGCTGGGCATTGGGGGTCAGTATGGGGAGGTGTTGGGGGGGCTGGGAGTTGGGGGTCAGTGTGGGGAGGCATTGGGGGGCTGGGCGTTGGACAGTATGGGGAGGGGTTGGGGGCAGCGCCGGTAGGAGTTGGGGGCAGCATGGGGAGGGCTTGGGGGGCAGCACGGGTAGGAGTTGGGGGCTGGGTGTTGGGGACAGCGTGGGGAGGGCTTGGGGGGCAGCGCCTCGGGGTGCTGCGTCTATAATATAGATATTTATCTATTTCTCACAAATCCCTTAAATAACCGTTATATACAGATACAGGGGTGGGGGTCACACACACACCTTACACTGGGGTGGGGGTCTCAGATTGCACAGTCCAGTTAACCCCTCCTTTCCCCATGGCTGGGGGGCCAGGCAGGGGGGCTGGGGAGGAGAGTGGGAGGTGTGGGGCTGAGGGGTTGGGGGGGCCACCCCCTCACAGCTTGGCGCAGCACTGGGGGGCTGTCAGGAGGAGCAGAGAGGCTGTGAGGGGTTGGGGGGCTGTTGGGGGGCCGCCCCCTCACAGCTCAGAGCAGCAGTGGGGGGCTGTCAGGAGGAGCAGAGGGGCTGTGAGGGGTTGGAGGGCTGTTGGGGGGCCGCCCCCTCACAGCTCGGAGCAGCGGTCCTGTCGGCTGTAGTGGTCAAACTGGCTTTTCCAGTGGCCCATGTACGCGCTCCAGCGGTGAAACTCCAGCCGCCACTGCCGCTCGGCCTCCTCGATGTTATCTGGGGGGCGGGAAGAGAGCCCGGGGGGGTGGTGGTTAGCATCCCTCAGAGCTAGGCCCAGAGCCCCTTGCCCTTCCCCCGAGCAGCCCCCCGCCCCCTTCCCTGAACAATTCCCCCAGGCCCATTCATAAGATGGGGCACCGAGCGCTGCTTGGGGACAGAGCCAGGCTGCTGTTTGCCCCCCCTGGCTGTGCCTTTAACACCCCCCCCAGCATGGCCAGTGTCCGGGCCCGCGACCAGCACGGCTCCGTAGCCCAGCCGAGCGAGGACCAGCTCTGGCTGCCGGCGGGATTCCTGGGCCGTCTGTCCAGCTCCCGCCGCTCGCCCGTGGGCTGCTGGGAACACGGCCGAGATCCCGTCTCCTTTGGCTGCCCTGATGCGGGGGTCCCTGGGCTGTCGCTCCGGGGCACGTCGGGGTCTCGGTAACGCCGCCGCCCGCGCTGGCGTTTGAGTCGGTTGTTTCTGCGGCCCTGCAGCTGGTCTCCGTCTGGGGGGGGGTGTCGGTACCTACGCTGGCGAGTCCCCATCCTGGCCGCACCCCCGCGAACAGCTGCAGAAACGTCCATGTTGCGTGCGTCTACCGCACCTTGCGCCTCCGGCTGGACAAGCCGCGTCGCTCGGGCTCTGGCTGTGCCCGCGGCGGCTGGACGCCGGCGAGTCCTTGCTCAGGGCCTGGGAGCCGGGTTGGGTTTTCTGGCTGACGCTTTGCAGCCAGGGGTCTCGTTTTCCGGAGGGGGCCGGTCGCTGCGGCTCAGGCTGAATCTCTCTTCAGTTGGGGGTCACGGTGCAGTTTGGATCTGTTCACCCGTCCCCCGGGGCCTTGAATTCTCTGCTGTGTCATAACCCACATGTCTCTGGGGCGGAGAGTGTGACCCCCATGGCTGTCGGCAGTGACGCCGCAGGACCCCCGCCCCGGCGTGGATCAGGCGTGGCCCCGGGGGTGCTGGGGAGTGACGCAGAATCTAACCAGGGCCAAGCGAACACTCTTGGAGGGGCCACGTCATGGAGAACCTGTGTGTCCTGGACTGGCCACAGGGCCCGAGGACGCGCCCCAGACGGGATCCTCATCCAGTGCCGCCCGGCCAGGTACGGCAGATCGGGGCTCACACGAGGTGTTTGGCACCCAGGGGCTGAACAGGATAATGCAGGAGCCCGGACTCCTGGGTTCTCTCCCCAGCTCTGGGAGGGGAGTGGGGGCTGGTGGGTAGAGCAGGGGGGGCTGGGATCCAGGACTCCTGGGTTCTCTCCCTGGCTCTGGGAGGGGAGTGGGGGCTGGTGGGTTAGAGCAGGGGGGCTGGGAGCCAGGACTCCTGGGTTCTCTCCCCGGCTCTGGGAGGGGAGTGGGGGCTGGTGGGTTAGAGCAGGGGGGGCTGGGAGCCAGGACTCCTGGGTTCTCTCTCTGGCTCTGGGAAGGCAGTGGGGGCTGGCGGGTTAGATGGGGCAGTGCCCAGATGTTGATGTGTGGGTGGGGGCTCCCACGTGTGGGGTAGTGTCTGGGGGGGTTGCACAGCTGAGCAGCCCCTCCCCCTCATCTCGCATCTGCAAAGCGGCGTCACCCTCAGGACCCAGCCCCCCCCGAACCTCATCCCTCTGCTGCCCTCCCCCACCTGAGTATTAACCCCCTAAGCCCCCCTCTACTGTGGGGCCGGGCCCCTCTCTGCCCCCTACCTCTGCCCCCGACCCGAGTCCTTCCTGCCATACCTGATCACCCCCTTTATACTAACAGCCCCCCCCTCTGTGTCCCCTCCCCACCACAGTGGGCCCCACTCCACCCCCTGTGTGCCCCACCTCTCCCCCTCTAACCCCCCAACACACCCTGCCCCCCTTCCCATGGTCACTTTATTGGGGGGGGTCGAATTGTCAAAGACATGAACATGGCATGCAAAAGGAAACACAAAAAAATGTCTTTTATAAGAGGCCAGAAACCCCCCCAGCTGGGGCCATCGGCCAGGCTTAGGGGGGTTGGGGGGTGACAGCCCCCCCCCCTCGGGGTGCAGGGGTGTCTGGGTCACAGCGATGGCGAACCCCAGTGTGAGCCTGGCTGGGACATGTCCCCCCACGGTTCCCCTCCCCCTGCCAGCTGGCGCGCGTCCGCCCAGTGTGTGCCATCGCCCCGTGCGGTGTGTCCGTGTGCAGCGTTCACGCAGTGCGCGTGCAGTGTCCTTGGGCAGCATCCGCCCGCAGCATGGCCGGGGGTTGTGACTGGTGTGCAGTGCGCGCCGTATACGGGTGGAGTTAGCGTGGGCAGCTCGTGCGCGCGTGCGTCTACGTGTGCACAGAGGTGCGGATGTGCGGTGCTTGTGCAGCAAGGCTCTGCCCTCTCCCTGCCACCCAGTTCCCCTGCCGGGGGGGGCGGCAGCGGCATCGGAGCAGCAGAGCTGCCATTGCTCTCGCTGAGCTCTAAAATCCTGGCTAGGAAATGCCCACTGGGGTGGGGCACTGCCCCCCTGGCAACAGCTCGGTGCCCCCCAGTGGCCCATTCAGTGAGGTCTGTCTCGGTGCCCCCTAGTGGCAGGAGTTCCCCAGGACCCAGCTCGGTGCCCCCCAGTGGCCCATTCATTGAGCTCCGGCTCAGTGCCCCCTAGTGGCAGGAGTTCCCCAGGACCCAGCTCGGTGCCCCCTAGTGGCCCATTCATTGAGCTCCGGCTTGGTGCCCCCTAGTGGCCAGAAGTTCCCCAGGCCCCAGCTCGGTGCCCCCTAGTGGCCGATTCAGTGAGCTCCGGCTCGGTGCCCCCTAGTGGCTGATTCAGTGAGCTCCGGCTCGGTGCCATCTAATGGGCAGGAGTTCCCCAGGCCCCAGCTCAGTGCCCCCTAGTGGCAGGAGTTTCCCAGGCCTCAGGTCGGTGCCCCCTAGTGGCCTATTCAGTGAGCTCCGGATCGGTGCCCCCTAGTGGCCCATTCAGTGAGCTCCAGATTGGTGCCCCCTAGTGGCCCATTCAGTGAGCTCTGGATCGGTGCCCCCTAGTGGCCTATTCATTGGGCTCTGGATCAGTGCCCCCTAGTGGCCTATTCAGTGAGCTCCGGATCGGTGCCCCCTAGTGGCCTATTCAGTGAGCTCCGGATCGGTGCCCCCTAGTGGCGCATTCAGTGAGCTCCAGATCGGTGCCCCCTAGTGGCCCATTCAGTGAGCTCCGGATCGGTGCCCCCTAGTGGCCTATTCAGTGAGCTCCGGATCGGTGCCCCCTAGTGGCGCATTCAGTGAGCTCCAGATCGGTGCCCCCTAGTGGCCCATTCAGTGAGCTCCGGATCGGTGCCCCCTAGTGGCCCATTCATTGGGCTCTGGATCAGTGCCCCCTAGTGGCCAGGAGTCCCACAGGCGCCGAACTGCCCTGCCTGGGGCTGGCTCTGCCCCGAGCCGACCCCGTGAGGGCCAGGGCTGCCCCGCCCCGCCCCCACCCAGCCATCTGATGCATGCAGGATCCGTTCTCAGGGCCCGAGCTGCAGGGCGAGGAGGGGAAGGAGGGCGAGGAGGGGCAGTGGGGCTGCTGGGGGCCCGGGGCCCCAGTCGGTTGCAGCACATGGCTCTACAGGGGAGAAAAAAAAAGAGGGGGGAATTAAGCCATGGTCTGGACACTGGGGTGCAGGGATACCGGGGTGGCTGGGCTGTGATGGCAGGGGGAGGGGAAATATTTGGTTTGCCCTGCCTCAATTTCCCTCTGTGAGCTCCCCTCCCACTTCCCCCATCCATTTACCCCTCGCCCTCCCCCCACGAGGCAAAGATCCCCCCCATGATGCCCCACAGCCCCCTTCCCAATATAAAGCCCCTCCCGTGGTCTCCTGCCCCCCCCCGGTATGGCAGGGTCCTCCCCCTCGGGCGCCTCACCTGTGATGTTGAGCAGCTTGGGCAGGAAGCGGTTCCAGAAGGCACAGACCTGGGCCCGGAGCCCCTGCCCCACAGCCAGGGGGCGCGGGTTCAGTTGTACGTACTGCTGCTGCTGCGGGGTGTAGGGGGGCCAGCGCACCCCCTGCTCCGACGCCTCGTTGGGGTCCCTGCCCAAAGTGGGACAGGGGTCATGCCCTGCTGGCTGGGGACCCCCAAACCCACCTACCTGTTCCTCAGTGTGGGACCTCCCCTCTGGGGATCCCAAAACCCACCCGCCTACTCCCAGTGTGGGGAGCCCCCCTCCAGGGATCCCAAAACCCACCCACCTACCCCAGAGTGTGGGGACCCTCCCAGAGACCTCCAAACCCACCCAGCTACCCCTAGTGTGAGGACCCCCTCCACTGACTCACTTCCTGGGCACCCCCAAACCCACCCACCTACCCCCCAGTGTGGGGACCCTCCCAGAGACCTCCAAACCCACCCAGCTACCCCTAGTGTGAGGACCCCCTCCACTGACTCACTTCCTGGGCACCCCCAAACCCACCCACCTACCCCCCAGTGTGGGGACCCTCCCAGAGACCTCCAAACCCACCCAGCTACCCCTAGTGTGAGGACCCCCTCCACTGACTCACCCCCTGGGCACCCCCAAACCCACCCACCTACCCCCCAGTGTGGGGACATCCCTCCACTGACTCACCCCATGGGCACCCCCAAACCCACCCACCTAGCCCCCAGTCTGGGGACCCCTTCCACTGACTCACCCCATGGGCACCCCCAAACTCACCTACCTACCCCCCAGTGTGGGGACATCCCTCCATTGACTCACCCCATGGGCACCCCCAAACCCACCCACCTACCCCCCAGTGTGGGAACATCCCTCCACTGACTCACCCCATGGGCACCCCCAAACCCACCCACCTACCCCCCAGTGTGGGGACCCCCTCCACTGACCCCCTGGGCACCCCCAAACCCACCCACCTACCCCCAAGTGAGGGGACCCCCTCCACTGACTCACCCCTGGGCACCCCCAAACCCACCCGCCTGCCCACTCAGTGTGGGGACCCCCTCCATTGACCCCCTGGGCACCCCCAAACCCACCCACCTACCCCCAAGTGAGGGGACCCCCTCCACTGACTCACCCCCTGGGCACCCTCAAACCCACCCACCTACCCCCCAGTCTGGGGACCCCCCCAGAGACCTCGAAGAGCACCCACCTGTCCCCCAATATGGGGAACTCCATAAGCCACCCACCTTCCCCCTCAGTGTGGGGATCCCCCCTCCAGGGACCAACTCCACCCACCTGCCCCCCACTCCAGGGGCCTCCCCAAGCCCCGCCCCCCCAGTACCCAGTGCGGGCGAAGTTGGCCCAGTAGCGCATCATCCGGCGGCTGAGCGCGGCCTCCTCGGCCGTGTAGTTGAGGCCGGGGTCGAGGGGCAGGCCGAAGACGAACTCGATCTCGTAGCCGTGGGGCACCCCCATCCAGGGGGGCCAGAGCATGTTGGAGGCACGGTGGTCGAAGAAGTAGCTATAGACGCGGGCGCCCCGCTCGGCCAGCCGCAGGGCGAAGTGGGTGACGGGGCAGATCACGTTGTGGTCCCCCACGATGTCATCCATGGCTTCCCGGTTCTTCACCGGGTTGTCCTGGTCCAGCCAGTCGGTATATTGCAGCACCACGGCCTCGGCTGCCAGCTCGTTGGCCTGGGGCACCCCCATGCGCACCCCGCCCAGGAAATCCTCCCGGCTGATCAGGCTCTCGTTGTCTTTGCTGAAGCCGGGCGCCCCGTAGATCAGGAAGTAGGTGCCCTCATCCCGCACCACCCCCACCAGTGCCTGGGTCTCCTTGAAGCTGCCGGCACCCGGCGTGGCCTCGGGCACCTCGCTGGAGAAGTCCCCGTCGGCCACCGGCACGAAGGAGAAGCGGAAGACGCTCTGGTGGGGCAGCACCTGCCACTCCTTGTCGATCAGCTCCTGCGGGGTCTTGTCCCGTAAACAGGTCACCAGCTCCGAGTCGTTGCCCGGCGGGCAGCCCACCAGCTTGGCCAGCTGGACAGCCCGGCGCCGGCCCTCGGCCGGGGGCACGGTGGCCCAGGGGGCGTTGGGCACCCCGCTCTGCAGGATGGCGCGGCGGAAGAGTGGGCGGCTGCCGGGCGAGAGCAGGTGCATGCCCACCGAGGCGGCCCCGGCGCTCTCCCCGAAGATGGTCACCGCCTTGGGGTTCCCCCCGAAGAAGTGGATGTTGCTCTGCACCCACTGCAGGGCCAGGCGCTGGTCCAGCAGCCCCACATTGCCCGGCGCCTCCTGGCCGACCGAGAGGGCCAGGAAGCCGAAGGCCCCCACCCGGTAGTTCATGGAGACCACCACCACCTGCTCGGCATGGGCCAGGTAGCGCCCGTCGTAGACGTCCAGCGAGGCGGAGCCGCTGTAGAACCCGCCGCCGTAGATCCAGACCAGCACGGTGGCGTTTTTGGGGCGCGGGGAGGGCACCCACAGGTTGAGATACAGGCAGTCCTCGCTCATCTCCCGGTTGGGGTTCCACATCTCCGTGCCGGGGAAGCCGGGGTACAGGGTGTCCACGTACTGGTGGCAGGCATGGCGGTAGGCGCTAGCGTCCAGCAGCCCGCTCCAGGCCCGCTTGGGCTCCGGCCGGCGGAAGCGCAGCCGGCCCACGGGCGGCTCGGCGTACGGGATGCCCAGGAAGGCGGAGACCTGGCCCGACAGGACGGGCACCCGCAGGCCCCGCACTCGCCCCGCCCGGGTGCTGGCCAGCAACTCGTCAGCCTGGGCGGAGAGGGCCAGGGCGGCGCAGAGCAGGAGAGCGGGCAGGACCCCGGCCATGGCGTGTCTGCGGGGGGAGGGGAGAGACGGGGTTAGGGGGCAGCAGGAGACGTCCCCCCCACCCCCGAGCTCCGCAGCCAGCGACAGCCCCCGAGCCCTGGGACTGCAGCACGATGCAGCCAGGACCTCCGGTCCCCCGGCCGCCTGCCCCGATAAGGGACCCACAGGGCCTGTCCCCGCCTAGCAGCCCCAGGCGCCTTATCAGCAGCATGCAGAGACTGGGGCACCAGGAGGGGAGTGGGGGCTAGTAGTTACAGCGGGGAGGGGTTGGGAGCCAGGACTCCTGGGTTCTCTCCTGGCTCTGGGAGGGGAGTGGGGACTAGTAGTTAGAGCGGGGGGGGGGTGGGAGCCCGGACTCCTGGGTTCTCTCCCGGCTCTGGGAGGGGAGTGGTGGCTGGTGGGTTAGAGCAGGGGGGCTGGGAGCCAGGACTCCTGGGTTCTCTCCTGGCTCTGGGAGGGGAGTGGGGACTAGTAGTTAGAGCGGGAGGGGTGGGAGCCCGGACTCCTGGGTTCTCTCCCGGCTCTGGGAGGGGAGTGGGGGCTGGTGGGTTAGAGCAGGGGGGGCTGGGAGCCAGGACTCCTGGGTTCTCTCCCGGCTCTGGGAGGGGAGTGGCAGCTGGTGGGTCAGAGTGAGGGGGCTGGGAGCCAGGACTCCTGGGTTCTCCCCTCGGCTATGGGGCCTGGTGCTCAGAGCAGTAGTCTCAGTATCTGGGAGCAATTCCTGGAGCAGGAGGGGCCTCTGGGGTGTGGTTAAAGCTGGGGCGCCCCTGGGCTGTAACCAGGGTAACCCGCCCTTAACACAACTCCCCACAGATCCTCCCCATCAGGGCCCCTGGTGTCTCTCCCCCGCCCCTCCCAGCCAACCCCTGGCTCATGTGTACGAACCCCCTGACCCAGCCTGCAAACCCCCCCCCCCCCCGGTCACAACACACGCCTGGGAGACGCGTCCCCCCGACAACTCCGCCTGTCCCCTCGTCCAGCGAACCACCCTGTGTGCAACGCACAACCCCCACTGCCACACACAGCTGGAACACACCCGTCCACAACACCCCCTCGCTCAAAGTCACAACACACCGCTCAGCCCGACAACACAGCCCCTCAAACCCAGTGCAACAATCAGCCAATCAACACACAGCCACACCCTCCTCTCACCGCACTCCCCCCAACAGCCATCAAACCAACACACACACAACACTCATAACACACCTGTACACGCCCCCTGACCCACACCTCAGCCCTGCAACCCACAACTGCCCCCCCAAAGCACAGTGCAACAGCCATCAAACCAACACTCACATACACAACCCCCTCACCGCAGTCATACAACACCGCCGCCCAAAGTCACAACACACAGATCATTCTGACGACACAAGCATCCCTTAAAACACAGTGCAACAGCCAGAAAACCAACACCCAGCTACAATCACCTCAACACACACCCCCAACAGCCATCAAACCAACACACACACACAACTCCCCTCTCACCATGCAGACACACACAGTGATACCACACCCGTACACACTCCCTGACCCGCCCCACAGCTCACAACCGGCCCCGGACCTGTCCCCGTGCCCAGGCAGAAATCACACACTCGGTCACCGCAACACCCCTCCCCCAGCCTGACACCCTGCTCCCAACCACAGCTTGCCCCTGGGGCAGTGACACACCAGCCCATCAGCCGCGCACACCCTCACACCACCCCTGTGCACAATCCCCCCTCCCAGCCAGCGCCCCCCGACACCCGCGTCACCACCTGCCGCCTGGCTCGGAGCGTGGCTGGGGTTGGAGTCCACGGGGCGGGGAGGGGCCGGCTGGAGCCAGAGGGAAACGGGCTCTCGATCCCAGCGCAAACAGGGTGTCACCGAAACCCCGGGGCCTTGGCAACGTCTCCTGGGGAAACCGGATCGACCGGGCTGAGGGTGGGGAGACAGAGATCTCTGCCGGTGCTCCTCACTCCTGACCTGCAGCCCCTCTTAGCCTGGCCCTGCCCCCCAGCTCTGCTGGTGCCCCTCACTCCCGACCTGAAGCCCCACTGCCATCCCAGGCTGTCTGGGTCAGACCAAAGGCCCATCTAGCCCAATGTCCTGTCTTCTGACAGTGGCCAGTACCAGGCGCCCCCGAGGGAATGAACAGAACAGGGAATCACTGAGTGACCCGGCCCCTGTTGCCTGTTCCCAGCTTCTGGCTGCCAGGAGCTCAGGGACACCCAGGGCAAGGGGCTGCATCCCTGGCTAATAGCCACTGTGGGACCTGGCCTCTGTGAACGCAGCTAATTCTCTTCTGAACCCTGTTGTACTTTTGGCTTTCACGACATCCCCTGGCGAGGAGTTCCCCAGGTTAACAGGACATTGGGTGATAACCCACTTCCTCTTGGTTGTGTTAAACCTGCTGCCTCTTAAACTCATCCGGTGACCCCTTGTCGTCGTGTTGTGCCAAAGGGTAAACAACAGGTCTTGGTCCGCTTGCCCCATCCCAGGCCTGCTGTTACAGACCTCGCGCGTACGCTCCCCGAGGCGTCTCTGTTCCAAGCGGAACAGCCCTGGTCTGATCAATCTCTCCTCACACGGCGGCCGGTCCAGACCCCTCATCGTTTTGTTGCCCTTTTCTGAACCTTTTCCAATTCCACTAGATCCTTTCTGTGATGGGGCGACCCCACCTGCCCACAGTATTCAAGGGGGGGGCGTCCCATGGATTTATAGAGAAGCAACATGGTATTTTCTGTCCTATTCTCTCTCCCTTTCCTAATGATTCCCAACTTTCTGCTCACTTTTCCGGCTGCGGCTGCACCTGGAGTGGGTGTTTGCAGAGCCCTCTCCACAGGGCCTCCACAATCTCTCCTGAGTGGGAACAGCTCATTCAGTTCCCATCGCTGTAGATGTCGAGCTGGGATGATGTTTCCAATGTGCATCACTTTGCACGATCAACACTGAATCTCACCTGCCATGTTGTTGCCCCGTCACCCAGTTCTGGGAGATCCCTTTGTAGCTCTTCCTGGGACTGAACTAGCCTGAGTAGTTTTGTATCATCTGCAGATGTTGCCCCCTCACTCTTCACCCTTTATCCCGATGGTTTATGACTCTGTTGAATAGGATGGGGCCCAGCACAGAGCCCTGGGGGCACCATGATTTCCCTCTCTCCACGCTGAAAACTGCCCCTTTGTTCCTACCCTTTGTTTCCTGTCTGTTCCCCGGTTATTGATCCAGGAGGGGACCTCCTGTAGAACTGATAAATGAAATTGTTTTTAATTGTTCACTTTATTAATGTAAGTTCTGTTCACCATTCACTACACTTGCCTGCATTGTAACTTCTGCTCACTGTTTGATTTTGTATTTCATATGACTTGGCATTGTGCCTCTCTCATACAACTTTGTATTCGAAAATTGGTAGAAAACTTTGTATCAAATGTTATAGCCCCTGAGGACAGCATAGTTAAAGTAAAAGAAACATGTGGCTCTTTGCTAGAAGTAGAATAAGATCTTCCCCCCACTCTGTAATCAATTGCCCCATTGACTGAATGAGGTGTGAATGAGTGAGGCTTGGAAGACACCCACCTCCAGACAGCTACAACAGTGGAAGAGGGAATGGAAGCCAGAGCAAAGGACAATACAACTTGTCAAGTGGGCCCAATGGAGGGGAGCAGACATATTGACGACCTCAGGGATTAGAAGCCAGCACCTTCTTTAGAAAACGCCTCTTTGAGCAGCATTGGGACAACACCCAGAAAAAAGCAGCACAAGGACCAACGGACACAGACCCAGATTTTGAATCTGGTCTGGATTTGCATAAGAGGGAAGCTGCTATAAATACGAGGTGTCTTGCAGAAGGACCCTGGGTCTCGTCTTGTCACCATCGGAGCATCGATCCGGATCGGCAGAAGCCCGGCTCCACCCTCCCCCATCTAACTCATCTGGCCAGTGCAGTTAAGGGGAGCAACTAGTTGGTAACAACAGCAAGACGGAGTGTGTTTGTGTGTGTGTGTGAATGCATGACTGTGATATCTCATATGCATATGATAGAGTATTAATTAATACCTGTATTACTAATAAATGTGGCGTTTCCCTTAATCCCCCTGAAAAGATCCCAAATAGGACTTTGAGTACAACACTCCCCCCCCACCCCGTCCCATCACAGCTGACTTGGCCTAAGAGCCTTGGGGGAGGGGGCTGGGCAAAGGCTTTCTGGAAATGGAAATACCCTGTGTCCACTGGGTCCCCCTGGGCCATGTGTCTGTTGAGCCCCTCCACGAATTCTAGCAGATTGGTGAGGCGCGATTTCCCTTTACTAAAACCACGGGGACTCTTCCCCAAGTTCTGTTCATCTCCCTGTCTGACAATTCTGTTCTTTACTAGAGTTTCAGCCAGTTTGCCCGGTACCTGAGCCAGGCTTACTGGCCTGTGATTGCCCGGCTCACCTCTGGAGCCTTTTTCAAAATCGGCATCACATTAGCTACCCTGCAGTCATGTGGTCCAGAAGCGGATTTAAATGATAGGTTCACATACCACAGTTAGTGGTGCTGTAATTTCACGTTTGAGTTCCTTCAGAACTCCTGGGTGAATCCCATCTGGCCCTGGTGACCTACTGCTGTTTAATTTATCGATTTGTTCCCAAACCTCCTCTGATGACACCTCAATCTGGGACAATTCCTCTGATCTGTCACCTAAACAGAATGGCTCAGGTGTGGGAACCTCCCTCACAGCCTCAGCCGTGAAGACCGATGCAAAGAATTCATGGAGTTTCTCCGCAATGGCCTTGTTTTCCCTGCAGGGTCTCTCAGCAGCTCGATGGGCCACTGGCCCGCCCTGGCTGCTTGCCGGCCTCCCTGTTTCTGATGGACTCTGAAACGCTAAAGGGGCTTTGTGCCCCTTCAGCAAGCTGCATCTCCAGCGCTCCCTGCCCGGCTCCGTGCACGTCCCTGGATGCGGGCTGGGCTCCGGTCTGGCTCCGGCTGGCCGGGCACTGCCCCACGGTGCCTGTTTGTGCCGTTCGGCCCCCGTTCCTTGGCCACTGAGCCGTGGGGTAGGTGTTTGGGTGCCCGGCACCCTCACAGCCCGAGCTTCGCTCAGGACATTTTTAGGGACACTCCATGCTGCTGGCAGGCACAGGACCGACGCCGTCCACCCCCCAAAGCGCTGGGGAGCACCGTGGGGCTGGAGCACTGGCTGAAGGGGAGCTCCTGGAGGGGGGCACTGTGGGGCAGGAGGGTGGCTCCTGGCAGGGGGTCCTGTGGGACAGGAGCACTGGTTGTGCGGTGGCTCCTGGCAGGGGGTGCCGTGGGGTGGGAGCACTGGTTGTGGGGGAGCTCCTGGCGGGGGCACTGTGGGGCAGGAGCACTGGCTGTGGCGTGGCTAACGGCAGGGGGGAGCCGTGGGGCGGGAGCACTGGCTGTAGGAGGGGGGCTTCCGGCGGGGGGTGCCATGGGGCAGGAGCACTGGCTGCGGAAGGGGGGCTCCCAGCAGGGAGCGCCGTGGGGAGGAGCTGCTTCCAAGCCAGTGCCCTGCCCCTTTCTCTGCCCCTAGCTCTGCCCCCCAGACCCCACACCCCCAGCTCCTGGCTGGGCCCAGGATTTGCTGGGGGGGGGGGCGCTGCTGGGGGGGCAGAAGTGAGGCTTGAAGGGGATATGAAGGAGAGTGTGGGGGATGGGCACTGCCCCCCATACCAGCCCCGCCCCCTGCCGGGCCGTGAGCCAGCCCTCTCCCCCCGCCATGGGGGAGCAGGTGTGGGGCAGGCACTAGCCCCAGCTGTTAGCGACTAAAATACCCCGGACAGAAATAACCAGGCGCTTGCTCCGGGGGCTGATGGGGGGCGGCTGCCGATGGGGGGAGGGTGTGGAGGGGGGGCTGTTGTACCAGGGCCTGAACCTTGGGGACTCCCCAACATCTGTGTAACTGAAGGGACAGGGGAGGGGATGGCCCCCCCAAATGTCTCTCCTTGGGCCTGGGGGGGCAGGGAAGGGGTGTCCCTGGGGAAGAGGGTGTTGGGGTCCCTCTGCCTCTAAAGCCCCCGACAACCCCTGGCCCACACGCAGAGGGATGATTTGGGGTACAGGGGGCTGGGTTCCCCTTTAAGAGGCTGGATGGGGCCCTCAGAGCCCCCCCACCCCATAGCTCATCTGCTTGGTCCGTGGCCCGGCCCGGGGAGCCGTGGGGCCAGAACTGAAACCCGCTGGGTGTGAGGGGGGGTCACTGGGAACTCAATCCACTCCCCCCCCAACTTGGCAGCCAACGGCTTCTGAATGCCGGAGGCCCCCCCCCCCCCGGGTGCTGTAACCCGACCCCCCCAACTGACCTCCCCTCCAGACCCCCCCCCAGGCACTCTAACCAGCCCCCCTGCTAGCCCCTCCCAGATCTACCCCCGCCCCTGTAACCAGCCCCCCTGCTAGCCCCTCCCCAGAACAACACCAGCCCATGTAACCAGCCCCCCGCTAGCCCCCCCAGATCTACCCCTGCCCCTGTAACCAGCCCCCCGATAGCCCCTTCCCAGATCTACCCCCACCCCTGTAACCAGCCCCCCCGATAGCCCCTCCCCAGACCTACCCCCGCCCAGCCCCTGTAACCAGCCCCCCCGCTAGACCCTCCCCAGATCTACCCCCACCCCTGTAAACAGCCCCCCCTCGATAGCCCCTCCCCAGACCTACCCCCTGCCTGGCCCCTGTAACCAGCCCCCCCGCTAGCCCCTTCCCAGATCTACCCCTGCCCCTGTAACCAGCCCCCCCTTGAGAGCCCCTCCCCAGATCTACCCCCCCGTAACCAGCCCCCCCGCTAGCTCCTCCCCAGACCTACCCCCACCCCTGTAACCATCCCCCCCGCTAGCCCCTTCCCAGATCTACCCCCGCCCCTGTAACCAGCCCCCCCTTGATAGCCCCTCCCCAGATCTACCCCCCATAACCAGCCCCCCCGCTAGCTCCTCCCCAGACCTACCCCCCGCCCCTGTAACCATCCCCCCCGCTAGCCCCTTCCCAGATCTACCCCCGCCCCTGTAACCAGCCCCCCCTTGATAGCCCCTCCCCAGATCTACCCCCCCGTAACCAGCCCCCCTGCTAGCCCCTCCCCACACTTACCCCCGCCCCTGTAAGCAGCCCCCCGATAGCCCCTCCCCACACCTACCCCCGCCCTTGTAACCAGCCCCCCTGCTAGGCGCTCCCCAGACCTACCCCCGCCCCTGTAAACAGCCCCCCCCATAGCCCCTCCCCAGACCTACCCCCGTCCGGCCCCTGTAACCAGCCCCCCTGATAGCTCCTCCCCAGACCTACCCCTCCGGCCCAGCCCCCCCAATAGCCCCTCCCTAGATCTACCCCTGCCCCTGTAAACAGCCCCCTCTCGATAGCCCCTCCCCAGACCTACCCCCTGCCTGGCCCCTGTAACCAGCCCCCCTGATAGCCCCTCCCCAGACCTACCCCTGCCACTGAAACCAGCCCCCCCAACTGCCCCTCCCCAGTCCTACCCTCCCCACCCGGCCCATGTAACCAGCTCCCCCGCACCCCGCTCTCCAGAGCTACCCCCCTGTAACCAGCCCCCTTCCGCCGACTCCCCCAGACCTACCCCCCTGGGGTAGGGGGAGAGAGGCCATGGATTCAGGGCCCAGGAGCCCAGCAGGAACTCCCCCCCACGAACCTCCCACCCCCCATGGAGGCGGGGGCCAGAGACCTCCTATAGCCCCCCCAAGGGGGGGCAGCTCAGGAGAGATGAGACCTCATGGGAGATGCGCACCCCGTGCACGGCACACATCAGAGGGACCCCCCCCCACAGAACACGCACAGGGGCACTCACTGAACGTACAGACCTGCACACGCACTCCAGGCAGAGAACACGTGTGTGCAACTGTGACGAACTGGGACTGTTTTAATGTTTGCTCTGAACACTGTGTTGGTGCCTCAGTGTCCCCTGTGCAGTTCTTAAAGTATCTAGGTGGTGGGATAAGGTTGCTGCAGAGCAAAGGGCCAGTGCACCTAAATGCCTGGCACTCTGTCTCCTAGCAACTGATGGCCTGGGCCCCTCCCCTGCAAAGGTGCCGGCTGAAGGTGTTGGAGACAAAGGGATCAGGTAACCTCCTGGCCCGGGAAAGGGGCTGGAGGGGGAGTTAGTCTGGAGCTGCCTGGGGACAAGGAGTGAAGTGCAGACCTAGGGGTCTGGCTCACTGCCCCCCAGAATGGACCCGGCCGAGGGGTCTGGTTCGCTGTATCTACAAGCTCTGTTTTAGACTCTGTTCCTGTCATCGAATAAACCTCTGTTTTGCTGGCTAAGAGTCACGTCTGACTGCCAAGTGGGGGTGTAGAACCCTGTGGCTTCCCCAGGACCCTGCCTGGGTAGGCTCGCTGTGGGAAGCACACGGAGGGGCAGAGGATGCTGAATGCTCCAAGGAGAGACCCAGGAGGTGAAGACGTGTGAGCTTCTTGCCCTGAACAAGTCTGCTCCGAGGGAGAGGAGGCTCCCCAAAGTCCTGCCTGGCTTTGTGGGGAGCAGTTCCAGAGCATCGCCCCGGGGACTCCGTAACAACTGGTGGCAGCGGTGGGATGATGCTGCACCCCGTGGATGGCGCTTCCTGCAGTAAGTGACTGGGGAGCAGTAAAACAGAGGAGGGAGAGTGAAGACCAGGCGTGCTGAAGGCTCAGAGAGAGACGGTTTCAGGGGGCAGTTAACCTCTGGGAGTGTGTGACCAGCGAGAAGGACTGTTGGAGTAACAGGGTCCCCCTGAGGACTGCAGTGAGCAGTCTCAGGGGCGGAGGAGCTTGCCGCTCGACCCTGGGAGAGAGAAGGATTTTGCAGTAGCAGGGTTCCCCTGGGGATTGCAGGAGCAGTCCCAGGGGCGGAGGAGTCTGCAGCTCGACCCTGGCAAAGAGGTGGTGACCACGAGAAGGGCTGGCACACCAGGGGTTCTTCCTGGAAACCATGGGGGAGCCAAGAGCACACAGGCCTGTGAGTCCAGAGCCAATTGGGAACAGTGAGGTGATGGCCTATCACCAGCTCCTTAAGAAGGACATTGTGATCCTGTGCACAAAGAGAGAGTTACGCATGGGGAAGTTCACCAAGGCACAGTTAATCATGCAGTTGGAGGAGAAGGACCGCTCTGAGGCGCAGATTCCTGACCCAGATGGGGCTACAAAAGGATCTGGGAGCAGCTGGAGTAGCAGCCAGGCATCCCCGAGAGTCTGGTCCCCAACCAGACAAGGGTCTTCACAATTGGGTTCCCCATCAGGGGATCGGAGACGGATGGGATTGGAGCAGAGCCCAAGAAAGCGAGAGGACCGTGAAAGAGAGCAAGAGGCTGAGGAAAGGCTGCAGGAGGAGCAGCAGCAGCATGAACTGGCGATGGTGGAGCGGAGAGACATAGGGGGCTGCCCAGGGGTCAATGGGGAAACACGCCTACAGGGGCGAGGCCCTGGGACAGAGGGAAATGTGGTGGTGCAGCCGCAGATGCTGAGGAACTGTGGGACCTGGGTGAAGGTCCCTGGGGTGAAGCCCCTCGCCCTGCCTATGGCCCGGATCCCTGTGCAGACGCAGGAGGGGTCAGGCTGGCTTGTCATTGGGGTTCTCCAGGATATTGGCTGTGAGGCCCTGTTGGGGGGTGACTGTCTCCCCTTGGAACAGGATCCAGGCCCTTCTCCTGTAACGGCCGAGGGTTTGAATTTGAATCCAGGGAACCAATTGGCTGGGATGGAAATGGTCAGTGAAAATGCAAATAACCTTGCTGGCAGTGGGGAGGGGCTGCTGGGCTCAGGATACCTGCCTACCTGTAACCAGCCCCCTGGGACTGAGGGGGAGGAAGAGATGCTCCCCGCCCCCCTGCACACCGGAGAGGGGGCTCACGCTGGCTCTGATGCTGAGACCAGAGCAGAGAGCTCGCTGCCTGCCCCCACTGGGACAGCCAGGGCAGCGCTGAGCACGGGGGGAGCTGAGACCCCAGCTAAGTGGGGGGACACCCAGGCAAGGCAGGTCAGCTGCCAACCAGGTTTGCCTGGTCCAGACGTGCTGCTGGGAAATGATTATACAGCAGGGAGGGAGCTACCAGGGACAAGGCTCAGGGGGGCTGTGACCCCAGGCCCAGCCAGTGAGAGGGAACAGGTCCCACTCCCTGCCCCAGCAGCTGAATCCCAGACCAAGCTGCAGAGAGATCCCTCCTTGGAGAAGCTGAGGGAACTTGCTGGCCACAGCGCTGCAAACCCCCTTGGGGAAGGCTGCAGGGACAGAGTCCTGTGGAAGAAGGGATTCCTGTCCCAGGAATGGACTCCCCAAGGGAAAGTAGAACTGAGGGGAAGCAGGAGGCAGCTGGTGGTGCCCCAGGAATCCACAGGGTTCTTCCCTCTCAAGCTGCTGGATGAGAGGAGAGTGAGGGGACCCCTGGACCTGAAAGGGGAGGATTGGAAGGAGAAGGGGAAAGACCCCCTGGTGGGTCTCTTCCCTGAGGTGGGAGCCAATCTCCCCATCAGGTGTTCCCCATTCAGAGTCACTGGGAAAGCAACCCAGATCCTGAAGAAAGAGGTCAAGGACATGCTGGCTTTAAATGGGATCCAGCCGTTTTACAGCCCATGGGCCTCATCCGTGGGGCTGATCCCCAAGGGAGACAGGATGGTCTGGTTTTATGGGGGCTATCAGAAGCTTAAAGCCATCACAGTGTCCGATGCCGACCCCATGCCTAGGTCTGGGGAGATTCTAGACAAGCAAAGGGGAATGGAGAACTTGGCCCTGGCAGACACGGATAACATGTGCATCTTTAGCCAGACCTGGGAGGAACAGGTGTCCCAGGTGAAGAGGGGGCTGGGCTGCCTCAAGGAGGTGGGACTGATGGTAAAAGCTGAAAACTGTAAGGTGGAGACAGCAGAGGTGTTGTATATGGACCACAAGGTGGGGAGTGGCTGCCCAAGGCCAAGATCGGGGCTCTTAACCAAGAGAGCCCTAATCACGGACCAGGGGGCTGGGAGAAGACCCTGTCCCAGTTTAAACCTCAGGGATATTGGGGGGAAAAAGGGTACAGGCCGCATAAACCTTCCCACCTGCAGCCTGCAAGTGCCATCAAGCAGGCTGAAGCAAAGAGAGGGCACAAAACTGGGAGGGCCTGGTGTAACTCACCCCAAGGAATGGAAGAGATGCTGGGGCATCCATGGGAACGTTGTTGGGTTCGAACTTCCCCAGGTCACTGGCTGGAGTGACCTGGCTCAGTTCGGTCTCGAAGGGGGGAGAGATGTGACGAACTGGGACTGTTTTAATGTTTGCTCTGAACACTGTGTTGGTGCCTCAGTGTCCCCTGTGCAGTTCTTAAAGTATCTAGGTGGTGGGATAAGGTTGCTGCAGAGCAAAGGGCCAGTGCACCTAAATGCCTGGCACTCTGTCTCCTAGCAACTGATGGCCTGGGCCCCTCCCCTGCAAAGGTGCCGGCTGAAGGTGTTGGAGACAAAGGGATCAGGTAACCTCCTGGCCCGGGAAAGGGGCTGGAGGGGGAGTTAGTCTGGAGCTGCCTGGGGACAAGGAGTGAAGTGCAGACCTAGGGGTCTGGCTCACTGCCCCCCAGAATGGACCCGGCCGAGGGGTCTGGTTCGCTGTATCTACAAGCTCTGTTTTAGACTCTGTTCCTGTCATCGAATAAACCTCTGTTTTGCTGGCTAAGAGTCACGTCTGACTGCCAAGTGGGGGTGTAGAACCCTGTGGCTTCCCCAGGACCCTGCCTGGGTAGGCTCGCTGTGGGAAGCACACGGAGGGGCAGAGGATGCTGAATGCTCCAAGGAGAGACCCAGGAGGTGAAGACGTGTGAGCTTCTTGCCCTGAACAAGTCTGCTCCGAGGGAGAGGAGGCTCCCCAAAGTCCTGCCTGGCTTTGTGGGGAGCAGTTCCAGAGCATCGCCCCGGGGACTCCGTAACAGCAACACACCCCACTGCATGGAACTGCATACACCCACATACACACCTACTGTGCACACACACACGCACACAATTGTGCGCACACACACGCACTTTCTCTCTCTGCCTGAGGTCGCTCCTGTCACGGCTCTTTCCAGCTGCCCCCAGGGCTGTGCCGTGCTGGACTGGGGGGCTCATCCTGCAGAGAGCCAGGGCCCGCCCCACTGCAGCTCTGGGGTGCGGGGTGGGGATCCTTTCCAAGGGTGCTTCCTGATTGATCACAAAGATCCTCCAATCACAATGGGTCTCCCCACTCCCCAACACCAACACCCCCCCAGCTGCAACCCCGAGAGACAGACAGAGACAGCTGGATGCATGTGTGCCCCCTCACCTGCCAGTGCCCCCTGCTGCCCCCCTCACCTGCCAGTGTCCCCTCACCTGCCAGTGCCCCCTGCTGCCCCCCCCTCACCTGCCAGTGCCCCCTCACCTGCCGGTGCCCCCTGCTGCCCCCCACCTGACAGTACCCCCTGCCCTGGGCACAGTGCCCACTGCTGCCCCCTCACCTGCCAGTGCCCCCTGCCCTGGGCACAGTGCCCCCCTACTGCCCCCCCCACCTGTCAGTGCCCCCTGCCCTGGGCACAGTGCCCCCCTACTGCCCCCCCACCTGCCAGTGCCCCCTGCCCTGGGCACAGTGCCCCCCTGCTGCCACCCTCACCTGCCAGTGCCCCCTGCCCTGGGCACAGTGCCCCCCCTACTGCCCCCCCCACCTGCCAGTGCCCCCTGCCCTGGGCACAGTGCCCCCCTGCTGCCACCCTCACCTGCCAGTGCCCCCTGCCCTGGGCACAGTGCCCACTGCTGCCCCCCCACCTGCCAGTGCCCCCTGCCCTGGGCACAGAGCCCCCTGCTGCCCCCCACCTGCCAGTGCCCCCTGCCCTGGGCACAGTGCCCCCCTGCTGCCCCCCTCATCTGCCAGTGTCCCCTGCCCTGGGCACAGTGCCCACTGCTGCCCCCTCCACCTGCCAGTGCCCCCTGCCCTGGGCACAGAGCCCCCTGCTGCCCCCATCTGTCAGTGCCCCCTTGCCCTGGGCACAGAGCCCCCCTGCTGCCCCCCCAGCTGTCAGTGCCCCCTGCCCTGGGCACAGTGCCCCCTGCTGCCCCCCCACCTGCCAGTGCCCCCCTGCTGCCCCCCTCACCTGACAGTGCCCCCTGCCCTGGGCACAGAGCCCCCTGCTGCCCCCCTCACCTGCCAGTGCCCCCTGCCCTGGACACAGCGCCCCCTGCTGCCCCCCCTCACCTGCCAGTGCCCCCTGCCCTGGGCACAGCGCCCCCTGCTGCCCCCCACCTGTCAGTGCCCCCTGCCCTGGGCACAGTGCCCCCCTGCTGCCCCCCTCATCTGCCAGTGCCCCCCTGCCCTGGGCACAGCGCCCCCTGCTGCCCCCCACCTGTCAGTGCCCCCTGCCCTGGGCACAGTGCCCCCCTGCTGCCCCCCTCACCTGCCAGTGCCCCCTGCCCTGGGCACAGCGCCCCCTGCTGCCCCCCACCTGTCAGTGCCCCCTGCCCTGGGCACAGTGCCCCCCTGCTGCCCCCCTACCTGCCAGCGCCCCCCTGCTGCCCCCCAGCTGTCAGTGCCCCCTGCCCTGGGCAGAGCCCCGCGGCTGAGACCCCCCCCCATTCCGTCCCAGGAGGTGGGAGCCAGGGGTGTGGTTTTGCTCGGGGGGGGGAGTTGGGAATCCCAGCCTTCCCCCCCCATGAGTTCAGGGCTCTTAATAACCCAGCACTGATCCCTGCCCTGTGTGCGCAAACACAGCCAGGGTCTCCATGGGCACAGGCTGGGGGGGGTTACGGGCCTCTGGGCGCAGATACCCCCCACCTGCCCCTCACCCCCACCCCCTCTCCTGCCCCTGCCTCCTTCCCTCCCCCCAGCCCCGCCCTGCCTGGCTCTCTGCCTCAGTGTCACTCTCGGCTCCAGCCACCCCAGCTCACCCTCCCCCCTGTGTGTGTGGGGGGCTGGGGAGTGTCTCCACCCAATGGCCGGGGGGGTGGGATCTCAGCCCATGGGAGGGGCAGCTGCCAGCCCGTGCCCTGCCCCATCCTCTGCCCCAAACCCCCAGCCCTTATGTCCCCACCTCCCCGCTTCCCCTGCCCCAAACCCCCAGCCCAAACCCCCAGCCCCGTGCCTCCTGCCTCCCCGCTTCCCCTGCCCCAAACCCCCAGCCCCATGCCGCCTGCCTCCCCACTTCCTCTGCCCCGAACCCCCAGCCCCATGCCCCCTGCCTCCCCGCTTCCACTGCCCCAAACCCCCAGCCCCGTGCCACCTGCCTCCCCGCTTCCCCTGCCCCAAACCCCCTGCCCTGTGCCCCCTGCCTCCCCGCTTCCCCTGCCCCAAACCCCCTGCCCTGTGCCCCCTGCCTCCCCGCTTCCCCTGCCCCAAACCCCCAGCCCCCGTGCCGCCTGCCTCCCCACTTCCTCTGCCCCAAACCCCCAGCCCTTATGTCCCCACCTCCCCGCTTCCCCTGCCCCAAACCCCCAGCCCAAACCCCCAGCCCCGTGCCCCCTGCCTCCCCGCTTCCCCTGCCCCAAACCCCCAGCCCTTATGTCCCCACCTCCCCACTTCCCCTGCCCCAAACCCCCTGCCCTGTGCCCCCTGCCTCCCCGCTTCCCCTGCCCCAAACCCCCAGCCCCGTGCTGCCTGCCTCCCCACTTCCTCTGCCCCAAACCCCCAGCCCTTATGTCCCCACCTCCCCGCTTCCCCTGCCCCAAACCCCCAGCCCAAACCCCCAGCCCCATGCCCCCTGCCTCCCCGCTTCCACTGCCCCAAACCCCCAGCCCCGTGCCGCCTGCCTCCCCACTTCCTCTGCCCCGAACCCCTAGCCCTGTGCCCCCTGCCTCCCTGCTTCCCCTGCCCCAAACCCCCAGCCCCGTGCCACCTGCCTCCCCGCTTCCCCTGCCCCAAACCCCCTGCCCCGTGCCCCCTGCCTCCCCGCTTCCCCTGCCCCAAACCCCCAGCCCCATGCCGCCTGCCTCCCCGCTTCCCCTGCCCCAAACCCCCAGCCCCATGCCGCCTGCCTCCCCACTTCCCCTGCCCCAAACCCCCAGCCCCATGCCGCCTGCCTCCCCACTTCCTCTGCCCCAAACCCCCAGCCCTTATGTCCCCACCTCCCCACTTCCCCTGCCCCAAACCCCCTGCCCTGTGCCCCCTGCCTCCCCGCTTCCCCTGCCCCAAACCCCCTGCCCTGTGCCCCCTGCCTCCCCGCTTCCCCAGCCCCAAACCCCCAGCCCCGTGCCGCCTGCCTCCCCACTTCCTCTGCCCCAAACCCCCAGCCCTTATGTCCCCACCTACCCGCTTCCCCTGCCCCAAACCCCCAGCCCAAACCCCCAGCCCCGTGCCCCCTGCCTCCCCGCTTCCCCTGCCCCAAACCCCCAGCCCCATGCCGCCTGCCTCCCCACTTCCTCTGCCCCGAACCCCCAGCCCTTATGTCCCCACCTCCCCACTTCCCCTGCCCCAAACCCCCTGCCCTGTGCCCCCTGCCTCCCCGCTTCCCCTGCCCCAAACCCCCTGCCCTGTGCCCCCTGCCTCCCCGCTTCCCCTGCCCCAAACCCCCAGCCCCGTGCCGCCTGCCTCCCCACTTCCTCTGCCCCAAACCCCCAGCCCTTATGTCCCCACCTCCCCGCTTCCCCTGCCCCAAACCCCCAGCCCAAACCCCCAGCCCCGTGCCCCCTGCCTCCCCGCTTCCCCTGCCCCAACCCCCCAGCCCCATGCCGCCTGCCTCCCCGCTTCCCCTGCCCCAAACCCCCAGCCCCATGCCGCCTGCCTCCCCACTTCCCCTGCCCCAAACCCCCAGCCCCATGCCGCCTGCCTCCCCACTTCCTCTGCCCCAAACCCCCAGCCCTTATGTCCCCACCTCCCCACTTCCCCTGCCCCAAACCCCCTGCCCTGTGCCCCCTGCCTCCCCGCTTCCCCTGCCCCAAACCCCCTGCCCTGTGCCCCCTGCCTCCCCGCTTCCCCAGCCCCAAACCCCCAGCCCCGTGCCGCCTGCCTCCCCACTTCCTCTGCCCCAAACCCCCAGCCCTTATGTCCCCACCTCCCCGCTTCCCCTGCCCCAAACCCCCAGCCCAAACCCCCAGCCCCGTGCCCCCTGCCTCCCCGCTTCCCCTGCCCCAAACCCCCAGCCCCATGCCGCCTGCCTCCCCACTTCCTCTGCCCCGAACCCCCAGCCCTGTGCCCCCTGCCTCCCTGCTTCCCCTGCCCCAAACCCCCAGCCCCGTGCCACCTGCCTCCCCGCTTCCCCTGCCCCAAACCCCCAGCCCCGTGCCCCCTGCCTCCCCGCTTCCCCATCCCCAAACCCCCAGCCCCGTGCCCCCTGCCTCCCCGCTTTCCCTGCCCCATCCCCTGCCCCGAACCCCCAGCCCTGTGCCCCCTGCCTCCCCGCTTCCCCTGCCCCAAACCCTCAGCCCCGTGCCCACTGCCTCCCCACTTCCCCTGCCCCAAACCCCCAGCCCCGTGCCCCCTGCCTCCCCACTTCCCCTGCCCCAAACCCCCAGGCCTGTGCCCCCTGCCTCCCCGCTTCCCCTGCCCCAAACCCCCAGCCCTGTGCCCCCTGCCTCCCCGCTTCCCCTGCCCCAAACCCCCAGGCCTGTGCCCCCTGCCTCCCCGCTTCCCCTGCCCCAAACCCCCAGGCCTGTGCCCCCTGCCTCCCCGCTTCCCCTGCCCCAAACCCCCAGCCCTGTGCCCCCTGCCTCCCCGCTTCCCCTGCCCCAAACTCCCAGCCCTGTGTCCCTGCCTCCCCGCTTCCCCTGTCCCATCCTCTGCCCTGTGCCCCCTGCCTCCCCTGCCCCATCCTCTGCCCTGTGCCCCCTGCCTCCCCGCTTCCCCTGCCCCATCCTCTGCCCTGTGCCCCCTGTCTCCCCGCTTCCCCTGCCCCAAAGCCCCAGCCCTGTGCCCCCTGCCTCCCCCCCAGCCCCGCCCTCTCTTCCGCACACAGCCTGTCAAGGGATCAGGTGCTGCCCCCCACATAGCCACTGACAGCCCCCCTCCCAGCTTAACGCACAGACCTCCCTGCTAGGGACCCCTACCCCCCAGCCAGACACCCCCTCCCCACAAATACTCCCCCGTCCTCTCCATTTGCTGCTGCCTCATCTTTTCTGGCAATGCCCCACCCATCAGCGCCCAGAGCCCCCCCCCAGGAGAACCCCCCACCCCACCCCGGGCCCAGCCCAGAATGGGAGGCACCCCCCCACATCAAGCTCCCTGCCCTGGGGAGCTGGAGGAAAGGGGGGCAGGGTGGAGACACAGATAGATAGAGGGGTGGATGGGGATAGAAGGGTGTGTGGGGCGGGAGGGATGGAGAGACAGAGGGATGCATGTGTCTGGGGAGGATGGTGGATAGCTGGAGGGGTGTGTACAGGGGTGGATGGATGGGGGGGATAGGTTGACAGAGGGGTGTGTATAGGGCTGGCTGGGAGGGGTCCCTGGGTCCTGGCTGGGCGGGGTTACTGGGGGCCTGGCTGGGGGGGGTCACTGGGGGTCTGGCTGGGGCGGCTTACTGGGGGGCTGGCTGGGGCGGTCACTGGGGGGCTGGCTGGGGGGGGTTACTGAGGGGCCGGCTGGGAGGGGTCACTGGGGGGCCGGCTGGGCGGGGTTACTGGGGGGCTGGCTGGGGGGGTCACTGGGGGTCTGGCTGGGGCGGGTTACTGGGGGGCTGGCTGGGGGAGGTCACTGGGGGTCTGGCTGGGGGCGGTTCCTGGGGGGCTGGCTGGGGGGGTCACTGGGGGTCTGGTCGGGGGGGGTTACTGGGGGGCTGGCCGAGAGGCTCACTGAGGGGCCGGCTGGGGAGGTCACTGGAGGGGACTCACTGGGGATCTGACTGGGGAGCTGGCTGGGGGGGTCACTGGGGGTCTGGCTGGGGGGGTCACTGGGGGTGTGGCCGGGGGGGTCACTGGGGGTCTGGCTGGGGGCGGTTCCTGGGGGGCTGGCTGGGGGGGTCACTGGGGGTCTGGTCGGGGGGGGTTACTGGGGGGCTGGCCGAGGGGCTCACTGAGGGGCCGGCTGGGGAGGTCACTGGAGGGGACTCACTGGGGATCTGACTGGGGAGCTGGCTGGGGGGGTCACTGGGGGTCTGGCTGGGGGGGTCACTGGGGGTGTGGCCGGGGGGGTCACTGGGGGTCTGGCTGGGGGCGGTTCCTGGGGGGCTGGCTGGGGGGGTCACTGGGGGTCTGGTCGGGGGGGGTTACTGGGGGGCTGGCCGAGGGGCTCACTGAGGGGCCAGCTGGGGAGGTCACTGGAGGGGACTCACTGGGGATCTGACTGGGGAGCTGGCTGGGGGGGTCACTGGGGGTCTGGCCGGGGGGCTCACTGAGGGGCCGGCTGGGGGGGGACACTGGAGGGGTCTCACTGGGGGGCTGGCTGGAAGGGGTCACTGGGGGTCTAGCCAGGGGGTCACTGGGGGGTCTCACTGAGGGTCTGGCCGGGGAGCTGGCTGGGAGGGATCACTGGGGGTCTGGCCAGGGGGTCACTGGAGGAGTCTCACTGGGGGGCTGGCTGGGAGGGGTCACTGAGGGTCTAGCCAGGGGGTCACTGGGGGGTCTCACTGAGGGTCTGGCCGGGGAGCTGGCTGGGAGGGGTCACTGAGGGCCCGGCCGGGGGGTCACTGGGGGGCCGGCTGGTGTGGGGGGATGTGCAGGTTTTTACACCTCTCTCTCTCTCTCCTGCTGCTTCTTTGGCCAGAGCGTGGAAAACACCAGGCCGGGAGGGGTTAAATCACACACGGGGGCGTGTGTCGGGGGGGAGGGCGGCGCAGGTCACATGGTCCCGGACCCCCACCCCCCGCCCCACAGCCGGGCTATTCCCAGCCTCCTGCCTGTCGCTGCACCCCCTGCCCAGCTCCATCCCTCCTGAGGGCGGGGGCTCGGAGCTGCAGCCCCCCCGCCCTGGCTGCGGCCCCCGACCCCCCCCGCACCCTTCCCCTGGGCACGGGGGGGGCTGAAGAGGAAGGAGGGACCCCCGCTGCGAAGCGAGGAGGTGGGGGAGGCTGGGTACCAGCCCACAGCCCCCCCCCACCCCCGCCGGTTGTGTAACCTCCCCCCCCGCCCCGGCAGGTTGCTCCAGATGCGTCCAGATGCGCGCACCTGGCTGCTGCTGCAGACGCGGCCCGGGGGAACGCGCGGGTGGGGTGGGGGGGGGTGAGATGCAGGGTCCCCCCCCCCCCGCGCCGGTGCCGAGGGTCGCGCTCACCTGGGGTGGGGGCGCGGGGGCAGCCCCGGGTCCCTGGGTCCGGGCAGGGGAGACCCGCCGGCTGCAGCTGCTGGCTCCGGGCTCTGGACTGGAATCAGCGCCCCCCCCCTCGCCCCGGCCCCCCCCCGCTCCGCAGCCAGATCTCGCGAGCCTGCAGAGCCCGGCGCTAGGCGGAGACGAGGGGGCTGTGGGGGGCTGGGGGTGGGGGATGGGCTGAAGATGGGGGGCTGCGCTGGGAGGTGGGCGGGGGGGCGCTGGATGTGTGGGGCGGAGCGGGGGGGGTCAGAGCATTGGCACTGGGGGACGGAGGCAGGAAAGCAGCGGCCGCAGCCGGATGATGGGGCAGGGTTGGGGGGCTGGGCCCGTGCCCTCCAGCCTGTTCTCCAGGGCCCCGGGGGCTGTGGAGGGGGGGCTGTGGGGTGCAGTGGGAAGGGGCTGTGGGAAGGTGCTGGGGGTGCAGTGGGGCGCTGTGGGGTTGGGCTGTGTCGGGGTGCAGTGGGGTGAGGCTGTGGGGTGCTGTGGGGCTGTGGGGAGGTGCAGTGGGGCGCTGTGGGGTGGGGTTGTGGGGAGGTGCAGTGGGGTGAGGCTGTGGGGTGCAGTGGGGCGCTGTGGGGTGGGGGTGCAGTGCGGTGAGGCTGTGGGGAGCAGTGGGCACTGGGGTGGAGCTGTGGGGAAGTGCTATGGGGTGCAGTGGGATGAGGCTGTGGGGTGCAGTGGGGCACTGTGGGGTGGGGCTGTGGGGAGGTGCAGTGGGGTGGGGCTGTGGGGAGGTGCTGTGGGTGCAGTGGGCACTGGGATGGGGCTGTGGAGTGCAGTGGGGCACTGTGGGATGGGGCTGTGGGGAAGTGCTATGGGGTGCAGTGGAGTGAGGCTGTGGGGTGCAGTGGGGCACTGTGGGATGGGGCTGTGGGGAGGTGCAGTGGGGTTGGGCTGTGCAGAGGTGCTGTAGGTGCAGTGGGCACTGGGGTGGGGCTGTGGGGTGCAGCGGGGCACTGTGGGGTGGGGCTGTGGAGAGGTGCAGTGGGGCACTGGGGTGGGGCTGTGGGGTGCAGTGGGGCGGGGCTGTGGAGAGGTGCAGTGGGGTGGGGCTGTGGGGAGGTGCTGTGGGTGGAGTGAGGCACTGGAGTGGGGCTGTGGGGTGCAGCGGGGTACTGTGGAGTGGAGCTGTGGGGCACTGTGGGGAGGTGCTATGGGGTGCACTAGGGTAGGGGCTAGGCTGGAGTTGGGCCGGGGTGAGGGGAAGGTTAAAATTAAGTGTGAAGTTAATGGGGTTTGTATGTGCGCATGTGTGTGGCGTGTCAGCAGTCTGGATTTGCACGTGTGTGTGTCGCTGCGTGGCTGTGGGGGTGTGTGTCGCTGCTTGGCTCTGTGTGTGTGTGTGATGTCACTGCGTGGGGGTGTGTGTCACTGTGTATGTGAGTGTGTCGTGTCGCTGCATGGCTGTGTGTGTGTGTGTGTGTGTGAGGGCGGGTACGTCGGTGCGTGTGACTCCCTTCACCTGCCTGTCTGGGTCTCCCTGGCTCTTAGGAGCTGATCGGTGCCTGGGTAATTAGCCAGGACGTTAATGACATTAATGCTGGGAGCAGAGACAGCAGGGAGCCCTGCTGCCCTGTGTGTGTTGTGTGTGTGTGAGACTGTGTGTACATGTGTTTGCACGTGTGTGCATGTCTGTGCATGTCTGTGTTTGTGTGTGCATGTGTCTGTGTGCATGTTTGTGTGTGTGTGCATGTGTCTGTGGGTGTGTGTTTGTGTGTAAGTGCATGTGTCTGGGTGTGTCTGGGTGTGTGTGTGTCCGTGGGGGTGTGTTTGTGTTTGTGTGTGAGTGCATGTGTCTGGGTGTCTGTTTGTGTTTGTGCGTGAGTGCATGTGTCTGGGTGTGTCTGTGTGTGTGTGTGTGTCCGTGGGTGTGTGTTTGTGTTTGTGTGTGAGTGCATGTGTCTGGGTGTGTGTGTCTGCATGTGCGTGTGGGCTGTGCCGAGTGATGGGGGTGCAGTGGGACGTGGGGGGACCGGCTGGGGGAGGGGGGGCTTGCATTGACTCCCCAGTAATGGTCTCTGTCCCCCGTACCCCCTCCTCGGCACGGGCAGGGTCCCGGCTCTGCCACCCGCTGGCATCCATTGCGGGGGGGCCCGGAACTGTCTCCAAATGCCAGGGGATATTTTGGGCTGGGAGATTTGAGGAATCTCCGGATGAGACTCTGTAGGGGGGTCCAGTTACAGCTGGGGCCGGTGGGCGAGCATGTGCGATCACACTCACACACACACACATACACACACACACCCCTGTCAGACACAGGCACAGAGACCCAGGCCTGTCTGACTCTCTCGCTCTCTGTCACACATACACACACACACACACAGAGCCAGGCCTCTCTCTCTCTCTCTGTCTGTCTCTCTCTCTCTCTCACACACACACACACACACACCCCTGTCAGACACAGGCACAGAGACCCAGGCCTGTCTGACTCTCTCGCTCTCTGTCACACATACACACACACACACACAGAGCCAGGCCCCTCTCTCTCTGTCTCTCTCTCTCACACACACACACACACACACCCCTGTCAGACACAGGCACAGAGACCCAGGCCTGTCTGACTCTCTCTCTCTCTCTGTCACACATACACACACACACACAGAGCCAGGCCTCTCTCTCTCTCTCTCTCTCACATACACACACACACACACACACACACACACATACAGACCCAGCCCCCCTGTCTCTCTCTCTCACACACACACACAGTCCTGTCTGACGCAAACACACACACACACACATATACACATACCCAGTCCCCCCCCACCTCCACAGGCCTGTCTCTCTCCCCCCCACTCACCCCCCCCCGTCCCTCCCCACTCCCGGCTACAGCCAGCAGGGGGCAGCACTCCCCTACAGAAGCCCCGCTGCTGCTGTGGGGAGAACCAGGGGGACGGGAGTTGGCTTTACATGGAGCAGGAGGGGACCCCCTTGTTCTCCGCTCCCTGCCCCCTCCACCCCAAACGTGCCAGGATCAAACCCCAAACCCCAAAAATCTTTGATCCAGCTGCAGAGCTCTCCCCTTCCCGCAGGAGACATTAAGAAATGGATAAATCCATGGGACGTCCACATAGACCCATAGAATATAAGGGTTGGACGGGACCTCAGGAGGTCATCTGGTCCCACCCCCTGCTCAAAGCGGGACCAATTCCCAAGTGAATCATCCCAGCCAAGGCTTTGTCAAGCTGGGCCTTAAAAACCTCTAAGGGTGGAGATCCCCTCCCCTCCCTAGGGAACCCGTTCCAGTGCTTCACCACCCTCCTAGGGAAATAGTGTTTCCTAATATCCAGCCTAGACCTGCCCCACTGCAACTTGAGACCATCGCTCCTTGTTCTGTCATCTGCCACCACTGAGAACAGCCGAGCTCCAGCCTCTCTGGAACCCCCTTCAGGTAGTTGAAAGCAGCTATCAAATCCCCCCTCACTCTTCTCTGCAGACTAAACAATCCCAGTTCCCTCAGCCTCTCCTCGTACGTCATGTGCTCCAGCCCCCTAGTCATTTTTGTTGCCCTCCGCTGGACTCCCTCCAGTTTGTCCACATCCTTCTTATAGTGTGGGGCCCAAAACTGGACCCAGTCTGCAGATGAGACCTCACCAATGTCAAATAGAGGGGAATGATCCATCCCTCGATCTGCTGGCAATGCCCCTACTTATACAGCCCAAAATGCCGTTAGCCTTCTCGGCAACAAGGCCACTACTGACTCAGATCCAGCTTCTCGTCCACTGTGACCCCCAGGTCCTTTTCTGCAGAACTGCTGCCCAGTCACTCGGTCCCTAGTCTGTAGCGGTGCCTGGGATTCTTCCGTCCTAAGGGCAGGACTCTGCACTTGTCCGTGCTGAACCTCATCAGGTTTCTTTTGGCCCAATCCTCTAATTTGTCTAGGTCCCTCTGTATCCTGTCCCTACCCTCCAGCGTATCTACCACTCCTCCCCGTTTAGTGTCATCTGCAAACTTGCTGAGCGTTCAGTCCACGCCATCCTCCGGATCATTAATGAAGATATTGAACAAAACTGGCCCCAGGACCGACCCTTGGGGCACTCTGCTTGAAACCAGCTGCCAACTAGCCATGGAGCCGTTGATCACTACCCATTGAGCCCGATGATCTAGCCAGCTTTCTGTCCGCCTCATAGTCCATTCATCCAGCCCATACTTCTTTAACTTGCTGGCCAGAATACTGTGGGTGACCGTATCACAAGCTTTGCTAAAATCAGGGAATAACATGTCCACTGCTTTCCCCTCATCCACAGAGCCAGTTATCTCCTCACAGAAGGCAATTAGGTTAGTCAGGCATGACTCGCCCTTGGTGAATCCATGCTGACTGTTCCTGATCACTTTCCTCTCCTCTAAGTGCTTCAGAATTGATTCCTGATGTCTCCCATGAGAACCAGGGCCTGCGATCTAGTAACTTCTGGTAGTTGCCAGAACAAAGCCTCGTCCGCCTCATCCCCCTGGTCTGGTGTCTATAGCAGACTCCCACCACCACATCCCCCTTGTTGCTCACACTTCTAAACTTAATGCAGAGACTCTCAGGTTTTTCTGCAGTTTCACACCGGGGCTCTGAGCAGTCATGCACTCTCTGACATACAATGCAGCTCTCCCCCCTTTTTTGCCCTGCCTGTCCTTCCTGACCAGTTTATATCCATCCATGACAGTGCTCCAGCCATGTGAGTTACCCCACCAAGTCTCTGTTATTCCAGTCCCATCATAGTGCCTGGGCTGTGCCAAGACTTCCACTTCTCCCTGCTTGTTTCCCAGGCTTCTTGTGTTTGTGAATACTGCGGTCTGGTGCGGGTGCCCCATCTCAAAAGGGATCGATTGGACTTGGAAAATGTTCGGAAAAGAGCAACCAAAACGATGAGGGTTCTGGACCGGCTGCCGTGTGAGGAGAGATTGATCAGTCTGGGACTGTTCGGCTTGGGACAGAGATGACTAAGGGAGGATGTGAATAGAGGGCTATAAAATCATGACGAGTGCAGAGAAAGTAGATAAGGGAGTGTTATTTACTCCTTATAACACAAGAACTAGGGGCCACTCAATAAAATGAACAGATAGCAGGTTTCACCCAACGCCCTGTTAACCTGGGGAACTCCTCGCCAGAGGATGTTGTGAAGGCCAAGACCATACCAGGGTTCAAAGAAGAACTAGAGAAGATCCCAGAGGATGGGCTCGTCAATGGCTACTATCCAGGCTGGGCAGAGATGGTGTCCCTGGCCTCTGTTTGCCAGCACCTGGCAATGGGCGACAGGGGCTGGGTCACTCGGTGATTCCCTGCTCTGTTCATTCCTTCGGGGGCGCCTGGCACTGGCCGCTGTCAACAGACAGGGCACTGGGCTCGATGGACCCTTGGTCTGACCCAGTCTGGCTGCTCTTATGTGGAGGGCGGGGGAGCAGCCCAAGTGGGTCTGGGACCCTAAGGAGACATGGGCTATGAGGGGGGGGAGCTGCAGCAGGGCACCTGGAGCTAGGGTTAGGGTTCCTGTAGGTCAGGCTTCCCACCCAAGGTTTAGGGTTTCTAAGGGTAGGGCATGTGGAGCTAGGGTTAGGGTTTCTGTGGGTAAGACACCTGGAGCTAGGGTTAGGATTTCTACTGGTAGGGATCCCGCCCTATTGTTTGGGTTTCTCTGGGTAGGGCACCTGGAGCTGGGTTAGGGTTCCAATTCGTAGGGCGTCCCGCCCTAGGGTTAGGGTTCCCATGGGTAGGGCACCTGGAGCTAGGGTTAGGGTTTCTATAGGAAGGGCTTCCTGCCCTAGGGTTAGGGTTTCTATGGGTAGGGTACCTGGAGCTAGGGTTAGGGTTTCTGTGGGTAGGGCACCTGGAGCTAGGGTTAGGGTTCCTATAGGTAGGGCACCTGGAGCTTTAGGGTTTCTACTGTTAGGGTACCTGGAGCTAGGGTTCGTGTTTCTAGGGGTAGGGCACCTGGAGTTAGGTTTAGGGTTTCTATTCGTAGGGCTTCCCGCCCTAGGGTTAGGGTATCTATGGGCAAGGCACCTGGAGCTAGGGTTAGGGTTTCTATGGGTAGGGTACCTGGAGCTAGGGTTAGGGTTTCTATGGATAGGGTACCTGGAGCTAGGGTTAGGGTTTCTATAGGCAGGACACCTGGAGCTTTAGGGTTTCTATTGTTAGGGTACCTGGAGCTAGGGTAAAGGTTTCTATGGGTAGGGCTCCCAGACATAGAGTTAGGGTTTCTATGGGTAGGGTACCTTGAGCTAGCATTCGGGTTCGGGTTCCTATAGGTAAGGCTTCCCACCCTAGGGTTGTGGTTTCTAAGGGTAGGGCACCTGGAGCTAGGATTAGGGTTTCCGTGGGTAGGGCTTCCCACCCTAGGATTAGCGTTTCTATGGGTAGAGCACCTGGAGCTAGGGGTAGGGTACCTATGGTTGGGCATCCTGCCCTTGGGTTAGGGTTTCTATGGGTAGAGCACCTGGAGCTAGGGGTAGGGTATCTATAGTTGGGCATCCCACCCTTGGGTTAGGGTTTCTATGGGTAGGGCACCTGGAGCTAGGGGTAGGGTATCTATAGTTGGGCATCCTGCCCTTGGGTTAGGGTTTCTATGGGTAGGGCACCTGGAGCTAGGGGTAGGGTATCTATAGTTGGGCTCCCGCCCTTGGGTTAGGGTTTCTATGGGTGGGGCACCTGGAGCTAGGGGTAGGGTTTCTATGGGTAGGGCACCTGCAGCTAGGGGTAGGGTATCTATAGTTGGGCATCCCGCCCTTGGGTTAGGGTTTCTATGGGTAGGGCACCTGGAGCTAGGGGTAGGGTATCTATAGTTGGGCTCCCGCCCTTGGGTTAGGGTTTCTATGGGTAGGGCACCTGCAGCTAGGGGTAGGGTATCTATAGTTGGGCATCCCGCCCTTGGGTTAGGGTTTCTATGGGTAGGGCACCTGGAGCTAGGGGTAGGGTATCTATAGTTGGGCTCCCGCCCTTGGGTTAGGGTTTCTATGGGTAGGGCACCTGGAGCTAGGGGTAGGGTATCTATAGTTGGGCTCCCGCCCTTGGGTTAGGGTTTCTATGGGTGGGGCACCTGGAGCTAGGGGTAGGGTTTCTATGGGTAGGGCACCTGCAGCTAGGGTCAAGGTTTCTACGGTTAGGGCGCCCAGACATAGGGTTAGGGTTTCTATGGGTAGGGCACCTGGAGCTAGGGTTCGGGTTGCTCTAGGTAGGGCACATGGAGCTAGGGGTGGGGGTGGGGTGGGGGGGGTTGCAGTGGAGAGGGTTTACCTGTGGTGTGCGGGGCCCAGGGGGTGGAGGGGACCTGGGGATATATGTGGCAGCCTTGGGGGCTGGGTCCGTGAGGTGCAGGAGGGATGAAGTGGGAAGGAGCTGGGGTCAGAGGGTGAAAGTTAAAGCTGCCCCGGGCCCCGCCCTCTGCACAAGTGAGCCCCTGGCACAGGTAAGCAGCTTCCCTTGGCCCCACCCCCTGTACAGGTGAGCCCCTAGCACAGGTATACAGCTCCCCTTGGCCCCACCCCCTATACAGGTGAGCCCCTAGCACAGATATACAGCTCCCTAGGCCCCACCCCCTGTACAGGTGAGCCCCTGGCACAGGTATACAGCTCCCCTTGGCCCCACCCCCTGTAGAGGTGAGCCCCTGGCACAGGTATACAGCTCCCTAGGCCCCACCCCCCTGTACAGGTGAGCTCCTGGCACAGGTATACAGCTCCCTAGGCTCCGCCCCCTGTACAGGTGAGCCCCTGGCACAGACATACAGCTCCCTAGGCCCCGCCCCCCTGCACAGGTGGGTGGCTGTGGGGCATTCCCCTCCCCACACCCCGTCTCTGGTTGAGGCTGCCCGTTGCCTAGCGCCCTCTCTGGTGTTACCGGTTGTCTGGAGATGGGGACCGGCTCCGGTTCCTGGAAGAGGCTCTGCCAGCCCCTGACACTGGTGCAGGGAGCCGCTCACCCCGTCCCGTCCCTCTTACCCTCCCCCCTGCCTGGCCATGGCCCAGCCCTGTTTAACTTTCTCTCCAGTGTTTATCCGTGAGCAAATATTGGCCTCTTGACATTAGCCGGGCCGGTTGGGCGAGGCCTTGGCTCTGCTGGGCTCCTCTTCCCTGGGCTCTGGTGCCGCTGTGGGGCTGCTGCCCGGGTCTGTGTGAGGGGGAAGGGAGTGTGCAGCCTGTGCTGGAAGATCCCCCCCTCGGTCCTGAATCCTAGCCCCAGCCCCTGTCGCTAACCTGAGCCTGTCCCCTGGTCTCAGCCACCTTCCCCTATTGAGGGGTATCTGCCCAAAGGGTTGTTGGCACAGCCCCCTGCTCGGGGTGTCCCGAAACCTCTGCCAGCCCGGAGCTGGGGCAGGATCCCTCGGTGACTCGCCCTGGTCTGTCTGCTCCCCGCAAAGCACAGTAGGGCTGGGGGCTGGGAGGCCGGATCCAGGGGGCCCCTGGGTCAGGCCATTCTTTGTAACCCCCTAACCCTGACCCCAGGCCTGGCACGATCACCGAGCTCCAACCCGAACCCTAAATGTGTCCCCCAGCCCAGCCTTGCCCCATGGGTGACCCTCACCACTGACCCAAATCACAGCCCATAACCCCTCACCCCGACATTAATTCCTGGACCTACCCTGGAAATGAACATTGATGGCTAATGGAAACCTTACCCCCTGCCCCTGAAGCTGGGCCTGGTTTTCTGCCCCCTGCTCCATTGAATGACCCCACTCGATGCTGACCCCTCGCCCCGAACCCGGGCCGTGTCTCTGGCTGAGCGCTTTGCGTGCCCCAGTGATTTCACCTTCAAGCTGCCATGTGCTCTGTGCACACAAATCTTATACCCATTACCGAGGGCAAAGCCGGGCAAGGTCCAGGGGAGGGAAAGGAGAAATAACAGTGACTCAGCCACCTGGCCAGGCGTGGAACCCAGGTTCCCAGACCCCTTGCTCTAACCACTAGACCCCACTCCTCTCCCAGAGCCGAGGAGAGAACCCAGGAGTCTTGGCTCCCAGCCCCCCCGCTCTGACCCACCAGCCCCCACTCCCCTCCCAGAGCCGGGGAAAGAACCCAGGAGTCCTGGCTCCCAGCCCCCCCTGCTCTGACCCACCAGCCCCCACACCTCTCCCAGTGCTGGGGAAAGAACCCAGGAGTCCTGGCTCCCAGCCCCCCCTGCTCCGACCCACCAGCCCCCCACTCCCCTCCCAGAGCCAGGGAAAGAACCCAGGAGTCCTGGCTCCCAGCCCTCCACCCTGTCCCCTCCCGGGCACTGTTGTGTCACCAGCTGGGCGAGGCCTGGCTCAGATGCGCACGTCGACCCCCGCAGGGGGTGAGTTTGTTTCTCAGGTGCCCAGGGTGACCTTTGATTTATTTGTTCTGTGGAATCTCAGCTGTTATTTATAGTTCCATGGAGAGTGCTCAGGGACGGGCCCCGGGCGCTGGCCCGGACATCCTGGCGGGCGGAGAGTTCTCCCGCTCCATGCTCTGGGCTGGGCCCTGAGAACCCATCACCCCCCTTGCTCCCTGCGCCCGGGTCCTGGGCACCCTGCTCCCACCCGCCCAGAACCGCCTGGGGCCAGTGCCGGAGGGGGCAGGGGAGAGATGAACTCCCTCAGCCTGGGAAGGCAGGTGATTCCACGCAGCATCACAGCAGCGCTGAGCAGTTCCACGCGTCGCCATGGCAGCCCATGCAGTGCCACACGGTTCTGTGCACTGTGCGGTTCTGTGCATCGCCATGGCAGCCCATGCAGTGCCACACGGTTCTGTGCACTGTGCGGTTCTGTGCATCGCCATGGCAGCCCATGCAGTGCCACACGGTTCTGTGCACTGTGTGGTTCTGTGCATCGCCATGGCAACCCATGGCAGCACCACACGGTTCTGTGTACCGTGCGGTTCTGTGCGTCGCCATGGCAGCCATGCAGTGCTACACGGTTCTGTGTACTGTGCGGTTCCTTGCATCACCATGGCAGCCCATGCAGTGTAATATGGTTCCGTGCATGCTGTGTGTCCATGAGTCAGCATGGCAGCACTGTGTGGTTCTGTGCGTCACCATGCCAGTGCTGCACGGTTTCATGCACTATGCAGTTCCGTGCATCGCTATGGCAGTGCTGAGTGGTTCATTGCATCACCATGGCAGCCTATGCAGCACCACATGGTTCCATGCATGTGTGGTTCCATGCGTCACCATGGCAGTGCTGAGTGGTTGTGTGTATTGCCATGGCAGTCCGTGCAGTGCCATGTGGTTCTGTGCACTGTGTGGTTCCGTGCATCGCCATGGCAGCCCATGCAGTGCCATGCAGTTCTGTGCATTGTGTGGGTCCACACATTGTCATGGCAATGCCGAGTGGTTCCGTGCATCACCATGGCAGAGCTGAGCGATTCCGTGCGTCGCCATGGCAGCGCTGAGCGGTTCCGTGCGTCGCCATGGCAGCCCTTGCAGTGCCACGCGGGTCCGTGCACTGTGTGGTTCCGTGCATCGCCATGGCAGTGCTGAGCGGTTCTGTGCATCGCCATGGCAGTCCATGCAGTGCCACACGGGTCCGTGCACTGTGTAGTTCCGTGCGTCGCCATGGCAGCCCATTTGGTGTCAGGCGGGTCCGTATATGGCCCTGGCAGCATGGCCCCGGGCAGGTGGTACCCTGGCTCCTTCCTCCCCAGGCTGGGCCCCCTGCCAGCTCCCCACCCCTGGCACCCTCCCAGTTTGCCGAGGGCTCAGGCTGGGGGGTAGCCCCCAACTGACTGGCTCGCTGAGCCCCCAGGAATCCCACGGCTCCTGGTCGAGGCAGGACCCTGCAGCAAACTGCTGTTCCCCTTTAAGGGGCCCGGGCCTGCCCCATTCACTCACCGGGGCCAGCTGGGGTTCATTAGAAAGGGCTGCCGGGCAGCTGCTTCCCCAGGCAGTGGGGCCAGCTGGGCTCTAGGAGGTGGCCCAGGGCAGGGAGCCATGAAAGGAGATGCTGGGGCAGACCCAGCCCCCGAGAGGCTACCAGGTAACCCCAAAAGGTGCTGGGGCACACCCAGAGTTTGCTTGGACTCCAGCCCAAGGAGGCTTCTCCTGGCCTGGGAACTGGCATCTGCTGCAGCCCGGCCCCTCGGTCCAGCCCCCACAGCTGTTAGCGCTGCTCCTCTGCCTTCCCCCCTTCTCCCACGGCCTGGCAGGTAGCGCCCCCCGTTCCCCCTGAGATGAGCTACCCAGGTCAGTCCCCAGCAGAGAGGCTGGATGGAGAGGCATGTGACTGGGGGGGGTCTCTGTGTAAGAAGGAGGCTGTGATGGGGGTCCCGACCATGGGGGCTCTGCAGCCCCATCACAATGGGGGCCAGTGCCTGGCGCAGTGGGGCCCTCGTCTCAGCCGGGTGTCCCTGTCGGTAGGGAGGCTGAGTGGGCAGAGATGTAACAGTGAAGCGGGCAGGACTGGGCGACGAGAGGAGGAAGTGAAAGGTCGCTGAAGCAGAACCAGCTGATAAATCCACTGGAATGCACCCGGGCAAGCTCCCCAGAACTCACTCTCCGGCGCACGGGGCCAGCGGGTGACACTGCCACCAGAAACTGCCTGAGGCTTATGTCGCAGACACAAGGAAGTTAACCTGGAGGAGAATGGACTTGTCAGACAGGGAGGCAGTGGGGAGAACCCAGGAGTCCTGGCTCCCAACCCCCCCTGCTCTGACTCATCAGCCCCCACTCCCTTCCCAGAGCCAGGGAGAGAACCCAGGAGTCCTGGCTCCCAACCCCCCCTGCTCTGACCTACCAGACCCCAATCCCTTCCCAGAGCTGGGCAGAGAACCCAGGAGTCCTGGCTCCCAGCCCCACCTGCTCCGACCCACCAGCCCCCACTCCCCTCCCAGAGCCGGGGACAGAACCCAGAAGTCCTGGCTCCCAGCCGTCCCACCCTATCCCCCCCAGACTCCAATCCCCTCCCAGAGCTGGGGAGAGAACCCAGGAGTCCTGGCTCCAGCCCCCCCTGCTCTGACCCACCAGCCCCCACTCCCCTTCCAGAGCTGGGGAGAGAACCCAGGAGTCCTGGCTCCCAGCCGTCCCGCCCTATCCCCCCCAGACTCCAATCCCCTCCCAGAGCCGGGGAGAGAACCCAGGAGTCCTGGCTCCCAGCCCCACCTGCTCTAACCCACCAGCTCCCACTCCCCTCCCAGAGCCGGGGAGAGAACCCAGGAGTCTTGGCTCCAGCCCCTCCTGCTCTGACCACCAGCCCCCACTCCCCTCCCAGAGCCGGGGAGAGAACCCAGGAGTCCTATTGGGAAAGGAAGAAATAATCAGACAGAAAATATCATGTTGCTTCTCAATAAATCCATGGTACCCCCACACCTTGAGTACTGTGGGCAGATGTGGTCTCCCCATCTCAAAAAAGATCTATTGAACTTGGAAAAGATTCAGAAAGGGGCAACAAAAGTGATGAGGGGTGTGGACTGGCTGCCGTGGGAGGAGAGTTTGTTCAGACTGGGACTGTTCAGCTTGGAACAGAGATGCCTAAGGGGGCATATGGCAGAGGTCTATACATTTATAGTTGTTTGAGAGAAAGTAAATAAGGGAGTGTTATTTACTCCTTCTCATAACACAAGAACTAGAGGTCACCTAATGAAATTAATAGGCAGCAGGTTTAAAAGAAACACAAAGATGTATTTCTTCACCCAACACACTGTTAACCTGTGGAACTCCTCGCCAGGGGATGTTGTGCGAAGGCCAAGACCATACCAGGGCTCAAAGAAGAACTAGAGAAGTTCCTAGAGGATGGGTCCATCGATGGCTACTAGCCAGGCTGGGCAGGGACGGTGTCGGTAGCCTCTGTTTGCCAGAGCTGGGAACGGGTGACAGGGGCTGGGTCGCTCCGTGAGTCCCTGTTCTGTTCACTCCCCCTGGAGCACCTGGCACTGGCTGCAGTCAGTGGACAGGACACTGGGCTGGATGGACCCTTGCTCTGACCCAGTAGGGCTGTTTTTATAGCACCCAGCCCCCCCTGCTGTAACCCACCAGCCCCCACTCCCCTCCCAGAGCCAGGGAGAGAACCCAGGAGTCCTGGCTCCCAGCCCCCCCGCTCTGACCCACCAACCTCCACTCCCCTCCCAGAGCTGAGGCGGGAACCCAGGAGTCTTGGCTCCCAGGCCCCCCTGCTCTCACTCACCAGCCCCCACTCCCCTCCCAGAGCTGGGGAGAGAACCCAGAAGTCCTGGCTCCCAGCCCCCCCTGCTCTAAACCTCCAGCCCCCACTCCCCTCCCAGAGCCAGGGAGAGAACCCAGGAGTCCTGGCTCCCAGCACCCCCTGCTCTAAACCCCCAGCCCCCACTCCCCTCTGTGATGAACTGGGACTGTTTTAATGTTTGCTCTGAACACTGTGTTGGTGCCTCAGTGTCCCCTGTGCAGTTCTTAAGTATCTAGGTGGTGGGATAAGGGTGTGTGTTTGCTGCAGAGGAAGGGGCCAGTGCCCCTAAATGCCTGGCACTCTGTCTCCTAGCAACTGATGGCCTGGGCCCCTCCTCTGCAAAGGTGCCAACTGAAAGTGTTGGAGACAAAGGGATCAGGTGACCTCCTGGCCCGGGAAAGGGGCTGAGCAGAGAGGAGGGGCTGGAGGGGGTGGTTAGTCTGGAGCTTGCTGGGGACGAGGAGTGAAGTGCAGACCGAGGGGTCTGGCTCACTGCCCCCCAGAATGGACCCGGCCGAGGGGTCTGGTTCGCTGTATCTACAAGCTCTGTTTTAGACCCTGTTCCTGTCATCGAATAAACCTCTGTTTTGCTGGCTAAGAGTCACGTCTGACTGCAAAGTGGGGGTGCAGAGCCCTGTGGCTTCCCCAGGACCCCGCCTGGGTGGGCTCGCTGTGGGAAGCGCACGGAGGGGCAGAGGATGCTGAATGCTCCAAGGAGAGACCCAGGAGGTGAAGACGTGTGAGCTTCTTGCCCTGAACAAGTCTGCTCCGAGGGAGAGGAGGCTCCCCAAAGTCCTGCCTGGCTTTGTGGGGAGCAGTTCCAGAGCATCGCCCGGGGACTCCGTGACAACTGGTGGCAGCGGAGGGAGATACTGCACCCCGTGGATGGCGCTTCCTGCAGTAAGTGACTGGGGAGCAGTAAAACAAAGGAGGGATAATGAGGACCAGGCGTGCTGAAGGCTAAGAGAGGGACGGTTTCAGGGGGCAGTTAACCTCTGGGAGTGTGTGACCAGCGAGAAGGACTGTTGGAGTAACAGGGTCCCCCTGAGGATTGCAGCGAGCAGTCTCAGGGGCGGAGGAGCTTGCTGCTCAACCCTGGGAGAGAGAAGGATTTTGCAGTAACAGGGTTCCCCTAGGGATTGCAGGAGCAGTCCCAGGGGCAGAGGAGTCTGCAGCTCGACCCTGGCAAAGAGGTGGTGACCACGAGAAGGGCTGGCACACCAGGGGTTCTTCCTGGAAACCATGGGGGAGCCAAGAGCACACAGGCCTGTGAGTCCAGAGCCACTTGGGAACGGTGAAGTGATGGCCTATCACCAGCTCCTTAAGAAGGACATTGTGATCCTGCGCACAAAGAGAGAGTTATGCATGGGGAAGTTCACCAAGGCACAGTTAATCGTGCAGTTGGAGGAGGACCGCTCTGAGGAGCAGATTCCTGACCCAGATGGGGCTACAGGAGGATCTGGGAGCAGCTGGAGCAGCAGCCAGGCATCCCCGAGAGTCTGGTCCCCAACCAGACAAGGGTCTTCACGATTGGGTTCCCCATCAGGGGATCGGAGACGGATGGGATTGGAGCAGAGCCCAAGAGAGCGAGAGGACCATGAGAGAGAGCAAGAGGCTGAGGAAAAGCTGCAGGAGAAGCAGCAGCAGCACGGACTGGTGATGGTGGAGCGGAGAGACATAGGGGGCTGCCCAGGGGTCAATGGGGAAACATGCCTGCAGGGGCGAGGCCCTGGGACAGAGGGAACTGTGGTGGTGCAGCCGCAGATGCTGAGGGGCTGTGGGACCTGGGTGAAGGTCCCTGGGGTCAAGCCCCTCGCCCTGCCTATGGCCCGGATCCCTGTGCAGACGCAGGAGGGGTCAGGCTGGCTGGTCATTGGGGTTCTCCAGGATATCGGCTGGGAGGCCCTGTTGGGGGGTGACTGTCTCCCCTTGGGACAGGATCCAGGCCCTGCTCCTGTAACTGCCGAGGGTTTGAATTTGAATCCAGGGAACCAATTGGCTGGGATGGAAATGGTCAGTGAAAATGCAAATGACCTGGCTGGCAGTGGGGAGGGGCTGCTGGGCTCAGGATACCTGCCTACCTGTAACCAGCCCCCTGGGACTGAGGGGGAGGGAGAGATGCTCCCCGCCCCCCTGCACACTGGAGAGGGGGCTCACGCTGGCTCTGATGCTGAGACCAGAGCAGAGAGCTCGCTGCCTGCCCCCACTGGGACAGCCAGGGCAGCGCTGAGCACGGGGGGAGCTGAGACCCCAGCTGAGTGGGGAGACACCCAGGCAAGGCAGGTCAGCTGCCAACCAGGTTTGCCTGGTCCAGACGTGCTGCTGGGAAATGATTACATAGCAGGGAGGGAGCTACCAGGGACAAGGCTCAGAGGGGCTGGGACCCCAGGCCCAGCCAGTGAGAGGGGGATGGAGAACTTGGCCCTGGCAGACACGGATAACATGTGCATCTTTAGCCAGACCTGGGATGAACAGGTGTCCCAGGTGAAGAGGGGGCTGGGCTGCCTCAAGGAGGTGGGACTGATGGTAAAAGCTGGAAACTGTAAGGTGGGGACAGCAGAGATGTTGTATATGGACCACAAGGTGGGGAGTGGCTGCCCAAGGCCGATCGGGGCTCTTAACAAAGAGAGGCCAAATTGCAGCCCAGAGTGCTGGGAGAAGACCCTGTCCCAGTTTAAACCCCAGGGGTATTGGGGGGCAAAAGGGTACAGGCCGCATAAACCTTCCCACCTGCAGCCTGCAAGTGCCATCAAGCAGGCTGAAGCAAAGAGAGGGCACAAAACTGGGAGGGCCTGGTGTAACTCACACCAAGGAATCGGAGAGATGCTGGGGCATCCGTGGGAATATTGGTGGGTTCGAACTTCCCCAGGTCACTGGCTGGAGTGACCTGGCTCAGTTCGGTCTCGAAGGGGGGAGAGATGTGATGAACTGGGACTGTTTTAATGTTTGCTCTGAACACTGTGTTGGTGCCTCAGTGTCCCCTGTGCAGTTCTTAAGTATCTAGGTGGTGGGATAAGGGTGTGTGTTTGCTGCAGAGGAAGGGGCCAGTGCCCCTAAATGCCTGGCACTCTGTCTCCTAGCAACTGATGGCCTGGGCCCCTCCCCTGCAAAGGTGCCAACTGAAGGTGTTGGAGACAAAGGGATCAGGTGACCTCCTGGCCCGGGAAAGGGGCTGAGCAGAGAGGAGGGGCTGGAGGGGGTGGTTAATCTGGAGCTTGCTGGGGACGAGGAGTGAAGTGCAGACCTAGGGGTCTGGCTCACTGCCCCCCAGAATGGACCCGGCCGAGGGGTCTGGTTCGCTGTACCTACAAGCTCTGTTTTAGACTCTGTTCCTGTCATCGAATAAACCTCTGTTTTGCTGGCTAAGAGTCACGTCTGACTGCCAAGTGGGGGTGCAGAACCCTGTGGCTTCCCCAGGACCCCGCCTGGGTGGGCTCGCTGTGGGAAGCACACGGAGGGGCAGAGGATGCTGAATGCTCCAAGGAGAGACCCAGGAGGTGAAGACGTGTGAGCTTCTTGCCCTGAACAAGTCTGCTCCGAGGGAGAGGAGGCTCCCCAAAGTCCTGCCTGGCTTTGTGGGGAGCTGTTCCAGAGCATCGCCCGGGGACTGCGTGACACCCTCCCAGAGCCGGGGAGAGAACCCAGGAGTCCTGGCTCCCAGCCCCCACTCCCCTCCCAGTGCTGGGATGGACAGGTAGGCTCTGCCCTTCAGATGCTATTTATATTTGGTGTGATGTTTGCTGTAACGATAAACGGACTCCAAGGGCATGAGCGTTGGTAACGAGCTCTCTTTGAAGCACTGATTAAGCACTCGTCTCCTTAAGGAGGGAAACACCCTGTTTATAAAAGGTAAATTAGTTATCCTGCCCTGACGTCAATGCAGCATTCTCGAGAACTGAGCAGCAGGAGGGGGCATGTAAACAGCCAGTCACTTGGACACAAGGGGTCCCACGTGCCGCAGTATCATGGTTATGCCTGGCCACATGGCCCACCAGCTCACTCGCTCACTCCCACACATCCCACCTGCTCGCACGTGGGCTGTGCGCTGTCACCCCCACACATCCCATCTGCTCGCACACAGGCTGGACGCTGTCACTCACACATGTCCCTCTTGCTCACACGGGGCTAAGTGCTGTCACTGTGGCATGTCCCGCCTGCTTGCACGCAGCTAAGTGTTGTCACTCCCGCACGTCCCACCTGCACACACATGGGCTATGCGCTGTAGCTCACACACTTCCCACCTGCTTCACATGGGCTGCATTGTCACTCCCGCATGTACCATCTGCTCGCACACTGGCTGTGCGCTTTCCCTCCAATATGTACCACCTGCTCGCACACGGCAAAGTGCTGTCACTCACGCACATCCCACCTTCTTGCACGTGGCTAAGTGCCATCATTCACACATGTCCCACCTGCTTGCACACAGGCTGTGCGCTGTCACTCACACACATCCCACCTGCTCGCACACAGGCTGTGCGCTGTCACTCACACATGTCCCACCTGCTCGCACGTGGGCTGTGAGCTGTCACTCACACAGCCACGGGCCCCCATCCTCCAGGGTAGCGAGGTGCTTGGGGATGTGGGTGGGAGTCGCCCCTGCACTCACAGGCCATGTGTCGCAAACCGGGGCAGCTCACATTAATTTCTGCAGCCAGGGGAAGGCCGGGCCGCTGGCTCGGGCAGAAGACCCTGGGTCAAGTCCCTGCTGCCTGGGTGGGACCCTCTGCCCTGATATTCCTGGCCTGGCAGGGGGTGGGGGGCAGGGTGTGTGTGAGGATGCACCAGGAGAAGCCCAGAGGCCATGGGGATGGGGGTGCCCAGAGCAAGAAATCCTCCGCTCAGGCAGCCAGCCTGGCTCTTTCAAGCTCCCTTGCACCAGGTTCTAGCAACAGGCTTTCTCCAAATATTTGCCCAGCTATTGAAAGAGTTGTCGCCAGCAGCTCCCTGCTCCGCGCTTGGCACCGCCCGCTCTGCGGCCCCTCGCCCTGGCAGGGCAGCAGCCCCCCACCCAGCCCCCCAGGTTCTGGGGTGCTGGCTGCCAGGGCCCGCTGGCATTGTGGGGTGTGGTGTGGGGCGCGGGCTCCGTTATCAGCTGGATTGCTGTGGTTTGGACCGACGCCTGGGGGCCCCTCCCACCTGTTCTCCTCCCTCTATGAAATCCAACATCCCTCTGGGCGGCACTTCAGCTCCCAGCAAGATCCTGGAGGCTACCCTGCTGCATCCTCCTCTCCAGAGCCCGGCACCGGCCCCTCCGGCACCCGCCTGCTCCCCCCGCCCATGAGGACCCATGACGGGAGCGTGGGGATGACGCCTGTGGTGCTCTGCCTCTGGGCCGCCCTGGTCCTGGCCTCCATGGGGGGTGAGTTCCCAGGGGACCACCGGGGGGAGGACAAGCCATGGGGTAGGGGTGGGGCAGCTAAGCCCCTGGGACACAGGGGGCTACAGAATTGGCTGGCAGCCCCGTGTCCCTGGCATCCCAGCCCCCAGGATACATCCCCCAGCCCTCTATGGCTGCCAGGACACAGCCCAGGCCCTTGGCATCCCAGCCACCCCATGGCACCCTATAGTGTGTGAGTGTGGGGGCATGAATGGAGGAGAAGTGTGGGGAGAGGGGTGGAAGGGGTAATTGGAGGCAGTGTGGGGGGATGGAGAGGTGTGGAGGGGATGGGGATGGATGGATGGAAGTGAGGGGGATGGAGGGGTGGATGAAGGAGGGGAGTGGGGGGATCGAGGAGTGTGGGGGGTTACAGGGATGGATGGATGGAAGTGAGGGGGTTGGAGGGGTGGATGAAGGTGGGGCGTGGGGGGATGGAGGGGTGTTGGGGGGACAGGGATGGCTGGCTGGAGGTGGGGGTTGCAGGGGTGGATGAAGGAGGGGTGTGGAGGGATGGAGGAGTGTGGGGGAGACAGGGATGGCTGGCTGGAGGTGGGGATTGCAGGGGTAGATGAAGGAGGGGTGTGGGGAATGGAGAGTTGTGGGGGCACAGGGGGAGGGATAGATGGAGCTGTGTGGGGGATGGAGGCGTGGATGCAGGAGGGGTTGGGGGGAGGAGTGGTGGTGGTGATGGATGAAGGAGGAGTGTGGGGGCACAGGAGGAGGGATGGACGGAGCTGTGGGGGATGGAGGGGTGGATGCAGGAGGGGTTGGGGGAGGAGTGGTGGGGTGATGGATGAAGGAGGGGTGTGGGGGCACAGGGGGAGGGATAGATGGAGCTGTGTGGGGGATGGAGAGGTGGATGCAGGAGGGGTTGGGGGGAGGAGTGGTGGGGTGATGGATGAAGGAGGGGTGTGGGGGCACAGGGGGAGGGATGGACGGAGCTGTGTGGGGGATGGAGGGGTGGATGCAGGAGGGTAGGGGGGAGGAGTGGTGGTGGTGGTGGTGGGGTGGATGGATGGACGGACGAGGGGATGGAAGGACAGTCCCCAGTCCTGCCCTTAGGACGGAAGAATCCCAGGCACCGCTACAGACTAGGGACCGAGTGACTGGGCAGCAGTTCTGCAGAAAAGGACCTGGGGGTCACAGTGGACAAGAAGCTGGATATGAGTCAGCAGTGGCCCTTGTTGCCAGGAAGGCTAACGGCATTTGGGGCTGTATAAGTGGGGGTGTGGAGCTGGGGGGATGGAGGGAGCAGGGGAGAGGAGTGGGGTGTGTGTAGGGGATGGAGAGGGGGGTATGGCAGCACCCCAAGGGTCCGGTCTATGCCCCAGTCTGTCACCAGTCCCACGGCCCCAGTGACTCACCCACCACCTCCGACACCAGCCCCCCGCACCCCGGTGGCTCCGCCAGCCCTGCCAGGCTCCGGCTGGGCCTGCTGCCACGGGGTGGGATGCGGGCGATCTGGCCCAGACTGGTCCCTGCGCGGCCCAGACGGGAAGGGCTGGGCTGAGCCAGAGCCACCAGCCGGCTCAGCTGGACTGGCCAGCTCCGGCTCCTCCTCTTGGCCCCAGTCCTAGGGGTGATCAGGGGCCGTGCCGCTCCCCAACGGCTGCCCGGGTCCCAGCCCCCAGGTTTCCGACCCATCAGGTGCGCCCTGGAGTCTCCAGGAACTAAAGATTAACCGTCAATGAAAGACGTGTCATGGCAGGAAATCTCCAGGAATGCGCCCGACTGCATTTGGCAACACCGGGTCCCCGCCCCTCCCCAGCCGCCGGCTCTGTCCTGGGGGTGCCCTCGGGGAGCTCTGTGCTGGGGGGCGGCTGCAGCTGGGTCTGCTAGGGCCCTGTTCGTGGCACCCCAGGCAGTGGAGTGTGTCCCCTACCCCCCCGGCACTGGTCCCAGGCAGCGTTAACCCTCGGTACGCTGGGTAGTCAGGCAAAGTGCAGAGGGAAACTGAGGCAGGCACAGAGATGTGATGGAAAATTCCCACTTCCTAGCCTCCCCCTACTTCTGGGGTGACCCAGCCAGCTGAGACTGCAGGGGTTAGTGTCCCCATGGACTGGGCGGGGCTGGGGCTAGGGGCATTCCCCCCCTCCCAACCGGGCCGCTCTGTGTGCCGTGGGGCAGGAGTGAGACAAATCTAGAGTATTCCCTGCAGGAGGGAGAACTGGGAATCCCACTGCAGGGATGCTGCTGTTAAGGGCTCCTCTGTGCTTGTTCCACGTAGACCCCCATAACCCGATCCCTCCTCCCTCCCATGGATCAGTGGGGCTGGGCCCTGCTTGCGAAGGGCTGTGTCGGGCGGGTGTCGGCCGCCAATGCAGAGAGAACTTCCAGCTCTTCAGGGCGCGGAGGAGAAGGGAGGCGGCAGGGGAGAGAGGTGCTATTCCAGAAGAAGGTTCCCCTCAGCTCTGGGAGGGGCGGGGGGGGGCGGTGAGTAACAGCAGGGGGGGCTGGGAGCCAGGACTCCTGGGTTCTTTCCCTGGCTCTGAGAGGGGAGTGGGAGCTGGTGGGTCAACGCAGGGGGGCTAGGAGCTAGGACTCCTGGGTTCTCTCTCTGGCTCTGGGAGGGGAGTGGGGGCTGGTGGGTCAGAGCAGGGGGGCTGGGAGCCAGGACTCCTGGGTTCTCTCCCCGGCTGTGGGAGGGGAGTGGGGGCTGGTGGGTCAGAGCAGGGGGGCTGGGAGCCAGGACTCCTGGGTTCTCTCCCCGGCTGTGGGAGGGGAGTGGGGGCTGGTGGGTTAGAGCAGGGGGGGCTGGGACCCAGGACTCCTGGGTTCTCTCCCTGGCTCTGGGAGGGGAGTGGGGGCTGGTGGGTCAGAGCAAGGGGGCTGGGAGCCAGGACTCCTGGGTTCTCTCCCCGGCTCTGGGAGGGGAGTGGGGGCTGGTGGGTTAGAGCAGGGGGGGCTGGGACCCAGGACTCCTGGGTTCTCTCCCTGGCTCTGGGAGGGGCGTGGGGGCTGGTGGGTCAGAGCAGGGGGGCTGGGAGCCAGGACTCCTGGGTTCTCTCCTTGGCTCTGGGAGGGGAGTGGGGGCTGGTGGGTCAGAGCAGGGGGGGCTGGGACCCAGGACTCCTGGGTTCTCTCCTCAGCTCTGGGAGGGGCGTGGGGGCTGGTGGGTCAGAGCAGGGGGGCTGGGAGCCAGGACTCCTGGGTTCTCTCCCCGGCTCTGGGAGGGGAGTGGGGGCTGGTGGGTCAGAGCAGGGGGGCCGGGAGCCAGGATTCCTGGGTTCTCTCCCCGGCTCTGGGAAGGGAGTGGGGGCTGGTGGGTTAGAGCAGGGGGTGCTGGGAGCCAGGACTCCTGGGTTCTCTCCCCAGCTCTGGGAGGGGAGTGGGGGCTGGTGGGTCAGAGCAGGGGGGCTGGGAGCCAGGATTCCTGGGTTCTCTTCCCGGCTCTGGGAAGGGAGTGGGGGCTGGTGGGTTAGAGCAGGGGGTGCTGGGAGCCAGGACTCCTGGGTTCTCTCCTTGGCTCTGGGAGGGGAGTGGGGGCTGGTGGGTCAGAGCAGGGGGGCTGGGAGCCAGGACTCCTGGGTTCTCTCCCCAGCTCTGGGAGGGGAGTGGGGGCTGGTGGGTCAGAGCAGCGGGGCTGGGAGCCAGGACTCCTGGGTTCTCTCCCCAGCTCTGGGAGAGGAGTGGGGGCTGGTGGGTCAGAGCAGGGGGGTCTGGGAGGCAGGGCTCCTGGGTTCTCTCCCCGGTTCTGGAATGGGATTTGGTTCATGCCAGGGTCTGGATACAGGGGAAGCAGTTTGCATGATGGTCCATAATTGTCAGTAGCCCCCAGAGCTGGGGATAGACCCCTTGGTTATCACTGAGAAGGAGAGATGGGGGGGTTGCCCTGGTCACCCCAGAGCCACCTGAATTTGCCTTTGCGAGTTGGAAGGTGGTTTCTGAGGGAATAGGGACCCACGTAAAGCGGTGAGGAATGTGCAGAGGAGAGAGGCTGGAAATCGGCAGGCAGGGAGAGAGGGCTCTCGAGGCGGGAAAACCAGAGATTTTGGTGCCAAAACCTCTGAGAAACGACATTGGGGTGTAAACCAGCCTTAGGTCCTGTTGCAAATACTGGCTTGAAACGATAACATTGGAGATAAAATACTGAGCACAAATATCATTGCAAACAGGGACAGAACTACACACCATTGACCCAAACTCCTCTACCAGCAATGACAGCCTCACGACCTCGATCGTGTCAACCACGGCAACCACCTCCTCTACTACCAATAGCAGAACCTGGACCTCGACCGAGTCCACCACGGGAACCTCCTCCTTCCACAGAGAGAGCAGCCCCACGACCTCGGCCGAGTCCACCACAGGAACCTTGTCCTTTTCCAACGAGAGCAGCCCCACGACCTCGGCCGAGTCCACCACGGGAACCTCCTCGTTTTCCAGCGAGAGCAGCCCCACGACCTCGGCCGAGTCCACCACGGGAACCTCCTCGTTTTCCAGTGAGAGCAGCTCCACAACCTTGGACGACTCCACCACAGGTCCCTCCTCCTCTCCCAGGGAGAGCAGCCTCACGACCTCGGCCGAGTCCACCACAGGAACCTCCTCCTCTTCCAGCGAGAGAAGCCCTACGACCTTGGCTGAGTCCACCACGGGCACCTTCTCCTCTCCCAGCAAGAGCAGCCCGACGACCTCGGCAGAGTCCACCACGGGAACCTCCTCCTCTCCCAGCAAGAGCAGCCCGACGATCTCGGCAGAGTCCACCACAGGAACCTCCTCCTCTCCAAGCGAGAGCAGCCCCACGACCTCGGCCGAGTCCACCACGGGAACCTCCTCCTCTCCCAGTGAAAGCAGCCCCACGACCTCGGCCGAGTCCACCACAGGAACCTCCTCCTCTCCCAGCGAGAGCAGCCCCACGTCCTCGGCCGAGTCAACCACGGGAACCTCCTCCTCTCCCAGCGAGAGCAGCCCCACGATCTCGGCCAAGTCAACCACAGGAACCTACTCCTCGCCCAGCGAGAGCAGCCCCATGACCTCAGCAGAGTCCACCACGGGAACCTCCTCCTCTCCCAGGCAGAGCAGCCCCATGACCTCGGCCGAGTCCACCACGGGCACCTCCTCCTCTCCCAGCGAGAGCAGCCCCACAACGTCGGCTGAGTCGACCATGGGAACCTCCTCCTCTCCCAGCGAGAGCAGCCGACCGACCTCGGCCGAGTCCACGACGTGGCCCTCCTCCTCTTCTAGTGAGAGCAGCCCCATGACCTCGGCCGAGTCCACCATGGGAACCTCCTCCTATACCAGCGAGAGCAGCCAAATGACCTCGGCCGAGCCCACCAAGGGAACCTCTTCCTCTCCCACTGAGAGCAGCCCGACGACCTCGGCCGAGTCCACAACGGGAACCTTCTCCTCTCCCAGCGAGAGCAGCCCCACGACCTCGGCTGAGTCCACCACGGGAACCTCCTCCTCTCCCAGCGAGAGCAGCCCCACGACCTCGGCTGAGTCCACCACGGGAACCTCCTCCTCTCCCAGCGAGGTCAGCCCTACAACCTCGGCCGAGTCCACCAAGGAAACCTCCTCCTCTCCCAACGAGAGCAGCCCCATGACCTCGGCCGAGTCCACCACGGGAACCTCCTCCTCTCCCAGCGAGAGCAGCCCCACGACCTCGGCTGAGTCCACCACGGGAACCTCCTCCTCTCCCAGCGAGGTCAGCCCTACAACCTCGGCCGAGTCCACCAAGGAAACCTCCTCCTCTCCAAGCGAGAGCAGCCCCACAACGTCGGCTGAGTCCACCACGGGAACCTCCTCTCCCAGAGAGAGCAGCCCCACGACCTCGGCCGAGTCCACCACGGGGCTCTCCTCCTCTCCCACCGAGAGCACCCCCACGACCTCGGCCGAGTCGACCACGGGGCTCTCCTCCTCTTCCAGTGAGAGCAGCCCCAGGACCTCAGCCGAGTCCACCATGGGAACCTCCTCCTCTCCCAGAGAGAGCAGCCCCACGACCTCGGCCGAGTCCACCATGGGAACCTCCTCCTCTCTCACCAAGACCAGCCCCACGACCTCAGCCGAGTCCACCACGGGCCCTTACTCCTCTCCCAGCGAGAGCAGCACTACGACCTCAGCAGAGTCCACCATGGGAACCTCCTCGTTTTCCAGCGAGAGCAGCCCCATGACCTCGGACGACTCCACCACAGGTCCCTCCTCCTCTCCCAGGGAGAGCAGCCTCACGACCTTGGCCGAGTCCACCACAGGAACCAACTCATCTCCCAGGGAGACCAGCCCCAAGACCTTGGACGAGTCCACCACAGGGCCCTCCTCCTCTCCCAGCGAGAGCAGCACTACGACCTCGGCAGAGTCCACCACGGGAACCTCCTCCTCCTCTCCCAGCGAGAGCAGCCCCACGACCTCGGCCGAGTCCACCACGGGCTCCTCCTCCTCTCCCAGCGAGAGCAGCCCTACGACCTCGGACAAGTCCACCACGGGAACGTCCTCCTCTCCCAGAGAGAGCAGACCCACGACCTTGGACGCGTCAACCACAGGCCCCTCCACCTCTCCCAGTGAGAGCAGCACTACGACCTCGGCAGAGTCCACCATGGGAACCTCCTCCTCTCCCAGCAAGAGCAGCCCCACGACCTCGGCAGAGTCCACCATGGGAACCTCCTCCTCTACCAGCGAGAGCAGCCAAACAACCTCGGCCGAGCCCACCAAGGGAACCTCTTCCTCTCCCACTGAGAGCAGCCTCCTGACATCGGCCGAGTCCACCATGGGGCCCTACTCTTCTTCCAGCGAGAGCAGCCCCACGACCTCGTCCGAGTCCACCACGGGCTCCACCTCCTCCCCCAGCGAGAGCAGCCCCACGACCTCGGCCGAGTCCACCACGGGAACCTCCTCGTTTTCCAGTGAGAGCAGCTCCACAACCTTGGACGACTCCACCACAGGTCCCTCCTCCTCTCCCAGGGAGAGCAGCCTCACGACCTCGGCCGAGTCCACCACAGGAACCTCCTCCTCTTCCAGCGAGAGAAGCCCTACGACCTTGGCTGAGTCCACCACGGGCACCTTCTCCTCTCCCAGCAAGAGCAGCCCGACGATCTCGGCAGAGTCCACCACGGGAACCTCCTCCTCTCCCAGCAAGAGCAGCCCGACGACCTCGGCAGAGTCCACCACAGGAACCTCCTCCTCTCCAAGCGAGAGCAGCCCCACGACCTCGGCCGAGTCCACCACGGGAACCTCCTCCTCTCCCAGTGAAAGCAGCCCCACGACCTCGGCCGAGTCCACCACAGGAACCTCCTCCTCTCCCAGGCAGAGCAGCCCCACGACCTCGGCCGAGTCCACAAAGGGAACCTCCTCCTCTCCCAGCGAAAGCAGCCCCACGACCTCGGCCGAGTCCACCACGGGCACCTACTCCTCTCCCAGCGAGAGCAGCCCCACAACGTCGGCTGAGTCGACCATGGGAACCTCCTCCTCTCCCAGCGAGAGCAGCCGACCGACCTCGGCCGAGTCCACCACGTGGCCCTCCTCCTCTTCCAGTGAGAGCAGCCCCATGACCTCGGCCGAGTCCACCATGGGAACCTCCTCCTCTACCAGCGAGAGCAGCCAAACGACCTCGGCCGAGCCCACCAAGGGAACCTCTTCCTCTCCCACTGAGAGCAGCCCGACGACCTCGGCCGAGTCCACAACGGGAACCTTCTCCTCTCCCAGCGAGAGCAGCCCCACGACCTCGGCTGAGTCCACCACGGGAACCTCCTCCTCTCCCAGCGAGGTCAGCCCTACAACCTCGGCCGAGTCCACCAAGGAAACCTCCTCCTCTCCCAACGAGAGCAGCCCCATGACCTCGGCCGAGTCCACCACGGGAACCTCCTCCTCTCCCAGCGAGAGCAGCCCCACGACCTCGGCTGAGTCCACCACGGGAACCTCCTCCTCTCCCAGCGAGGTCAGCCCTACAACCTCGGCCGAGTCCACCAAGGAAACCTCCTCCTCTCCAAGCGAGAGCAGCCCCACAACGTCGGCTGAGTCCACCACGGGAACCTCCTCTCCCAGAGAGAGCAGCCCCACGACCTCGGCCGAGTCCACCACGGGGCTCTCCTCCTCTCCCACCGAGAGCACCCCCACGACCTCGGCCGAGTCCACCACGGGGCTCTCCTCCTCTTCCAGTGAGAGCAGCCCCAGGACCTCAGCCGAGTCCACCATGGGAACCTCCTCCTCTCCCAGAGAGAGCAGCCCCAGGACCTCAGCCGAGTCCACCATGGGAACCTCCTCCTCTCCCAGAGAGAGCAGCCCCACGACCTCGGCCGAGTCCACCATGGGAACCTCCTCCTCTCCCAGCGAGATCAGCCCTACAACCTCGGCCGAGTCCACCAAGGAAACCTCCTCCTCTCCCAGCGAAAGCAGCCCCACAACGTCGGCCGAGTCCACCACGGGAACCTCCTCCTCTCCAAGCGAGAGCAGCCCCACAACGTCGGCCGAGTCCACGACGGGAACCTCCTCCTCTTCCAGTGAGAGCAGCCCCACGACCTCGGCCGAGTCCACCATGGGAACCTCCTCCTCTCCCAGCGAGAGCAGCCCCACGACCTCGGCCGAGTCCACCACGGGAACCTCCTCCTCTCCCAGCGAGAGCAGCCCGACGACCTCAGCAGAGTCCACCACGGGAACCTCCACCTCTTACAGCGAGAGCAGCCCCACGACCTCGGCTGAGTCCACAGCGGGAACCACCTCCTCTCCCAGCGAGAGCAGCACGACGACCCTGGCCGAGTCCACCACGGGCCCCACCTCCTCTCCCAGTGAGACCAGCCCCATGACCTCGGCCGAGTCCACAGCGGGAACCTTCTCCTCTCCCAATGAGAGCAGCCCCACAACCTCGGCCGAGTCCACCACTGGCCCCTCCTCCTCTCCCAGGGAGAGCAGCCCCACGACCTCGGCCGAGTCCACCACGGGCCCCTCCTCCTCTTCCAGCGAGAGCAGCCCCACAACCTCGGCGGAGTCCACAGCGGGAGCCTTCTCCTTTCCCAGCGAGAGCAGCCCCACGACCTCGGCCGAATCGACCACGGGAACCTCCTCCTCTCCCAGTGAAAGCAGCCCCACAACCTCGGCTGAGTCCACCATGGGGCTCTCCTCCTCACCCAGCGAGAGCAGCCCCACGACCTCGGCCGAGTACACCACTGGCCCCTCCTCCTCTCCCAGGGAGAGCAGCCCCACGACCTCGGCCGAGTCCACCACGGGAACCTCCTCCTCTTCCAGCAAGAGCAGCCCTACGACCTCGGCCGAGTCCACCACGGGAACCACCTTCTCTCCCAGCGAGAGCAGGACGATGACCCCGGCCGAGTCCACCATGGGCCTCACCTCCTCTTCCAGTGAGACCAGCCCCACGACCTCGGCTGAGTCGACCACGGGAACCTACTCCTCTCCCAGCGAGAGCAGCCCGACGACCTCGGCCGAGTCCACCACGGGCCCCACCTCCTCTCCCAGTGAGACCAGCCCCACGACTTCGGACGAGTCCACAGCGGGAACCTTCTCCTCTCCCAACGAGAGCAGCCCCATGACCTCGGCCGAGTCGACCACGGGAACCTCCTCCTTCCCCAGCGAGAGCAGCCCCACAACCTCGGCCGAGTCCACCACAGGCCCCTCCTCCTCTCCCAGCGAGAGGAGCCCCACGACCTTGGCCGAGTCCACCACGGGAACCTCCTCCTCTTCCAGCGAGAGGATCCCCATGACCTCGGCCGAGTCCATCACGGGAACCTCCTCCTCTCCCAGCGAGAGCAGCCCCACGACCTCGGCCGAGTCCACCACGGGCCCCACCTCCTCTCCCAGTGAGACCAGCCCCACGACCTCGGCCGAGTCCACAATGGGAACCTTCTCCTCTCCCAACGAGAGCAGCCCCATGACCTCGGCCGAGTCGACCACGGGAACCTCCTCCTTTCGCAGCAAGAGCAGCCCCACAACCTCGGCCGAGTCCACCACAGGCCCCTCCTCCTCTCCCAGCGAGAGGAGCCCCACAACCTTGGCCGAGTCCACCACGGGAACCTCCTCCTCTTCCAGCGAGAGGATCCCCATGACCTCGGCCGAGTCCATCACGGGAACCTCCTCCTCTTCCAGGGAGAGCAGCCCCACGACCTCGGCCGAGTCCACCATGGGCTCCTCCTCTACCAGCGAGAGCAGCCAAACGACCTCGGCCGAGTCCACCACAGGAACCTCCTCCTCTTCCAGTGAGAGCAGCCCCACGACCTCGTCCGAGTCCACCACAGGCCCCTCCTCCTCTCCCAGCGAGAGCAGCCCCACGACCTCGGCCGAGTCCACCATGGGAACCTCCTCCTCTACCAGCGAGAGCAGCCAAACGACCTCGGCCGAGCCCACCAAGGGAACCTCTTCCTCTCCCACTGAGAGCAGCCCGACGACCTCGGCCGAGTCCACAACGGGAACCTTCTCCTCTCCCAGCGAGAGCAGCCCCACGACCTCAGCTGAGTCCACCACGGGAACCTCCTCCTCTCCCAGCGAGATCAGCCCTAAAACCTCGGCTGAGTCCACGAAGGAAACCTCCTCCTCTCCCAGCGAAAGCAGCCCCACAACGTCGGCCGAGTCCACCATGGGAACCTCCTCCTCTCCAGGCGAGAGCAGCCCCACAACGTCGGCTGAGTCCACGACAGGAACCTCCTCCTCTTCCAGTGAGAGCAGCCCCATGACCTCGGCCGAGTCCACCATGGGAACCTCCTCCTCTCCCAGCGAGAGCAGCCCCACGACCTCGGCCGAGTCCACCACGGGAACCTCCTCCTCTCCCACCAAGACCAGCCCCACGACCTCGGCCGAGTCCACAACGGGCCCTTCCTCCTCTCCCAGCGAGAGCAGCCCTACGACCTCGGCTGAGTCCACCACGGGAACCACCTCCTCCCCCACCGAGAGCAGCCCCACGACCTCAGCTGTGACCACCACGGGAACCTCCTCCTCTCCCAGCGAGAGCAGCCCCATAACGTCGGCCGAGTCCACCACGGGAACCTCCTCCTCTCCTGGCGAGTGCAGCCCTACGACCTCGGCCGAGTCCACCACGGGCCCCACCTCCTCTCCCATTGAGACCAGCCCCATGACCTCGGCCGAGTCCACAGCGGAAACCTTCTCCTCTCCCAACGAGAGCAGCCCCACAACCTCGGCCGAGTCCACCACTGGCCCCTCCTCCTCTCCCAGGGAGAGCAGCCCCACGACCTCGGCCGAGTCCACCACTGGCCCCTCCTCCTCTCCCAGCGAGAGGAGCCCCACGACCTCGGCCGAGTCCACAGCGGAAACCTACTCCTCTCCCAACGAGAGCAGCCCCACGACCTCGGCCGAGTCCACCACTGGCCCCTCCTCCTCTCCCAGGGAGAGCAGCCCCACGACCTCGGCCGAGTCCACCACAGGAACCTCCTCCTCTTCCAGCGAGAGCAGCCCCACGACCTCGGCCGAGTCCACCATGGGCCCCTCCTCCGCTCCCAGCGAAAGCAGCCCGACGACCTCGGCCGAGTCCACCACGGGAACCTCCTCCTCTTCCAGTGAGAGCAGCCCCACGACCTCGGCTGAGTCTACCATGGGGCTCTCCTCCTCGCCCAGCGAGAGTAGCCCCAGGACCTCAGCCGAGTCCACCACGGGCCAAACCTCCTCTCCCAGTGAGACCAGTCCCACGACCTCGGCGGAGTCCACAGCGGGAACCTTCTCCTTTCCCAGCGAGAGCAGCCCCACGACCTTGGCCGAATCGACCACGGGAACCTCCTCCTCTCCCAGCGACAGCAGCCCCACGACCTCGGACAAATCCACCACGGGAACCTCCTTCTCTTCCAGTGAGAGCAGCCCCAGGAGCTCGGCCGAGTCCACCATGGGAACCTCCTCCTCTCTCACCGAGAGCAGCCCCACGACCTCGGCCGAGTCCACCACGGGAACCTCCTCCTCTTCCAGCAAGAGCAGCCCTACGACCTCGGCCGAGTCCACCACGGGAACCACCTCCTCTCCCAGCGAGAGCAGCACGATGACCCTGGCCGAGTCCACCATGGGCCCCACCTCCTCTTCCAGTGAGACCAGCCCCACGACCTCGGCCGAGTCCACAGCGGGAACCTTCTCCTCTCCCAACGAGAGCAGCCCCACGACCTCGGCCGAGTCCACCACAGGCCCCTCCTCCTCTCCCAGCGAGAGGAGCCCCACGACCTCGGCCGAGTCCACAGCGGAAACCTACTCCTCTCCCAACGAGAGCAGCCCCACGACCTCGGCCGAGTCCACCACTGGCCCCTCCTCCTCTCCCAGGGAGAGCAGCCCCACGACCTCGGCCGAGTCCACCACAGGAACCTCCTCCTCTTCCAGCGAGAGCAGCCCCACGACCTCGGCCGAGTCCACCATGGGCCCCTCCTCCGCTCCCAGCGAAAGCAGCCCGACGACCTCGGCCGAGTCCACCACGGGAACCTCCTCCTCTTCCAGTGAGAGCAGCCCCACGACCTCGGCTGAGTCTACCATGGGGCTCTCCTCCTCGCCCAGCGAGAGTAGCCCCAGGACCTCAGCCGAGTCCACCACGGGCCAAACCTCCTCTCCCAGTGAGACCAGTCCCACGACCTCGGCGGAGTCCACAGCGGGAACCTTCTCCTTTCCCAGCGAGAGCAGCCCCACGACCTTGGCCGAATCGACCACGGGAACCTCCTCCTCTCCCAGCGACAGCAGCCCCACGACCTCGGACAAATCCACCACGGGAACCTCCTTCTCTTCCAGTGAGAGCAGCCCCAGGAGCTCGGCCGAGTCCACCATGGGAACCTCCTCCTCTCTCACCGAGAGCAGCCCCACGACCTCGGCCGAGTCCACCACGGGAACCTCCTCCTCTTCCAGCAAGAGCAGCCCTACGACCTCGGCCGAGTCCACCACGGGAACCACCTCCTCTCCCAGCGAGAGCAGCACGATGACCCTGGCCGAGTCCACCATGGGCCCCACCTCCTCTTCCAGTGAGACCAGCCCCACGACCTCGGCCGAGTCCACAGCGGGAACCTTCTCCTCTCCCAACGAGAGCAGCCCCACGACCTCGGCCGAGTCCACCACAGGCCCCTCCTCCTCTCCCAGCGAGAGGAGCCCCACGACCTCGGCCGAGTCCACAGCGGAAACCTACTCCTCTCCCAACGAGAGCAGCCCCACGACCTCGGCCGAGTCCACCACAGGCCCCTCCTCCTCTCCCAGCGAGAGCAGCCCCACAACCTCGGCCGAGTCCATCACAGGCCCCTCCTCCTCTCCCAGCGAGAGGAGCCCCACGTCCTTGGCCGAGTCCACCACGGGAACCTCCTCCTCTTCCAGCGAGAGCAGCCCCACGACCTCGGCCGAGTCCACCATGGGCCCCTCCTCCTCTCTTAGCAAGAGCAGCCCGACGACCTCGGCTGAGTCCACCACGGGCCCCACCTCCTCTCCCAGTGAGACCAGCCCCACGACCTCGGCCGAGTCCACAGCGGGAACCTTCTCCTCTCCCAACGAGAGCAGCCCCATGACCTCGGCCGAGTCCACCACGGGAACCTCCTCCTTTCCCAGCGAGAGCAGCCCCATGACCTCGGCCGAGTCCACCACGGGAACCTCCTCCTTTCCCAGCGAGAGCAGCCCCACAACCTCGGCCGAGTCCACCATTGGCCCCTCGTCCTCTCCCAGCGAGAGGAGCCCCACCACCTTGGCCGAGTCCACCACGGGAACCTCCTCCTCTTCCAGCGCGAGGATCCCCACGACCTCAGCCGAGTCCACCACAGGCCCCTCCTCCTCTTCCAGCGAGAGCAGCCCCACGACCTCGGCCGAGTCCACCACGGGCTCCTCCTCCTCGCCCAGCAAGAGCAGCTCCACGACCTCGGCCGAGTCCACCACGGGCTCCTCCTCTTCGCCCAGCGAGAGCAGTCCCACGACCTCGGCTGAGTCCACCACAGGAACCTCCTCCTCTTCCAGTGAGAGCAGCCCCACGACCACGGCTGAGTCCCCCACGGGAACCTCCTCCTCTTCCAGCGAGAGGAGCCCCCCGACCACGGCTGAGTCCGCCACGGGCCCCTCCTCCTCTCCCAGTGAGAGCCACCCCACAACCTCTGCCGAGTCCACCACGGGCCCCTCCTCCTCTTCCACCGAGAGCAGCCCCACGACCTCGGCCGAGACCACAACCAGCATGTTCTTGTCTCCCCCAGAGAGCATCCACACGGCCTCGGCCAGGAGCTCCATGGACACCTCCTCTTCTCCCAGTGAGAGCATATCCACGACCTCATCCAAACCCACCTCTGGCACCTCTTTCTCCTACAATGAGAGAAGCCTCACGACCGTGGCTGAGACCACCCCAGGCACCTCCTTCTCTGCCAGCGAGAGCAGCACCACGATGTCGGCCGAGTCCACCATGGGCACCACCTCCTTTTCCCACAGAGACAGCAGCCCCACGACCTCAGCCGAGCCCACAATGGGTACTTTCTCCTCTCCCAGCAAGAGCACTCCCATGATTTCAGCTAAGTCTTTCACTGGCACATCATCCTCTCCCAGCCAGGGCATCTCCACGAGCTCATCTGAGTCTACCCCTGGCACCTCCTCCTCTACCCACGATAGCAGACCCATGACCTCGGCCAAACCCACCACAGGCACCTCCTCGTCGCTCCAGGAAAGCAGCCACGCGACCTTGGCCGAGTCTACCCCTGTCACCTTCTCCTCTCCTAGTGAGGCCAGACCCAGAACCTCTGCTGAATCCACCACAGCTACCTCCTATTCTCCCAGTGACAAAATCCCTACCACCTCGGCCGAGATCACCACGGGCACCTCATCCTCTCCCAGCGAGAGCAGCCGCACAACCATGGCAGAGACCACAATGGGAACCTCCACCTCCCACAGCGATAGCATCTCCATGACCTCAGCCAAACCCACCATGGGCACCTCCTCCTCGCCCAAGGAGAGTAGCCACACAACTTCATCTGAGTCCAGCACTGGCACCTTCTACTCTCGCAGCGAGAGCAGCCACACAACCATAGCTGAGACCACAACCGGCACCTCCTCTTCTCCCAGTGAGAGTAGCCCCATGACCTCGGCCGAGTCCTCCACTGGCATCTCCTCTTCTCCCAGTAAGGGAAGCCTCATGACCTCGGCTGACATCACCACGGGCACCTCATCCTCTCCCAGTGAGAGCAGCCGTATGACCTTGGCCCAGCCCACCATCGGCACCTCCTCATCTCCTACCGAGAGCAGCCTGACCACATCAGCTTATGCCACCACTGGTACTTCCTCTTCCCCAAAAGAGAGCAGCCACACGACCATGGCTGAGTCCAGCACTGGCATCTCCTCCTATACTGGTGAGAGAAGCTCTGCGACCTCGGCTGAGCCCACCACAGGCACCTCCTCCTCTCTCCTCACTTTAGGTGAATATACAAACAGTGAGATTCCCACGGCAACCTCTCTTCCAGTCCTGAGCACAGCCAAAATTTCCACAAGGGAGGAAAGTCTGATGACTGCTTCCCAGTTTCCCCTAACAGCATTGTCCAGTGAAAGTCCCACAAGGACGACTGTCACACAGCCAGCAGTCTCTGAATTCACCACAAATGAGACAACAGTGACATTGGTTCCTCCCCATCCAACCGGTACTGAGTTCACTAGTACGGAGACTGCCATGGCAAACTCTCCTTCTCTTCCAATGACAGAGACATCCACACGCAATGTGATATCTTCAGTGCACACCACAGTGGAAACAAGCAACAGTGAGACAACCTCAGCCACATCCTCTCCACCGCCAACGCTGACCAGCTCCTCCACCCACAGCACCTTCCTGACTTCTGTCTCTCACACAACACTTTCTGAAACCACCACCAATGAAACCACTCTGGCAACAACAGTTTCTGCTCCAGCTTCAACAGAATTTACCAACCATGAAACAACATTGACAACAACACCCTCTGCATCCGCTCCATCTGAAACATCCACTAGTGAGACAGTGGCCACAAGAGCTACTCACTCTGCAATTGCATCAACATCTTCCATGGAGATAACAACAAGTGTCTCTCTCTCAACGCTACCTGAAACTTTCACCACTGAGACAACCGTAACAACGACTTCTCTTCCCCCTACTTTTAGTGAAAATACAAGCAGTGAGACTTCCACGGCAACTTCTCTTCCAGTCCTGAGCACTGAACCCATATCCATGCGCAGCGCTTCCAGCCCAACCTCTACTGCTGGAGCCAGCACCCTCTCCGAGTCTGTTCTCAAATCCAGTGCTTCGAGCCCGACCTCCATGGCCGAGACCCACACCATCTCTGAGTCTGTTCCCTTGTCCAGTGCTTCAAGCCCGACCTCCACAGCCGAGGCCAGCAGTGCCTCTGAGCCCATCTCCACACCCAGTGGTTACAGCCCGAGCTCTGCGACTGAGGCCAGCACCATGTCCAAGTCCTTCTCCACATCCAGCCCTGCCAGCTCGACCTCCACCGCCGAGGCCAGCACCATCACACAGCCAGCGGTCTCTGAATTCACCACAAATGAGACAACCATGACATTGGTTCCCCCCCATCCAACCGGTACTGAATTCACAAGTATGGAGACGAACATGGCAAGCTCTCCTTCTCTTCCAATGACAGAGACATCCACACGCAATGCCATAACATTTTCAGTGCACACCACAATGGAAACAAGCAACACTGAGACAACCTCAGGAACATCCTCTCCACTGCCAGTGCTGACCAGCTCTTCCACCCACAGCACCTTCCTGACTTCTGTCTCTCACACAACCCTTTCTGAAACCACCACCAATGAAACAACTCTGGCAACAACAGTTTCTGCTCCAGCTTCAAGAGAATTTACCAACCGTGAAACAACATTGTCAACAACACCCCCTGCATCCACTCCATCTGAAACATCCACTAGCAAGACAGTGGCCACAAGAGCTACTCACTCTGCAGTTGTATCAACATCTTCCAGGGAGATAACAAGAAGTGTCTCTCTCTCATCACTACCTGAAACTTTCCCCAGTGAGACAACTGTAAGAACAACTTCTCTTCCCACTACTTTTAGTGAATATACAAGCAGTGAGACTCCCATGGCAACCTCTCTTCCAGTTCGGAGCACAGCCGAAATTTCCACAAGGGAGGAAAGTCTGACCACTGCTTCCCAGTCTCTTCTTACAGCATCGTCCAGTGAAAGTCCCATAAGGACATCGGTCACACAGCCAGTGGTCTCTGAATTCACCACCAATGAGACAACCGTGACATTGATTCCTCCCCATCCAACCGCTGGTACTGAATTCACAAGTAGGGAGACTGCTATGCCAAGCTCTCATTCTCTTCCAATGACAGAGACATCCACACACAATGCGATAACATCTTCAGTGCACACCCCAATGGAAACAAGCAACAGTGAGACAACCTCAGCCACATCCTCTCCACTGCCAATGCTGACCAGCTCTTCCGCCCACAGCACCTTCTTGACTTCTCTCTCTCACACAACCCTTTCTGAAACCACGTCCAGTGAAATGATTTTGGCAACAACGGTTTTTCCTCCAGGTAGCAGCAGTCCTGTCGCAAACACCACTGGTGCAAGAACCACAAGGGGTGAGTTTTGGGACTCTTTATGGATAACATGGTTCTTAGAGCAGTGTGTGGGGCAGCGGAGTGGGTACTCAGGACCTCCTGAATGTTGTTCCTCTTTTTATCACCGGCTGGCATGGGGTCCATGTATAACCAGATGCCCCAGCCCAGAGATGGCTGCATCTCAGCACTGGGTCAGTAGTCCCTGTATAACCAGCTGTACCACCCCATAGTTGGCCCCATCTCAGCACCGGGTGAGGGGTCCCTGTATAAAGAGCCTCTGTGCCCCAACCCAGGCAGCCCCTGGAAGGCGTGTTGGCACAAATAGCTGCTGTGACTCATTGCTGTGACTTTTCTTCTTCTCTCCTGAAGCCGTCTTCACCACGCCAGCCCCCGTGCAGTGCCAGAACAACGGGACTCTACAGGGCTCCCAGTGCTTCTGTCGCCCAGCCTTTACGGGGCAGAGCTGTGACGTGCTGAGAAACAACATCACCATAGGTGAGTCCCCCTCTGGGGCTACTTCCCCCTTTCCAGCCCCCTGAATGCATTCTGCCCCCTCACCCTGAAATGTGGGCTCTGATCTCCGACTCCCGCTGCAAGGAGATATCTGTCTCCTTTGCTGGTGCCATTGGGTGCCTTCCCTGGGCACCCTTCTGCTGTGTCTATGCATCCCCAGGAGCCCAGCTGCATCCCGTGCTCGTCCCTCTCCACACCCCAAACCTGGAGCAGTTCTGTCCCACTGAATCATCCAGCACTCAGGAGTCTGGTGCCCACAGCAAAGCAAAACTGGCTTCAAAATCAGTAGACTTAAAAAATACTTCCCCTGTGTTCGGAGTGTCCTGGAGCTTTGAGTCCAGAAGGGACCATCCGAGCCCAATGCCTAAAGCTCGTCTGGTTCTTTGCATTTGCCATCTGGGTTTTGGGGGCTTCACGGGGGCTGTTTTCAAGTTTTCCACTGCAGCCTGGAGAGGCTTGTTCAATGGAAGGCAAGTTTCTTCTGTAACCCGCGGGACTCCGGGGGCATAGGGTTGTCAGGAAGCAACTTGACGCCAGCACCGGCCACATCGCCCGAGGTGTGCTCCGTCGGGGGGCGCTCCGTGAGTCACCCCTTTGTTTTCCACCGGCAGATGATGTTGTGGCAGTGATAAGCATCAGCATGGAGGTGGTGAACGCGGTCTTCAACCTGAGCCTGGAGAACCAGAGCTCCCCTGACTTCAAAGCTTTCGAGACCCGTTTTAAGAACCAGGTGAGGGAGATAAGGGCCTGTGTTGGCGGGCGGGGAGCTCATTCATGAGCAAGGTCCAAGACAAGGGTGCCAAGGTGGCGGGAATGGGGGTTTGGGGCTCTCATGAATGTGGTTGCGATGATCTGCTGGTGTCCCCAGAACAGCAAGCCCTGTGTTCCCGCTCTCGATGAGAGCTTTTCTGGTGATCGGCTGGGTGGAGGGGTCTGTCCCCGGCCACGCCAGCAAACCGTGCAGGGCTAGGCAGCCCAAACCTCGCCTGGGCAGGAATGATCAGTGACCTCCGGGTCCCTGGGGACGCCTCTGTCCAGCCAGAGGTGGGTTCAGGTTTGTTGGCGCCCTGCAGAAGAGCAGTGGGGAACCCACCCCACTTCCCGTTGCTCACCCGCTACCTTGAGCGTTTCCAGGAAGACTTATGTGGATTGGAGTCTCGCAAGGTCCATTGCCCGTTAAGTGCTTCTTGATTGAGCACTTACTGAGAACAGTCCCCGCTCAAGGAGCCGACCACACGCTTCACTGAGGCTGCTTTGAATCCAAACACCTTGAGATACAAGTACAGAGGCAATACTCATAACTTTAAATACAAAGCGGAGACACCCCTACAAACAGCACAATCCTACCCAGAAAATCACAACCGTTCCACAGACACCTCACACGACAAGCTTTGTGCAGCACCTGCTGCAAATATATCACAGTGGTTGCAACAATGATTTATACGGTCACAGCTTATGTCGGTAACGTCCCACCCCACTCTGCAGCCCCATAACCCATTCGCTACTTTCTGTGGCACCAAGATCGGAGACATTTGTGCTCCTGCCACGGTCCCGGGCCCACAGCAGGCAGTGAATGATCCCCCTGCCCTGAGCCCGTGGCAGGGAGCCAGAGCTCCTCCTGTCCTGGCTCCGCAGTCAGGGTCCAGGCACTGGGGCTTCCCCCACCACCCTGCACTTCTGCTGGGGAGAGGGGTCTGCTCATCGGGTGCCCATTTTTCAGGACCCCCATTTGGCCAGGGCCCTGTCAGCCCAGTGGTTAATTCACCATTGCATCCAGCACCATTGTGCCCTTGTGCCAGTTCATCCCCTTCGGATGATCAGAAACAGCGGCTGGTTCACAGAGCGGGGCTTGGCCCCCATGAGGACAGGGGACTGGACTTGATGACTTATCGAGGTCCCTTCCAGCCCTACAATCTATGAATCTATAGTGAAAGGAAGGAGATTTATCAACGAAAGGTGTCAGTTTGACACAGTCCTTGACAGCGTTTCTGGACCCCCTCAGATGGGATATGTGGCTCGGAAGCCCCATCCCGTATCCCCTCAGTTCCAGGGAATGTGCCCAGTGGATAGCAAAGCAAAGTCAGTGGGTAAATTGAGGCACATGGGTGTGGGTCAGAAAAATACTACCCCAATTCTCACCTTCATCACAGGCATCCTGCCGCACAGGGGGAGAGGGTCTCTGGGGAGGGCCTTCCTGCTGCATCGGAGGGGGGGACCTGTGATGAAACACTCCTTGTGCTTGGCTGAGAGCTTGCTTTCTTTTCCAGACTGAGAAGATCTACAGTGAGATCCCCCACTACCAGGGGTTGAAGATAATTTCGCTGAGGTAAGAGGCTGGGGTGGCAACCACAGTGCTGCTCCCCCTGTGCTCTGGGCGGGCCGGGTATCCTGGGGGCTGGATTCCAACCGTGGCGGTGGCTCCGCTGGGGCGGCAGGGTTCTGCCCAAGCCAAACCCTTGTCGGATGCCCCCCTTGGAGCGAGAGCACACGGCCGCCTCCGGTCCACCCTCCTTCTCCGGCGCTGACGTCTGCTCCTCTCCTCCTCTGCAGAAACGGCAGCATCATCGTGGATAACGAGATCTTTTTGGCCGTGCCATATTCCAGCTACAACAACACGTACACGGAAGCCGTCAGCAACGTCAGCGACCGCCTGGTCCACAGCAACTGCACCTCCAATGACACAGGTGATGGGCTAACCCGATATCCCGAGATGTGGCCCCAGGGACACACCATGCCAGGGACCACTTCCACACATTAGGGGCCAGGACTAGGGGCCAGGACATCCTGCTGGCCAAAAACTATCCACCGAAGGGCTTGGTCCGGTGGCAAAAGGCTTCTTTAACAAGAAACTGAAATGCTCCAGTTTTCGTATTTGTTGGAAAACTGCTATATTGGAGGGCAGCTGTTTTTATACACACACACACACACTTTTCTAGGCACGGGGCTGAATTTCCCACCCAGCTCTGATGGTGGGTTTGAACTCCCTCCCTCTCCCGCCCTCCAGCTCATAGCTCTAAACACCCACCAACCTGGGCCCAGATCCCTCCCAAAACACAAACACTGCAACTCACATTTGGGTCTCCCTCTCTCTCTTGTTTTCAGACAAATTGTGCTTTAAAGCTGGAGCCACGCAGGTCAATTCGGTCAATCTGAACATAGCAGGTAAGACCCAGAGCCTCTGTCTCTGCCCATCACCCACTTCCCGGCACTCCCCAGGTGTCTGTCCCGTAGGTTTGTGAGGGCAGATCCGCAGCTGGTGAGAACTTCCATCCCAGTTCAATCAGTGCCAATGGATTCACAGCAGATTGACACCTGCTAAGGGTCTGGCCGGCAGATGCAAGGACCCCAGTGATCTTTGTGTCTGGCTGAGCAAGTGCAGAGAGTTTGGAGATGCACAGTCTCAATTTGAAGGTGTCGGGAATCCAGCAGCTCCCCGGGGAAGCCATTCCGGCCACCGGGAGAATTTTCTGCGCAGTGTGAATTGGCCTAGCCACAGCACCTTCTCCCCTGTAGCCCAGGATCCAGTCGCTCTCTGGGACCGGTTACCATTCTGGAGGGTCCCTTGGGACACGTCTGGCTGAGCAGCGTCTGCGCATCCAGGGAGGAGGTGGGAGGTGGGTTGGTTTCCTGTGGTATTTACCTGCCTCGGCGTTCGCCCCCCTCTCCCTAGCGGTCTGCCAGAACGACTCCGTCATCCCCGCGGCGTACCAGAAATATTACTTCCCGCTCAACGTGAGCAACATGCTGATGTGCGTCTCCAACTGCAGCAGCCAGAGCCCCTACGGCCCCTTCTGCAAGGCAGGGGAGCAGTGCTACCTCGGGGCTCAGGGACCCCAGTGCCGGTGAGTCACACACCTTCCCAGAGGGGGCTGCTCTGCTGCTGGAGCTACCGACGTCTTCCCTCCCTGCTGCCGTATCCCGCGAGCCCATGAACTCTCCAGAGCCAGGCGGGGCAGGGGATGCTCTCCTCTCTGGGTCATGGCCGACCCCAGTGCCTCAGCATGGGGGGAACTAGGGGTGATGTGCTGAAAGAGTGGGGTGGGGGTGAGCTGTGGGGAGCAGTGTGAGGGATCTCTCCCCTGGCAGGCAGGGCTGGCCAAGGGCAGTTGTAGGAGGTGCAGTGGGGCAGGCAGCAGGGCAGGGGGCTCAGCAGGGGGCGCTCTCCCCTGACAGGCAGGGCTGGCACAGGGTGGCGCTAGGGGGCGCAGTGGGGCAGTGAGCAGGGCAGGGGGCTCAGCAGGGGTCGCTCTCCCCCAGCAGGCAGGGCTGGCCCCAGCGCAGTGCTAGGGGGCACAGTGGGACAGGAAGTGGGGCGGGGGGCTCAGGAGGGGTCGCTCTCCACGGGCATGCAGTGATTACCACACTGCCCCAGCACGGTGCCAGGCGGGGTTGCACTGCAGGACGTGGGGCGGGTGACCCAGCAGCGGTCCACGGGAAAGGCCTGATCTGTAATTCATTACATGAATGATGATGCCATGGTAATTTTCCTCACTTAGTGAGCCGACCACGACAGTAGCAGGGACTCAGTCAACGCCAACGACAGCTGAGTTCACAGCAAGTGAGACAGTGCTCAGCACCGCGATTCAGCCCAGCGCAGAAACACCGAGCTCAGCCACCGCTCCGGTCCCAAACACGTCTGCGTCCCCCACAGAGAGAAGCACACACACCAGTTCTTCAGAGACATCCACAGGAGAAAGTCTGACGACTGCTTCCCAGTCTCCTCTGACAGCATCGTCCAGTGAAAGTCCCATCAGGACGACTGTCACACAGCCAGCGGTCTCTGAATTCACCACCAATGAGACAACCATGACATTGGTTCCTCCCAACCCAGCTGGTAGTGAATTCACAAGTACGGAGACGACCATGGCAAACACTCGTTCTCTTCCAATAACAGAGACATCCACACACAATGCCATAACATCTTCAGTCCTCACCACAACGGAAACAAGCAACACTGAGACAACCTCAGCCACATCCTCTCCACCGCCAACGCTGACCAGCTCTTCCACTCACAGCACTTTCTTGACTTCTGTCTCTCACGCAGCCCTTACCGAACCCACCACCAATGAAACGACTCTGGCAACAACAGTTTCTGCTCCAGCTTCAACAGAACTCACCAACAGTGAGTCTTATTTGTCAACAACACCCTCTGTGCCCGCTGGGTCAGAAACATCCACTAGCGAGACAGTGGCCACAAAAGCTACTCACTCTGCAGTTGTATCAACATCTTCCAGGGAGATAACAACAGGTGTCTCTCTCTCAACACTACCTGAATCTTTCACCAGTGAGACAACCGTAACAAGAACTTCTCTTCCCCCTACTTTTAGTGAATATACAAGCAGTGAGACTCCCATGGCAACTTCTCTTCCAGTCCTGAGCACTGAATCCATATCCATGCTCAGCGCTTCCAGCCCAACCTCCACTGTTGGGGCCAGCACCCTCTCCGAGTCTGTTCTCAAATCCAGCGCTTCGAGCCCGACCTCCATGGCCGAGACCCACACCATCTCTGAGTCTGTTCCCTTGTCCAGTGCTTCAAGCCCGACCTCCACAGCCGAGGCCAACAGTGTCTCTGAGCCCGTCTCCACACCCAGTGGTTACAGCTCGAGCTCTGCGACCGAGGCCAGCACCATGTCCGAGTCCGTCTCCATGCCGAGCCCTGCCAGCTTGACCTCCACCGCCGAGGCCAGCACCATCACACAGCCAACGGTCTCTGAATTCACCACCAGTGAGACAACTGTGACACTGGTTCCGCCCCATCCAACTGGTACTGAATTCACAAGTACGGAGACTACCATGGCAAGCTCTCCTTCTCGAACAATGACAGAGACATTGACACACAATGTTATAACATCTTCAATGCACACCACAATGGAAACAAGCAACAGTGAGACAACCTCAGCCACATCCTCTCCACCGCCCACGCTGACCAGCATTACCACCCACAGCACCTTCTTGACTTCTGTCTTTCACACAACCCTTTCTGAAACCACAACCAATGAAACAACTCTGGCAACAACAGTTTCTGCTCCAGCTTCAACAGAATTTACCAACCGTGAAACAACATTGACAACAACACCCCCTGCGTCCGCTCCATCTGAAACATCCACTAGTGAGACAGTGGCCACAAGAGCTACTCATTCTGCAGTTGTATCAACATCTTCCATGGAGATAACAACAAGTGTCTCTCTCTCAACACTACCTGAAACTTTCACCACTGAGACAACCGTAAGAACAACTTCTCTTCCCCCTACTTTTAGTGAATATACAAGCAGTGAGACTCCCACGACAACCTCTCTTCCAGTGCTGAGCACAGCTGAAATTTCCACAAGGGAGGAAAGTCTGACGACTGCTTCCCAGTCTCCTCTGACAGCATCGTCCAGTGAAAGTCCCATAAGGACGACTGTCACACAGCCAGTGGTCTCTGAATTCACCACCAATGAGACAACCGTGACATTGGTTCCCCCGCATCCAACTGGTACTGAACTCACAAGTAGGGAGACTGCCATGGCAAACACTCGTTCTCTTCCAATGACAGAGACATCCACACACAATGCGACAAGGTCTTCCATTCAGACCACAATGGAAACAAGCAACAGTGAGACAAACTCGGCAACATCCTCTGCACCGCCAACGCTGACCAGCTCTTCCACCCACAGCACCTTCTTGACTTCTGTCTCTCACACAACACTTTCCGAAACCACGACCAATGAAACGACTCTGGCAACAACAGTTTCTGCTCCAGCTTCAACAGAATTTACCAGTCATGAAACTATATTGTCAACAACACCCTCTGTGTCCACTCCATCTGAAACATCCACTAGCGAGACAGTGGCCACAAGAGCTACTCACTCTGCAGTTGTATCAACATCTTCCAGGGAGATAACAACAAGTGTCTCTCTCTCACCACTGCCTGAAACTTTCTCCAGTGAGACAACTCTAACAACGACTTCTCTTCCCACTACCTTTAGTGAATATACAAGCAGTGAGACTCCCGTGGCAACTTCCCTTCCGGTTCTGAGCACTGAATCCATATCCATGCGCAGCACTTCCAGCCCAACCTCCACGGCTGAGACCAGCACCCTCTCTGAGTCTGTCTCTACACCCAATATTTCTAGGCTGACCTCCACTGCTGGGGCCAGCCTGCTCTCCGAGTCTGTCTCCACGTCCAGTGCTTCCACCCCAAGCTCTGTGGCCGAGGGCAGCACCGTCTCTGAGCCCGTCTCCATGCCCAGCGCTTCGAGCCTCACCTCCACGGCCGAGACCTACACTGTATCCGAGTCTGTTCCTTCGTCCAGTGCTTCAAGGCCGACCTCCACAGCCGAGACCCACACCATCTCCGAGTCTGTTCCCTCGTCCAGTGCTTCAAGCCCAACCTCCACAGCCGAGACCCACACCATCTCCGAGTCTGTTCCCTCGTCCAGTGCTTCAAGCCCAACCTCCACAGCCGAGACCCACACCGTCTCCGAGTCTGTTCCCTCGTCTGCTGCTTCAAGCCTGACCTCCGCATCCGAGGCCAGCCCTGTCTCTGAGCCCGTCTCCACACCCAGCGGTTACAGCCCGAGCTCTGCGACCGAGGCCAGCACCATGTCCGAGTCCGTCTCCGTGTCCAGCCCTGCCAGCCTGACCTCTCCCGCTGAGGCCAGCACCATCACACAGCCAGTGGTCTCTGAATTCACCACAAATGAGACAACCGTGACATTGGTTCCTCCCCATCCAACTGGTAGTGAATTCACAAGTACAGACACCACCATGGCAAGCTCTCCTTCTCTTCCAATGACAGAGACATCCACACACAATGCCATAACATCTTCAGGGCACACCACAATGGAAACAAGCAACAGTGAGGCAACCTCAGCCACATCCTCTCTACCACCAACGCTGACCAGCTCTTCCACCCACAGCACCTTCTTGACTTCTGTCTCTCACACAACCCTTTCTGAAACCACAACCAATGAAACCACTCTGGCAACAACAGTTTCTGCTCCAGCTTCAACAGAATTTGCCAGCCGTGAAACTAAATTGTCAACTACACCCTCTGCATCCGCTTCATCTGAAACATCCACTAGTGAGACAGTGGCCACAAGAGCTACTCACTCTGCAGTTGTATCAACACCTTCCATGGAGATAACAAGAAGTGTCTCTCTCTCAACACTACCTGAAACTTTCACCACTGAGACAACCGTAAGAACAACTTCTCTTCCCCCTACTTTTAGTGAATATACAAGCAGTGAGACTCCCACGACAACCTCTCTTCCAGTGCTGAGCACAGCCGAAATTTCCACAAGGGAGGAAAGTCTGACGACTGCTTCCCAGTCTCCTCTGACAGCATCGTCCAGTGAAAGTCCCATAAGGACGACTGTCACACAGCCAGTGGTCTCTGAATTCACCACCAATGAGACAACCGTGACATTGGTTCCCCCGCATCTAACTGGTACTGAACTCACAAGTAGGGAGACTGCCATGGCAAACACTCGTTCTCTTCCAATGACAGAGACATCCACACACAATGCGACAAGGTCTTCCATTCAGACCACAATGGAAACAAGCAACAGTGAGACAAACTCGGCAACATCCTCTGCACCGCCAACGCTGACCAGCTCTTCCACACACAGCACCTTCTTGACTTCTGTCTCTCACACAACACTTTCCGAAACCACCACCAATGAAACGACTCTGGCAACAACAGTTTCTGCTCCAGCTTCAACAGAATTTACCAGTCATGAAGCTATATTGTCAACAACACCCTCTGTGTCAGCTCCATCTGAAACATCCACTAGCGAGACAGTGGCCACAAGAGCTACTCACTCTGCAGTTGTGTCAACATCTTCCAGGGAGATAACAACAAGTGTCTCTCTGTCAACACTACCTGAAACTTTCACCAGTGGGACAACTCTAACAATGACTTCTCTTCCCACTACCTTTAGTGAATATACAAGCAGTGAGACTCCCGTGGCAACTTCCCTTCCGGTTCTGAGCACTGAATCCATATCCATGCGCAGCGCTTCCAGCCCAACCTCCACTGTTGGGGCCAGCACCCTCTCTGAGTCTGTTCTCAAATCCAGCGCTTCGAGCCCGACCTCCATGGCCGAGACCCACACCATCTCTGAGTCTGTTCCCTTGTCCAGTGCTTCAAGCCCGACCTCCACAGCCGAGGCCAACAGTGTCTCTGAGCCCGTCTCCACACCCAGTGGTTACAGCTCGAGCTCTGCGACCGAGGCCAGCACCATGTCCGAGTCCGTCTCCAAGCCTACCCCTGCTAGCCCAACCTCCACCGCCGAGGCCAGCACCATCACACAGCCAACGGTCTCTGAATTCACCACCAGTGAGACAACTGTGACACTGGTTCCGCCCCATCCAACTGGTACTGAATTCACAAGTACGGAGATTACCATGGCAAGCTCTCCTTCTCGAACAATGACAGAGACATTGACACACAATGTTATAACATCTTCAATGCACACCACAATGGAAACAAGCAACAGTGAGACAACCTCAGCCACATCCTCTCCACCGCCAACGCTGACCAGTACTTCCACCCACAGCACCTTCTTGACTTCTGTCTTTCACACAACCCTTTCTGAAACCACAACCAATGAAACCACTCTGGCAACAACAGTTTCTGCTCCAGCTTCAACAGAATTTACCAACCGTGAAACAACATTGACAACAACACCCCCTGCGTCCGCTCCATCTGAAACATCCACTAGTGAGACAGTGGCCACAAGAGCTACTCATTCTGCAGTTGTATCAACATCTTCCATGGAGATAACAACAAGTGTCTCTCTCTCAACACTACCTGAAACTTTCACCACTGAGACAACCGTAACAAGAACTTCTCTTCCCCCTACTTTTAGTGAATATACAAGCAGTGAGACTCCCACGACAACCTCTCTTCCAGTGCTGAGCACAGCTGAAATTTCCACAAGGGAGGAAAGTCTGACGACTGCTTCCCAGTCTCCTCTGACAGCATCGTCCAGTGAAAGTCCCATAAGGACGACTGTCACACAGCCAGTGGTCTCTGAATTCACCACCAATGAGACAACCGTGACATTGGTTCCCCCCCATCCAACTGGTACTGAACTCACAAGTAGGGAGACTGCCATGGCAAACACTCGTTCTCTTCCAATGACAGAGACATCCACACACAATGCGATAAAGTCTTCCATTCAGACCACAATGGAAACAAGCAACAGTGAGACAAACTCGGCAACATCCTCTGCACCGCCAACGCTGACCAGCTCTTCCACCCACAGCACCTTCTTGACTTCTGTCTCTCACACAACACTTTCTGAAACTACCACCAATGAAACGACTCTGGCAACAACAGTTTCTGCTCCAGCTTCAACAGAATTTACCAGTCATGAAACTATATTGTCAACAACACCCTCTGTGTCAGCTCCATCTGAAACATCCACTAGCGAGACAGTGGCCACAAGAGCTACTCACTCTGCAGTTGTGTCAACATCTTCCAGGGAGATAACAACAAGTGTCTCTCTCTCATCACTACCTGAAACTTTCTCCAGTGAGACAACTCTAACAACGACTTCTCTTCCCACTACCTTTAGTGAATATACAAGCAGTGAGACTCCCGTGGCAACTTCCCTTCCGGTTCTGAGCACTGAATCCATATCCATGCGCAGCACTTCCAGCCCAACCTCCACGGCTGAGACCAGCACCCTCTCTGAGTCTGTCTCTACACCCAATATTTCTAGGCTGACCTCCACTGCTGGGGCCAGCCTGCTCTCCGAGTCTGTCTCCACGTCCAGTGCTTCCACCCCAAGCTCTGTGGCCGAGGGCAGCACCGTCTCTGAGCCCGTCTCCATGCCCAGCGCTTCGAGCCTCACCTCCACGGCCGAGACCTACACTGTATCCGAGTCTGTTCCTTCGTCCAGTGCTTCAAGGCCGACCTCCACGGCCGAGACCCACACCATCTCCGAGTCTGTTCCCTCGTCCAGTGCTTCAAGCCCAACCTCCACAGCCGAGACCCACACCGTCTCCGAGTCTGTTCCCTCGTCCGCTGCTTCAAGCCTGACCTCCGCATCCGAGGCCAGCCCTGTCTCTGAGCCCGTCTCCACACCCAGCGGTTACAGCCCGAACTCTGCGACCGAGGCCAGCACCATGTCCGAGTCCGTCTCCGTGTCCAGCCCTGCCAGCCTGACCTCTCCCGCTGAGGCCAGCACCATCACACAGCCAGTGGTCTCTGAATTCACCACCAATGAGACAACCGTGACATTGGTTCCTCCCCATCCAACTGGTAGTGAATTCACAAGTACAGACACCACCATGGCAAGCTCTCCTTCTCTTCCAATGACAGAGACATCCACACACAATGCCATAACATCTTCAGGGCACACCACAATGGAAACAAGCAACAGTGAGACAACCTCAGCCACATCCTCTCCACTGCCAATGCTGACCAGCTCTTCCACCCACAGCACCTTCCTGACTTCTGTCTCTCAAACAACCCTTTCTGAAACCACCATCAATGAAACGACTCTGGCAACAACAGTTTCTGCTCCAGCCTCAACAGAATTTACCAACCGTGAAACAACATTGTCAACAACACCCTCTGCATCCGCTTCATCTGAAACATCCACTAGTGAGACAGTGGCCACAAGAGCTACTCACTCTGCAGTTGTATCAACATCTTCCATGGAGATAACAAGAAGTGTCTCTCTCTCAACACTACCTGAAACTTTCACCACTGAGATAACCGTAAGAACAACTTCTCTTCCCCCTACTTTTAGTGAATATACAAGCAGTGAGACTCCCACGACAACCTCTCTTCCAGTGCTGAGCACAGCCGAAATTTCCACAAGGGAGGAAAGTCTGACGGCTGCTTCCCAGTCTCCTCTGACATCATCGTCCAGTGAAAGTCCCATAAGGACGACTGTCACACAGCCAGTGGCCTCTGAATTCACCACCAATGAGACAACCGTGACATTGGTTCCTCCCCATCCCACTGGTACTGAACTCACAAGTACAGACACGACCATGGCAAACTCTCCTTCTCTTCCAATGACAGAGACATCCACACACAATGCCATAACATCTTCAGGGCACACCACAATGGAAACAAACAACAGTGAGTCAACCTCAGCCACATCCTCTCCACTGCCAACGGTGACCAGCTCTTCCACCCACAGCACCTTCCTGACTTCTGTCTCTCACACAACCCTTTCTGAAACCACTACCCATGAAATGACTCTGGCAACAGCAGTTTCTGCTCCATCTTCAACAGAATTTACCAACCGTGAAACAACATTGTCAACAACACCCCCTGTGTCCGCTCCATCTGAAACATCTACTAGTGAGACAGCCTCAACAACAGGTACTCGCTTTCCAGTTGTAACAACATCTTCTACTGAGAGTACTAGAACGACAAATGTGTCCCACACAACAGTTCCTGAATTCATTACAAGTACCGCACCCCAGATGACAACTCCTCCACATCTGACTTCTACAAAATTCACAGGCAGTGAGACTACCATGGCAACTAGTTTTCCTGTACAAACTACAGCAAAATCTACCCATGCTGAGACCACAATATCAACAACTTTCTCTGTATCTGTTACACGTGAAATCTCTACACTGGAGACAAACTCCACAATGGCCACCTCCCAACCAGCTCTGACCACCCCTTCCACTCAGAGCCCTTCAGTGACGTCTCTCTCCCACTCAACTGGTTCTGGGTCCACCAGAAAGGAGACAACTTTGGCAAGAAGCACCGTAAAGACAACTGAGCACTATTCAACCATTTCTGAAGTCCCCACTAATGAAACAACACTCACAACAAAGCTTTCCCAGCCAACAGTTACTGAATTCACAGGGTCTTCTACACTCTCTGTGACAGCTACAGCAGAAAGCTCCACCAGTGAGACAAACTTGACAACAGTCACATCCCAGCCAACTGTAGTGACATCTTCCACAGAGAGTACCACAATGACCTCCATATCCCATACAACCATATCTGAATTCCCCACCAGTGAGAGAACCAAGGCAACTAGTCCTTCCACTATTATGACTGAATTTCCAAATAATGAGACCACCATAGCCTTAACTCCTTATGTCGCAACAACAGAACTCACTCACAACCAAACGATAGTGGCAACAACTCTTTCTGCATCTGCTACAAGTGAAATCTCCACCAGTGAGACAAGCTTGACAACAGCCTCCTCTCAGCCCATTGTGTCAACATCTTCTATCGAGAGTAGCACAATGACTTCTGTGTCCCATACAACCTTACCAGAATTCACCAGCAATAAGACAACCATGACGCTGGCCCCTCTCCATCCAACTCGTACTGAATTCACAAATACTGAAAGTACAGGAGTAACAACTCTTTCTGTCCCTAACACAGAGGAATTCAGCAGCCGACAGACAACTTTGACAACAGTCTCTCCTCAGCCGACTGTGACCACATCTTCTACCGAGTCTACCATAAATACAAAAGAGACAACCATATCCTCATCCACAGCCAACAAGACCACCCTGGCGCCAACACTTTCTTACTCAAGTCCTCCAGCATCCACCCACAATGAGACACTGCCAGTGACAACCCGTTTTGTTCCAAGTCCAACCAAATCCACCACCCATGAGAAAACGTTGGCAACGACTGTTTCTTTGCCTACCGCCGCAGGGTCCACCTCCGCCATCTCTAGCACAATGATGACTTCAGAGCCAGCCACAAGTCGAGTGTCTTCTACAAGGTCTATGGTTCCTCCTCTTTCCATCTCAACAGGCTCTTCAGCTCCCGCGAGGAAACCCAGCACCGTGACCAGCCATGTCACCCAGACTCAGTCTAGCAGCACACGTACTTCCATGACTGTGCCAACCAAAATCTCAGTGACCAGCAGCCATCCCGCAAACACTACTGGCACCACAACCACTGCAGGTGAGTTGTGGGTTTCTGTGGAGAACAGGGTTCAGTGAGAAAGATGGGGGCAGCAGGCTGGGATTCCTAGACTCTCTTCCTGGCTCAGCCACTGACCAGCACCACAGGGCCCCGATCTCAATCGGGGCACGTGTAGTGCCCAGCACAATGGGATCCTCATTACGGTTTGAGGCATGCAGGGGCTACTGTCACACACCAAAATAACATCATCCTAATCAGTGGCTAACTGGGATATGAAGTAAATTCTTGGCTAGAAACTTGTGGCAAACCATTACCATTTCCCATGCTCACCTCAGCGCCGGGCAAGGGGGCCCTGGGTAACCTGGGTAACCAGCTGCCCCACCCCAGAAGTGGTCACATCTCAGTGCCAGGGAAGGGGCCCTGTATAACCAGCCATGCTGCCCCAGAGGTGGCTGCATCTCAGTGCCAGGCGAGGGTCCCTGGGTAACTGGCCGCCCTGCCCCAGAGGTGGCTGCATCTCACTGCAGGAAAGGGTTCCCTGTGTAACCTGCTGCCACCCTCCAAAGGTAGCCATATCTCAGCACCGGAGGAGGGGTCCCTTTCAGGTTTATATCCTCATTCAGTCCCATTTCTCTCTTTGCTCCCCTGAAGTTCCTGCCACCACGCTGGAGCCCCTGAGGTGCCAGAACGGAGGGACACCCCTTGTGAACCAGTGTCTCTGCCTGCCTGGTTTTACAGGAGAGCAGTGCGAAACGCTGATGAACAACATCAATGTTGGTGAGTGGCTCTGGCCTCCCCCATCGCTCTGGGGGTCCCCACTGGACCCCGAGCCTTAGCAGCTTGCTCCCAAGAGTTTGGTTCATAAGCTCCTTCCCTGGGCTCACGGTCCCACTGGCCACATCGGCGACCCTGGTGGCTTTACCGGGGTGTTTGTCCCTGCGGCCCATGACTGACACTCATCTCTTTTCCAACGGCATCGCACAAGCCAATCACGTGACATGGGTGAAAAAAGGTTAATATCAACCCTGGGTGTGTGAAGGGGGAGGGGGTCGTCCTGCTCTATTGGCGCCAGTGAACCCCCAGCTGGGGGGATGTGGCCAGCTCTGGGCACATTAGGGGCTCGGCTCCGAAACAGGTGACATGGGGGGGTCCCGTCACTGGAGGGGTTTCAGAGCAGGTTGGACAAACACAGGTGACACGGGGGGGTCCTGTCACTGGGGGGGTTTAGAGCAGGTTGGACAAACACAGGTGACACGGGGGGTCCCGTCACTGGAGGGGTTTCAGAGCAGTTTGGACAAACACAGGTGACACGGGGGGGGTCCCGTCACTGGAGGGGTTTCAGAGCAGGTTGGACAAACACAGGTGACACGGGGGGGTCCCGTCACTGGAGGGGTTTCAGAGCAGGTTGGACAAACACAGGTGACACGGGGGGGGTCCCGTCACTGGGGGGGTTTAGAGCAGGTTGGACAAACACAGGTGACTCGGGGGGGTCTCGTCACTGGAGGGGTTTAGAGCAGGTTGGACAAACACAGGTGACACGGGGGGGGTCCCGTCACTGGGGGGGTTTAGAGCAGGTTGGACAAACACAGGTGACACGGGGGGGTCCCGTCACTGGAGGGGTTTCAGAGCAGGTTGGACAAACACAGGTGACACGGGGGGGTCCCGTCACTGGGGGGGTTTAGAGCAGGTTGGACAAACACAGGTGACACGGGGGGTCCCGTCACTGGAGGGGTTTAGAGCAGGTTGGACAAACACAGGTGACTCGGGGGGTCCCGTCACTGGAGGGGTTTCAGAGCAGGTTGGACAAACACAGGTGACTCGGGGGGGTCCCGTCACTGGAGGGGTTTCAGAGCAGTTTGGACAAACACAGGTGACACGGGGGGTCCCGTCACTGGAGGGGTTTCAGAGCAGGTTGGACAAACACAGGTGACACGGGGGGATCCCGTCACTGGAGGGGTTTCAGAGCAGGTTGGACAAACACAGGTGACTTGGGGGGGTCTCATCACTGGAGGGGTTTCAGAACAGTTTGGACAAACACAGGTGACTCGGGGGGGTCCCGTCACTGGAGGGGTTTAGAGCAGGTTGGACAAACACAGGTGACACGGGGGGTTCTCGTCACTGGAGGGGTTTAGAGCAGGTTGGACAAACACAGGTGACTCGGGGGGGTCTCGTCACTGGAGGGGTTTAGAGCAGGTTGGACAAACACAGGTGACACGGGGGGGTCTCGTCACTGGAGGGGTTTAGAGCAGGTTGGACAAACACAGGTGACTTGGGGGGGTCTCGTCACTGGAGGGGTTTAGAGCAGGTTGGACAAACACAGGTGACTCAGGGGGGTCTCGTCACTGGAGGGGTTTCAGAGCAGTTTGGACAAACACAGGTGACACGGGGGGGTCTTGTCACTGGGGGGTTTCAGAGCAGGTTGGACAAACACAGGTGACTCGGGGGGGGTCCCGTCACTGGAGGGGTTTCAGAGCAGGTTGGACAAACACAGGTGACTCGGGGGGGGTCTCGTCACTGGAGGGGTTTCAGAGCAGGTTGGACAAACACAGGTGACCCGGGGGGTCCCGTCACTGGAGGGGTTTAGAGCAGGTTGGACAAACACAGGTGACTCGGGGGGGGGTCCTGTCACTGGGGGTTACTGGTCCTGGCTCAGCGCGGGGGGCTGGTCTCAGGGTCCCTTCTGGCCCGGCAGTTCCCAGATTCTCCAATGACGTCCTACTCGGAATAGGAGCCGAACTCTGAATTACTCCCATCCCGATCTCGTGGCGTTTAAACCCAGCCTGGCGAGCCCCGCCGCCCCATCGCCGGCTCGTTACCGCTCGGGGCTGCCAATGCTGCACGTTGTTTCCCGCTTGCAGATGTGGTGTCGGCGGAGATCAATGTCACCGTGGTGGTGACGAACATGAACTTCAGCCAGAGCATGGAGGATCCAAAGTCCAAGCCGTTCAAAGCGTTTGTGGAAATCTTCACCATCCAGGTGAGGGAGATGGGGCTCAGGAGCTGCCGGGGGGGTTGGGGAGGCATGTGTGGAGCTGTGGGTGAACAGGGAACTGTGTAGTGGGGGGCAGAGAGGGGGTGTGGCGTGCCGCTGAGGGGGGCGATAGCAGGGTCTGTGGAGGCAGTGCCTCATTGTATAGGGCCGCTGCGTGCCCTGGGGGCAGGGGCCCTGGTGCAATGCATTATGGGAAGGTTGGGGCTTTGGCACGTGGGGGACGACCCAGCTGCACATGGTCCCTGGGGCTGGGCTGAGCCGTGGAAGGGGAAAGAGCATCCCACTGGGTTGGGGGAGCGGAGTATCTGCTGGGTGGGGGGCAGCTGCTGCAGCGGGGTGGGGCCGTGCAGAGCACAGAGAAGGGGCCCGGGGCTCCGTGGAGCTGGGGGAGCACTTTGCACCCGCCGTGCTGAGCCTGCTCTCTTGCAGATGGACCCGATCTACAGACAGACGGTGCCCGGGTTCCTGAACATCAAGGTGATCCGGCTGAGGTGAGGCGCGGGACCCGGGGAGGGGGGGCGGAGGGGAAGGGTTGCCAACTTTCTAGTCGCACAAAATCAAAGAGCCCTGCCCCTTCCCTGAGGCCCCACCCCTGCTCACTCCATCCCCCCACCCTCACTCACTTTCAATGGGCTGGGGCAGGCGGTTGGGTGCAGCGGGGGCGAGGACTCCAGCTGGGGGTTTGGACTCTGCAGTGTGGCCGGGGATGAGGTGTTTGGGGTGCAGGAGGGAGGCTGGGGCTGAGGGATTTGGAGTGTGGGAGGGGGTGCCGGTTCTCGCTGGGGGTGTGAGCTCTGGTGTGGGGCTGAGGATGAGGGGCTTGGTGTGTAGGAGGGGACTGGAGCAGGAGGTTGGGGTGCAGGAGGGGTCCAGGGTGCGGGGTCCCTACGGCGCTTACCACTGCTTCCAGGAAGCTGCCACCAGGTCCCTGCAGCCCCTAGGCACATGGGTGGCCAGAGAGGCGCCCCACGCAGCCCCCTCCCCGAGGGCTGGCTCCGCAGCTCCCATTGGCCAGGAACCCTGACCAATGGGAGCTGTGGGGGCGATGCCTGCAGGTGCGAGGGCAGGGTGTGGAGCCTCACTGGCCGCCCATGTGCCATGGGGCAGCAGGGGCCTGGTGGCCACTTCCGGGAACAGCACGGTGCCTCAGCCCCACTGCACCACCAACCGGACTTTAACGGCCTGTGCCAGTGCCGACCGGGGCTGCCAGGGTCCCCTTTCGACCGGGGGTGGGCGTCATAGGATGGCCCCCTAACGGCTCTTCTCTCCTTCTCCGCCCGCAGCAAGGGCAGCGTGGTGGTGGATCACCGCGTGGTCCTGAACGTGCCCTACGCCACCTATGCCAGCACCTACAGCGAGGCCGTGGCCAATGTCAGCGCGCGGCTCAACGCCACCAATTGCACCAGCGGCTTGGATGCCTCCTCTTCGGGTCTGTACCGTGCCTTGCCTGGTCAGCCGGCCCCCCTTTCGCGGGCCAAGCGCTGGCCAGCAGCTTTCTGGGTCGCCGCGAGGTGCCAGCCACCCCGCAGACCCAGCATCTCATCCCGTCCCCGCAGAGCCTGCCATGCGTCCCTGCCACGTTTCCTGCATTCGTCTCGGGCTCCCAGGGGCTCCAGCCAGCCGAGGGGGTCTCCAGCGTGTTGATGATGGAAACCCCCCTTACTACGCTGCATCTGTCATACAGACCGGCTGGCCCCTTCTCCCTGCTCGGCCTCCAGCTGAAGATGCCCCCATCTCCGCAGACACGGGCCCCCCAGGACCAGCGCTAGTGGCCCCCCATAGCTCACACCCACCTGCTCCCGGAGCTCCAGCCTCGTGGCTGCTGGCCCAGTCGGGTGGAAAGTATCCGGGGTCCGTGCCAAGGGGCACAACTCACTGTCTGGACCTTCTCTTTCAGCTAGGTCACAGGAATTGTGCTTCAGAGCCAACGCGACTCACATCAACCCCGTCCCCCTGAAGACAGCAGGTGAGAAGCAGCCTCAGAGAGCCGGAGGTCGAGGGGTAGGTCTGTTAGGAAAACCTCCCGCCTCGGCTGTGACGTGGGTGGAGACTCCGCCACGGCCCCTGGGAAATTCGTTGCCCCCTTCATTACCAGCCTGGCTGGACTTGTGGCCCGTCACGGGTCAGCTTGCACGCTCCAAGCGACAGCCTCTCCGCCATCGGGACTAGAAAGTTGGTTCCCCTGGTTAACTAGCCCTGTTTCCAGGCTCCCGTTGTCTCACTTTGGCGTCCAGCCCTTGCGCCGCGGGCGAAGCCTACGGAGTCACGAACAGCGCAGAGCACAGACAAATGCGGATGTCAGATGCCCCCTAGTTTGCCTGTTAACGCTGAAACAGGCAGCAAATTCCAAACCGATCATAGCGGGGGGAAAATGCCAGATTAGCCGGTGGAACTCACTGCCACAAGGTCTGCCTGAGGCCAAGTAGTGAAATCCCATCCCGTACAAAATGCCATGTAAGTGGGGGGAACAGAACCATGCTGCACTGCGAGGAAAGGTCAAGGGGTGACATTTATACAGGGAGGACATTCAAGAGACCCAGAATGGATGGGTCCCGCTGCCTCCAGCGGCCTGGGAAGGCCTGTATCCCCTCCTGCCAGCTCCTGGGGGCGGCCGGCGGGGCCCAGAGACAGAACCGGAGCCCCGGCATGTTTTCCTGGAGCCTTTGGTGGGGAGGGTGGTTCTGGGGTTGGGCCAGCTGGAGCCAGGGGATGCCCGTGCTGACCTGCTCCGGCCCTGTCTCCCCAGGCATCTGCCTGAACAACTTGACCATCAGCCTGTCCTACCAGAAATACTTCCTGCCCGTCAACGTCTCGGGGCACCTGATGTGCGTCTCCAACTGCAGCATCCACCACCCCGACACCTACACCTGCAACGGCCGGGGGTACTGCTACATCCAGCCAGGGGGAGCCACCTGCTAGTGAGTCTCACCGCCTGGCGGGCATGTGGGGAACCCGGCGGGGGGGACGGGGCCCGGCTGCAGCACCTGGATGCCAAGAACCCGTGGCTGGTCCAAACACACCCTCTGGAGTGGCCAAAAACAGCGGGGGGGGCGGGTCACAGGCCTGGTCACTCCCCTCTTCAGGAGTGTTGGGCCTGAGACTCGCCACAGGGGCTGGGACCATCCCTTGCTGATGGGGTCAACGGTCCCTTTCCCCCACTTCTGATATCAGAACCCCCCTACCCCTGCACTAACCCCTAGGCCCCTCCCTTTCCAGAGCGAGGGAGAGAACCCAGGAGTCCTGGCTCCCAGCCCCTGCTGCTCTCACCCACCAGCCCCCACTCCCCTTCCAGAGCCGGGGAGAGAACCTGAAGTCCTGGCTCCCAGCTCCCAGCTCCCCCTGCTCTGACCCACCAGCCCCCGCTCCCCTCCCAGAGCCGGGGAGAGAACCCAGGAGTCCTGGCTCTCAGCCCCCTGCTCTAACCACCAGCACCCACTCCCCTCCCAGAGCTGGGGAGAGAACCCAGGAGTCCTGGCTCCCAGCCCCCCCTGCTCTCACCCATCAGCCCCCACTCCCCTCCCAGAGCGGGGAGAGAACCCAGGCGTCCTGGCTGAATCCACTCCTGACGGTGTCCCCTTCTCTCGGCAGCTGCCAGCACTCGGACTGGTACTGGTTCACGGGCAGTCACTGTGAGCAAGTCGTGAGCAAGGTGGGCGTGGCAGTGGGGGTGGCACTCGGCCTGGCCCTCCTGCTGCTGGTGATTCTCATCCTGGCCATCTGCCTCTGCTGGCGTCAGCGCTGGAGCGGCAAGCACAGGTCCGGGGCAGGGCCCGGAGCAGGGGGGGGCTGGGGAGGCACAGTGGGGCAGGATCTAGTCCATCCTGGACAGGGGTTTGTCTGACCTGCTCTTAGAAACTTCCAGGGATGGTGATTCCACCACCTCCCTGGGCAATTTATTGCAGGGCTTAGCCACCCTGAGAGTTGGGAAGTGTTTCCTGATGTCCAACCTAAGCCTGCCTGTGACGGGCTGGGTCACGGAGACGCCCTTGGGAACTGCCAGCTGATGTGCTCTCTGAACAAAACGCAGGATTTCAGTGGTTCCAAGTGAGAACAGACAGAACAAAGTAAGATCCCAAGCAAAATAAAACCAAATCATGCGAGTCTCAGGCTAATACAGGAGGAAACCGATTACAGCTCAGATCTCACCCTCAGAGTCGTTCCAATGAGCTTCTGTCACAGACCAGACTCCTTCCTAGTGTGGGCCCGATCCTTTCCCCGGTGCAGCCCTTGTTCCAGCCCACGTGGTGGCTGGGGGATTGCTCATGACTGGCCCCCCCACCTTTCTCCTGCTCCAGCCCCTCTTATAGCTGTGGCACAAGGCGGGAATCTTTTGTCTCTCTGGGTCCCCCCCCGCCCCCGCTAATGGAAAGGCACTGGGTCTGAGATGGGTTCCAGTTCCAGGTGACTTGGGCACATGTCCTGGGGGACCCCCAAGCCTCCATCCTTCCTGGCCTGACTCGCAGGAAGGCTTGTGAGTAAAGAGAGCCACCTACAACCAATTGTCCTGGCTGACGGGAGCCATCAAGATACTAAACCCCCATTAATGGCCCCCACTTTGCATAGTTACAATAGGACCTCAGAGTCCTAGTTCATATTCCTAGTCCCAGATACAAGAGTGGCACATTCACACCAACAGGATGATCACACTCAGCAGATGACAAGCTCTGTAATGATACCTCACAAGAGACCTTTTGCATGAAGCATATTCCAGTTACGTTATATTCACACTCATTAGCATATTTTCATACAATCATACGGAGTGCAACGTCACACCCCCTTGCTGCAATTTAAGCCTATTGCCTCTTGTCTGTCCTGCAGGGTTAAGGAGAATTATTTACCTCCGTCCTCCTCAGATAGACGGGGCTCCTGGTGTCTCTCACTCCAAGGCAGGGTTTCTAATGCTCCGATCTAATCACCACCCTGCTGTGGGCGCCAGAACAGGCGCCAGAACTTAGATTCATGGATTTTAGTCTTTTCCCTTCCTCCCGCTGCCCCAGTCAAGTAGGGAAGGATTTCACTGAAGGGGAAACTGAGACACTGATTTCAGCCGTGCTCGGACTCGGGCTAGGCACAGAGGGGAAACGACCTCTCTGCCCCGACTAGATGGAAATCTCAGAAAATTCCCTGAACTGAAAATCCTCCCCCATCCCGAAATCTCAGTTTGGGGTATTTCGGTTTCAGCCATTTTTGTTCTGTGAAACATCCCCGTGAAAGGTTTGTTGGGAACTGGAAAACTGAATCCCTTTTTTTGGTTCGTTGGTTTCCTTTGGAAAATGGCAAAACCAGGGCGGTACAATTTCAAAGCCCTTTCCCCCCCAGAGTCAAAAACCTCGTGGACTCGCCTGATGCTTTCCCAGGCCAAGTGTTGAGAAATGAGTGTTTTTCGAACCCCTCCCCCCAAATCCCATTTTGTCAACCCCCCCCCGACCATCTGTGCTGGGAAGGACAGAGGGGTCTGGTCCTTCTGCTGAACCTAGGACTGTGTCTGCCTTGAGAGCCAGGGGGGCAGGTGTGTCGAATGTGAACTCTCCCCCCCAGGGGCGATGCCAGGGGGCAGGCGGGTGTTCAGAATGATATCGCAGAGAACGGCCACATTCATCACACGGAGTAGGCGGCCGCCAGGGCTGGGGGAACGGAGGGGCCAATCTCTCCAGAGGGGGTTGGAAGATGGAGCTCGCTCAGTCTGGGCTGGGGATGGGATGGCAGAACAGGGGCTGGACACGGTGACTTGGGGGGGCCGTCTTGTCCTGTGTCTGGCTCTGGACAGGGCTGAGTGAGGGAGATTTCCTGACCCAGGCTAGAGAGACGCTCGGATTCAGGGTCCTTCCGGGCCGTGAATGTTCCGAATCTGTGACCTTTCCTTGGCCTCCTCAGTGTGGCATCTGGGTGGCTCCACACAGGCACCAATAGATTTTAGTCTCTCCCTCCACCCTGCCCTCGGCAGATAGGGAAGGATTTCATAGATGGGGAAACTGAGGCACGGGAGAGGAGGGATTTGCCCTGAGCTGGGGGAGCCAGGCCCCTGAGCTGAGACTCAGGACTCCTGGGTTCTCTCCATAGTTTTGCTGCTGAGCGCATGGCTTGGGGCAAGTCCGGAGGCCAATCCCCTCTGCTGAGCTCCGTGTGCCAGGCTGGGCTGGGGTCACGCTCCAGCCAGTTTTGGAACCGGAGAATTTGAGACATTTGGGGGGATGGAAATTGGAGATGGGGATGTGGCAGCCGGCCCCCCGGAGCACACGTCCCAGGGGCTGCGTGGGGCCAGGCCTGGGGGCTGACGGGCAGTACGGCTGCTCTCTCTGCAGTGTGGAGGACCTGGAGGAGAACCAGGAGAAGTGGTACAGCACCGAGGAGTGGGAGTGGAACGCACCCCGCCAGGAAATGGCTGCCAGCACCCCGTCCGCCCCCAGCTGGACAGGTAACCTCCCAGGTGAGTAGCCACATTCCCCGGCTCCAGGCCCCAGTGAGCCAAGCTGACCTCAGCCTCCCCTCCGCACTCTGGGGTCCTGCTGGCCTGGCTCCCTCGTGCTCCACGGGGAGCTGGGAGAGGGTCTGGGTGGAAGGGGGCTGCCTGGGCGGGTGGGTTCGGCTGCCACCTCTGAGGCACAAAGAACTGGGGGAGCCTGAGCTCAGGGTACTGGCCAGGTGCAGCGGGCACCCGGCCGGACAGATGTGCCAGGGCCGGTGCTGCCAGAAAGGGTTGACCCTGGGGCAGCCTTAGCTGGGGGGTGGGGGGCTGGGGAAGGGAGGGGGTGGAATGGGGGCAGGAGAGGGGGCATGGCAGGGTGGGGTCAGGGGACCAGGGTGCAGTGAGGGAGGGGCAGGAGGGCTGGGACAGCAGAGGGTGGAGGAAACTCGCCCCCACCCCCCGAATGGTAACTGCTGACCCCATTCCAGTTCCAGGGCCTCTTGCAGAGAGTGAGGGCAGCAGCAGCAGCCACAGAGTCTCCTCGTCCTTCCGGCCTTCGCTGGACAAAGTGGACACGTCCCTGCAGGTACTTGGCCAGCGGCAGAGCTGAGGGGGCAGGGCTGGGCTAGCGGGGGCTGCAGATCGGGAGTGAGGGGCACCGGCAGGGCTGGAGCGTGGCAGGGCTTGGCTAGTGGGGGCTGCCGGTCGGGAGTGAGGGGCACCGGCAGGGCTGGGGGGGCAGGGCTGGCGGGGGCTGTGGGTCAGGTTGCCAACTTTCTAATCACAACAAACCCAAACACCCTAGGCCCCGCCCCTTCCCAGAGGCCCCGCCCCCCACTCACTACATTCCCCCTCCCTTGGTGTCTCGCTCTCCCCCTCTCCCTCTCATTCACTTTCACTGGGCTGGGGCAGGGAGTTGTGGTGTGGAAGGGGGTGTGGGCTCTGGGGTGGGGCCGTGGATGAGGGGTGTGGGGTGCAAGAGGGAGCTCCAGGCTGGTGGGTGGGGCAGAGGGGTTCAGGGTGTGGGAGGGGGCTCTGGGCTGAGGCAGTGGGTTGGGGCACAGGGGAGGTGAGGGCTCCAGTTGGGGGTGCAGGCTCTGGGGTGGGGCTGGGGATGAGCGGTTTGGGGTGCAGGAGGGGGCTCTGGGTTTGGGGGGGCTCAGGGCAGGCTCCCAGTTGGTGACACAGTGGGGGGCTAAGGTGAGCTTCCTGCCTGTCCGGACTCCGCGCTGCGCCTTGGAAGTGGCCAGCAGCAGGTCCGGCTCCTAGGCAGAGGCGTGGCAGGCGGCTCTGCATGCTGCTCTTACCTGCAGGCACCGCCCCCGCAGCTCCCATTGGCTGCAGTTCTGGGCCAATGGGAGGGTGGAGCCAGTGCTCAGGGTGGGGGCTGGCTGCTTCTGGGGCGCAGCGTGGGGCCAGGAGACGTAGGGTGCTGACTGGAACTGCCAGGGTCCCTTTCCGACCAGGTGTTCCTGTCGAAAACAGGACCCCCGGTCACCCTACCTGTGGGTCGGGAGTGAGGGGCGTTGGGCTCTCTGCATCGCTTGCCCCAGGCTGGCTCTGCTCCCCAGACAGGGGTGGTGAGTTGTAGGGGCCTATGGTGCCCAGACTCCAGCAAATTCAGGGCCCGGGGGGCCTGGCTCCACTGATGTTCAGGGCTGGGTCTCTCCCCTGCCTGCTGCCCCAGCACACCCCACCCACAGCGTCCCCCAGCCCAGTCTGGTTCCCCCACGCGTCCCTGCCTGCCCTGGGCAGTGGGCATCTGTCCCCTGCAGCTTATCCTGGCTGGACCCCCTGAACAGAAGCCTGGGGGGGCTTGGGTGAGTGTCATGCTGGGGGGCCAGGGAGGGGGCTCCCCTCCCCCTTGCTCACTGCTGCCAGCAAGGAGAGGGTTGGGGGGAGTCCTCCTCTCTGGCCCCCTACTCCAGCCCCAGGGAAGCCTGCCTGCTGCACCCCAAACTCCTTATCTCCAGCCCGGCCCCATGTCCTGCACCCCAACTCTCTGCCCCAGCCCAGAGCCTGCACCCAGCACCCTAACCCCCTCCTAGATCCTGCACCCCAAATCCCCTCCCACACCCCATCTCCCTGCCCAGCCCAGAGCCTGCACCCAGCAGCCAAACTCCCTCCCAGAGCCTGCACCCAGCACCCCAAACCCCTTCCTGCACCCCAACTCCCTGTCCCAGCCCAGAGCCCACACCCAGCACCCAAACCCCCTCCTAGATCCCGCACCCAGCACCCTAAACCCCCTCCCGCACCCCAACTCCCTGTCCCAGCCCAGAGCCTGCATCTAGCACCCAAACCCCCTCCTAGATCCCGCACCAGCACCCAAATCCCCTTCCAGAGCCTGAGGCAGGTGTGGGTGGGGCGGGGGGGGAGTGACTTGGACCCGTTCTGGGCACCTCCAGAAATGACACAAACTTGCTGCCCCTCTCCTCAGACCCAAATTGCCCGGCCCCAGGTGACCCGGATCTGAGTTCCAGCGGCCGCTCTGGCCCGTGCCATCCAGGACCGATCCAGTGGCCACGGCTGTCAGAGGAGGCTGCTCCTGGGGACCTGCGCCCATCAGACCTGCGGAGCTGAGGCTCGGGGGCCTAGGCCAGACGTGAACCCGGAGCCGCCACCAGGCCAGTGACTCTCTGCTGCCGAGACCCCCCACCCCCCCATGGGGCAGGGACGCGGCAGCTACTGCTGAGCTCCAGGGGACGGGCAGGCATGGAGCAGCCGGGATTGGGACCGTGCTGCCGGCGGTGGCGGTGGGACACTGGGCTCTGGGCCATGGTAGCGTCCCCAGCTCTGCCCGTGTCTGGGGGGGTCCGTTCCTCTTTGGCAGCCCGGTGCCAGGGGCGGGGTGGGGCTTTCCCAGGCCCCGGCTGCCCGCTCTGAGGTTGTTTGCACAGCGGGTTCAGCAGATGCTTTGTCGAAGAGAAAGAACGGGCAGGTCAGGGAGGTGCTGGCTGGCACCAGGCCCCTCCGCTGGTGATTTCCAGGAGGGGGGGGGTTGTTTACTTCCTATTGTTCCCTTTGACCTGAGCAAACGGGCGGGACGGGGGTAAGGGAAAAGGAGGCTGCGTTCCCAAGGGATGCCACAGTGAGGCCAGGGGACCCAGGCGTCCGGGGGAAGGCAGGGCGGCCCGTTTCCAGCTGGGAGGGGTTCTCAGTGAAGACCGGGAACCCAGGCATCCGGGGGAAGGCAGGACGGCCCGTTTCCAGCTGGGAGGGGGTTCTCAGTGAAGACAGGAGACCCAGGCATCTGGGGGAAGGCAGGACGGCCCGTTTCCAGCTGGGAGGGGTTCTCAGTGAAGACCGGGGACCCAGGCATCCGGGGGAAGGCAGGACGGCCCGTTTCCAGCTGGGAGGGGTTCTCAGTGAAGACCGGGGATCCAGGCGTCCAGGGGAAGGCAGGATGGCCCATTTCCAGCTGGGAGGGGTTCTCAGTGAAGACCGGGGACCCAGGCGTCCGGGGGAAGGCAGGACGGCCCGTTTCCAGCTGGGAGGGGTTCTCAGTGAAGACCGGGGACCCAGGCGTCCGGGGGAAGGCAGAATGGCCTGTTTCCAGCTGGGAGGGGGTTCTCAGTGAAGACAGGGGACCCAGGCGTTCGGGGGAAGAAGCCACGCTGGAGCATTGGCCGGGTCCATTGCTCTGCGGGTGGGGGGTGCCCCTGGATCAGATCTCCTCACCCCCGGGTGGGGGCTGCCTCTCCTCATGACAGACCCCCTACAAAACAGGCCTCCCCCCCCCCCCCCGGATTTTTCTCCCCGAAGCCCCTGGGGACTGAAATAATGTAAGAAATGTAACCCTGCCGCTGTGATTCTTGGAGGGGAAATAAAGCGGTGAGATAACGCCAGGCGTGAGCGGGTTTCCTTGCCTGGGGGGGTGTTGTTTTGAAAATGAGGCGCTCGTTACCTAAGGCTCCCTAGTGAGGAGCTGTGTCTCTAGCCGTGCCCTCCCCCCGCAGGACGTCCAGACAGGGAGTCTGAACCCCCCCAAATTCAGAGCAGACTCTGGGGGTGAGAGCAGTGTCCCACCCCCCAGATCTGGCTCATGTCTGCGCTTCGTGCCACCCCACCGGGGAGGATGGGGGTGTCTGGCGGCTGCCGGGCATCTGTACCCAAACCTGGCTGCTCGGGCTGCCACGGGGGCGTCTCTGTCTGAGGACCTGGGCCGGGATGGGTCAGCCCCAATCTGCCCAGCCCGGGGCTGGCTTGTGCCAGCTGGTGACGCGGTGCCCAAACAGCTGAGCAGGCTCCACGTGGCCCTGCTATCGCAGCACGTGACAGCCGAGCCAAACGGCGTCAGGGCAGATAGCAGCAGCAGGCCCGAGCCTGGGGCTGAGTCACGTGAAAAACAAACTTGTAGAGAAGGGGGTGAGGGAGGAGGCACAGGCAGAGGGCGCGACACGAAGGCAAACACTGGAGTGAATAGCCGCCAGCACACCGACATGCCAGCTTGGCACGGTCCCCCTGGCCGCTCCACCCCTCCGCACCCACTTGCGGTGCATTCCCAGGGCTCTGCCCAGCCTGAAGACTGGCAGGGAGCCAGCACTGTGCCGATATTTAATGGGGGGGCGGGCGTAGTTAAGGGTTTCTGGAGGACGGAGTCCGGCAGATTAGCCGGCTCTCCAGGGCCAATGGGATGACAAATGCTAAAGCGAATCGCATTGACATCAGAGACCTGTGCTCCCAGGCGGTGCCGGCCTTGGCACCGCCTGGCAGGTTGTGAAATGAAACTAGGACGACGGAGAAGTAACCGGGCCCCCGTGCGCTGGGTTAGGGGTTGGCTGGAACTGTCGAGGGGCAGTGGTGGGGCCCGTGGGACTTGTCCCTGGGCCGGTTCCCGTTTTTATCGATCAGCTGGAAGTGGGCGGTGGGCGGCGTCCGACCCCGCCCGGAGCCCTTCTGGGAGATGCTTTAATCGAGCGCGAGTGATTGGGCGCGGCCCGGTGGGGGAGCCAGGTGAATTCTCTGGTTGGGTCTACAAAAACCCAAGTGCGAACCCCCGCCCTCCCCTGGTTCGAGTGGCTCTTTGTTAGAAACCAGTTTGACACCTGGTTCTCCTGCCTGCCCTGGAGGCGCCTGCGCGATGTCAGAGGCCGCGATCCGATCTGGCCTCTGTCTGCCACCTTCCCCGGTGGTGATGGGACAGGTCCAGGCAGCGTGTGATGGACGGAGCGGCCCAGCCGCTCTGATGCCCCCGTGAGCCGGGTTTGAACCTGGGTCCCTCCAAGGAGGGAGTCTGTTAGCTGGCGGCAGTAGTAAGGCTCTTATCCCGACCCCGGTCTCCACAGGAGGGAAGGGATAACGAAAGCGCCAGAGCGGGCAGCAGTAGCAGGGCCGTTCTCTCCTGCCCGCTGGGTGCGCCCCGAGGGGGCTGGACTTTGAGCCCGGGCGAGGCTGGCAAAGTGCCTGAAGATGGCCGAGAAGACGCTCCTGCCCCACCTTGCCCACCTGGAAGCAGGCTCCTCGTGTGGCAGACCTTGGACTGGTTTACGACGGCCCCTTGCGGTGCTGATAACCCGGCTGCTGATAAGGGGCCCTGCTGTTTCCCGGCCATAACCGGGACTGAGAACTGGCCAGGGTTCAGTGTCTTTATGGCGGCTGAATGAGGGTTGTGTCGGCCCCCTCCCTCCCCGCTGCGATGACAACAGCCCCAGAAACGCATCCCGCGTCAACAGCGCTAATTGCAGTGCAAAGATCTGTGGGGCCGGCGGCTGGATGTCCCGAACTTTTCGTCCTGGGAGCCCCTTGCAACATGGAGGCTCCAAGCCAGGCAGAGCGCCCCACCCCGCCTGCGTCACCGTCCCGTCCCACGCACCTGGGGCCTGATCTCAGCTGGGTCTGGGCAGCGCCCGGCCCCGATCTCGGCTGGGTCTGGGCAGTGCCTGGCGCGACGGGGCCCTGATCTCAGCTGGGTCTGGGTGGCACCCAGCCTGATGGGACCCCGATCTCGCCTGGGTCTGGCCGGCGCCCGGCCCAACGGGGCCCCAATCTCAGCTGGGTCTGGACGGTGCCTGGCCCAACAGGGCCCCGATCTCAGCTGGGTTTGGGCAGCGCCCAGCCTGATGGGGCCCTGATCTCGCCTGGGTCTGGGTGGCACCCAGCCCGACGGGACCCCGATCTCGGCTGGGTCTGGACAGTGCCCGGCCCGACGGGGCCCCGATCTCGCCTGGGTCTGGCTGGCGCCCGGCCCGACGAGGCCCCAATCTTGGCTGGGTCTGGACGGTGCCTGGCCCGACGGGGCCCCAATCTCAGCTGGGTCTGGACGGTGCCTGGCCCAACGGGGCCCCGATCTCAGCTGGGTTTGGGCAGCGCCCAGCCTGATGGGGCCCTGATCTCGCCTGGGTCTGGGTGGCACCCAGCCCGACGGGACCCCGATCTCGGCTGGGTCTGGACAGTGCCCGGCCCGACGGGGCCCCGATCTCGCCTGGGTCTGGCTGGCGCCCGGCCCGACGAGGCCCCAATCTTGGCTGGGTCTGGACGGTGCCTGGCCCAACGGGGCCCCAATCTCAGCTGGGTCTGGACGGTGCCTGGCCCAACGGGGCCCCGATCTCAGCTGGGTTTGGGCAGCGCCCAGCCTGATGGGGCCCTGATCTCGCCTGGGTCTGGGTGGCACCCAGCCCGACGGGACCCCGATCTCGGCTGGGTCTGGACAGTGCCCGGCCCGACGGGGCCCCGATCTCGCCTGGGTCTGGCTGGCGCCCGGCCCGACGAGGCCCCAATCTTGGCTGGGTCTGGACGGTGCCTGGCCCGACGGGGCCCCGATCTCAGCTGGGTCTGGGCAGCGCCCAGCCTGACGAGGCCCTGATCTCAGCTGGGTCTGGGCGGCGCCCGGCCCGATGGGGCTCTCATCTCGGCTGGGTCTGGCCAGCACCTGGCCTGACGGGGCCCCGATCTTGGCCAGGTCTGGGCGGCACCCGGCCCGACGGGGCCCCGATCTCAGCTTGGAGACAACCCTACTACTGCTGGATGCAGGAGCGCCTGGGAGAGGTTCTCCGGCCTTGAACCCTATGGTCCTGAGATGGGACATGTGCTTGGAGCCATGTAGACGGAGCGGGTGTCTGGCTGAGGCTGCATCAACCCTGGCTCTGCTGGGCAGCCCCGGCTTCCTGAAGGAGCAGGAGACGTGGAGGAAACCATCCCCTCCCAATGCTCAGGCAGTGCCAGGGTGCAGGACAATTTCCACCTAGTTATGGATAGGTCGAGCTGCAAGGGACCTTCAGGGGTATTCGGTCCAGGCCCCCCTACCCCCCGGAGGGCATCCGGTCCAGCCCCCTATGCTGAGCCAGGACCAGTAACCTCTGCCCAGCCCTGACGGGGGTTTGTCCAACCGGCTCTGAACCCCACCCAGTGATGGCACCCCCCCCCCTTGCAGGCCGAGTTCAAGTCCCCCCACATCCTCCATGCTGAATGTGCCTGGATTTATCCTCGACCCCTAGGTTGGGTTTCTAGCCCTTGGATCATCCCCTGGCTGTTCCCCAGTTTTCCCGTGAAGTCCTGCCCTTAGGACGGAAGAATCCCAGGCACCGCTACAGACTAGGGACCGAGTGACTGGGCAGCAGTTCTGCAGAAAAGGACCTGGGGGTTACAGTGGACGAGAAGCTGGATCTGAGTCAGCAGTGGCCTTGTTGCCAAGAAGGCTAACGGCATTTTGGGCTGTATAAGTAGGGGCATAGCCAGCAGATCGAGGGATGGGATCATTCCCCTCTATTCAACATTGGTGAGGCCTCATCTGGAGACTGGGTCCAGTTTTGGGCCCCACACTACAAGGAATGGGGACAAATTGGAGAGAGTCCAGCGGAGGGCAATGAAAATGATGAGGGGGCTGGAGCACATGACTTACGAGGAGAGGCTGAGGGAACTGGGATTGTTTAGTCTGCAGAGGAGAAGAGTGAGGGGGGATTTGATAGCTGCTTTCAACTACCTGAAGGGGGTTCCAAAGAGGCTGGAGCTCGGCTGTTCTCAGTGGTGGCAGATGACAGAACAAGGAGCAATGGGCTCAAGTTGCAGTGGGGCAGGTCTAGGCTGGATATTAGGAAACACTATTTCCCTAGGAGGGTGGTGAAGCACTGGAACGGGTTCCCTAGGGAGGGGATGGGATCTCCACCCTTAGAGGTTTTTAAGGTCAGGCTTGACAAAGCCCTGGCTGAGATGATTGAGTTGGGGACTGGTCCTGCTTTGAGCAGGGGGTGGGACTAGATACCTCCTGAGGTCGGTCTGTCTGTCTATCTATCTATCTATGGGTGTCCCCCCCCGCCTCGCAGCCAGCTCCTTCCTTGTTCCTGGGTGTTGCCCGCCAGATTCCTGGTACACTTCTCACTCTGCCCTTTGGCAATTGCACCCTGTTAATTGTCCCTGTCCTAATTCTGCAACATCCTTGTGGGTGCTCGCAGTCTGTGAGCCAAGGGACAAAGGTCCGTGCTGGGCTGCTGATATTCCCCGCGGCTTCTTCTTTCCCTTCAGTTCCCGTACGGCTGCGACCAGGTGAGGGCCGGCTCTGCTCCACACCTGAGCTTGGTCCTGCCCGTGCCGTCTCTCGGGCCCGTGCCCCAGGGCCTCTGAACCCACAGCTGCCTTTGCGTCTCTGCACCAAAGTGTTCTGCAGGGAAGGATGAGGAAATTCACTGCCCTCCTCCTCCTCTTCCACTTCGCCTGCTCGGGCATCATGTCAGGTGAGTGGGGCTCAGTCCTGGGGGGTGTTCAGTGAGCGGCCGGGCTCTGCTGGGCCACCTGAAGTTTGTTTGGCTTCTAATTTGAGGATGGGGAGGCGGGTCCCACTGAATCCTCTCAGGGTGGAGGTGTGGCTGAGGGGGTCTCCCCAAAGCTGCATGGCTTCCTTGGTGTCTCCCCCTGCGAGTGCCTTTCCTGGATCTGGGTGTGCCCCGCCGGTCCCCTGTGGCCAGTCCCAGATCTCAGCCCATGACAGGCTCCCCCCATCCTCTGCCAGCACAAAGGCAGTTCCCAGCACGGGTCTGCGCAAGGTGCCCTCATCTCCTGACCCCCCTGCCTGTCAGGATCCAGCTGCTAGTTCCCCGCTCCCACCCCACCCGGCAGCAGTTTCCCACATTCATAGCTTCTGAGGCCAGATGGGACCAACACTATCATGTGGTCTGACCCCCTGTAGCACCCAGGCCGTAGACCTGCCCCCCAAGTCATTCCTGGAGCAGAGCCGGCAGAGAAACAGCCAACCTTGATTTAACAATTGTCACTGGTGGAGAACACACCATGACCCTGGGAAATTGTTCCGAGGGTTAATGACTCTCACTGTTAAAAATTGACACCTCTTTCGAGTCTGGATTTGTCTGGCTTCAACTCCCAGCCCTCGGTTCAGGTAAGACCTGCCTCTGTGAGACTGGAGAGCCCATTGGTAAATATTTCTTCCACATGAAGGTACTGATAGGCTGTGATCATGTTACCCCTCCACCTTCTCTTTGAGCTCCCTGAGTCTGGCGTGGACTGCACCCTCAGCGAGTTTGCAGATGACGCTAAGCTGGGGGGAGTGGTAGATACGCTGGAGGGTAGGGACAGGATACAGAGGGATCTAGACAAATTAGAGGATTGGGCCAAAAGAAACCTGATGAGGTTCAACAAGGACAAGTGCCCAGTCCTGCCCTTAGGACAAAAGAATCCCATTCACTGCTACAGACTAGGGACCGAGTGACTGGGCAGCAGTTCTGCAGAAAAGGACCTGGGGGTCACAGTGGGCGAGAAGCTGGATCTGAGTCAGCAGTGGCCCTTGTTGCCGAGAAGGCTAACGGCATTTTGGGCTGTATAAGTAGGGGCATTGCCAGCAGATCGAGGGATGGATCATTCCCCTCTATTTGACATTGGTGAGGCCACATCTGGAGACTGGGTCCAGTTTTGGATCCATTCGACATGTGCCCTGTTCATTTTATATTGTTCTTGCTTTTTCATCAAAGTGTTGCTTGGTACCAAGTCAAACTCATGTCTAAGTCCATTAGTGTCAAGTATCAGAGGGGTAGCCGTGTTAGTCTGGATCTGTAAAAGCAGCAGAGAATCCTGTGGCACCTTATAGACTAACAGACGTTTTGGAGCGTGAGCTTTCGTGGGTGAATACTGACGCAGGATGAAGTGGGTATTCACCCACAAAAGCTCACGCTCCAAAACGTCTGTTAGTCTATAAGGTGCCACAGGATTCTCTGCTGCTTTTATAAGTCCATTAGGTCAACCCTATTCCAACTTGTAATCTCGTCAAAAAAAGAAATCAGGTTAGTCTGATGGGGTCTATTTTCCATAAACCCGATAGATTCATAGCATCATAGACTGTCCCTGATGGGCATTTGTCTAACCTGTTCTTAAAACCCTCCAGCGATGGGGACCCCCTGGCCTCCCATGGTGCCTGTTCTGGAGCCGAGCTCCCCTGAGAGTGAGAAAGGGTTTCCTAAAACCCAGGCAAACTCTGCCCTGCTCTGGATTAACCCCATTGCACCTTGCCCTGCCTTCGGTAGCCATGGAGAACGATCGATCCCCGTCCTCTTTGGACAATACCTGGAGCCTGTTCTCAGGCCTCTCCCCCCTCACTCTTATTTTCTAAAGGCGTTTTTCACCTTTCCTCTTAAGTTGATTTTTTCTTAACCTCTCAGGCTAATTTGGCCCATCACAGGAGCTTTGCCTCAGGGCCAGGTCTGCCAGCCCCACCCTTTGCCAGGCTAACAATCAACCTGCTCGTTAGGCAGCAGAGGCAGAGCTTGGCTTGGAGCCTGGCCAATGGAGGTGAATGTGGCAATGCACCCATGGAGGAGGGGCAGGTCGGGAAATATAACTGAGCTCCTTCTCTTGGCATCAGGCTTCCTGGGACAGAGAACAACCAGGGAATGCTGAGGGAAAGGGTGTTGACATCCCTGAAGCGGCCCAGCTGCTACCAGCGAGGTTAAAAATCTCCAGTTGAAACTGGGTTTTGATGGCAAACAGGGTTTTTACCAAAACTTTTTATGGTGTGCGAAAAGTGTCTCTTTAACATGAGAATGGCCATACTAGATCAGACCCAAAAGTCCATCTTGCCCAATACCCTGTCATCCGACAGTGGCCTGTTACAGCGTTTCAGGGGGAATGAACAGAACAGGGCACTTTTGGAGAGATCAGATGTCTTCCACTCTTGGCTTCTGGCAGTCAGAGGTTTAGGATCACCTTGAGCATGGGGTTGCGTCCTTGGCCATCTTGACTAGCGTGGTCCTGTCCTCTATGGACTTATCCAGTTCTCCTCTGTTATACTTTTGTCCTTCATAACATCCTTTGGCGATGAGTTCCACAGGTTAGTTGGGTTTTCCAACAGGAAATTTCAACTTCTCATGAGAACAAATAAAGCTCCCCAAAATGGAAATGGTGCTGAGTTGGTTCATGGACGTTCAAGTTTGAGTGTCTCACACCTTCATTCTCCTCTGCAGACTGGGCTTCCTAGCGGGAGGTTGTGACGATGTGGTTCTGGCTGGACCCAACTGAGAGTGCCAAATCAGGACCAATTGCTCAAACAGGGCAGTCACAGCCCAAGGCTGGGGTTTTTCCACCTCTAGGGCAAACCAAACCGGCCAGACAACAGACTTCGGTGTCACCCCTCTGGCTAACCGCAAGTCACACAAGCAATTTCCTTAGACACTCCAGTCTCCCAGTATCACCACCAGTCCCACACGTCCTGGGGATGAATGGTTATGAAAACCAACACCCCAGTAAAAGAAAAAAGGTTCTCTCGATCCCAAAAGACCAAGCCCCAGACCCAGGTCAATATACACGTCAGATCTTACCCACAAATCACGCTGTTGCCAATCCTTTAGAATCTAAAATCTAAAGATTTATTCATAAAAGGAAAAAGATAGAGGTGAGAGCTAGAATTGGTTAAACTGAATCAATTACATACAGTGATGGCAAAGTCCTTAGTTCAGGCTTGTAGCAGTGATGAAGTAAACTGCAGGTTCAAATTAAGTCTCTGGAGAACATCCCCTGCTGGGATGGGTCATTCAGTCCTTTGTGCAGAGCTTCAGCTTGTAGCAAAGTCCCTCCAGAGGTAAGAAGCAGGATTGAAGACAAAATGGAGATGAGGCCTTCGCCTTATATAGCCTTTTCCAGGTGTAAGAACACTCCTTTGTTCCTACTGTGGAAAGTTACAGCAAAATGGAGTTTGCAGTCACATGGGCCAGTTTCTGCTCACTTCAGTGAGTCACAGGGCGTATCCGCCTTCTCTCGATGGGTCAATTGTGTAGCTGATGGTCCTTAATGGGCCATCAAGCAGGCTAAGCTGAGCTGACACCAGCTTGTCTGGGGTGTCTTCCAGAACTGCAGCACCAATTTAAAATACAGACAGCATACAGCCAATATTCATAACTTCAACTACGAAAATGATACAGACATACAGACAGCATAATCATAACCAGTAACCCGTAACCTGGTCTTAGACACCTTATCTGACCCCCTTTACATAGAATTTGGTGCCACTACAGGACCTTGGTTGCAACCCATGTTCTATATGGTCCCAGTTTATATCAATAACATCACAGAGGTCACCTCCCATGATGCACCAGAATTTCTCCTCTGGCAAAGCTACCACAGTGCATCATGGGAGATGTAGTCTAGGCAGGCAGCCCAGCCTGTAGAGAAAAGGTGGGGATATGAGGCGCCTGAACTAAAATGTCCATAAGGCAGAGTGGTGGCAGTTCCCAGCTGAAATATTTAGAAGTTTGATCTGTCGCCAAAAAATTCCACAATAATTTGTTTAAAAAATTGCCATGTAATCTCACCCTTCAAGAAACACACACAAATATTGAGTGACTGAGCTCAGCTGTGGGTTGTGTCTCAGGTAAGCACGAAAGAAAATCTTGATAGAATCAAGGGATATTATGAAACACTGTTTATGACTGGGGCAGGGCTGCATCTAGGGAACCCCTTGCTCGAATTTCCCCAAATTTGGGTCAGTAACCCGATCTCAGGTTCCCATGAGGCACACCAAAGTTCAAGGTGTTCCACGTAAGTATGAGGACCTTAGAGCACTTAGAAGAGTCAACCCCTCCCAGAAAGGGGGTTCTCCACTTCAACCAGAGCAGAGCTGACATGCCACAATTATCTATCCAACCCCACGCGTCCCCTCTTCTGTCTGTCCCCATATACCCCATCTCTCCACCCATCCAAAATCCTGAACCCCCTTCTATGCAGTTGACAGAAAAAAAAAATTCTTGACCAAAAACTCCATGTATCCACCCACAGCTACTGCGACCACCACAACTGTGACAAACAGCACCCCATCTACGACCTCGTTTGCCACGACCACCACAACTTCGTCCATTACGGAAACGAGCAACACCAGGAAAGACAGCACCACGACACCAGTGGAAACCAGAACCACCCAAGATGCCAGCGCCACCACCTCGGAGGAAACCGGCATCACCCCAGCTGCAAGCACAACCACCTCAGTGGAAACAGGCACCACCCCGGCTGCCAGCGCCATGACCACAGAGGAAACCGGCACCACGCCATCTGCCAGCGCCACAACCCCAGTGGACACCAGCACCAACCCAGCCACCAGCGCCACCACCCAATTGGACACTGGCACCACCCCGGCCGCCAGTGCCACAACCCTGGTGGAAACCGGCACCACCCCGGCCACCAGCACCACAACCCCACTGGAAACCGGCACCACCCCGGCAGCCACCACAATGACCCCAATGGACACCGGCACCACCCTGGCTGCCAGCGCCACCACCTCGGAGGAAACTGGCACCACCCCGGCCGCCAGCACCACAACCCCAGAGGAAACTGGCACCACCCCGGCCACCAGCGCCACCACCTTGGAGGAAACTGGCATCACCCCGGCTGCAAGCACAACCACCTCAGTGGAAACGGGCACCACCCCGGCTGCCAGCGCCATGACCACAGAGGAAACCGGCACCACGCCGTCTGCCAGCGCCACAACCCCAGTGGACACCAGCACCAACCCAGCCACCAGCGCCACCACCCAATTGGACACTGGCACCACCCTGGCCGCCAGTGCCACAACCCTGGTGGAAACCGGCACCACCCCGGCTGCCAGCGCCACCACCGCGGAGGAAACCAGCACCACCCCGGTCGCCAGCACCACAACCCCACTGGAAACCGGCACCACCTCAGTGGAAACCGGCACCATCTCCGCCACCAGCGCCACCACCTCGGAGGAAACTGGCACCACCCCTGCTGCCAGCACCACCAACCCGGAGGAAAGCAGCACCACGCCGTCTGCCAGTGCCACAAGTCCAGTGGAAACTAGGACCACCCCGTTCGCCAGCGCCACAACTCCAGTGGACACCGGCACCACCCCAGCCACCAGCGCCATCACCCCAGAGGAAACCGGCATCACCCCGGCTGCAAGCACAACCACCTCAGTGGAAACGGGCACCACCCCGGCTGCCAGCGCCACGACCAAAGAGGAAACCAGCACCACGCCGTCTGCCAGCGCCACAACCCCAGTGGACACCAGCACCACCCCAGCCGCCAGCGCCAGCACCCAATTGGACACTGGCACCACCCTGGCCACCAGTGCCACAACCCTGGTGGAAACCGGCACCACCCCGGCCACCAGCGCCACAACCCCACTGGAAACCGGCACCACCCCGGCCACCAGCGCCACAATCCCACTGGAAACCGGCACCACCCTGGCAGCCACCACAACGACCCCAGTGGACACCGGCACCACCCCGGCTGCCAGCGCCACCACCCCGGAGGAAAGCAGCACCACCCCGGCCGACAGCACCACAACCCCAGAGGAAACTGGCACCACCCCGGCCACCAGCGCCACCACCTTGGAGGAAACCGGCATCACCCCGGCTGCAAGCACAACCACCTCAGTGGAAACTGGCACCACCCCGGCTGCCAGCGCCATGACCACAGAGGAAACCGGCACCACGCCGTCTGCCAGCGCCACAACCCCAGTGGACACCAGCACCAACCCAGCCACCAGCGCCACCACCCAATTGGACACTGGCACCACCCTGGCCGCCAGTGCCACAACCCTGGTGGAAACCGGCACCACCCCGGCTGCCAGCGCCACCACCGCGGAGGAAACCAGCACCACCCCGGCCGCCAGCACTACAACCCCACTGGAAACCGGCGCCACCTCAGTGGAAACCGGCACCATCTCCGCCACCAGCGCCACCACCTCGGAGGAAACTGGCACCACCCCTGCTGCCAGCACCACCAACCCGGAGGAAAGCAGCACCACGCCGTCTGCCAGTGCCACAAGTCCAGTGGAAACTAGGACCACCCCATTCGCCAGCGCCACAACTCCAGGGGACACTGGCACCACCCCGGCCACCAGCGCCATCACCCCGGAGGAAACCGGCATCACCCCGGCTGCAAGCACAACCACCTCAGTGGAAACGGGCACCACCCCGGCTGCCAGCGCCATGACCAAGAAGGAAACTGGCACCACGCCGTCTGCCAGCGCCACAACCCCAGTGGACACCAGCACCACTCCAGCCACCAGCGCCACCACCCAATTGGACACTGGCACCACCCCGGCAACCAGTGCCACAACCCTGGTGGAAGCTGGCACCACCCCGGCCGCCAGTGCCACAACCCCACTGGAAACCGGCACCACCCCGGCTGCCAGCACCACCAACCCGGAGGAAAGCAGCACCATGCCGTCTGCCAGCGCCACAACCCCAGTGGAAACTAGGACCACCCCATTCGCCAGCGCCACAACTCCAGTGGAAACTGCCACCACCCCGTCCGCCAGCGTCACCAGCCCAGAGGAAACCGGCACAACCTTGGCCGCCAGCGCCATCACCCCGGAGGAAACCGGCATCACCCCGGCTGCAAGCACAACCACCTCAGTGGAAACGGGCACCACCCCGGCTGCCAGTGCCACAACCCCAGTGGACACCAGCACCACCGCAGCCACCAGCGCCACCACCCAATTGGACACTGGCACCACCCCGGCCACCAGTGCCACAACCCCACTGGAAACCGGCACAATCCTGGCCACCAGCGCCACAACCCCACTGGAAACCGGCACCACCCCGGCCACCAGTGCCACAACCCCACTGGAAACCGGCACCATCCCGGCTGCCAGGACCACCAACCCGGAGGAAAGCAGCACCACACCATCTGCCAGCGCCACAACCTCAGTGGAAACTAGGACCACCCCGTTTGCGAGCGTCACCACCCCAGTGGAAACCGGCACCACCTCGGCCACCAGCACCATCACCCTGGAGGAAACTGGCACTACCCCGGCTGCAAGCACAACCACCTCAGTGGAAACGGGCACCACCCCGGCTGCCAGCACCACGACCACGGAGGAAACTGGCACCACGCCGTCTGCCAGCGCCACAACCCCAGTGGACACCAGCACCACCCCAGCCACCAGCGCCACCACCGAATTGGACACTGGCACCACCCCGGCTGCCAGTGCCACAACCCCGGAGGAAAGCAGCACCACCCCGGCCGCCAGCACCACAACCACAGTGGACACCAGCACCACCTCAGTGGAAACCGGCACCATCTCCGCCACCAGCGCCACCACCTCGGAGGAAACCAGCACCATGCCTTCTGCCAGCGCCACAACCCCAGTGGACACCAGCACCACTCCAGCCGCTAGCGCCACCACCCAATTGGACACTGGCACCACCCCAGCCGCCAGTGCCACAACCCCGGTGGAAACCGGCACCACCCCAGCCGCCAGTGCCACAACCCCGGAGGAAAGCAGCACCACCCCGGCCGCCAGCACCACAACCACAGTGGACACCGGCACCACCTCAGTGGAAACCGGCACCATCTCCGCCACCAGCGCCACCACCTCGGAGGAAACCAGCACCATGCCTTCTGCCAGCGCCACAACCCCAGTGGACACCAGCACCACTCCAGCCACCAGCGCCACCACCCAATTGGACACTGGCACCACCCCAGCCGCCAGTGCCACAACCCCGGTGGAAACCGGCACCACCCCAGCCGCCAGTGCCACAACCCCGGTGGAAACCGGCACCATCCCGGCTGCCAGCACCACCAACCCGGAGGAAAGCAGCACCACGCCGTCTGCCAGCGCCACAACCCCAGTGGAAACTAGGACCACCCCATTCGCCAGCGCCACAACTCCAGTGGAAACTGCCACCACCCCGTCTGCCAGCGTCACCACCCCAGAGGAAACCGGCACAACCTCGGCCGCCAGCGCCATCACCCCGGAGGAAACCGGCATCACCCCGGCTGCAAGCACAACCACCTCAGTGGAAACGGGCACCACCCCGGCTGCCAGCACCACGACCGCGGAGGAAACCGGCACCACGCCGTCTGCCAGCGCCACAACCCCAGTGGACACCAGCACCACCGCAGCCACCAGCGCCACCACCCAATTGGACACTGGCACCACCCCGGCCACCAGTGCCACAACCCCGGAGGAAAGCAGCACCACCCCGGCTGCCAGCACCACAACCACAGTGGACACCGGCACCACCTCAGTGGAAACCGGCACCATCTCCGCCACCAGCGCCACCACCTCGGAGGAAACCAGCACCATGCCTTCTGCCAGCGCCACAACCCCAGTGGACACCAACACCACTCCAGCCACCAGCGCCACCACCCAGTTGGACACTGGCACCACCCCAGCCGCCAGTGCCACAACCCAACTGGAAACCGGCACCACCCCGGCTGCCAGCACCACCAACCCGGAGGAAAGCAGCACCACGCCGTCTGCCAGCGCCACAACCCCAGTGGAAACTAGGACCACCCCATTCGCCAGTGCCACAACTCCAGTGGAAACTGCCACCACCCCGTCCGCCAGCGTCACCACCCCAGAGGAAACCGGCACAACCTCGGCCACCAGCACCATCACCCCGGAGGAAACCGGCATCACCCCGGCTGCAAGCACAACCAGCTCAGTGGAAACGGGCACCACCCCAGCTGCCAGCACCACGACCACGGAGGAAACCGGCACCACGCCGTCTGCCAGCGCCACAACCCCAGTGGACACCAGCACCACCGCAGCCACCAGCGCCACCACCCAATTGGACACTGGCACCACGCTGGCCGCCAGTGCCACAACCCTGGTGGAAACCAGCACCACCACCCCAGTGGAAACGGGCACCATCTCGGCTGCCAGCACCACGGCCACGGAGGAAACCAGCACCACGCCGTCTGCCAGCACCACAACCCCAGTGGACACCGGCACCACCGCAGCCGCCAGCACCACCACCCAATTGGACACTGGCACCACCCTGGCCGCCAGTGCCACAACCCCAGTGGAAACCGGCACCACCCCTGTAGAAACTGGCAGCACCTTGGCCACCAGCCCCAGTACCCCGGAGGAAACCAGCACCACCCCAGAGGAAAGTGCCACAACCCCAGTGGACACCCTCACCACCCAGTCCGGCAACACCACCACCCCAGCCACCAGCGCCACCACCCTGCAGGAAACAGGCACCACCTCGTCCGCCAGCGCCACAACCCTAGTGGACACCGGCACCACCCTGGTCACCAGCGCCACCACCCCATTGGAAACAGCCACCACCCCGGCCGCCAGCGCCACAACCCTGGTGGAAGCTGGCACGACCTCGGCAGCCTCCGCAACCACCCCGGTGGAAACCGGCACCACCCCGGCTGCCAGCGCCACCACCCCGGAGGAAAGCAGCACCACCCTGGCCGCCAGCACCACAACTCCAGTGGACACCAGGACCACCCCATCCACCAGTGCCACAACGCCGGTGGAAACTGGCACAACTCCAGCTGCCACTGCCACGACCCCAGTGGAAACGGGCACAACCCCAGCCACCAGTGCCACCACCCTTGCCTCCAGTGCCATGACCCCAGTGGAAATCGGCAGCACCTCGGCTGCCACTGCCACCACTCCAATGGATACCGGCACCACTCCGGCTGCCACTGCCACAACCCTGGAGGAAAGTGGCACCACCCCGTCCGCCAGCACCACAATCCTGGTGGAAACCAGCATGACCCCGGCTGCCACCGCCACCACCCCAATGGAAACCAGCATCACCCTGGCCACCAGCGCCACCATCTCGTCCACCACCGTCACCACCCCGTCCACCAGCACCACTACCCTGGTGGAAACCGGCACCACCCTGGCTGCCAGCACCACAAACCCAGTGGAAACTGCCACCACCTCAGTCGCCACCCCGACCACCCCGGTAGAAATCAGCACCACTCCGGCCACCAGCGCCACAACCCCACTGGAAACCGGCACCACCCCGGTGGAAACCGGCACCATCCCGGCTGCCAGCGCCACCACCCCGGAGGAAACTGGCACCACCCAAGCCGCCAGCACCACCACCCCAGAGGAAACTGGCACTATCCTGGCCACCAGCACCACCACCCTGGTGGAAATCAGCACCACCCCAGCCGCCACCGGCACCACCCCGGCCACCAGCACCACAAACCCAGTGGAAACTGCCACCACCTCGGTCACCACCACCACCACTCTGGAGGAAAGCAGCACCATCCTGGTGGAAACTGGCACCACCCCAGCTACCACTGGCACCACTCCGGCAGCCACCGCAACCACCCCAGTGGAAACCAGCACCACCTCAGCCGCCAGTGCCACGACCCCGTCCACAAGCACCACCAACCGAGTGGAAACTGGCACCACCCCAGCTGCCAGCGCCACCACTCCGGCTGCCACTGGCACCTCTCTGGCAGCCACCGCAACCACCCTGGAGGAAAGCAGCACAACCCCGGTGGACACTGGTGCCACCCCGGCCCCCAGTGCCACCACCCCGTCCGCCACTACCACCACCCCGTCCACCAGCACCACCCCGGAGGAAACCAGCACCACCCCGGCAGCCACTGCAACCACCCCGCAGGAAAGCAGCACCACGCCGTCCGCCAGCACCACAACACCAGTGGAAACTGGTACCACCCCGGCTGCCAACGCTACCATCCCGGAGGAAAGTGGCACCACTCCGTCCGCCAGTGCCACCACCCCGGCCGCCACCCGCCACCACCCTGTCCACCAGCACCACTACCCCGGTGGAAACCGGCACCACCCCGGCTGCCAGCGCCACAACCTCAGTGGACATCGGCACCACCCTGGCTGCCAGCACCACCACCCCGGACGAAAGCGGCACCACCCCAGTGGAAATTGGCAGCACCTCAGCTGCCAGCACCACAACCCCAGTGGAAACTGGCACCACCCCGGCCGCCAGCGCTGCAACCCCAGTGGACACCGGCACCACCCTGGCCGCCACTGCAATCACCCCAGAGGAAAGCAGCACCACCTCGGCTGCCAGCGCCACCATCCCGGCCGCCAGCACCACAACCCCAGTGGAAACCAGCACCACCCCGGCCGCCACTGCAACCACCCTGCAGAAAAGGAGCACCACCTCGTCCGCCAGCGCCACCACCCCAGCCTCCAGCACCACCACCTCGTCCGCCAGCGCCACCACCCCAGCCGCCAGCGCCACTACCCCATTGGAAACCGCCACCACCCTGGTCGTCATCACCTCAACCCCAGTGAAAACCAGACCACCCCCTACCTTGACTGCCATGCCCACATTGGCAACGACCACAATGCCACCTACCACCACCTGGCCCATGAAACCCACGACTTCCACCTCTACAGCTACGCCTGCACGTGAGTCATGCAACATTTTGAGACCCCACTTCCAGTATCTGGTGTTAGTGGTTGCCACGGTCATACATTTTTCCAGGTATATCCCCTGTGCCAAAAGGGTAACATGGTTTACCAGCAGCGGCATTGTCCCTGTTGTGTGTTCCCCACCAGCCCACGTATCTCCCCATGGAGCACATGTCTGCTATGTCGTTTATGGTGTGGTGCCCACCAGAACCCAGCCTGAGACCGAAACGGGCTGGAGAGGTGGGTTGGTGAACAGACCTTTTTCCTAACGGGGGGGATTGCTCTGTGGTTTGAGCATCGGCCTGCTTAAACCCAGGGTTGTGAGTTCAGTCCTTGAGGGAGCCACTTAGGGAACTGGGGTAAAAATCTGTCTGGGGATTGGTCCTGCTTTGAGCAGGGGGTTGGACTAGACACCTCCTGAGGCCCCTTCCAACGCTGAGTTTCTATGATTCCAATGGGGGAGATGAATACCAGTGCTGGATGGATGGTAAGTGTGGTTGATTGATTTCGGAGATGTCCCTGGCACCGCTATCCATGACAGCCCATTAACTTCTATGGCACCCCCAGTAATTTACAAAAGACTCTTTACGAACATGGTAGCCTGCTGACGATCATACAGTCCTGGTCAACCAGGACGAGATGCCGACTGCCCGGTGCTGGCAGGCAGGGCGTGTATTAACCCTCCCTGGAGGAACGGACGGACGCCCTAGAGCAGCGTCTGGCTGCAGGGCACTGAAAGGGGATGCTCCCGGCGGGTGCCCATAGAATGGCAGCTGGACCATGCAGCAGGGCCAGCAATGAGACGGCAGGGCTATGCCCCAAGGCAAATGGGGGAATCCGCTTCTGTGGGCTGAAAGGAGAGACATGGGTGGGGGCTGCAGCAGATGTTTGGGAAGAAACTCCCCCAGTTACCCCTGTATTGACTCCAGTAGCTTGCCCCGGGGGAGTTCGGTCCAATGGCCGATCCCCTGCGCCATTAAACGTCGGGGCCCGATTTCCCAGCTGAGCACGTCAGGCTTCAGCGTCCAGCCCTCGGTTCCTCTGCTGAACTCAAGAGCCCTTTAGGAAGGAATTTAGACCCCATGAGCCACTCGTTGCAAGTCACTAGGACGTAAGTGCCGACGTCACAGAGGTGCCCAGTGTCGTCTGTCTGAATGTCTGAGTCCCGTGTCTGTGTGTGTGCAGTTTTTTTGTGTGTGTGTGGGGGCAATACTGAGGGAGGGGGGTTTGGAGACCCACCTCACACTCAGGGGTCTCTTCCAGTCGATTGCCAGAATGAGGGAACTTACGATGAAACCTACAAGAAATGTGTCTGCAAGGGTGAATTCAACGGGCCGCTCTGCGAGTTTGCCAACGACATTATAGCCACCACCGTGAGTAAGTGCCTCCTTTTTCTTTTGGGGCAGCGTGCGCCCCAGTGACTGAACGCCTGGCTCTTCATGGGCAGATCCCAAAGTGCATTTCCCAAGGAAGGTCACTCACGTTACGCCTAGGCTCCAGCCGGGGGAAGCAAGGAACAGCAAAGCAGTGCTCATCTTCGGCGTCCCTATTCACTGATCCCTACAGGGGAAAGGCCGGGGATCAATGGGCGGCCGTCGGTGGGCCAGATCGTCCTCAGGCTGCGACATGGGGTTAGAGGGGAACTGCCGGGGTCGGTGGGGGCCGGGGTGGGTTATGGCGCTAGACGTGTGATGACTGTAACGGTTTCCGTGGCTCTTTCAGGTACAGTCATGGCTAAGGTCGACGTTCAAGTGAAGGTCACCAACCAGAACTTCACGAAGGAGCTGAACAATACATCCTCTGACGTTTATATTGCGTTCGAGAAAAATTTCAAACAGCAGGTGAGGCCCAGGGGGTGGAGAAATACTTATTCTGCCCTCTTACTGCTGCTGTCGGTTCCTCTGGCCCATTTTATGCAGGAATGTGGGGGGCGGATTTTTTTGCCTTGCAGATGGATATGGTGTATGAGAGCGTGACTGGGTACCAAGGCGTTGACAACCTCAGCCTGACGTGAGTGTCTGCCCAGAAACTAAGCTGCCCCGACTGCCCTGCTCCCAGACTGCCCCGCTGTTCGCTAGGTGCTGGATGCTCAGTGGTTTGGCACCTCTGCAGCACGGCTCTGAAATGACAAGCACATGAGCGGGGCAGGGACTGGACCCCGTGCCACCCGCTCTGGCCCAGGGGCTGGACCACTGTGGGTAAACACTAACACGACCCCTTCGTAAACGCCCTCTCGGCCCTCGTCCTCCATGGAAACCAACCCCATGACACTGTCGGTTCCCGAGGCTGCCATACTCCGAAACCCCTCGGCTGGACAGAGCAGCCGCATTCCCGGCTGGTCACAGGAATGTGTGACCCACAGACCTTCCTTTGGCCTGCGGCTGCCAGGGTGTTAACATGCAACATGGGCTAACTGCTTCCCCTGTGAGTCAGGCGGGATGCCCCCCGGGGAGGGCGCTGCCCCCCAGATAAAGCCAGGCTCCTCCGGCAGCATATCTGTCCAGAGGGTTCAGGATAGCATGGCCGAGCCGGGTGCCCCTGGCAGCCCTGAGGCAGGTGCTACCTGTCTGGGCGCAGAGGGTCAGCCCACCTCCCAGCTGGCTGAGGCAGCTCCCTGCTGAGTGCCTGGGCTCCTGTAAATCACACATGTGGCTAACCTGTTGGTCTCCCCATTCGCTCTACGGGCAACTAACTCAGGGTTGAGCATTTCAGTGCTGGGGAGAGAACCCAGGACTCCTGGCTCTGAGAACCCTTTGCTCTGACCCACCAGCCCCCAATCCCCTCCCAGAGCCAGGGAGTGAACCCAGGAGTCCGGGTTTCCAGCCCTGCCCCCCCTGCTCTAACCCACCAGCCCCCACTCCCCACCCAGAGCTGTGGAAAGAACCCAGGAGTCCTGGCTCCCAGCCCTCCTGCTCTGATCCCCCAGCCCCCACTCCCCTCCCAGAGCCGGGGAAGGAACCCAGGAGTCCGGGCTCCCAGCCCCCCTACTCTAACCACCAGCTCCTGGCTTCGCCACCCAGGAAGGGCAGTATTGTGGTTGACCACACCGTGAACATCAACACCTCCCTGAGCAACAATCTCGATGCCATGTTGGAGTCCATCACCAATGAGGTGGTGAAGCAGCTGGAGATCATGAACACGACTACAGGGAACTGCACAGGTGGGCGGCGGGGTTCCGGCCCCTTTCCCACGCAGGGTGACAGAAGGGACGCTGAGCGCCTCCCTCTGGTGGTCACTGGCTCCGGTGCCACGGGGGGGCTGCAGGAGAAAGCCGTGGTCCCCAAGCTGGCACAGGGCGCCCCAGGGCAGCGGGGAGGTGAAGCGGTGGGAAGGGGCAGACCTGTGCCTTCCCCCAGGGCCATATTCAGACAGTCAAGGGCCCCCTCCCTTGCATGGCCTGGTTCCCTTCCCCTCCCAGCCTGGGTGAAGGTCTGGACAGTTCACGGCACAATGGGGGGCCCTGATCTCGGTCTCGGGGGGGCCCAATCTCAGCTGGAGTCTCAGCCTGCTGCGGTGCTGGAGCCCCTACTAATGATTAGACCCCGAGTGACGAATTGCTAATGAGTGACAAATGCCCGCTTGCCTCCCTCTCCAGACGAGCTCTGCTTCATGGCTCCACCCAACCCGGTCCTCAAAAACGCCACCACGACCTTTTCGGCGGCAGGTGAGTGACCCGAACTCCTGGCCATGCGCGGTTGCCTCGTTAGCCATCAGCCTGCCCCCGCTGACGGCTCTGGCCCCACTCAGCCTCCTGCTGACCCGTCTCTTCCCCCCACCAGATATCTGCAGGGAGATCGTCCCCCCGAACTTCGCCCAGTTCTACTTCCCCAACATCACCGAGAAGGGGACCCTGAACTGCCTCACCAGGTGCTCCAAGGACCTGCCAAATTCCCTGAACTGCCACTACGGGCAGTGCCAGCTGAGGAGCTCTGGGCCCCAGTGCATGTGAGTCTGGGGTGTGTAGGGTGCTGGCCATGCCTGGGGGCACCTGGACATCAGCCTGGGCTTGTCTGGCTTCCTCAGAGCCTGTCTGAGAGGGGCTGCTCTGTCTTGGGGGGCCTTCAGCACCTATACCCTGACTCTGACCATAACCCCTAACCCCTCACCCTAACCCTAACCTTGACCCTTAACCTTAAACCCAACCCTAACCCCTCACCCTTCACCCTGACCCAGACCCTAACCCCCCACCCTAAACCATTCACCCTAAACTCCTCACCTTAACCCTTAACCCTAAACCCAATCCTAACCCTTCACCCTGACCCAGACCCTAACCCTAACCCTCCACCCTAAACCGTTCACCCTAAACCCCTCACCTTAACCCTTAACTCTAAACCCAACCCTAACTCGTCACCCTCACCCTTAACCCCTCACCCTTAATCCTTCCCCTAACCCTAACCCTAAACCTCTCACCATTAACCCTAACCCCTAACCCTCACCCTAAACCCAACCCAAACCCCTAATCCTCACCCTTAAGTCTCACTCTAAACCCCCTCACCCTTAACCCTAAACCCAACCCTAACCTCTCACCCTCACCCTAAACCCCTCACCCTTAACCTTAACCCCTAACCCTAAACCCCTCACCCTTAACCCTAAACCCAACCCTAAACCCCTCACCTTAACCCTTAACCCTAACCGCTCACCCTCACCCTTAACCCCTCACCCTTAATCCTTCCCCTAACCCTAACCCTAAACCTCTCACCCTTAACCCTAACCCCTAACCCTCACCCTAAACAATTCACCCTTAACCCTAAACCCAACCCAAACCCCTAATCTTCACTGTTAACCCTCACTCTAAACCCCTCATCCTTAACTCTAAACCCAACCCTAACCCCTCACCCTCACCCTAAACTCCTAACCCTCACACTAAACCCCTCACCCTTAACCTTAACCCTAACCCCTCACCCTAAACCCCTCACCCTTAACCCTAAACCCAACCCTAAAACCCTGACCCTAACCTCTAACCCTTACCCTAAACCCCTAACTTTAACTCTAACCTCAACCCCTAAACCTAACCCTCACCCTTTACCCTAAACCCAACCTTATCCATAACCCTCACCCTAAAACCCTCACCTTAACCCTAACCCCTAACCCTCACCCTAAACTCCTCACCTTAACCCTAACCCCTAACCCTCATCCTAAACCACTCATCCTTAACCCTAACCCTACCCCTAACCCCTCGCCCTTAACCCTTAACTCTAAACCCAACCCTAACCCCTAACCCTCACCCTAAACCCTAAACCTAACCCTCACTCTAAACCCCTCACCCTTAACCCTAACCCTGACCCTGAGCCTAACCTCTAAGCCTCACCCTAAACCCCTCACCCTTAATCTTAACCCTAACCCTTCACCCTCAGCCTAAACCCCTAACTTTAACCCTAACCTCAACCCCTAACCCTAACCCTCACCCTAAACCCCTCACCTTTAACCCTAACCCTGACCCCTCACCCTCACCCCCACCCTAAACCCCTCACCCTCACCCTAAACCCTAACCCCTAACCCTCACCCTAAACTCCTCACCCTTAACCCTAACCCTGATCCTGACCCTAACCTCTAACCCTCACCCTAAACTCCTCACCCTTAATCTTAACCCTAACCCCTAACCCTCAGCCTAAACCCCTAACTTTAACCCTAACCTCAACCCCTCACCCTTAACCCTTCACCCTTCACCCTAACCCCTCACTCTTAACCCTAAACCCAACTCTATCCCTAACCCTCACCCTTAACCCTAACCCCTAACCCTCACCCTTAACCCCTCACCCTTAATCCTCCTCCTAACCCTAACCCTAAACCTCTCACCATTAACCCCAACCCCTAACCCCAACCCTCACCCTAAACCATTCACCCTTAACCCTAAACCCAACCCAAATGCCTAATCCTCACCCTTAACCCTCACTCTAAACCCCCTCACCCTTAACCCTAAACCCAACCCTAACCCCTCACCCTCACCCTAAACTCCTCACCTTTAACCTTAACCCCTAACCCTAAACCCCTCACCCTTAACCCTAACCCCTCACCCTCACCCTAAACCCAACCCAAACCCCTAATCCTCACCCTTAACCCTCACTCTAAACCCCCTCACCCTTAACCTTAAATCCAACCCTAACCCCTCACCCTAAACCTCTCATCCTTAACCCCTAATCCTAAACCCCTCACCCTTAACCCTAAACCCAACCCTAAACCCCTCACCTTAACCCTTAACCTTAAACCCAACCCTAACCGCTCACCCTCACCCTTAATCCTTCCCCTAACCCTCACCCTAAACCCCTTACCCTTACCCTTAACCCTAACTGTGACGATGTGGTTCCGGTGGGACCCAACTGAGAGTGCCAAATCAGGACCAATTGCTCAAACAGGGCAGACACAGCCCAAGGCTGGAGTTTTTCCACCTCTAAGGCAAACCAAACCAGCCAGACAAAAGACTTCGGTTTCACCCCACTAGCTAACCACAAGTCACACAAGCAATTTCCTTAGACACTCCAGTCTCCCAGTATCACCACCAGTCCCAACACCCCAGTAAAAGAAAAAGGTTCTCTCGATCCCAAAGGACCAAGCCCCAGACCCAGGTCAATATACACGTCAGATCTTACCCACAAATCACGCTGTTGCCAATCCTTTAGAATCTAAAATCTAAAGGTTTATTCATAAAAGGAAAAAGATAGAGGTGAGAGCTAGAATTGGTTAAACTGAATCAATTCCATACAGTGATGGCAAAGTCCTTAGTTCAGGCTTGTAGCAGTGATGAAGTAAACTGCAGGTTTAAATCAAGTCTCTGGAGAAGATCCCCCGCTGGGATGGGTCATTCAGTCCTTTGTGCAGAGCTTCAGTTTGTAGCAAAGTCCCTCCAGAGGTAAGAAGCAGGATTGAAGACCAAATGGAGATCAGGCTTCCAGCCTTATATAGGCTTTTCCAGGTGTAAGGACCTTCTTTGTTCTTACTGTGGAAAGTTACAGCAAAATGGAGTCTGCAGTCACATGGGCCAGTTTCTGCTCACTCCAGTGAGTCACAGGGCGTATCCGCCTTCTCTCGATGGGTCAATTGTGTAGCTGATGGTCCTTAATGGGCCATCAAGCAGGCTAAGCAGAGCTGACACCAGCCTGTCTGGGACTTTTTCCAGTAACACAGAACAAGTTTGAAATACAGACAATACACAGCCAATATTCATAACTTCAACTGCAGAAATGATACAGACGTACAGACAGCACAATCATAACCAGTAACCCGTAACCTGGTCTTAGACACCTTATATGACCCCCTTTACATAGAATTTGGTGGCACTACAGAACCGTGGTTGCAACCCATGTTTTATATGATCCCAGTTTATATCAATAATGTCACACTAACCCCTAACCCTAAACCCCTCACCCTTAACCCTGACCCTGACCCTAACCCTAACCCCCACCCTGAACCATTCACCCTAAACCCCTCACCTTAACCCTTAACCCTAAACCCAACCCTTACCCCTCACCCTCACCCTTAACCCCTCACCCTTAACCCTCCCCTAACCCTAACCCTCTCACCCTTAAACCTAACCCCTAACCCTCACTCTAAACCATTCACCCTTAACCCTAAACTCAACCCAAACCCCTAATCCTCACCCTTAACCCTCACTCTAAACCCCTTATCCTTAACTCTAAACCCAACCCTAACCCCTCACCCTTAACCCTGACCCTAATCCCTCACTCTCACCCTTAACCCCTAACCCTTAATCCTTCCCCTAACCCTAACCTTAAACCTCTCACCCTTAACCCTAACCCTCACCCTAAACCATTCACCCTTAACCCTAAACCCAACCCTAACCCCTCACCCTCAACGCCTAACCCTCACCCTAAACCCCTCACCCTTAACCTTAACCCCTAATCCTAAACCCCTCACCCTTAACCCTAAACCCAACCCTAACCCTCACCCTAAACCCCTCACCCTTAACCTTAACCCTAACACCTAAGCCTAAACCCCTCACCCTAACCCTTAACTCTAACCCTGACTCTAACCCCCTAACTCTAACTGTAACCTCAACCCCTAACCCTAACCCTCACCCTTAACCCTAAACCCAACCTTATCCCTAACCCTCACCCTAAACCCCTCACCTTAACCCTAACCCTCACCCTAAAGCACTCATCCTTAAACCTAAACTTACCCCTAACCCCTCGCCCTTAACCCTTAACTCTAAACCCAACCCTAACCCCTAACCCTCACCCTAAACCCTAAACCTAACCCTCACTCTAAACCCCTCACCCTTAACCCTAACCCTGAGCCTGAGCCTAACCTCTAACCCTCACTCTAAACCCCTCACCCTTAATCTTAACCCTAACCCTAACCCTTCACCCTCAGCCTAAACCCCTAACTTTAACCCTAACCTCAACCCCTAACCCTAACCCTCACCCTAAACCCCTCACCTTTAACCCTAACCCTGACCCCTCACCCTAAACCCCTCACCCTCACCCTAAACCCTAACCCCTAACCCTCACCCTAAACTCCTCACCCTAAATCCCTCACCCTAAACCCCTAACCCTCATCCTAAACCCCTAACTTTAACCCTAACCTCAACCACTAACCCTAACCCTCACCCTAAACCCCTCACCTTTAACCCTAACCCTGACCCCTCACCCTAAACCCCTCACCCTAAACCCTAACCCCTAACCCTCACCCTAAACTCCTCACCCTAAATCCCTCACCCTAAACCCCTAACCCTCATCCTAAACCCCTAACTTTAACCCTAACCTCAACCACTAACCCTAACCCTCACCCTAAACCCGTCACCTTAAACCCCTAACCCCAATCCTAACCCTCACCCTCACTCTCATCCTAATCCTGACCTTTAACTCTTAACCCATAACCCTAACCCTGAGCTTGGAGAGGGGTGGGGAGCAGTGAGGAAGAGGCTGATGAGGGGAGCAGCAGGACCCCAGGGAGAGGAGCTGGGGAAGGTGAATGGAGGAGCCGAGGGGAAGGCATCCAAGGTGAGGGGGAGCCCAGGGAAGGGCTGGAGTGGGGGGACAGGGAGCCCCAGGGAAGAGCCAGCATGGGGTGGGTGCTCTACTCACCCCCTCCTTCTCTCTCCTCACAGCTGTGCCAACACGGATGTGTTCTGGTACCCGGGTGATCGCTGCCAAACCCGTGTCAGTAAGGTGGGCGTGAGCATGGCAGTTCCCCTGGTCGTCCTGTTCATCGTGGGCATCGTCCTCGCCGCCTTCCTGGTCAAGGCCAGGAGACGGGGGTCCAAAGCCAGGTAAAGGGGTCAGGTGCACACCAGTTAGGAGAGAGCGGGACGGGGGGGCTGGGAGCCAGGGCTCCTGGGTTCTCTCCCCAGCTCTGGGAGGGGAGTGGGGGCTGGTGGGTTAGAGCAGGGGGCTGGGAGCCAGGAGGGGCCAGAGGAGGGCAGGGAAGGATCCTCTATCTTTCTATTGGGGTGGCCCCAAGGGGTGCAGTCTCTGGCGGGCAGGCGCAAGCGTCTCTTTGCCCCGGGATGCTCACGGGCCTGGCCGGTGCTTTCCCCCACAGCCTGAACAGCTCTGTTGAGCATCTGGAGGATTACGAGGAGGTAATGAGCATCTCTGGCGGCACCATCATCAAGAACGAAGTTGCCTCGTACAACGGTAAGACCCAGTCACCCCAGCCCGGTTGGCCGGATCCTCGGGCCACGGGCAATGCCCCAGTGGGGCTGGTGAGGCCCAGGGCGATGCTGAGACTGGTGCAGCTTGTGGCAGGTGTGTCAGGGGATGATGCTGAGATGATGCAGTTCGTGGCAGGTGGCGGGGGGTGATGCTGGGGCAGCCCCCTCCGTCTCCCCCTTTCTGACTCTAGTTCCCTTCTGGATCCCCAGGGAGCGGCAGCAGAGGGACCTTCAGCCCTCATCTCTCGGCCGTGGACCCCACCATCCCGGTAGGTGCCCCTGACGCTGGCCCCCGGCCACTCCCCCTCCCTGCCTCTGCACCAGGCCTGGGGGGGACGCTGCCATCAAACAGCCACTGGGTGGCGCCACTTCTCCCCCACACGGCATCCTGGGAGGGGAGCACGTGGGGGTGGTGGGAGGAGGGGAGGGCCCCAGGGAGGGGGTACGCTATTGAGGGAGGGGAGGTGCCTGGTGCAGATCTGGAGGGGGACTATGGGGGCTGGGAGAGGGGATGTACCTGGTGTTGGGGAGGGGGTGCTGGGGGCTGGGAGAGGGGAGGTGCCTGGTGTTGGGGAAGGGGTGCTGGGGGCTGGGGGAGGGGAGGAGCCTGATGTGGGGGAGGGGAGCTGGGGGAGGGGAGCCCCTTGGGGGCCAGCGTCTGCTCCTTGACCTCACGGCCCCTCTTTCCCCTGCCCAGATGCACATCCGGAGGCCGAAGCTTGTGAGCAGCCCCTGACCCAGTCAGGGCCCCGCCCGGGCGGTGCAAGGGGGAGCCCGTTCGGGGCACGGTGAATAGTCCAGGCCCAATCCAGCCGCCGGGCCCCATGGAGCTAGAGCCCCCACCCCCGGGGGAAGGGGGCAGAATCCGTTGGTAGAGCAGTTGCTGGAGATGGAGAGGGAAGGGGCCTGATCCTCCCCGCTTCCCCCACTGGGGCCGGTGTAAATCCGGCATAGCCCACTGACACCAGTGTCGTTACCTCCAAATGAAGGAAAAGTTCGTTCATCTTGCGGGGGGCGGGCATTGGACCCCGCCCCGCCTGCTCCGTTTAGTGCAATAGGATATTTGAGCACACCGGCC